>JAYESA010000002.1:69308440-69952190 GCA_036927795.1 Iris macrosiphon | reverse complement strand
ATGATCTTCCCTCAACCCTCTCCACTATTTGTTTTATAGCCAACCTCGGAAAACGTGTGCCCCTAGGTGAAAAATAGCGCCCAAGTTGGCACGGACAGAATTCTGCAATCGCAGAATTCCAGATTGACCACCCATATTGCCGAGTTCGTATCTCCCACCACAGAGATCCGAATTCGGTGATTCTTTTTGATACCTGTAGATTACATGACCTAGTTTATTTTCTGTATAATAACTTTGTGCTATTAGTTGCTGTGGACAAATATATATTCATCACAAAACTGCGCGCACCCACTTTTTCCGGTTTTCCAAAAGTTGGAGATCGGAGCGCGCCCCGCCAAACGGGACCGCTCCGCCGTGTGCCAAGTGTACCGAATGGTGCATGCAGCATAATCGGACACGTAAAAATTCGTGGAGACTGATTCGGACGCGTGTGCGCACCGAAATCAGGCCGTATCCGCGGACACATTTCGTGTTGCCACTTTTGTGGAACTCGCGCGTATTTTGTGCACGCTTGTCAGAATGCGACAAAACTTGCGCCACTGGACTCGTGGTAACGCGCTGGTCCTGTGACCCAAATTTCACGCATTTCTGAGACGGTTGACCAGATTTCTAATTGGCGGGCCCCACAATTGACTTTTTGGACCAAATTTTGTTCGGCTCATCGGAATCCAAATTTGGACATACCGTTGGGTTCGTAATGATATTTAGAGTTGTTTGACCCATAGTTTGTCCCATTTAGAGACTGTTACCTTTGGCACACTTTTCGGTACAAATTGTGCCACATGTGGACCCCATTTTTACCCGAAATTATCGTTTTGCCCCTGTGTCCAAATTGGACGAAAGGGAAGTACTTTTTAGCTATTTTGCTTATTCTGGGAACGTTGGTGATGTTTATTTCAGCATCCGGAGACGTTCATTCTGAGGCAGTAGCTTCTGACTCTTGGTGTTGACATTGGGACACTACATTTTGCAGCTTCTTGCCAAGCAAGATATCTTGCCAATTTGTTTACAGTACTTTGCATGCTATTTATATTTATATTTATTTATTTTATTTCTGTATAGTTCTTGCATGTGTAGTTTTCTTTCAGTCATTATTATGTATTAGATATGTTGACACACACATGGCACTTAGTATCATAGAGGACAATTATTAGGCGTATGGGCTTTTAACCACTCTGGTAAACCGTAGTATATAGCTCGCACTACGGGCGTGTGTCGCGCTGGTCGCTACCCTAGAGGTATGTCGATTTCTGTAGAGTCGCGCTGGTCGCTACCCCAGAGGTATGTCGATTTCTGATGTTCTAGACGGGTGTGTGAGTTGTGAGGCTTAGATCGAGTAGACTACCCTTGCCCATACGTCGAAAAGTTGTCCTCATTTACATTCATATAGATTGTCTTGTACAGCGTACTTATTTATTTTCAAACCATATGCATATTTACTGTATTCAAATTGGCTCGTATTTTCTGTATCTTGTTACGTCCCTCTGAGGACCTGGTCCGCTGCCAGGTGTACCTGTTCTTGAGTATTTGCAGGAGCGCAGATTTGGAAGGACATAGATGCTTGGTGGATGACTTCTCTTCGAGCCGTGATTGGTAGCTGGTACTTATATTGTTTGAGTGAGTTATACTTATATTGTATTTACTTTTCCCATTTGAGTTGGTAGTGGATTTGTTTCCACCCAACTATCACCCTTAGATACTTCTTGTTGAGATCTAGTTTCATAGATACTGATTATTTAATTCTATATGATTTTGGTGGATGAGATTTAGATTATACCCTGTGACTTGTGTTACATTTTATACCACTTGTGGATTTGATATTCATATTACAGCGTACGTGTGGATTTGGTTTCCATATATTGGAGTCGCCATATCCATGCGGCTGGCATGCTTACGTGTCCTAATCCTACGTATTTTTGGGACTGGGGCGTGACAGTGTTGATGGCTCCCCCCCTCTCACACTCGAGCATACACAGACACAATATACACACATCTCTAAATATTGTATATATATATATATATATATATATATATATATATATATATATATATATATATATATATATACATACAACATATATATATATATATATATATATATATATATATATATATATATATATATATACATATATATATACATATATATATATATATATATATATATATATATATATACACACATATATACTCAAACTTAAATTTACTATTATATATATATATATATATATATATATATATATATATATATATATATATATATATAATATATATATATATATAATATATCACTTAATTATCATCTACATATATAATTACACATGTACGTATAGCAAAAAGAGCAAAACACCAAACACGTGGAGTGCACCGCACCCGTATCACACTTTCTCTATGATACGCTTGCGATACGGCTCTAACACACAACCAAACGAATCCCAGAGGACATGAGCAAGTCTAATGCACTAAATATGAGAAATACGTATAGTAATTGGAGTATCTACGTATCCGTGTCACAACGTGATATGCACAAGGCCCCGTGTCAGAGAAACCCCCCCAAAATTAACTTGTTTTGTCAAATTGACGAGGTACAACATGTACGTATAGCAAAAAGAGCAAAATACCAAACACGTGGAGTACACCGCACCCGTATCACACTTTCTCTATGATACGCTTGCGATACGGCTCTAACACACAACCAAACGTATCTCGGAGGACATGAGCAAGTCTAATGCACTAAATATGAGCAATACGTATAGTAATTGGAGTATCTACGTGTCCATGTCACAATGTGATATGCACAAGGTCCCGTGTCAGAGGAACCCCCCCAAAATTAACCCGTTTCGTCAAATTGACGAGGTACAGCCTACACGTATCCAATTGTGGACACGACACTAGTCACAAACAAGTAATCAAATGTCAATTAGATCTATTAGACCCAATGACAACCACTACATGTGCCAATCTCAAAATTCTCCAAAAATTGGTACCAAATTGGATATAACTTCCACCGTAGGTCTCCGATGAACCTAAAACTAATTTCTATGGGTAGCCTATGCATGTGAGTTAGTTTCTCATGGTTATATCTCAGATCTAGAGTCTATTAGAAGGGGAAAAACTGAAATATACCTATTGGGAGATGGATTTCCAATGAAAAGTCCCCAAGTGCCAAGTAGCTCATCTCCTTGTAGATCTTGGCCTCCTCCTCCTTGCTTCCTTCTTTTAGATCCTTGATGTAGAAGTCTCAATGAAAAATTTGGAAAGGGATTGGTGAAGAATTGGTGGATAATTGATGAGGGAATGAAGGAAATTGGAAGAGGGAAATTATAGATCTAGAATTTGGGAATTGGAAGAAATAAAATATTTTCTCTCTCCTCGTGAAAGGGCAGGCCATATAATCCCCCTCCATACAATATAAAAAGTCTCAAATACCCCTTGGGGCCTCTCATGAAGAAATTAATTAGGGAGAGAAGGTTATAGTCTAATGGTTTCACTAATTAATCCAACCTCCTAATCCATGGGCCTAATTCATGGGCTCAAACTAAGCTCATCCAAAATGTTGGTTCATGCATTCTAATAAATGGATTAGGTCCACTACACAAGTCCAAAATAAATCTATAACTAACAATCAATAAATAATACAATAAATAAGTAAATCATGCATGCACAATATTAAATACAATTAATCCTAAAATAAATATTATCCATGTTAATTACCAAACTACCCTTAAATAAAAAAGTGAAGGTGACATCTACGAATGTGTTGAATCAACGATCTCAGACAAATACATTCTCTACTTTCTTCACGAAGAGCCAATATTTCTAAGTAAATTGAGGAGGTAGCAACCATTGTCAGTTTTATTGAACGCCAAGAAATAGCTGCATTGCTATTAAGAAATACATATCTAATTTGTGAAGACCTTTATAGGGATAAGATAAATGACTTGAATCTGCAAAGCCAACTAGATTCGTGATGTCAGATAAACCGTACGTATAAAATAATTCCATGTCGGTAGTTTCACGAAGATATCTCATGACATATTTAATGTCATTCCAATGTCTGCGAGTTGGCGTCGAGCTATATCTAGCCAATAGATTGACAGATAATGATATGTCTGGCCTTGTATATTGTGATAGATACATTAATGCCCTAATGGCACTAAGGTACGGTAGTTCGAGTTCTAACATTATTTCATTGTCGTCCTTAGGACGATATAGATCTTTATTGATATCTAAATATTGAACAACCATTGGAGTGTTAAGGAGATGAGCTTTATCCATATTGAACTGTTTCAATATTTTTTTTTGTGTATTTGGATTGATGCACTAAAATTTCATTAGTGCAATGCTCAATTTGTAAGCCGAGATAATATTTTGTGTCTCCGAGATCTTTCATCTTGAACTCATTTTTTAGATAGTTTGTAGTCTCATTGATTTAATGTCTCATCCCAATTAATGTCATCGGCATATATTACAACTATAGAGAAACCCTCCTTAGATTTCTTTATGAAGACACATGGGAATATATGATTATTCGCATATCCCTTCCTTTTTATATATTCACTAAGATGGTTGTACCACATTCTTTCGGATTGTTTCAAACTGTACAATAAACGTCTTAGCTTTATGGAATGCATGTTCTTAGCTTTTGAGCTTGGTAGGTTAAATCAATCTGAAATTTTTATATAGATATCGCTATCTAAATCACCATATAGATAGGATGTTACAAAGTCCATAAGTCTTATAACCAGCCTTTTCTTAACTACCAAACTTATAAAATAACAGAATATTGTTGCATCCATTACGGAAGAATATGTCTCTTTGTAATCAATCCCGGGTCTTTGAGAAAACCCATGTGACACTAATCGTGCCTTAAATCGAGCAATTTTATTCTTTTTATTTCACTTTCTTACAAACACCCACTTGTAATTTGCCGGTCTGGCGTCTTTTTGTGTTGTACTATAGGTCCGAACACTCCACGTTTATTAAGGAAATCTAATTCTGCTTGAATATCATCCTTCCATTTTGGCCAATCTTTTCTTTGTCGATATTCATCGATGCTACATGGTTCAGTGTCATCAATGCCCTTAGATATTTTAGTAGCTACTGAGAATGAGAATATCTCATCTATTATTATATCTTTGTGATCCCGTACCTCTCTTGTATATGTATAAAATCTATAGATCTTTTTTGCTTTCAGGTACCTGAGCCTCCGCTTGGGCTTGTGTCTTTTCTAAGACAATAACCTCTTCTGGGATTTCAGAGAGTATGGATCTGTCATTCATAACCTCTTCTTGAGCATTATGTGTAACCTCCTTAAGAGCGTTATTTGGACATTTTCTTTTTCTAGGGACTAAGTCCTTCGAACCTATAGGTCTACCACGCTTTTGGCATGCAGTAGATTTATTAGCCACTCTACTATTTTTCTCTACGGGGATATCAATTCGAGCTAGTGCATTTACAACGGTTACATGTGATTTAATCACTTTTGTTGCATCAGTAAATGCATCTGGCATTTGATTTACAATCTTCTATAGATGCAATATCCTTCGTATCTCAATTTCATATTGATTAGTAAGAGGATCTAGATGAACTAGAGTGAGATTATCCCACAATAATTTATGTCATTTATTTATGGCGAATGGTTCGGTAAGAACATTCTTTTCTTTCTTATCTCCCCCTAACGGCGGGAATTTAGTCTCATTAAAATGGCAGTTTGCTAATCTAGCAGTAAAATATCACCATTTAAATTTTCCAAATATCTAATGATTGAGGATAAATCAAAACCAATATAAATTTCTAAACGTCGCTGAGGTCCCATTTTAGAGCGCTGATGAGGGGGAATATGAACATAAATAGCACAACCAAATTTACGCAAATAAGAGATGTTAGGCCGATGGCCTATCACAAATTATAATGGTGAAAATTCATGATATGCAGTTGGCCTAACAATGATCAATTTAGCAGCATGTAATATGGCATGTCCCCAAGATAAAACGAGTAAGTTTGATTGCATAAGTAAAGGCCTTGTTATATGCTGAAAATGCTTAATCAAGGACTCTGCTAAATCATTTTGGGTATGAACATGAGGGACAAAATATTCAACTTCTATTCCTACGGAAGCACAATAATCATCAAAAGTATGGGAAGTAAACTCAACTACATTATCAAGTTGAATCGTTCTAACATGTTGGTCAGTAAAATGAGTCTTAAGCTTAATCAGTTAAGAAAGTAGCTTGGAGAAGGCAAAATTTTTAGATGAGAGTAAGAAAATATTTGACCATCGACTAGAAGCATCTATTATAACTATAAAATACCTAAAAGGTCCGCTAACAGGATCAATTGGTCCGCAAATATCACTGTATATTCTCTGAAGGAATGTTGGTGATTCAGAAGCTATTTTGAGAAGTGAAGGTCTTGTAATGAGTTTACCCTGTGAACAAGCTACACATAAATGTTCAGTAGGAAAGGAAAGACTTTGGTATGATAAATTATGCTCATTGGTATTGTTGATGACCTTTCTCAACATAGTCGATCATAGATAACCCAATCTGTCATGCCAAAGGATTAGATTCCTTGGATCCTTTAGCCTTTCGCTAGTGGTGGGGGTGAGATTCTACTACCTTCAGAGTAGTTTGATATAGCCCCAAGGAGATTAACATGCACTTTTCTAATGTGAGCTTATTGCTTCCAATATTAGAGGTGATACAAAGATACTCTTTGCTATCATCGTTCATGATTTCAATATGAAACCTGTTCATTTGAATATCTCTAAAGCTGAGTAGATTTTTATTAGATCTACTAGAGAATAATATATTTTGAATGACTAAGTGTGTTCTATTTGGCAACACAACATCGGCCTTATCATAACCTTCTTTAATCTGCATGGGTCCAGTAATGGTGGTCACCTTGGCAGTGTTTGAGGCATATGTTGTGAAAAATTTTCTAGTTTTCAATATAGTGTGAGTGTTGCACTATCTATCAAGCATATGCCATTATCACTATCCATACATTTCAAAAATAGAAATTAATAATATATTAATATGCTACTAAATGTTAAACTTTGGCATATTGTCAATCATTTCAACTTGATCTAAATCTAAATGAAAATGCTTCAAAAAAGTAAACTACCTAGACTATTGATCATATAATGACCAATTTATTCAAACTAGAAAGTAAATAAACTTATATAAGCATATAATAACTATTCATTGACTTCGCCTATCGTGGCGTTAAACTGGTCTTCCAAAATTGCGTTTACATCCTTATCTTGGAAGAAATTATTAAAATCTATGTGTTTTGTACCCTCCTTGAGATTAGTTTCCACACCCTTTGAGGCTTCATACTCGTCCACTTTCTTTTGTGAGGTGCGACTGTTTCGCATCAAATGACCATCTCTTCCACAACGTTTGCAAATATCAGTTGGGCAGCTGGATTGGAATAATCCCATCTTATATTGTTTGTGATAGAACATGGAAATAAAACTTGGATTATAGTTGGACCCTCGTATGCTACCTTAGCATCGTGCAAGTAGACCCTGCTATGCCTCGAGTAGATTATTATATACTCTTTGTAGTACACTGCTTTACTTGCTTACACTGCTCGTCTTATTGATTATGTCGCTTGATATATCCCTGTACAGTTTCACTTCTCGCACTACCCCTTTGACCCATGCTAACATAAATAATTATGTTTCATATAAATGCATGCTTTATAATGCCCCACAACCGCACGGTGCATTATGCTGAGTCGGATTGAATGATGCAATAGCTAGTTACATTTTGATTTATTGGATTTGGGAGCAACTATTAATTTGAGTTGGTTTCATGTGCAGATCGCAAATGGAGTTCGATAAAATCAGGTGTTAATTCAGAGAAGTAGTGGGATAGCTGGATTGGAGCGATAATGTTATCTTCCTTAGTCCGATCGATCGGATGATTTAGAGAGCACGGTCTGCTTGCACGGTCATTCCAATTGAGTAGATCGTGCTTTGCATCGGACCATGGATTCAAGGGATCGGCCGTATCGGCAAAGCAAGGTGCTTAAAGGAATCAAACTTGGTGAGTGGGCTCTGTCCCTTCTCCTCTACTCTTTCATGCCTAATAATATGGAACACACATAATAGCTTAAATACTTGGACTGGAATATTAGAATCACTACATTATGGCGTGCATAGAGTGTGTGTCGCGTTGTTAGATATGATTTGTGGCTTGAGTTAGTTTTGTGTTGGGCAGTTGGAGCTTGAGTGGATCACCTTGGTTGGAACATCGAGACACTTAGGACGGGTGAGCGAGTGTGCATCCGTGCATTAGTATCAAGTTGGACGCTTTGTCAAGCAAAGTGTGCAGTTGTGGTTCAAAATTGGACAACTGCATCGGTGAGGGCATTGTGCCACTGTTGGGGTATTGTGCCACAGAGCTTTCAGAACGAGGGGTGTAGCACCACTTGGAGCATTGTGCCAAAATGGATAGTGCTTATGGGGACAACTTGAGATGGTGCCTTGGGATATAAGTTGGAGAATGGTTATGGATAATTGGATGGATTGAGGCGAGTATCATTTGGGGGGGGAGGGGCGGGGCGAGAATGCTCGATTCTCTCGTCATACCTACTTGGAGTTTGTATTGGTCATGGATAACATGTTACGCACAGGGTTTGGTTTTCTTGAGTGGGATATGCTCTCGGGCACTGGGACCGTTTGGCCATGGAGGAGACAAATGGTTACGTGCCTTGGGCGCGGTGCCGGTAGTTTGATACAACCAAGAGGGATAGCTACTTAGCGCTGGATCGGGTATAACTATAGTTGATTAGTCCTTTATGGTTTGGCCAGTGACTTCATATAGATAAGAGTTGGTTTTCTTTGCTTTGGTTTGGTTTGTGCTTTTCATGTAGGCGGCCACCTTGCCTCGGGCAAGAGTGTGCATATCGATGATTGGATTAGTAAGGCTTGGATTGTGTCATGGTTTGAGGATGGATATTAAGGATTAAATTATGGCTCGATAGGTTCACGCATTGCATCGGTTTGAGTATAACGATTTGTATGCTAGTTTACTTTGAGTTGGATATATCTGCTTGTATATTTGTTTGAGTTGAATGCTTGCATATTTAACCTGCTTTACAATTTTTCTTAACATGTCATACCTTTGCCATGAAATGAATCAATGATTCAAGTAAAAAGATCACCATATAACTATTTGCATTCACTATTCTACTTAGTGTCGGTTTAGATGAGTGGGTTACCCCGCTCACCAGTACAGCTGTGTATTGACCCAAGTTTATGGAAATTATTTCAGGTACGCAGGTGTAGTGGCGCTGTTTGGATATACGGGACATGATGTATGGAACGGTAAGTACCTTTGTGGGCAAGTGAAAGAGCAAGAGTGTTATATCGCCTTTGAGACAATTTTATTTGGACCCTATCGAGAGCTTTGATGCGTATACTAGGTTGTGTGCTTGGTACACAATACTTGACTTTTGCTGTAACTTGGTTATTTTGATGATAACTATGATGTTAGACATTATTGCCTTGTGTGAACGTAACTCCAGGCTCGCACAGTATCACGTCCCGATGAGAACAATAGTCCTGCGATAGCACTGCAATATGGTGATTTATGTTCAGCGGGGACGATTGAGCTTGCGAAAGATTGGGGCATGACATAATTTTATTCTTACATGCTAACTTATACTCGTTTGCCTCATTTCAATGCTTGTCAGATAATTCATGCCATGACTCCGGTAACACTCTCTTGTCTTGCATTCATCTAAGTTCCCCGAAAGACTATCAAATAGTCGTTCTATGCAAGTATGAAGCTAAAATTATTCGGGACCTTTAGGTCTCCAAGAAAGTTCTCGAACAAAGGATTGCATCATGTCAAGTAAAGCAAGAATCACAGCTCATGGAGCAAGACTAATTCGGGTATTCGGATCCTTCATAGTATCTCTCGAGCAGGCAAGATGGTGTATGCGCCTCGGGTACTTATTGCTACACCCATCTCCGCCCAAGAGACTACGCATCATCCAATGGCTAAGTGAATCAAGATTGAATCATGTCATATCGTAAATATAGAAAATACAAGACTTGCATGGTCGCGGGCAAATCATGTACAAGGTATCGTGGATTCCTTAGGCAATCGTCGGGGCACCGGAATCGTGTCGGCCTGAGAGAAATCATATGGGGACTCCTCGAGCTTTGGCATGATAGTATTTGTGCCTCGAGTTTTTAGCGCTACACCATCACCGTCAAAAGTGTCTGGGTCTCTCCTGTTCTGGCAGGATAGTGCGCACCTCGAGTTTTTAGCGGTATACCCATCTCCGTCAAGAGACTCGTCCAAATAGCTTGTAGCGCCAGCGACCCTCCTGTTCATATAGATAAGTCATCCTCACTTAGAGGCAACCCACGTGCGAGTCATTGCATCGTGCCTAGCAATCTTGAATACTGAACGGATATGAGTATTCGATATCTGTGCACACTTGTACATAATTGAACACTTGAATATCTTCTGCAATACACCTGAGCATCCGTATAACTCATGCACCTGAGATAGAACCTCGTGCGTGACACTCTTGTTTGCTTATATAAGTTTTTCATGGACTTCATCATATATATACTTGTGCTTGGTTTAACTTGGTTTACATTGGACAGGGAAGGACAAATGGTAAGTTGGTAAGTCTAGCCGTGTTACTCTTATATCACACGGTGTATTGCCACACGAGTTAGGATTTTACCTCATTGCCATAAAACTGATCCTAAGGCAAGACTAGAAAGATAACTTAATATATGGTACACGAAACCTATATAATGTGTTTGGATTTGTCGAGCGGGCGATAAGCCTCCCCACCGGTGCATTCATGTACTGATAACCCACCAAATTGCTTGCAGGGCGCGGAAGAACCTCGTTCGGTATAAAAACCCCTTCGTGCGAGCTAAGGCGTGGAGTTTGCTCTGGAGCCTTGGAGCGTTGCTCTGGAGTTAAAGCACATATACAAGACATAATATTGAAATATCGCCTATGTATTATTGTCATGACCCACACCCAATGTAGGGATGCAAGTCGGAAATAACGCCCAGCCTACGCCACAGAATCAGCGGTAGAACGTTGTCTGGTTAATCTATCTATCAATATAATGAGCCATCAACAATAACAATATACTCAATCACAGATCTAAGATAGAAACGAGCACGAATATGATAAAGAATATAATAGTCACATACAACTCATGAGTCAAAATAATACATCAATGAGTCTGAAAGAATACTAACAAATAAGTTGGAGACAAATCCAGTACAAAAATACTAAGAAGCTACAAGTCCTGGGTCATCTGTCTCAGTCGGAATAAGTCCCTCATGAGTCATGGTCTCTGACTCTAAACCCACAACATCCTGGGGTCCATAATGTGTAGGGTACCACTCCTCAGTGTCATCTGGAAAAAATATATCCAGTCAGGAAAGGAGCAGAGTAAATCTCTAATAGCAGTTCTAATTAATGATAAAAACTATGTAACAGTAAGTAGATATAAATATACAAGATGTAATAATAGATACAAGAGATATACAATAAGAAAATACTGGAATAAATATAATAATAAATAATATGAAAATGAACAAGAATACTAATGACTAAGTGTGTGAGTACTAGCTTTAACATACGATCGGCTTGGGAACATGATACAAGATTTATGGCCTGGCTAATCATACGTGCGGTGTATGATTAACACTATTCAAGAGCAAGACTTGATACAAGGAGGGTATGATCACATATCTACACTAAAATACTCCTCACCCTCGACTGGTATAATAGATCCAACCATGGTACGCTATGGCACGGGATTCCCCAAGAAGATAGCGACTCTTCCCGAGAATCAGTGTATGTACATGTACAAGATAATCAATGAAATAAGGCTTGCACAAGATACACCATATACCAAGGAATAACATCTCATGACGAGATCTGGATATACCAATCCGTGTAACCATTTTGTCAAAAAAACATGGATATCTATACTAGATAAATGAACATAGAGGATATCATAAATGAGAAACTATCAGAGAATATACTCGCCTGAAGTCCAAAGAATAGTCTCACAGATGTTTGATACGGTGCCTCAAAGATCTAGATATGGAATATAACATCAATACAAGGTTTCGAAAAGAAAATAAGTTAAACTAGTCAACTTCTAGGTCAACAAGCCATCTCTAAGTCAAAAGTCGAACTATGGTCAACTATAGTCAAACTATGGTCAACTATAGTCAACTATGGTCAAACTATCTATTTCTAGGTTGCAAGAGTCTATCTCAAATATATTAGTTTCAAATACTAGAGTCTAGGTCATAAAAGCTATATCTTAGGATACTAGGATACCGTATCTCAGGATACGTAAAATAATAGGTAAAGCATCACACATATATGTCAAACAATATATATATATATATATATATATATATATATATATATATATATATATATATATATAATCTTAATTATAACATTAAATGGATACCTTGGTTTTGATCCAACTTGGTATCACAACACTAAACCATAATCTTGATACCCAAACCCAATACCTTGGGTATCCTAAAATACCTTGATACTTACCTTGGTATTTCAAGGTAATATCCAATACCTTGTTTATACTAACTACCCAATAATAAATATATGCCAACAACTAAATATTATAATTATAGTATACAAAACACAATTAGCAATTAGGAACATATTTATATATATATTAATACCATATATATACGTATATATAACTATTATAGTTAAATATATAATAACTATTCAAAATTGCAGATCTGTCGCTAAAGACCCCTGTTGACCATCGCCATAGGTGCGGATACTGCTGCTGACACTGCTGTTTTCTGCGACAGTTTTCTGCTGCTGTCGCAATAGGTGCTGATACCGCTGATACCGTTGTTGTTTCTGCGACAGTTTTCTGCTGTTGTCGCTAAACTGCTACCGCTGTTGTTGCTGATTGCTGCGCTATTGTTGCTATTGTTGCCTCTGCTGCTGTATGTTATTGCTGCTGCTTTTTTTTAGGGACGTTGTTGTCACCATTGCGGCTGTTGTGTCATCCATGCTCTGCCTCTTATATATATACATAATATATATATAAATACATAACACATATTATATATACTAATATATAACTCTTAATATATAACTATGTATACACACAAACACCTCCACATACATATATATGTACACAATAAATGCATATCAATGTAGTAACATATATACATAATTACAACTATATAAAATATATGTACACAATATGAATACTTGTAACATACATACACATAAATAGTAATATATATATAACTACACATATGTATATGTATATATAATATACATATATGTATGTATAACTACACATATATGTATATATATATAACTACATAATAGTAATGTATATATAACTACACATATATGTATATATATATATATATATATATACATATATATATATATATATACATATATATATATATATATACATATATATATATATATATACATATATATATATATATATATATATATATACGTTGTTATATATATATACACTTGTATATATATATATAACATACATACAAGTATATATATATAACAACATACATATATATATATATATATATATATATATATATATATATATATATATATATATATATAGAGAGAGAGAGAGAGAGAGAGAGAGAGAGAGAGAGAGAGAGAGAGAATAAGGGAGGTGAGATGGCATCTCACTCTAAAAACAAGGGTGGCGATGACGTGGCACAATCTCAACCACACATTTCATAATTGGCAATTTGCACTTAACCCCCTCCCCTCGTTTGTGTGGTTGAGATTGTGCCACGTCACCGCCACCTTTGTTTTTAGGGTGAGGTGCCATCTCACCTCCCTTATTCTCTCTCTCTCTCTCTCTCTCTCTCTCTCTCTCTCTATATATATATATATATATATATATATATATATATATATATATATATACACACGCATAATACATATACTACTACATTTAAAAACTAATACATATGTAGAGAATTAGCTACACAATATATAACACATAGACATATAGATCTATGACACACTAATACATATATATATATATATATATATATATATATATATATATATATATATATATATATATATATATATATATATACACACATCACCACGACTAAGAGCACAAGATAATAGATCTAGAAATTAAATTGCACAATACATGGAGTGTATCATACCCGTATCCCACTAGATCTAGGATATGCTTGCGATACGAGTCTACCACACATCCAAACGTACCCCGAAGGACACGAGCAATTCTAATATATTATTTATGAACGATACGAAGAGTCAAATACAAATCTACGTGTCCGTGTCAAAATATGATATGCTCAAAGTCCCGTGTCGGAGAAAAAACTCCCAAATTAACACGTATCACCAAATTATTGGATTACGACCTACACGTACCCAATTGCGGATACGACACTAGCCCCAAACACACAAGCACTTGCCAAATTGATCTATAGGACCAATTGACACACACAACAAATGTCAATCTCGGAATTCCTCCAAAATTGACACAAAAAGTACCATAACTTTCTCAATAGGCCTCTTATGAACACAAAACCAAATTATATGTGTAGCCTATGCATATGGGTTGATTTCTCATGGTTAAATCTCAGATTTAGAACTTAATTTAAGGGGGAAAAAACTAAATTGTACCTATTGGGAGATGGATTTCCAATGCAACCTCCAAATGTGATAAAATTAGCCTCCAACTTGTAGATCCTTGCTCCTCTTTGTAGATCCTTGCTTCCTCCTTCTAGATCCTTGCTCCACTAGTCTCCAATGGTGATTTGGGAAGGAATTGTGTTGAAATTTGGTGGAAAAATAAAGTGGGAATGAAGAAATTTGGTTGAGAAAAATTCTAGATCTAGTTTACAAATGAAAAGAGGAGAGAGAATTTTTTCCCTCTTTAAATATAGGCTGGCCCCCCTTCCCCTTCCTCAAGTCAATATGAAAATCCAATATACCCCTTGGGGCCTCTCATGAAGAAATAATTAAGGAGGAAAGCTTCTAGTCTAATAGTTTTATCAATTTAATTATCCACCTAATTAATGGGCTTTCTAAATGGGCTCAATTATAACAATTAATACATGTTGGTCCATGAGTCTAAACTAAACTAGTTAGGTCCACTAACACAAGTCCAAAATAAATAACTAACAACAATTAAATAATACAACAAATAATTATTTAACATGTATAATATTTAATTAATAATAAAATTACTAAAATATTCTTTCCTAGAAAATATGGTAGTGACAAGTCTACCATTCTTAAAATAATTTTGTCCTCGAAATTCAAAGACAAAAACTACCCCCAAAAATAACAAAACATAGTAAATGAACAGAACTAAAGAACATAACTAATTATGAAAGAACGTACCTCAAGGCACAAACAAAAATGGATAACACTCTCCAATTTCATCCTCTCTCTCCCAGGTAGACTCCCCCGGATAGTGATGCCTCCATGCGACGCTTACCAAAGGAATAGTCTGGTTCCTCAGCACCTTCTCTCTCCGATCCAGAATCTCAACTGGCTGCTCTGGATAGCTAAGAGTAGGGCCCACCTCTATCTCCAAATGATCCAATACAAGACTAGGATCTGCCACGTATTATCTCAACTGCGACACGTGAAACATGTTATGCACTCCCTCCAATGCAGGTGGCAATTTCAGTCTATAAGCAACTGCACCAACCCTTTCTAGAATAGTGAAAGGTCCGATGAATCGCGGACTAAGCTTCCTACCTCCACCAAAGCGAATCGTGCCTCGTGTCAGAGAAATCCTCAAAAATACCAAATCACTCACCTAGAACAAAATACAACCTTAAGAACTTAATCTATAACAAACAACCAATAACAAGCACAAAACAAAAATCTAAAACTATACCTCAAACTCCAAAGGTCTTCGGTGCCTATCGGCCCAATGCCGCTGTCTCTCCTGCGCCACACGAAGTCTGTCTCTGATCAACTGAACCTTCTCCGCTGCATCTACAACCATCTCTGGCCCAAGCAAAACTCTCTCTCTAACATCGTCCCATGACAAGGGAGTATGGCATCTTCGACCGTACAGAGCTTCAAAAGGTGACATCTCTATACTAGCCTGGTAACTGTTGTTGTAAGCAAACTCTATCAAATGGAGATGGTCCTCCCAAGAACCCCCAAAATCTAGTACACAAGTGCGCAACATATCCTCGAGAGTCTGAATAGTCCTCTCTGACTGCTCATCTCTCTGGGGATGATATGCAGTACTGAACTTGAGCTGAGTGCCCAAACATTCCTACAAAGTCCTCCAGAAATGAGAAGTGAAACGACTATCCTGATCCGAGACTATGCTGACGGAAACTCCATTTATCCTGACGATCTACCTCACATACATCTCTGCCAGCTTCTCCATAGACAAACCCACCTTAAAAGGCAAAAAGTGGGCCGACTTGGTCAACCTATCAACGATGACCCAAATCGCGTCTTTCCCTCCTGGAGATCATGGAAGTCGAGACACAAAATCCATAGTAATGAGTTCCCACTTCCAATCTAGAATGGGTAATGGCTGAAGTAAACCTCCTGGCCTCTGCCTCTCGGCTTTCACCTGCTGGCACACTAAGCATCTGGATGCAAACTGTGCCACTTCCCTCTTCATGCCATACCACCACACACTCTCTCGCATATCCCGATACATCTTATTGGCACCTGGATGCATGGAATACTGAGAGCGATGCGCTTTCTGTAATACCTCCTCATGCAGCTCCCCACTAGGCACACACAATCTAACTCCATGCCGCAAAGATCCATCCTTAGTAATGGTGAAATTATCCTCCAATCCTGCTCTCACCTGAGCTCTGACGCTCCTCAGAGATACATCCTCATATTGTGTTGCATTAATCTTTTCCATCAACTCTGAATGTATCTACAATCCCATATCTGCATCGCACAACCAAGAACTATCATCTCAATGTCCAAGCTCTCCAAGTCCTCCAACAAATATCGATCCTGCGTCAAGAACATAGCTACCGGATACCTGCTTAAAGCATCGACAACTATATTCACTTTTCCAGGATGATACTGCAAAGATATATCAAAATCCTTTATCAGTTCCAACCACCGACGCTGCCTCATGTTCAACTCCTTCTGCGTGAAAACGTACTTCAAGCTCTTGTGGTCTGTAAAGATCTACACACGCTCTTCGTACAAATAATATTTCCATAACTTGAGGAACAAGATGACGGCTGCCAACTCTAAATCATGGGTAGGATAGTTCTTCTCATGAGGACGCAATTGCCTGGATGCATAGACAATCACTTTCCCATTATGCTGAAGAACACAACCCAAACCTTTCTCCGATGCATCACTATAAATAGTGAAACCTCCAGACCCTGATGGCAATGTCAAAATAGGAGCAGACGTCAACCTCTTCTTCAATTCCTCAAAAGCAACTTGGCAATCCTCTGTCCAAACAAACTCTACATCCAACCTGGTGAGTCTGGTCATCGGCTCGGCAATCCTCGAAAAATCTTGTACAAACTTTCTGTAGTAGCCTGCCAATCCCAAGAAACTCCTAATCTCTGCTACCGAACTAGGGGTCTTCCAAGATTCCACTGCTGCGATCTTCTGCGGATCCACTGAAATACCCTCACCAGTCACAACAGGCCCCAAGAACTCCACATTATCTAGAAAGAACTCACACTTGGACAGCTTTCCATACAGCTTCTCCTTCTTCAACACCTCCAACACAATCCGCAAATGCTCCTCATGTTCCTCCAGTGTCTTCGAGTATATGAGTATGTCGTCGATAAACACCACCACGAACTTGTCAAGGTACTGATGGAAAACCTTGTTCATCAAGTTCATAAATACCGCTGGTATATTAGTCAACCCAAACAGCATCACCATAAACTCGTACTGACCTACCGAGTTCTAAAAGCAGTCTTCGGTATGTCCTCCGACTTCACCTTCACCTTCACCTTCACCTGGTGGTAGCCTGATCTCAAGTTTATCTTAGAAAATACCTTGGCACCATTCAACTGATCGAACAGATCATTAATCTGTAGCAAAGGGTACTTATTCTTGATAGTGAGATTATTCAATGCCCTGTAATCAATGCACATGCACACTGTTCCATCCTCCTTTGGTACAAACAATACCGGTGCTCCCCACGGTAAAGAACTTGATCCGATAAACCCCTTATCTTGCAATGCGTCCACCTGCTTCTTCAGCTCAACTAGCTCGCTGTTATTTACTTTATAGGCATGTTGCGAAATCGGTTCTGCACCTGGCACCAAATCTATAGAGAATTCAACATCTCGATCTGGCGGCAATCCTGGCAATTCGTCAGGAAACATATCCAAGAATTCTGCTATCAACGGATGTAGCAACTCCTTGACTTCCACCATAGCTCCATAAATAATGCCTTCTTCCTGCCCTGCAACTCCTCTAACAAACTCAAACTCTGGCTCTCCCGGTGGACCAAACAAAACTCTACCTCCTCTACAATCTATGCTAGCACGGTGCCTACTAAACCAATCCATCCCGAGTACAATGTCGTAGCTCGAAAGTGGCATTACAAGTAGACACGCACTCAACTCCCGGCCTCCTAGAGTAACTCTCCAATCCTTGCAAATATCATTAACCAGGATAATGCCTCCCCCGATCATGATCTTGCAAATCTTAAGCAAAGACTCAGCTACCAAACCATGCTTCAGAGCAAAAGAAACAGATACAAAACTATGGATAGCACTACTATCAAACAAAGTTAAAACTGGAATGGAATCAAGAAGAATATAACCTATGATGACATCTCCTGTGGGTTCATCCTCCTCGACGGTCATAGCAAATGCTCGTCCCTGATGTGCACCTCCCTGCTGTTGATGTTGGACATAACGATGCTGCTGTGTCGGAAGCGGCTCCTTCGGCTTTACTGCAGGTGGTCTCGTTTGTGCCCTAGGAGCAAAAGCTGCTCCCTGAACTGCACGACGAGGATTGGAAGGACACTCCCTCAGCTGATGCCCTTCAGTACCACAATACAAACAAACTCCTAGCCTCCTCCTGTAAACTTTCCAGATGTGACCGGGCTTCTTGCAGTAGTGGTAGGAAGATTGTTGTAACTGTCTCTGCTGTTGTGGTGCCGGGTGAAACGATATCCTAGCTGGAGTCTGGTGTTGCTGTAGCTGTTGGAAAGGCCTGGACTGGAAATAAGGATGTTTGGCAGATACTGTACTGATGTTTGCCCCCAGAAAAGAATCACGGTCTCTCTTGGGTTTCAAAGCCAACTCCCGCTCAACCTTGCGTGCCTCCGCAAGTATCCCCGAGTATGTCTCATAAAAAGACGGAATGAGGATCTTCACTTCCCAGTTTAGACCCTCACAAAAATAAATATCCTGAACCTCCGGCTCTCTCACCAAATACTCTGCAAATCAGCTCGACCTGCCGAACTCCGTAACGTACTCCTCCACAGACATGCTCCCCTGAATAAGACTCTCGAACTGTCTTCCCAAGTCTAGCATGTCTGCCCGAGCGAAGAATTTTTTCTTGAAGAGGTCCTTGAATACCTCCCAAGACTGTCCTGCGTCAACAAGAATCGGATCATTCCTAAACCAAGTACGAGCGACGTCGAACAGTTAAAGTTCTACTACCTCAACCTTCAGATCCTCAGAAAGACGGGACACCCTCATAAGACGCTCAATGTCCTCGAGCCAATTATCAGCATAGATGATGCCCTCCGTCCCCTTGAAGACCCTAGGCTCTAGCTTCTTGAAGTCCTGAATATTGCCTAGCCGAAGCTGAGCAACCTGAGGAACAACCTGCTGCTGGACCGAAACTCCTCTCTCTACTACGGCACGAGCAAGCTGATGAGCACTCTCGATGTACTGTCGTAAAATATCGGTCTGCCTTTGATGTGCCTCAGGCTGAGCCCTCTGTGCCTTGAGCGTCTCACAAAATAGTGTAAACATCTGTGTCGCCTCTGATGGCACAAAAAGTGGAGGTGGAAGTCCCTCAGATACAGCTGGCACAGTCCTCTGAGTAGGTGGTGGGCCTCCGAAAGCAGCTGACACTCCAATCACCGGAGAAGTAATCGGTGCAGGCCGTTGGGACATCGCAGACCTCTCAGAAGCTGCTCTCCCCTGCTGCGATCTAGTCTTAGGCGGCATCCTGAGACAAAGCGAAAGAAAGAATCAATATGACACATGATGTAAGACACTCAAGGAAATGACAGTTTAAAGATCAAGTATCAATATCAAAGGAGAATAGTTGAATGAATCAAAAGATTTTTTCCTAGATGTGATTGAATATTCTCAGTCTATAGCCTATATCCTATATCCTGACACAGGCTCGTAATAATACTCAATTCAGAGCACCACTATGAATCACACTAATTGTGACCTCGAATAGACCTGCATAGGCCACCACTAAAAATGTGTTACAATCCGCACCCGATGTAGGAATACAGTCGGAAACAACACCCAGCCTAGCCGTAGAATCAACGGTAGAATGTTGTCTGGTTAATCTATCTATCAATATAATGAGCCACCAACAATAACAATATACTCAATCATAGATCTAAGATGGAAATGAGCACGAATATGATAAAGAATAGAATAGTCACATACAACTCATGAATCTAAATAATACATCAATGAGTCTGAAAGAATACTAACAAATAAGCTGGAGACAAATCCAGTACAAGAATACTAAGAAGCTACAAGTCCCGGGTCATCTGTCTAAGTCGGGATAAGTCCCTCATGAGTCATGGTCTCTGACTCTAAACCCACAATATCCTGGGGTCCATAATGTGTAAGGTACCACTCCTTAGTGTCATCTGGGAAAAATATATCCAGTCAAAAAAGGAGCAGAGTACATCTCTAACAGCAGTTCTAATCAATGATAAAAACTATGTATAATAAATAGATGTAAATATACAAGATGTAACAATAGATACAAGAGATATACAATAAGAAAATACTGGAATAGATACAATAATGAACAATATGACAATGAATAAGAATACTAATGACTAAGTGTGTGAGTACTAGCTTTAACATACGATCGGCTTGGGAACATGATACAAGATTTATGGCCTGGCTAATAATACGTGCGGTGTATGATTAACACTATTCAAGAGCAAGACTTGATACAGGGAGGGTATAATCACATATCTACACTAAAATACTCCCCACTCTCGACTGGTATAATAGATCCAACCATGGTACGCTATGGCACGGGATTTCCCAAGAAGATAGCGACTCTTCCCGATAATCAGTGTCTGTACATGTACAAGATAATCAATGAAACAAGGCTTGCACAAGATACACCATATACCAAGTAATAACATCTCATGACGAGATCTGGATATACCAATTCGTGTAACCATCGTGTCAAGAAAACATGGATATCTACACTAGATACAATGAACATAGAGGATATCATAAATGAGAAACTATCAGAGAATGTACTCGCCTGAAGTCCAAAGAATAGTCTCACAGATGTCTAATACGGTACCTCAAAGACCTAGATATGGAATATAACATAAATACAAGGTTTCGAAAAGAAAATAAGTTAAACTAGTCAACTTCTAGGTCAACAAGCCATCTCTAAGTCAAAAGTCAAACTATGGTCAACTATGGTCAACTATGGTCAAACTAACTATTTCTAGGTTGCAAGAGTCTATCTCAAAGATATTGATTTCAAATACTAGAGTCTAGGTCATAAAAGCTATATCTTAGGATACCGTATCTCAGGATACGTAAAACAATAGGTAAAGCATCACACATATATGTCAAACAATATTAATATATATATAAAATCCTAATTATAACATTAAATGGATACCTTGGTTTCGAACCAACTTGGTATCACAATACTAAACCATAATCTTGATACCCAAACCCAATACCTTGGGTATCCTAAAATACCTTGATACTTACCTTGGTATCTCAAGGTAATATCCAATACCTTGTTTATACTAACTACCCAATAATAAATATATGCCAACAAATAAATATTATAATTATAGTATACAAACCACAATTAGTAATTAGGAACATATTTACATATATATTAATACCATATATATACGTATATATAACTATTATAATTAAATATATAATAACTATTTAAAATCGCAGATCTGTCGCTAAAGACCCCTGTTGACCGTCGCCATAGGTGCAGATACTGTGCTAACACTACTATTTTCTGTGACAGTTTCCTGCTACTGTCGCTTTAGGTGTTGATACCGCTGATACCGTTGTTGTTTCTGAAACAGTTTTCTACTGTTGTCGCTAAACTGCTGCCGCTGCTGTTGCTGATTGATGCGCTGTTGCTGATATAGCTGCGTTGCTGTCGTTATTGCTGCCGCTGCTGCTGTATGCTATTGTTGCTGCTATTTTTTTTGGTGACGCTGCTGTCACCATTGCGGCTATTGTGTCACCCATGCTCTTCCTCTTATATATATACATAATATATATATATATATATATATATATATATATATATATATATATATATATATATATATATATATATATATATATAAATACATAACATATATTATATATACTAATATATAACTCTTAATATATAACTATGTATACACACATACACCTCCACATACATATATATGTACACAATAAATACATGTCAATGTAGTAACATATATACATAATTACAACTATATAAAATATATGTACAAAATATGAATACATGTAACATACATACACATAAATAGTAATATATATATATATATATATATATATATATATATATATATATATATATATATATATATATATTTATATATATATATATATATATATATATATATATATATATATATATACACACACACACACACACACACACACACACACACAATACATATATAAATATACTACTACATTTAAAAACTAATACATATGTAGAGAATTAGCTACACAATATATAACACATGGACATATAGATCTATGACACACTAATACATAAATATATAAACACAACAATATATATATATATATATATATATATATATATATATATATATATATATATATATATATATATATATATATATATATATATATATCACCAAGACTAAGAACACAAGAGAATAGATCTAGAAATTAAATTGCACAACACATGGAGTGTATCATACCCGTATCCCACTAGATCTAGGATACGCTTGCGACACGAGTCCACCACACATCCAAACGTACCCCGAAGGACACGAGCAAGTCTAATATATTATTTATGAACAATACGAAGAGTCAAATACAAATCTACGTGTTCGTGTCAAAATATGACATTCTCAAAGTCCCATGTCGGAGGAAAAACTCCTAAATCAACACGTATCACCAAATTGTTAGATTACGACCTACACGTATCCAATTGTGGACACGGCAGTAGCCCCAAACATATGCCAAATTGATCTATAGGACCAATTGACGCACACAACAAATGTTAATCTCGGAATTCTCCCAAAATTGACAAAAAAAGTACCATAACTTTCTTAATAGGCCTCATATGAACACAAAACCAAATCCTATGGGTAGCCTATGCATATGGGTTGATTTTTCATGATTAAATCTCAGATTTAGAATCTAATTTAAGAGGAAAAAAACTGAATTGTACCTATTGGGAGATGGATTCCCAATGCAATCTCCAAATGTGATGAAATTGGCCTCCAACTTGTAGATCCTTGCTCCTCTTTGTAGATCATTGCTTCCTCCTTCTAGATCCTTGCTCCACTAGTCTCCAATGGTAATTTGGGAATGAATTAGGATAAAATTTGGTAGAAAAATGAAGTGGGAATGAAGGAAGTTGGTTGAGGAAAATTCTAGATCTAGATTGCAAATAAAAAGAGGAGAGAGAATTCCCCCCCTCTTTAAATATAGGCCGGCCCCCCTTTCCCCTTCCTTAAGTCACTATAAAATGTCCAATATATCCCTTGGAGCCTCTCATGAAGAAATAATTAAGGAAAAAAGCTTATAGTCTAATTGTTTAATTAATTTAATCATCCTCCTAATCAATGGGCTTTCTAAATGGGCTCAATTATAACAATTAATACATATTGGTCCATGAGTCTAAACTAAACTAGTTAGATCCACTAACACAGGTCCAAAATAAATAACTAACATCTAACAATAATTAAATAATAAAATAAATAATTATTTAAAATGCGCAATATTTAATTAATTATGAATTACTAAAATATCTTTTTCTAGAAAATGTGGTAGTGACAATTATTTTACAATTGTAGCCGCTTGGCACGCTCTTATTATTTTGAGAGAGAGGGCTTGAGCGACTTATAATCTCATCCTATAATATTGATTCCATATCAATAAAGTGCTTATTTTACTTCCATACTTGTGTTATTCAATGCTTCCGCTATAACGACTCTGTGAACTTGTTACCAATCGCCTGTTCGTTTCTTATTTCGCTGCATTCGGACTATCTGTGCGACTCTATGGCTTAGTCATTTTACCACCTGTTCGAATCATGGCCTTGTACGGGCGCAGTTTGTACTCGTGCGACATCACATCCAGATGGGAAAGCTCATCCCGCGGGAGCGCTTGCGCGGTGATTTATGCCTATCGGAGACGACCGATTCCCATGGGAGATCGGGGCATGGCATATTGGTATCAGAGCATCGACTTTACGTCTTTGGACTTCTTATCGATTTTCTCAGTTTCGAAAGCTCGTTCGTGGGTTATGTGCATACTCTCTTTCGTTTACCCATTGGGATATTTTATACAATAAGTCTAAATAATTTCAAAAGTGCATATGAATGGTATGATTGCTTGAACTGGATAGTTATTGAAGACCCTTGTTCTGACCTGTGTTAGACTTGTGGGATTAGACTCGTGCTAGAATTTGTAAGTTATGTGCGAACCCGAATACCTATACATGATTACCAAGCAGGTTGATGTACGAAATAGAATATCGTTCAGACAATTAGCTATACACACAGCCTTTCAGCTAAGTTATGTAAAGTATCGTACGCCAAGACCCTATTGGTGTGAGCTAGTTTGCGAGCGAGATTGAGATATCATTCAGATAAGGATAAGTCATACTTAGAATGAAAACTGATAGAAACATTATCAGATTATCGCTAAGGCGAATATAGAGAATCGTGCTTATATTTTGAGAAATAGCTCGGACGGTATTTTGTGTCAGAAGATACAAATCAAGTATGGTTTACTTGGATGACTATCAACAAGATATATATGAGACTAAGATTTATCGTAACGATGCTTAGGTATCGTGCAAGAGTTCTAAGAAACAACTTGGTGAATATGCTAGCGAGTGATGCTAACACAATTGAAGATTTAATTGGATGACTCGATTCCTGAGTGGTGTATGAATTATTTTGGGAATATTTGAGCGAATTCAGAGATCTCGTGCGATAGTTTGTTCAAACGATTTGAGAATATGTTGAACAAGTAATAAGGCTTATATCAATTGGGGACTCAAGGTAATGGAATCAATATCTTGGTCGAGGAAATTTGGTAGAAACTTGATAGATCGTACGTGCAATTTTGAATTGAATAAAAACAGATTAAACTTGAGTATGGATATTATGGTTTCGAATCAATAGACTTGATATGGTATCGATAGTTGGAAGATATCACGGATTGATACAAGTATAATAATATTGTGGTTCAATGAAAGAGGTAAGCGATAACGGATTTGATCTGGAGTTTGAAAGAATGATCTTGAATCTAGTTCGAAAGATAACCTTCGACAATCAGTCCCGGCCGAAAACAATTATCCCACGGGAGCGCCACCGTGGTAATTTTACGTCCGGCGGGGATGATCGAACTCACGGGAACATGCTCGATGATTATTCAAACGAACTCGATGAATGGAACGTAACAAAAGTGGACATACTTTGTCTTGGGATTTGAACTTAGTTGTTAAGGAATGCTAGAAGTAGACTACGAATTGATCTAACGGTAACATTGAAGTTGGATAATTTTGCTAAATGAATTATGATCACGGCATGAACGAACATGACTTGAAGGATTATATATATATTGGATGGAACGGAGTAAAATTATAAGGTGTCTCGATCGTTTCGATGATAACCATAACATTCGACGTTCTTGTCTTGTGCGCGAGTACCTCTATGCTCGTACGTACGTCACGGCCATATTAGGACGATTATCTAGTGGAAGCATTGGCATAGTGATCTCACGTCCAACGAGGTTGATCGAACTTACGGGAGTCCAGAGCATGAAAATTGAAGGATAGTCTTGACTTGTGGTTCGACACGATAAGACAAATTTGGGAATGCAAGTAAATTAGAAGTATTTCAAGGATGCGTTAGTCTAGAATATGAGTGAGTCACGCTTGATGGTTTTATGAACGGATACATGAATCTTGTTGGACGACTTAGAGTTTATGATTGAGATCGGTGATTGGAAATTTAATCATGGCCTGGTGGTCTAGACTTAGAATGGATATATGAGTTCTATCAAACATGTTTGAGGAGATAGACTATACAAATTCCTAGGCTTGAGATACATAATGGATATATCATAGATTTGACTGAACGAACTCGGACCATGTATAAACGAACATGTTAATGTGAGTAGGATGATCTGTGCTTGATGTTTAAAAATCTTAGTAAAATGAGCTTGGGTAGAATATCCCGTGCAAATGAACAATAGTTTGACCATAGGAATTGGGACGAGCATCATGCGACAAATTTACACGATTAATCATATGCTTGAACTTGTACCTATGACCTTGTGAGTTGACCTAGTAATTAGGCAGACGACCCTGTATTGAGTAAAAAAAAACTTGTGTGGCTGACTTTAGAATATTGCTTGAGAAAGCTATAGAACTGGGGCAGTAAGACTTAGAGTTAGACTTAGAATGGAAAACATGTGCTATGTTTGATACGAATGGAATGGACGATAGGACATGGATGCTAGTCGGTAAACCGGATTAGATCGTGCTTGACGGTAGTACAATGCTTGATTTGAGTGAGTTTGGAAATTATTTAGATTTTGATTGACCCCGTTGGACGAATCATAATGAACCATAAACAAAAACCCTTGAGATTTTTGCAAGTAGCTTGTCCGAATTCACTGTCGCTAAGTTTGGTCGAATACATATGTTTGAGGGACGCCTTGAACGTGTGCATGTTCCGAGACTCAATGTTATGTTGAACTCGAGTGCAAAGACTTCACTATCTAAGTTGGTTGACATGCATATGTTTAAGGGACGCCTTAAATATGTGCACGATCCAAACTCGCGGTATGCTGATCTCGAATGCTAGTGCAAGTGAATATGTTAGATTCGCATGGACGAGTATAACAATTTGGATAAGTTTGCCTCAGCCTTTGATCATCATTCAAGATGGATCATACCGTATCCCACATTAAGCGATATATGTTTCGCGCTAAGGCGCAATAGAGACCGAGTTAGAGCTTGGATTGAATGATAGCGTCATTCAATAAGACATACCCAACACAATGCGGTACGGATGAGGAACGAGTAGAAAGTTGTGTTCGAATGGATCTAGTGATACAGATTGCTATGCTTAAGATAGATTCTGTAATGCGATAGAAAGGGTTGCGCTCAGGAAGTCTCGAGGACGAGACTTATTCTGAGTGGTGTATAATGCAATGACCTATTCCATTTAGGCGGATAGCCAATTCAAACGGCGAAAGGGCAACAAGCCGACCTGCTTTGGTCAGCGAGAAGACTCGTTTGATGCAAATAATTTCATACTTGGCCCTTCAGGAGTTCAGACTTAGACTTTCAAATGCTCGCTCGGAGTATCGCTTGACCGACGCAAAATATCGCTAAGGTGGGTGGCTACGATGAACCGATCTTTGGTTAGCCTGCACACTTAAAAATATGGACGATACATGCTAGTTGCTAGGCGATAACCCCTTGCATGCTAATAAAGAATATAATGCACCTAGCAAAGGGAATAATCTCATCTTGTATTGCTTGTGTTAGAACATGAAAATTAAACTTGGATTATGGTTGGACCTCACATGCTACCTTAGCTTCGTGCAAGTAGACTCCGCTAAGCCTCGAGTAGATCATTATATACTCTTCGTAGTGCACTGCTTCAGTTGTTTACACTGCTCGCCTTATGGATTATATCACTTGATATGTCCCTGTACGATTTTACTTTCCGCACTACCCTTTAGACCCGTACTAACGTAAATACTTATGTTTCATATAAAAGCATGCTTGCCTGCTTATATGCTAACTTGTACTTGTTTGCCTTGTTTCAATGCTTGTCACATAATTTATGCCACGACCCCGGTAACACTATCTTGTCTTGCATTCATCTAAGTTCCCCGGAAGACTATCGAATAGTCGTTTCGTGCAAGTATGAACCTGAAAGTATTCGGGACCGTTAGGTCGCCAAGGCAGTTCCCGAACCAGGAGATTGCATCGTGTCAAATAAAGCAAGAATCACAGGTCGTGGAGAAAGACTCATTTAGGTATTCGGATCCTTCATAGTCTCTCTCAAGCGGGCGATATAGTGTATGCGTCTCAAGTACTTATTGCTATACCCATCTCCGCCCAAGAGACTACGCATTATCCAATGGCTAAGTGAATCAAGATTGAATCATGTCATGTCATGAATCTGAAAACCTAAGACTTGCATGGTCGCGGATAACTTGTGCACGAGGTATCGTGGATTCCTCGGACGATCGCCGGGACATCGGGTTCGTGCCGGCCTGGGAGGAATCATATAGGGACTCCCCGAGCTTTGGCGGGATGGTGTTTGTGCCTCGAGTTTTTAGCGCTACACCATCACCGTCAAAAGAGTCCAGGTCTCTCATGTTCTGGCGGGATGGTGCGCGCCTTGAGTTTTTAACGCTATACCCATCTCCGTCAAGTGACTCGTCCAAATGGCTTATAGCGCCAGCTATCCTCCTGTTCATATAGATAAGTCATCCTCTCTTAGCGAGCGGCAACCCGCGTGCGAGTCATTGCATCATGCCTAGTTATTTGGAATACAGAACGGGTATGCGTATTAGCCATCCGTGCACACTTGTATATAATTAAATACTTGAACATCTTCTGCAACACACCTGAGCATCCGTGTAACTCATGCACCTGAGTCAGAACCTCGCGCATGGCACTCGTATTTGCCTATACAATTTTTCGTGGACTTTATCATATATATATATATATATATATATATATATATATATACATACCCGTGCTTGGTTTAACTTGGTTTACTTTGTACAAGGAAGGAAAAATGGTAAGTTGGTAAGTCTCACCGTGTTACTCTTATATCGCACGGCGCACTGCCACACGAGTTAGGATTTTACCTCATTGCCATAAAACTGTTTCTAAGACAAGACTAGAAAGATAACTTAATATATGGTGAACAGAACCTATATAACGTGTTTGGATTTGTTGAGCGAACGAGAAGCCTCCCCACTAGTGCATTCATGTACTGATAACCTACCAGATTGCTTGTAGGGTGCGAAAGAACCTCGTTCGGTGCAGAAACCCCTTCGTACGAGCTAAGCTATAGAGTTTGCTCTGGAGTCTTGGAGCCTTGAGTCCGGAGCTGAAGCAAATATACAAGACATAATGTTGGAACATCGCTTATGTATTATTTTGTAATTGTAGCCACTTGACACGCTCTTATTATTTCGAGAGAGAGGGATTGAGCGACTTGTAATCTCGACCTAGCGACGCTTGTAATACTGATTCAATATCAATAAAGTGCTTGTTTTACTTCCATACTTGTGTTATTCAATGCTTTCGCTATGATGACTCTGTGAACTTGTTACCAATCTCCTGTTCGTTTCAATTCCGCTGCATTCGGACTATCTGTGCGACTTTGTGGCTTAGTCATGTTATCGCTTGATTATATTATGGCCTTATATGGGCACAATTTTTGCTCGTGTGGCATCACGTCCAGATGGGAATGATCATCCCGCGGGAGCGTTGGCGCGGTGATTCGCGCCTAGCGGAGACGGCCGATTCCTGCTGGAGATCGGGGCATGACATCCATGACCTCTACCTCTGTGAATTCCTCGACCCCTAGTATTGGTCATATTTTTTCGAGCACTAGTTGCATTCACTTCAGTTGGAATTGGTGCAGACCCAGTTGGTCTACTAGTGTGGTTTTTGATTAATAACTCATTGTTTTTCTCGGCCACGAGTAAGACAACAATGAGTTCAAAATACTTCTTAAAATTTCTCTCCCTATACGTCTGTTGTAGGGTCATATTAGTCGCATGAAATATGGTGAATGTTTTCTCTAGCATGAAATGCTATGTCACTTCTTCACCACATAACTTCAATTGTGAAGTAATCCTGAACATAGATGAATTATAGGCTGCAACTGTCTTATAATCTTGGAAACGTAGATTAAGCCATTCATGGAGTGCACCTGCTAGTATGACTATTTTCTAGTAATCATATCTCCCAGCTAGAGAATTCCATAGCACCAAGGGGTCCTTGACTGTTAAGTACTCAGCCTTGAGATCATCATGAATATGATGTCTTAGGAAAATTAAAGCCTTCGTTTTATCTTGTGCAGATATTAGCTTATCAGCCATAATTGCGTCACTTAAGCTTTTGGCTTGAAGGTGCAATTCAGCATCTAATCTCCAGTTGAGAAAGTTCTTGCCTTCTAAGTTTAGTGGCTTGAAATTATGCTTTGTGAGGCTCGATATATTGCTGTATAAGATCAATAATAACAAGTTAACATAAGAACTTGGTAAATCACCAAACAATTCATGTTCATGGTGTATGCTTCAAATAATGATATTTTAGAAGTTTATTTATACCAAACAAATCTTGTTCATGGTATGCTTCGAACAATGATGTTCCAGAAGTCGTTGGTAAATACCATGCTTCGAACAATGATTATGTTCAAGAAGTCTTTCAAAAATACCATATATGGTATGATTCGAACAATGATGTTCCATAAGTCTTATATATATTGACTAAACAATTAATGTTCATGGTCATCAGATATCTGTTGGTTTTGATCTGAATGTATTAACATATATAAAAGAAAGAAAGAAAGAAAGAATAACTCCAACGTTATCTCCGAGAGATCTATATCCGATTAACATCGGAGTGCTATCAGAGTTAACTAAAAGAAGTGAGATGAATGGATAAAAAATATTCTTTTTGCCCTAGCGGTATGCCAAGAGATATATAAACATCAACATCAGGCTGCGCCTAGGATATGCATATGTAGAAAAAATAAACATAAATGACCATACCTATTACCGAAGTGGAGAATCCGCAAATGGCGGCTTTACTGAGATTCTCTCGCTTATTTCCTTCCGTTAGAGCTTCGTGCTGATAACATGTAAGAATAAACGTAGAATAAATAAGAAGAAAATAGGAGAGTAGATCTCTTATTAGTGTAATCACATAGTGGGAGCCAAATGTCTTATTTATACAACCCAATGAAGATATAATACTAATCACTAATCAATGTGAGACTAAAATATAAAGCAAAAATTTAACTGTCACGCTCCAGTCCCAAAATATCGAGGGACTAGACACGTGACAATGGCCAGCAGCACACACCGATGGACAAACCTAATTTAATGGACCCATCAGGATGTACTTAACCTGTAAAACAGCAATAAAGGCAATGGTACTAGTCTCATCCACAGAAATAAATACAATTAACAACAGAAAATAAAGCTATATCAAGTCTCAATAAAATATATATATCGAGGAACAACCCGATAATAAGTCTGATACAATAGTCAGGATATAAGAATAAAGATAACAACAACAAATACTGAGTATGGATAAAGCATATACTCAGGAGAAATCCTCAGCGATCACCTCGTCCTCGAGTTCTGGTACTGCTCCAATGACAGCTCATGTTCCTGCTTCTGCTCCTGCTAATGCTCCTGTCCCGTATACCTCGGGGTAGTTCTCGTCTGCTAATCTTGGGGACATAATCCGGAATCCAGGTCCTCAGGGGACATATCAAGGTACAAGAATAACTCATGCCAAAAATAAATGCAGTATATTAATAAATGAATCAATAGGGTAAACTAGGTAACCAGTTATGTGAAATGCAAGTGAGAGCATCACTAGACTTAGGCTGAGAGTACTACAAGCTCTGTGTCGGGGAGCCTGTAGCAGATATACTTTATAATTTACTATGTAGTGTGCCTATGGCACCATAATAAAATTATATATAAAATTAGCATGTAGCCTGTGCGTCTCTCCCCACCCAATATAATCACATGTCTCATGTCCACGATGTCTCATGTCCATGTCACGCAAGATCAGGACCTCTAACTGATGCAACAAGTCATAATGATAGCTAAGCACATGCAATATCTATGTCACGAATCATGGAACCTATACATAATCACCATGAATATCTCAGGAAGATTCTGTCTCATGAATAGTGTCAGGTATCCTCAGGCATGACGTACTTGATAAGGCAAGCACGAGAATGTATATGGTCTCGATATCCATGTCTAGGTGACATTACACAACGCCGTGTACGGTGTTGACACCCAAATATTATTCGGACGCTAAGTAATGTCACACGGTCCTAGGTTAAGCAGAGATATTACAGTAATAAATCAAGAGAATAGTATAAACAAGTGCTGCAAGTATGGCAAGGTACACTTGCCTGGGGTTCTGACTACAACTGTTGCTCTGGTATCAGCATGATCTGCAGGTACTCCTCCGATTGCTGAAATAAACGTTACCATCAGGTTTAGAAGATATCAAATAGCTAGAATTGCCTGTCCTTGAGTCCAATTTGGACACAGGGGCAAAAGTGACAGCTTATGGTCAAAGCGGGGTCCACATGTGGCTCGCTTCGCATCGAAAAATGTACCAAAGAAAATATTCTCCAAATTCGTTAAACTTAGTGTCTACAAGTCCAGAATAACGATACGAACCCAACAGAGTGTCCAAAATTGGATTTCGATGAGCCGATCACAAATTTGCCCGTCAAGTGGAGCCGTGGGGCCCACGATATGCAATTTTGTCAACGTTCTCAGAATTGAGCCAAACTTGGGTCACAGGACCAGCGTATTGCTACGAGTCCGATGGCGCAAGTTTCGTTTCGATATGACGTGCGTACACGAAGTTATAACGAGTTCCAAATAGGGCCGATACGAGGTATTGTCGACGAATACGTGTTGATTCCGGTGTGCACGCACATCCAAATCAACTTCCTCGAAATCCCACACGTCCGTATTAACGGCGCACACCTTTCGGAGAAGTCCGCACACGACCAAGTCGTCCCGTTTAGCGGGGCGCACCCAATTCCGGGAGAAAACATGATATTTATTTTCCTGATTTTGGGTCATAGTTTACGATCGCCACAGGACGCGATACCACGAACAAATTATACGGATATCGAGAGGGTCACGCAGTCTACGCGTCACAGCAGACGGAAAGGAAAACAGAACAACGAGGAGAGAGAAATAGTCACTTGAACAGGGCACCGGAGAAGACTGAAATCACATTTCCGTAAAGTGCCGCGACGCGGCACGGCCGGCTTGCTGGCGGCGGCGGCTAGGGCACGGCGGAGGCGGCTGCTCGTCTCGGTGGTGGGGTCGTCAGGTTCGTCGGAGTCGGGGTGGCCAGCTGCGGGGTCGTCGGAGGAAGAAGGTGGCCAGAGATCGGGTCGATGGTGAGGCGGTGGTGGTGGCAGTGGCTTACGGTGGTGGTGATCGGGTTGGGGGAGGCCGGGGTTTAAATAGGCCGGGGAGGGAGGAGAAGCGGCGGTGGTTGCGGGAGCGGGAAGGCCGAGCGGCGCTGGGAAGGCGAGCGAACAACGGAGAGACGGCGGCTCGAAACAGTCGGCGACCGGTGAACAGTCGGGGATGTGGACAACCGCAGGGGTGAATTAGGGAATTACTGTAGCAAGGGACTGGTCGGTTTCAGGTCGAGTTTGGATGCGGGTCCGAATCCGACCCACTAAGATACGGGTCGGGTACGGGTCGCGGGTACGGGTCGGGTTGATGAATCTGACCCGTTAGGGTTTTATATAATAGGGTCTGAGTCAGGGTTCGGTTCATTAAACCGGGTTTAAAATTAAACCGGTTTAAATTTGTTTATTTTGGTTTATTAAAAATATTAATTTTTAGGTCTTTAAAAATAGTTTCGGGGACCAATAAATTCCAGGAAAATTATCCTATGTCTAATATTTTATTTTACACTCAAAAACATTATTTTTATAATATTTTAATATTTAATAAAAAATACTTAAAATTATTTAAAACTAAAATACATTAATTTTAATTAGTTAAAAATTCTAGAAAAATTCCAAAAATTTGTTTTTAAATTCTTGAAAAATCTGGGGGTTTATAATCTACCCCCTTAAGAGGATTGCGTCCTCGCAATCAAAGAATAACCGGTCAGCAGAAATGACACGGTTTGCAAAACAGGTTTGAAGCACGACACCATCAAAGAATCATGATCAAGGAGAATCAAAGGATGAGGGTTAAGCAAAACACCTAGGAAAGAAAAATATTATTTCCCTAAGTAATAAAAGTTATGCAAATTCAAGACAGAAGAAAATCTGGTTAAAGTAAGAAAACTACAGCTTAGAAAAACTAGGTTATTATTTATTAATAAATTCAAATACTAAGTCTTAGGCTAAGGTCACGAACTAACAGGCACGAGCTAAAGCAATGCATCTATGAATAACTTACGCGCATTTGCTACTCCACGAGTCTGCGTGTCCTCCAAGGTCATCGCAAAAGCTTGTCCGCATCCTTGTGGTGGATTCCATGCTGCTGGGCCTACTGGAAGAGTGCTGCTTGTGGTGCCTAGGGTGGCCTCAGCTGATACCCTCCTGGGGCTGGTGGTCTGACTTCTCCAACTACCATCTGTGGTACTCCCAATGCTGGATAAATAGGCCTTGGTGCTGGTAAAGCTTGTCTGTTTAACATTAGTGCTCCCTCTCGATGCTCAGGACAATCCTTGGCTAAGTGTTGATTGGATCCGTAAATCAAGCATAATCCCAACTATCGTCTGCATTCCCTCTCAATATAGCCTACCTTTCCACAGTATTGACATGTAGGTAGTATCTGTGGAGATGCTCTGGGTGGCTGGTGTAGGTGAGATCTCTTTGCAGCTTCTTCCTGTGGTGCTCTGGCTGGTGCTGATGTGAAATGCCACTTTAGGCTGGACTCTCTCCTGGTGACGCGCGCCATGAGTCGTGCTGCAGCAAGGACGTCCAAGTAAGAAGTAGGTACAACGGATTTGATCAGTCTCTGTAGCTCAAAGTTTAGTCCATCGAAGAACTTCTCTGCCTTCTCTACTTCTGTCGGGATCATGGTTGGGGCGAAGCGACTCAGACGAATGAACTCCGCGTTGTATTCTTCCACTGTCATATTGTCTTGAGTGAGGCAATTGAACTTGTCCCAAAGTTTTGACCGAACAATAGCTGGAATATATATCTCCTGAAAGAGTCTGGAGAACTCTTCCCAAGTGACTCGGTCTGGTCCGAGCCGTGTCTCCTCAGATAGCTACCAGTGATGTGCATTGCCCGTTAACTGCATTCTGACGACAGTCATCCAACGTTCCCGTGGAAGCTCAGCTGCTTCTAATTGATGTTGAGTGTTGGTGAGCCACTCATGAACTTCAGTGGGCTCCTCCTTGCCTAAAAATGTGCGGAGCTTTAGTTGGTGAAAATCGATAATAGATCCCGCCGATGGTCGCCTAGTTGGTGGGTTCGCCTGCTCCAGTGCGGTTACTAGGCTGTTCCCCAAGTTCTTTGCCTCGTGACACTGAGCTTCTTGATAAATATCCTGTTGGGCTTGCATCATTGCATAAAACATTTGAAATATACTGCCCATCCATGACTTATCCTGATGGGAAAATAGGCATTGGTGGAGCGAACTGCGGCGGAGGTGGGATGTCATCACGCCGGAACCTTGAAGTATGCTGGCCCGCTTGATTGCTTTGAACTAATTGTCCTCTGTCTTTTGGTGTCACTCCCTCATCATAGGTGACCATAGCATCGTGTGGTGTTCCTGCAAGAGTCTCGTCGCTTGTTGGTCGTTCCATCACTCTGCATTCAAAATAAACTATAAGAGGCACAGAGGAATCAAGTCAGGATGCATGTCAAGAATTTAATTCGAATCCGATATAGATATCAAGAACGATTCAAATCAATGGATGAGATCCTATAACTTATCCTATCCTTATTGCTGGCTTGCTCGATCCCTAAGTTGAAATCGAACAATTTAGTCGTTGACCTGCATGGGCCACCACAAAAACTATGTCACACCCTAGTCCCAAAATATCGAGAGACTAGACACGTGGCAATGGCCAGCAGCACACACCGATGGACAAACCCAATTTAATGGACCTATCAGGATGTACTTAAGCTGTAAAACAGTAATAGGGGCAATGGTACTAGTCTCATCCACAGAAATAAATATAATCAACAACAGAAACATAAAGCAATATCAAGTCTCAATAAAATATATATATTAGGGAATAACCCGATAATAAGCCTGATACAATAGTCAGGATACAAGAATAAAGATAACAACAACAAATACTGAGTATGGATAAAGCATATACTCAGGAGAAATCCTCGGCGATCACCTCGTCCTTGAGTTCTGGTACTGCTCCAATGACTGCTCCTGTTCCTGCTTCTGCTCCTGCTAATGCTCATGTCCCGTATACCTCGGGGTAGATCTTGTCTGCTAATTTTGGGAACATAATCCGGAATCCAGGTCCTCAGGGGACATAGCAAGGTACAAGAATAACTCATGCAAAAAATAAATGTAGTGCAATAATAAATGAATCAATAGAGTAAACTAGGTAACCAACTATGTGAAATACAAGTGAGAGCATAACTAGACTTAGGCTGAGACTACTACAAGCTCTGTGTCGGGGAGCCTATAGCAGATATACTATATAATTTACTATGTAATTTACTATATAGTGGGCCTATGGCACCATAATAAAATTATATATAAAATTAGCTTGTAGCTTGTGTGTTTCTCCCCACCCAATGTAATCACACGTCTCATGTCCACGATGTCTCATGTCCATGTCACGCGAGATCATGACCTCTAACTGATACAACAAGTCATAATGATAGCTAAGCACATACAATATCTATGTCACGAATCATGTAACCTATACAGAATCACCATGAATATCTCATGTAAACCCCCTGATTTTTTAGGAATTTTAAAATCAATTTTCATATTTTTCTGAATTTTTTTGGGATTTTTAATTAAATAAAACTAAGGTAATTTGGAATTAAACAATTTTAAATGATGTTAATCAATATTAAAATACTATAAAAATAATATTTTTAGGTGTAAAATGAAATATTAACCATAGGATAATTTTCGTAGAATTTATTGGACCCCGAAAATATTTTTAAAGACCTAAAAACTAAGTTTTATTAAACCCTAAATTAAACCCAAACAAACTTGGTTTATTTGTGAACCAAACCGAACCGAACCATGCTGAACCGAAACCTAAACCAACCTTAAATCCAGCGGGTCGGGTCGGATCTAAACCCGACCCGAAACCCAAAACCCAAACCCGCAACCTTTTCCTATCGGATCGGGTTGGATCCCATCCACCGCCCGACCTGACCCGGACCCACCTACCCGAAACCCTTATCTTCTTCTCCGACCGTGGCGATTCGCCTCCGCCCGTAACCGCCGTGGCCCTCCGGCTCCCTGCGCCGCTCGACCTTCCCGCAACCGCCGGCTGCTTCGCGTCCCCGGCGCCGCTTTGCCTACCCCGTAACCGTCGGCCCTTCGCCTCCCTGCTCCTCCTATATAAAGCCCGGCCAACCCCGCTGCTCTGTCGTCCCCGTCGTCTCCATCCACCGACCGCTGCCACCGTCGTCCCCGACCTCTTCCAGCGCCTCTTTCCTCCAACCCTCAGAGACCCAGCCGTCGACGACCTCGACGAACCCCTTCCCAGCGACCACAGTCGGCCAACCCTCAGCCCCGAGACGGCGAGCCATCCTCGCCCCTCGCCGCAGACCTCCGCCTCAATCTCGTCGGAAGCAGCAGCAGCAGCGGCCCGCCACCAGCGTAGCCCCGGCCAGCTCCGCCTGAGTCACCTCCGCCCGAGCAGCCTCCTTCTCCGGTGAAGCCCCGACGCCCCCAGCCGCAGCAGTGCCGGAACCCTAGCTGGGTTGTATCGTGTCGTGTCGCCTCACGGACACGAGAAATTCTAGTTCTGCGGAGCCCTGTTCAGGTAGCCTTTTCTCTCTCCTTGCTGCCCTATTTTCTGTTCCGTCTGTTGTGACGTGAACCCTGTGTGACCCTCTCGATACCCGTACAACCCGCTCGGTATGTCGCGTCCTGTGGCGATCGCGAACTGCGATCCAAAAACAGGAAAATTAATACCATATTTTTTCCCGGAACTGAGTGTGCCCCGCCAAACGGGACGACTTGGTTGTGGGCGGACTTCACCGAAAGGTGCGCACCGTTGATACGGACGTGTGAGATTTCGTGGAAGTTGATTTGGATGTGCGTGCACACCGAAATCAATGCATATCCGTAAGGAAGATTCTGTCGCATAAATAGTGTCAGGTGTCCTGAGGCATGACGTACTTGATAAGGCAAGCACGAGAATGTATATGATCTCGATATCCATGTCTAGGTGACGTTACACAATGCCGCGTATGGTGTTGATACCAAAAAATTATTCGGACGCTAAGTAATGTCACACGGTCCTAAGTTAAGCAGAGATATTACAGTAATAAATTAAGAGAATAGTATAAAGATGTGCTGCAAGTATGGCAAGGTACACTTGCCTGGGGTTCTAACTCCAACTGTTGCTCTGATATCAGCGGGATCTGCAGGTACTCCTCCGATTGCTAAAATAAACGTTACCATCAGGTTCAGAAGATATCAAATAGCTAGAATTGCCTGTCCTTGAGTCCAATTTGGACACAGGGGCAAAAGTGACAGTTTCTGGTCAAAATGGGGTCCACATGTGGTCTGCTTCGCACCAAAAAATGTGCCAGAGACAATGTTCTCCAAATTCGTCAAATTTAGTATCTACAAGTCCAGAACGATGATACGAACCCAACGGAATATCCAGAACTGGATTTTGATGAGCCGATCACAAATTCGCCCGTCAAGTGGAGCCGTGGGGCCTACGATACGCAATTTTGTCAACGTTGTCAAAATTGAACCAAACTTGGGTCACAGGACCAGCGTATTGCTACGAGTCCGATGGCGCAAGTTTCGTTTCGATACGATATGCGTACACGAAGTTACAACGAGTTCCAAAACAGGACCGATACGGGGTATTGTCGACGGATACGCGTCGATTCCGGTGTGCACGCACATCCCAATTAAGTTCCTCGAAATCTCACACGTCCGTATTAATGGCCCGCACCTTTTGGTGAAGTCCGCACACGACCAAGTCATCCCGTTTAGTGGGGAGCACCCAGTTCTGGGAAAAAATAGGGTATTTATTTTCCTGATTTTGGGTCGCAGTTTGCGATCGCCACAGGACGCGATACCCCGAACAAATTGTACGGTTATCGAGAGGGTCATGCAGTCTACACGTCACAGCAGACGGAACGAAAAATGGGACAGCGAGGAGAGAGAAATAGTTACCTGTCACGCCCCAGTCCCAAAATATATGGAACCAGGCCACGTGGCATTGGCCAACTGACACGTCTTCGAGGATATCCCAATTTAATAGATCTTGGCGAAAGTGCTATACTGTCCTAAATCTAACAAGTCTAATATAACAACAGGCAGTGTCTAATCTCATCCACAAACAACAAGTAAAATACTGAAATGAAAGACTGGAATATAAGGACATAGTCGAATGACATAATACAACTGAAATATGTCTGGTGGAAACAAACCCACTACAAATGTTGGAGAGAAAGTGCTGATAGTCTGAAATAAAGTACTGATAATAAGAGTGACTGGAACAACGGCTAACTAGGTAAGGAGCTCCAGTCATAGGCGGAAGGCCTACCAATCTGATCAGGGGTACTCTGATGGAAGGACCTCTAGCTCCTCGTCAAGAGCAAACCTCGTCTCCACACCTGGCCTGTAAACTGTGGGATAATAGGCCTCGTCCAGATCTGGAAGATAACTAGGTCCTCAGAGGGACATAACAAGATACAATATGCATGCCAGATATAATACTGAATAAAAATAAAAAGGGGTGTGCTAACCATCTAAGTGAATGCAATGTAAGGACAACCTCGGAACGTATAAGTAGGTGTAGGCATAACGTCCAGCGTCCTCTAGAGTGTGGTATTTAATTAGACATATACTTTTGGTATTTAATTAAATATATATAAAGTATTTAAGCTTCTAGTATATATATATATATTATGTATATATATACATTATATTTGTAAATACTTACTTATATATTTTTATCATTTATAAATTATACTCAGAATATATTAACACAGTATATATACATATACATAAATACTACAAAATATAGAAAATAAAATATACATTAGAATACATATAAAATACTAGATTTAATACATGTAATTATACATATCTATATACATAATAGGTATTTAAATACTTAAGTATTTAATACACTATTTAGTATATCTTATACGTATATTTATTAGTCTATATAAAGTATACAAAATACAGTATATATATATATATATATATATAGAATTCAGTTTATACAGGGGTATATATATAATATACAAATACGTATTTAAATACTGAAATACGGGATCTATATATATAAACTTGCAACCTAAAATACATGCATAAATACTAACAATTTTACATAAAATAATGTACCGTACTGTAGCTCAGGTCGAGGGGGTCACGGTGGCGGGCCGTCGCCGGCGGGGGTGGTTGGACGGAGCTCCGGCGGGGCTCGGGAGGTTCGACGGCTACAGCCGCGAGTCTGGATTCGATGGCCCTGCGGGGGCGAGCACGGCCAGGGTCGTCGTCTTCCGCCGCTGAAAGTCGACAGGGAGGGAGAGGACTGGCCGGGGAAGAGCGTGGCTGAGTTGGGCGGTCGACGGTGCAGTGGTGGCAGAGTACGGGGAGGTCGGGTGGTCGGTTGCGTGTGCGGGGGGGAGGCTCGAGTTGGTGTGTGGAGTTGCTGGAGGGGGCTGCCGGCGGCTAGATGGCGGGTGGCGGTGGCCGAGGGTAGAGGAGTGGTCGGCGAGGGTGGTCGGGTCAGTGTGGGGGTGGCCGGAAGAGGTGGCCGGCCGGAGTTGGGCGGCGGGTGAGGGAAGGCAGGGGTAGAGCTCGGTTGGAGGGTTTTGAGGAAATAGGGTTTAGTTAGGGTCTCCTAGGTTTGTGTGCAATATAAGTGATGTAATACACCCTTTATAATGGTGAGAGAGTGGGGGGGGCTGCCTTGGGATTAGGGCCGGTTGGACCTATTTTTTTGGGGAGTTGGGGATGTCCATCAAGATGAGTGGAGGGCTAGGAATGGGGCATTTCAAATTTAGGGCCATGATGTGCCCTACATAAAGTAAGGTAAGTACAAAGGTATGGTATTTTGTATGAGGCTTGTGGGTGTGGATGTGGGTTTGGGTTGGAGTTGGGTCTAATTCAATTAAGGTTAGGTCACCACATTAATTAATTCGTAATTAATGCACCGGTATTTCTAATTTAATTTAATAAAAATCCGGGGGTCTAAATTTGGTTGGACAAGGGTCATTAGTGTAGTAGGCTCAGTGTACAATAATAACATGATCTGGGTTGGTCAAGACGGATCGAGGTGGGGTCTCAATTTCGATTTGAACGGACAACGAACGTAATTATGCAATTTAATTAATTTGCGTACGGACGTTTGTAACGACTTTTGTGCGACTAAAATCAGGCACAAAAATCGGTATCCAAGGTTTGTTCTAGGTTCAATATGATGGGTTGGCTGGTCTAGGTCAAATATGTGGAATTTGTTTTAGGACAACAACTAGGGTAGTATCCTAAAATAATAAATCATTTCACAGATATTTATAGTACTATATAATAAATCATAATTAATTCAAGTTGAACCTAATTAGGTTAATGAAATTATATAATTCCTAATTTCTGGTCGAGGGGGTTTACAACATACCCTTCTTAGAGCATTTCGTCCTCGAAATTAAAAACAGACATATAGAAAAACTGTTGAATAAAATAAATACTATCACATACCTAGGCCTTCGAAGAGATGGGGAAAGCGTTGCTGGATATCGTCCTCTCGTTCCCAGGTTGATTCACCTGGTGCGTGATGCCTCCATACGACACGAACTAGAGGGATAGTCTGGCCTCGCAGTACCTTCTCGCTTTGGTCTAGGATCTCTACCGGCTCCTCCTGGTATGACAAGCTTGGACCAACGGTGATCTCCGAGTGGTCAAGCACATGACTCGGATCCGGTATGTACCTCCTCAGCTGAGATACATGGAAGACGTCGTAAACTCCTTCCAATGTCTGCGGCAAGGCCAATCTGTAAGCAACTTCTCCGACGTGCTCTAGCACATCGAATGGTCCGATGTACCTTGGACTCAGCTTCCCTCTGCCTCCAAATCTGATGGTTCCTCTGGTAGGTGAGATCTTCAGGAACACATGTTCTCCAACCTGGAACTCTAGGGGTCGTCGATGCACATTAGCCTAATGCTTCTGCCTGTCCTGTGCTGCTCGTAGATGCCCCTGGATCTTCTTCACCTTCTCCACTGTATGGATGATCAACTCTGGCCCTAGAATCTGTCTCTCACCTACATCGCTCCAACATACTGGGGATCGACACTTTCTACCATACAATGCCTCATAGGGAGCCATCTGAATGCTCGCCTAATAGCTATTGTTGTAGGAAAATTTGACCAAGTGCAAGTGGTCCTCCCATGAACCGCTGAAGTCGAGCATGCATGCCCTCAACATGTCCTCCAGCGTCTGAATGGTGCGCTCAGATTGCCCATCTGTCTGCGGGTGGTACGAAGTACTGAACTTAAGGCGGGTACCAAGACTCTCTTGCATACTCCTCCAAAAGTATGATGTGAACCTCGTATCCTGGTCAGACACGATACTGACTGGCACTCCATGTAATCGTAAAATCTCCCTCATGTACATGTATGCCAAGACTTCCGTAGATTGCCCAACCCTGAAGGGTAAAAAGTGGGCAGACTTGGTGAGTCTATCTACGATTACCCATACCGCATTACGACCACTAGGACTCCTCGGGAAACCCGTGACGAAGTCCATGGTGATGTGCTCCCATTTCCACTCTGGTATCGGGAGCGGTTGAAGTAATCCGGCAGACCTCTGATGCTCAGCCTTGACTTGCTGGCACACCAGACACTTAGCCACGAAGCGGGCTATCTCTCTCTTCATCCCGTGCCACCAGTAGTACTGCCTCAGGTCTCGGTACATCTTCGTGTCTCCTGGATGAATAAAATAGGTCGAACTGTGCGCCTCCGTCATCAGCTCCTGGCGTAGCTCTCTATTCGGAACATAGAGACGGTCTCCACATCTCAAAGTCCCGTCCTCGTGTATACGCAGTCCCGTCTGTATTCCAGCCTCTATCCTCTGTCGAAGCCTCTGAAATCTGGCGTCCATCGGCAAAGCAGCCTTGATTCTCTCCACCAATGTCGATTGTACCTGGAAACTCGACATCTGGCCGTCTACTCCGGGCATAACGATTTTGATACCCAACTATTCTAAATCTCTCAACAGATGTTGTTGGATAGTCAGGAAAAATGCTATGGGCTTCCTGCTTAAAGCATCGGCTACCACATTAGCCTTTTCCGGATGGTACTGTAGCTCAATCTCGAAGTCTGTCATCACTTCGAGCCAACGTCTCTGCCTCTAGTTTAGGTCCTTCTATGTGTAGACGTATTTCAGGCTCTTGTGATCGGTGAATATCTCCACGCGCTCTCCGTACAGGTAGTGCCTCCAAAGCTTCAAAGCAAAGATCACTGCGGCAAGCTCCAAGTCGTGGGTAGGATAGTTCTTCTCATGGGTCCTCAACTGTCTAGAGGCATAGGCCACAACCTTCCCATGCTGCATCAAGACGCATCCTAATCCTTTTCCGGACGCATCGCTATAGATCATGAACCTCCGGGTCCAGAAGGTATGGTCGAGATGGGTGCTGTAGTCAGACGCTTCTTCAGCTCATCAAACACCGTCTGACACTCCTCTGTCCAGGTGAACTCCTGATCCTTGCGGGTCAAGCGGGTCATCGGCTCTGCGATCCTTGCGAAGTTCTCTACGAACCTCCGGTAATATCCGGCAAGTCCTAGAAAACTTCTCACCTCCGTGATGTTGGTAGGGGTCGGCCACGTCTCTACTGATGAAATCTTTGCGGGATCTACTGAAATGCCATCTTCTGAGATAACGTGTCCAAGAAATATGACACGATCTAGAAGAAACTCGCACTTGCTCAGCTTGGCATAAAGCCTCTCTCGTCTCAGCGTCTCTAGCACTAGCCTCAAGTGCTCCCCGTGCTCCTCGTGGCTCTTCGAATACACCAGGATGTCGTCGATGAAGACTACCACGAATTGGTCCAGATACTCATGGAAGACTCGGTTCATCAGGTTCATAAACACAGCAGGCGCATTTGTCAATCCAAAAGGCATCACTAAGAACTCGTAGTTACCATAGCGAGTCCTAAATGCTGTCTTTGGAATGTCCTCCCTTCGTACCTTTACTTGATGGTAGCCCGATCTCAAGTCGATCTTCGTGAACACCACTGCTCCGGTCAGTTGGTCGAACAGATCGTCGATTCGCGGTAGAGGGTACTTGTTCTTGATAGTTAGAGCATTAAGGGATCTGTAATCAATGCACATCCGGAATGTCCCGTCCTTCTTCGGTACAAACAACACTGGTGCTCCCCAGGGTGATGCACTAGGACGAACGAATCCCCTGATCTGCAACTCCTCTAGCTGTAGCTTCAGCTCGTCAAGCTCCTTCTTCGCCAACCGGTACACATTTGATGATACCGGTACTGCTCCGGGTACTAGCTCAATGGTGAACTCTACCTCTCTATCAGGCGGTAGGCCTGGCAACTCCTCTGGGAAAACATCCTCGAACTCTGCAACAATTTTCGGGGGTACCGTCTCCATCTCCATGTAAACTCCAGCTGCGTGTCCTACTCCTCGCTCGATGGTGCCTCGCATGAATTCGAACTCCGGGTGTCCTGGCAGTCTAAAAGTAACGCTACCCTTCCGGCAATCTAGCACGACATTGTACTGGCTTAACCAGTCCATGCCCAGAACAACGTCAAAAGCTGGCATTGGGAGTACCAACAATCGCGCTCTCATCTCCCTACCACAAACTACTACCGAGCACGTTCTAATGGTGCTGGTAACCGGTACGATGCCTCCTCCGGTAAGTATTCTCCAACTCTTAGGTAAAGAGGGAGTTGCTACTCTATGCATTGCTACGAAGCTAGTAGATATAAATGACAGTGTAGCTCCAGAATCAAACAGTGCAGTTGTAGGTAATGATACAACTAGAATTGTACCTGCTATAGCCTCTCCCTCTGGTTTCTCCTCGATAGATGCTAAAGCAAAGGCTTGCCCGCGCCTCTTCCCTCCTGCCTGCTATCGGGCCTGGTTGAAGTGTGCCTCCTGTGGGACCAAGGGTGGTCCTCTCTGCTGCCCTCCGGTAGCTGGTGGGCGCTGGCCTCCTGCTGGGGGTAGTATCCTCAGTGGTGCTGCTGGTGGTCTCTGTCCAGTCTGGGGTGCTCCATCTCTGCGCTGGGGGCAGTCTCTAGCAAGGTGCTGGCTGGCTCCACAGACCATGCAGAGCCCGAGATTCTTTCGGCAGTCTTTGATGACGTGTCTCCTCTTGCCACAGAAGTGACAGGTCGGAAGCTTCTTCTGCTGGTACGGCGCTATCCTCTGCTGCGCCTGAGCTCCTGGACGGCGGATCGGTCCTCCTGCTCCTTGCTGGGTCCTGGCTGGTACGTTCGCGCTGGAACGTCTCGCTCCTCCTCCTATAGCCTCCTGGATCCTCGCCTCTGATAGGACCTCTTCATAAGAGATCCTCGCCTGGGTAGTAGTGTACCTCTGCAGCTCATGAGAGAGGCCATGGTGGAATCTCCTGGCCTTCTCCAGGTCGTTGGGGATCAGGGCTGCACCAAATCGGCTGAGTCTACTGAACTCTCCGTCGTAGGCGTCCACAGTCAGGTTTCCTTGCTCCAGGTGCAGGAACTGAGAGTATATGGCGTTCCTCACCGTAGTTGGGAAATACTTCGCGTTGAAGTGTTCCAGAAATTCCTCCCAAGTCTGCTGTCTGCCGATGCTGTGCTCCATAGAGTCCCACCAGTGATGGGCGTTTCCTGTGAGTTGGGCCCTCACTGCGGTCATCTAGAGATCGGGGTGTAACTGCGAACCCTCTAACAGCATCTCAGTGTTGGAGACCCAGTCTGAGATCTCCTCTGCCGTCTCCTTGCCCGAGAAGGTTCCCGGGCCCATCTGTTTGAAGCCTCGTACCGTGCCTGCTTGCTGGACAGGTGCAGGTGCTGGTGCTGCTGCTTGGGCAGGTGCCCTCTCCAGTACTGCCATCAGACCTTGTCTGAGGGTCTCCGTCTGCTGCCACTGGGCCTGCATCATCATCTGGAAGAACTGCATCATCTGGGGCTGTCCCTCCGTAGGTGGCATCTGAGGTGGAAATGGTGGAGGTGGTGGAAGCGGTACCTCCGGTTGTCTCCTTGGTGTCTCCTCGGGTGCCGGCCTCTCGTACTGCGGTATCAGTGTCGCCCTCGATGTCTGTCCCTCGAAGTACTGCCTCGGAATCGTCTGTGACGTCTGGCCCTCTGGCTGCTGCGTCCCTTCGTCGGGAGAGACCTGATGCCAGTGCATCATCGGGGCCTGAGGGATCACCTGTGCCTCTGGCTGAGGCTGCTCTCTGGGTGGTCCTTGAGTCGTATCCTCCCTCGGTGCTGCAGGTGGCACTATGGCACCAAGTATCTCACGTCTACTACGAAGGTTCATCTCGCTGTAAGAGATAGAACTTCATTAGAAAAAGTACGGAATAATTCAAACATGATGCAGATATATTAAAATTCGGAAGAGGTTCAAAGGCGTAATCAAGTGGATGAGACCTAATAATTTCTATCCTATTGCAGGCTCGCTGGGCACGTTGCCATACCATAAGCGATAAATATTTGATATTTCAGACCTGCATGGGCCACCACTAAAACCATGTCACGCCCCAGTCCCAAAATATATGGAACCAGGCCATGTGGCATTGGCCAGCTGACACGTCTCTGAGGATATCCCAATTTAATGGATCCTGGTGAAGCGTGCTACGCTGTTCTAAATCTAACAAGTCTAATATAACAACATGCAGTGTCTAATCTCATCTATAAATAACAGGTAAAATACTGAAATGAAAGACTGAAATATAAGGACATAGTCGAATGACATAATATAACTGAAATATGTCTGGTGGGAACAAACCCACTACAAATGTTGGAGAGAAAGTGCTGATAGTCTGAAATAAAGTACTGATAATAAGAGTGACTGGAACAACGGCTAACTAGGTAAGGAGCTCCAGTCATAGGCGGAAGGCCTACCAATCTGATCAGGGGTACTCTGATGGAAGGACCTCTAGCTCCTCGTCAAGAGCAAATCTCGTCTCCACACCTGGCCTGTAAACTGTGGGATAATATGCCTCGTCCAGATCTGGAAGATAACCAGGTCCTCAGAGGGACATAACAAGATACAATATGCATGCCAGATATAATACTGAATAAAAATAAAGAGGGGTGTGCTAACCATCTAAGTGAATGCAATGTAAGGACAACCTCGGAACGTATAAGTAGGTGTAGGCATAACGTCCAGCGTCCTCTAGAGTGTGGTATCTGCAACGTCCATCATTTCGAAGAATGAGGTATCTGTATATATATAACGTCCACACTCTAAGGGACGTAGTATCTGTAATGTATATACGTCCGTAACACTCCGAAGAGTGCGGTGTCTGAATATAGGGAGTCACCGGGTCTGTGGTTCCTCTGGATACCACGGAGTCCGATGGGGGTATCCCATACGTTTGTCAGTTGTCCTTCCCGCCCAATGTAGATACGCAAGTCGAATGCACGACTTGAGGGTACCGTATCTAGATGTCAAGTCTCAATTAACTATATTATTCTAGAATACATGCTAGTCCGTGATGCATGTCGTACGTACCGATAGCGAATCGGGTACGCGGATCCGCATCCCAATATGAGTGTACCATCGCGATACGTGTATAGTGCCATGGTCTAGGAAGATATCAAAATATCCTCACAGTCGAAGGTGAGTCAGCTAGCAACTAGGTCTAGTACACTACTCATCGACGCATTGTCGACTGCACCCGAGTCAATCTCGGACGCACACAGTTCATGTATATTTGCAACATTTAACATTTAATTTTAAGCAGTAATCCAGCAAGGTATACTTGCCTGTCCCGGGTAGCTGCGAAATCCAAAGTCCTGCTCCTGATGCCTCGGCGGTACTGTCCAGCAATCCTATATAGGATATAGTAATGACCAAATTAGTCGCTACAATAGCACGACTAAGACACACTGCTTGTATCTACAGCTGACATAGGGTCGGGACTGTATATATATATATATATATATATATATATATATATATATATATAGCTAATACAAGTATATACATATACACTAAATCATTTTTAATTATATTAAAATATTATATTTGTTTAATAGTACAAAATAGTACTTATGTATTAATTAGTATATACTAATAATATACAAAGTAAATATGTATACATATTTGGTAATAACATAAATTCATATATTTGTACATATACATATATTTAGATAATAATTATGTACATAAATTAATATATACATCATAAAGAAGGTATAAAAATATATACACATACATTTATTTATATTTAAATATATACATACCAATATACCTTTTATAAATACATTAAGTACATACATTATTATACATATATACATATATGCATTCCACTAATATACTAAGTACATGAAGTATATATATATATATATATATATATATATATATATATATATATATATACACACAAATATACATATATACTTATATTTACAAACTAAAATAATTATACCAATAACATATAATATAGAATAATACATAGTATATATACCATGTATATTAATGATACAATATTTCAAATGTACATAAATATACATTATACATATGTACATATAATTTATTATGTAATAAAAACAATTATTAAGTATTTAAATCTGAATACTTTTATTAAACATATATTTTTGGTATTTAATTAAATATATATATATAAAGTATTTAACTTCTAGTATATATGTATATATATTATGTATATATATACATTATATTTGTAAATACTTATTTATATATTTTTATCATTTATAAATTATACTCAGAATATATTAACACAGTATATATACATATACATAAATACAGAAAATAAAATATACATTAGAATACATATAAAATACTAGATTTAATACATGTAATTATACATATCTATATACATAATAGGTATTTAAATACTTAAGTATTTAATACACTATTTAGTATATCTTATACGTATATTTATTAGTCTATATAAAGTATACAAAATACAGTATATATATATATAGAATTCAGTTTATACAGGGGTATATATATAATATACAAATACGTATTTAAATACTGAAATACGGGATATATATATATATATATATATATATATATATATATATATATATATATATATATATATATATAAACTTGCAACCTAAAATATATGCATAAATACTAACAATTTTACATAAAATAATGTACCGTACTGTAGCTCAGGTCGAGTGGGTCACGGTGGCGGGCCGTCGCCGGCGGGGGTGGTCAGACGGAGCTCCGGCGGGGCTCGGGAGGTTCGGCGGCTACAGCCGCGGGTCTGGATTCGATGGCGCTGCGGGGGCGAGCACGGCCAGGGTCGTCGTCTTCTGCCGCTGAAAGTCGACGGGGAGGGAGAGGACTGGCCGGGGAAGAGTGTGGCTGAGTTGGGCGGTCGGCGGTGCAGTGGTGGCGGAGTACGGGGAGGTCGGGTGGTCGGTTGCGTGTGCGGGGGGGGGGGGGGGGGGGGAGGCTCGAGTTGGTGTGTGGAGTTGCTGGAGGGGGCTGCCGGCGGCCAGACGGCGGGTGGCGGTGGCCGAGGGTAGGGGAGTGGTCGGCGAGGGTGGTCGGGTCAGTGTGGGGGTGGCCGAAAGCGGTGGCCGGCCGGAGTTGGGCGGCGGGTGAGGGAAGGCAGGGGTAGAGCTCGGTTGGAGGGTTTTGAGGAAATAGGGTTTAGTTAGGGTCTCATAGGTTTGTGTGCAATATAAGTGATGTAATACACCCTTTATGTAAGTGAGAGAGTGGGGGGGGGGGCTGCCTTGGGATTAGGGCCGGCTGGACCTATTTTTTTGGGGAGTTGGGAATGTCCATCAAGATGAGTGGAGGGCTAGGATTAGGGCATTTTAAATGTAGGGCCATGATGTGCCCTACATAAAGTAAGGTAAGTACAAAGGAATGGGGGGAAAATAAATGGATACGGTTAGGGCATGACCAATTCTTTTCTTCATGATGCTTGGCCAATGAGAGGGGGACACCTCATTACAATTTTGCAAATAGGTCCCTGAACAATTTGGTATTTGCACAATTCCTGAAATTGGGGATTTAATGTAAACAAACACCATGTTTGGTGTTCCTCATTGGGCTAGGATGGTGTATGGTATTTTGTATGATGCTTGTGGGTGTGGATGTGGGTTTGGGTTAGAGTTGGGTCTAATTCAATTGAGGTTAGGTCACCACATTAATTAATTCATAATTAATGCACCGGTGTTTCTAATTTAATTTAATAAAAATCCGGGGGTCTAAATTTGGTTGGACAAGGGTCATTAGTGTAGTAGGCTCAGTGTACAATAATAACATGATCTGGGTTGGTCAAGACGGATCGAGGTGGGGTCTCAATTTCGATTGGAACGGACAACGAACGTAATTACGCAATTTAATTAATTTGCGTACGGACGTTTGTAACGACTTTTGTGCGACTAAAATCAGGCACGGAAATCGGTATCCGGGGTTTGTTCTAGGTTCAATATGATGGGTTGGCTGGTCTAGGTTAAATATGTAGAATTTGTTTTAGGGCAACAGCTATGGTAGTATCCTAAAATAACAAATTATTTCACAGATATTTATAATACTATATAATAAATCATAATTAATTCAAGTTGACCCTAATTAGGTTAACGAAATTATATAATCCCTAATTTCTGGTCGAGGGGGTTTACATAAACAGGGCTCCAGAGAAGACTGATATCACGTTTCCGCGAGGTGGCGCGACGCGGCACGACCGGCTTGCTGGCGGCGGCGGCTAGGGCACGGCGGAGGCGGCTGCTCGTCTCAGTGGTGGGGTCGTCGGAGTCGGGGTGGCCAGCTGCGGGGTCGTCGGAGGAAGAAGGTGGCCGGAGATCGGGTCGATGGTGAGGCGGTGGTGGTGGTAGTGGCTTACGGTGGTGGTGATCGGGTTGGGGGAGGCCGGGGTTTAAATAGGTCGGGGAGGGAGGAGAAGCGGCGGTGGTTGCGGGAGCGGGGAGGCCGAGCGGCGTTGGGAAGGCGAGCGGACAGCGGAGAGACGGCGGCTCAAAACGGTTGGTGGCCGGTGAACAGTCGGGGATGCGGACAGCCGCGGGGGTGAATTAGGGAATTACTGTAGCAAGGGTCGGGTCGGTTTCGAGTCGGGTTTGGATGCGGGTCCGAATCCGACCCACTAAGATACGGGTCGCGGGTACGGGTCAGGTTGATGAATTCGACCCGTTAGGGTTTTATATATTAGGGTCTGAGTCAAGGTTCGGTTCATTAAACCGGGTTTAAAATTAAACCGGTTTAAATTGGTTTATTAAAAATATTAATTTTTAGGTCTTTAAAAATAGTTCTGGGGTCCAATAAATTCCAAGAAAATTACCCAATGTCTAATATTTTATTTTACACCAAAAAATATTATTTTCATATTATTTTCATATTTAATAAAACCATTTAAAATTATTTAAAATCAGAATATCTTGATTTTAATTAGTTAAAAATTCTAAAAAAAATTTTAAAAATTTGTTTTTAAATTTCTGAAAATCTGGGGATTTACATTAACCCTTTAGTAACCCACGTTATAAGACAATAGACCTTTTGGTACTTTATATGAAAATTTAGCAAATTTTATGCTTTCATGAATATTTGGGAAACTTCATTGACCTGAACGAAAATTTCCGTTCTATAAGTGTTTGATGACACGTTCTAGTCATGTGACTGGACACAGAAATGTTCCTTGTGCATCCAATATTTTTTTTTATTTGCCGGGATCCCTCCCTCATTCCAGTCTCATCGCCCCCTCTCGCTCCCCCCCGGCCCCCGATGGCCGTGCTGTACAGTTACCTATCCCCGCCGGCGTCGTTCTCTTTTACCCATCGACGTCGCTCGCATCCCCTCACCCCTTTCGACGGATCTCTTCCAAGCCAATACACCACCTCTCCATCGTTGGCTTTTAAACTAGGTCGGTCTCCCCTTTCACCCCCACCCCCTTTCGGTCCCTCCCCCCCCACGCCCTCCTTCACTCTCCCATATCAGAAACCAGTCTCTAACATACTGATTAGGGTTGTCTGTATAGGTTAGGGTTTTCTTGAAGAGGTTGAAGACTTGGAATCGAGCGGCCAAAAGCTACCTTATTCTCTACTATCTGGTATTTATTTTCTATTTTGAACCTATTTGGTGTTTATATTATATGCACTTCAAGTTTTTTTGGGAGGAAATTAAGTTAAACTTGATTTGGGGATACATGATTTTGGTGATGTTGAATTTTTAGAAGTATCTCGAAAAATAGTTTAGGAGCAGGACATACTAGCAATAACCCTACCTTCAATGTTGACAACTTCAGCCCATTTAATCCATATCAACAATTGAACATACCAATCTTAAAACTTCTTATTTGTCACATTGACTTTATTATATCATGTTTAACCCACTGTAATGTTTTTTGTTGAGAAATTGGGAATGTTACAACTTTCTTGTCTTATTCTATATATATATATTTTTAATCTCGGATGATTCTCTGATGCAAGAAACTAGCAGTTATAGCTTTTCCATGGTGCACTCCTCTTTTGTTTTTCATTTGTTTGCTTTGTTTATATGGAATTGAGTTGTGCTATTAACTTATTTTATATTGTTCTGGAAGGCAATTTCTAAAATTTATTAGGTTCTTTCACCCTTATATCTTTTATAATCACAATTCTAAAGTTATGTTTTTTCTTATGGTTTGATTGGTACTGCAGTTGGGAGGAACATCAAGTGCATTTTATGGATTTAACCATGGTATGTTTTGTTATTTCAAGTTACATCTCTTTCTTTTGGTTAGGACTATTTGTTTTCTTGATTATATATTTATGTTATTGACCTATTGTGCATTTTATGATTTATAAAACATTATTATATTTATAGTTGAGATATTCGTAGATTATTTAATGGTAGGGCTTCTATAAAATTTCTGTTGTTATTAGACCAAATTTGCCTATTCTATGTGTGAAATCATTTGGAAACCCCTGTGGAAGATACTTTGCGTAGATTAAATTAGTGTACATCTATGTTGTACGGATACGACTTGACATGGTAATGACACTGCGACATAGATAAGACACCTATTTTGGTATGACCTGGTGTATATTTTAGTGTCTAGATTATGTTTGGTCTACTGAGTAGGGAACCAGGTGACTCCCTTAGAGGCCTCTAGGGACCATATCCTCGAATTCTGTATCTAGAATAATCCAGTATGGATTAGAAGTTTGGAGGTAGGGTGAAATACATACTTTTTGCTAAAGTTTTGACAATACTTTGAATCAATTAGAAGAACAAAAGTGCTGCTTTTTTGCCATTTTGGAATAACACAGTCTTATCAGTTATAAAATGTAAGACTCATAAGACAAGGTTTTCAATTATAATGGTGGAGATGTTTTGAAAGTTTCACCTCTCATACAACAGAATGGTTGGGATCAGTAACTGACCCGTGTTCTATTTATGCAAGTACTTGAATTGTGCATTTTTCATTTTGTTAACTTTATAGGTGCATATTTTGTTATGTAATATTATCTTGTTCATGTGGATGGATTTGTGGTTTATCTTCTATAGACTTCGTATATACCACTTACTGAAGCATTTCCATTATGGCAAATTTCAGTCGCTTATACCAATTAATAGGTTGAGTGATCAGCCACTTCATCCAATTAATTTTAGTCGGTAGATGTATATGCCTATTCTTAAATATGGTTTCCTTTAACCTCTTATCAGATAAATGAAGCTTGGTTTGTTTCTAAGGATTTCCTATTTATTAAACATTATTTGCTAAACTTATAACTTATTAGTTGTTTTTATCACGTTCATAATCTTGTTAATGGGATTAAAATAAACCCTTCCCTAAATGTTAGGAAGCATGTTAAGTGTGATATAACATGGAGCCTGGGGGGCTGGAATCAAGTTCTATCAATTTTACCTCATAAAGAGGTAAACCACAACACTTCATTATATATTGAGAACTAATTTTTGTAAATTTCAGTGGATCGACTCACGAAGGTTACTCACTTTCTTCCTTTCAGGGTGGTCCAGTCTACAGAGCAGCTAGCTGAGATGTACATGAGACAGATCGTCATATTGCATGGTGTACCAGTTAGCATAGTCTCATATAGAGATTCTTGATTCACGTCGCATTTCTGGCAGAGCCTTCAGCAGAGTCTGGGTACTAGGTTGAAGTTCAGTTCATCCTACCATAAGCAGATAGACGGGCAATCGGAGCGTACTATTCAGACTTTAGAGGATATGCTTCGATCTTCTACGCTTGATTTTGGTGGTTCATGGGAGGATCACTTGCACTTAGTAAAGTTATCCTATAACAACAACTTCCAAGCGAGCATTCAGATGGCACCCTTCGAGACTTTGTATGGTAGGAGATGCAGATCATCGTTAGCTTGAGATGACATTGGCGAGAGGCAAATGCTTGGTCCAGAGATGATTGGTCAGTCGGTTGGAGTGATCAGGCAGATCAGAGAGCATATCAAAGTGGCTCAGGATCGCCAGCATCATTTGGCATATCAGCACCGTCGTCATCTTGAGTTCTCTGTCGATGACCATGTATTTATGAGGATTTTGCCTTCCCGTGGAGTTATCAGGTTTGGAGTACGAGAAAAGCTGAGTTCTAGATATATAGGCCCATTCGATATTCTCGAGCGAGTTGGAGACGTGTCTTACTGTCTAGCTCTTCCACCGTCGCTTTGTGAGGTACATGGCGTCTTTCACATATCTTAGTTGTGCCGGTATATTCCAGACCAGAGCTATATCCTAGATCATTCTGAGTTGGTCGTTGGTACCGACCTATCGTATGAGGAGGCTCATGTCTATTTTGGATCAGAGGGAGATGGTTCTCAAGAACCGGACTATCCTATTAGTTCGAGTTGCTTGGGGACATCACACACTGGACGAGTCGACTTGGGAGTGCGAAGACGATATGCGTGCTCGTCACCCGTTTTTATTCGACTCAGGAGGTATACTTATTCGTATACCCGTGTCTTATCTGAGATTGTGCTTGTGATAGATTGTTAGCTTATCTGTTATGCCTATTATTGCTTTCTTTTCTGGTTCTTTATTGTTGTCCAGGAATTTCTTGCTCACATGAGTTTCCTGCTTGTTGTTAGTATCGCACTTGCTTTCTTGGATTTACTTGCTTGATGATTTTAGATCCTTGTGGAAATTTCGAAAACGAAATATTTTTAATGAGGGAAGAGTTGTGAGACTCGTCTTACAATATTCGTATTTTATGCGAATATATGTTTTTGTGCTATTTATTGCATTTTATTGGATCTCGTAGAAGCTCAAAATTTCTCAAAATTAAAACTTTACTACTAGACCATCATACCGACGGTTACTCCAGTATACTAGCGGTATATTGTCCGTCAGATTATTGTTTTACTTTTGAGATATTTTCGAGATATTTTTGAAAAATATTTTGATGAATAGTGTTGAAGCATTCTATTATCCATTAGTTTCTTGGTTTTGTTTTGAGCGGTCGAGATTGATTTAGATCGAGTCGTGTATCGCTGATGAGGCAGATCTAACGGTCACGATTAAATTAACTCTTCTATATATTGAATTTGATTTTCATTCTTTTTCTCTTTTCTCTCCACCCTTTCTCTCTTGAGCTTAGAGCTTAGTCTTGAGACTTGGAGTGTGGTTTCTGAACCCCTTCTTGGTGGTGGATTAGAAGATTTTGGATGGAAGCTCGCTTTAGGCAAGTATACCTTGTCGATTTTGTGAACTTCCTATACTTTCTTGTCATTTTTATTTTCTGGAGCTTTGGTAGTTGCTTATTTAGTTTAACTTGTTTTACTATAGTTGTTCATTGCATGGTTTCTAGTATTGTAATGGTTTTGATTTTGATTTCGGGTAGAATCTTGTCCCGTTCCTTTTAGGTAACCCGGTATTGGAAACGGTACCAAAGTTTTGACCGTGAGTTTTAGACCATATCGTGATATGAGACTTACCCCTAGACCAGACTCCTGGTTAGACTTGGTTGTGGTAATTTTTGGGATTTGATTTAGGTTTCGAAAATCAGACTTGACCTGACTTTAGCCTTGTTTTCTCTTGGAAACCAGAATACCAATGATATATTACAGTATACCGACGGTATACCGATTTTGATCGACTTAGAATCCTAAATTCTTCTGTGAACTTTATCGCCATGCCTACGGTTATACTGCAGTATACCGACGGTATACCGATCCTGACCGACTTTGTTAACCGACTTCAGGATATTTGTATTGGCCAGCATACCGATGGTATACTTTAGTATACCGACGGTATACCGATTTGTGGAACTTTGTTTTCTAGAAACTTTGTTGCCTACTTGACGACATATCGACGGTGTACTACAGTATACTGACGGTATATCGATTTGTTGGAACCTAGAAGCTGCTGTATTTTTTTTATCTCTTGGACGACATACCGACGGTATACTACAGTATACCGACGGTCTACCGTTCGTGCTCTTTCTTTTGTATTTCTTGGTTTTTCGTGATTTTGCTTTGATTCTTCTGGCTTTTACTTGGACACGTGGTGACTTGACCTGACTAGACATGACTTTACATGACTTCAAATGACTTAACTTGACTTGGCTTTACTCGGTTTCACCTGGCTTTACCCGTCTACATGTGATGACTTGGCATGACTTTGCAAGGCTCCATTCGACATGACTTGACTTGGTTTCACTTGGCTTTACCTGGATTCTCTTGGCTTCACATGGTTATACTTGGTTGTACCTGGCTTCACATGGCTTGACCTGGCTTCACTTGATTTCATTTGGTATCACATGACCTTGTTAGTTGTCGTGGCTTACATGAGTGTTTGTGCAGTGAATATTAAACCTTGTCTAGTTTGCATTCATGTCTAGGATGGATTCTGCGGAATGCCACATCCAGAATTCTACAAGAAAATGCTAAGGGTTAATAACTAGAGATTTACATAGTTCATTACTAGGGTTTTTTCTAGGTTGCGTGCACTCCCGATTTCCCATAGCAAAGGGTTGAGAAATATCTTGTGGAGTATCGTGAGGAGTATATGTGGCTGGTTTGCGTGAATGGTTAACCCGGATGGACTGTAGGTGCATGCGATATGAATGAACTCTAGTTTCGCGTTGCATTTTGTTAGTAATTAAGACTTGTGATAACCCTAGTTAGTGAAAGTATCGAGCCGTACTTTTTTAATGTTTTGTGGTTGATGGATTATGTTTGTCTAGGCTTATGCATGAGATTCACCCTTTTACTTTCTGCACTTGATATTCTTATTTGTTTACATGTTCAGGATATGTCATATTGCATGCTTACAGTTTTTCTTATCATCCTGAGATGTTTTACTTTCAGTCATTTGTATTGCCTATATTGTTGGTTTAAGTTTCTAGTTGGCTTCCTTTGTGGTACTTGCTATTTGGGGTCTGACCCCACTAGTTTTGCATGACCAGATCCAGTAGCAGCACTGGAGGATCTTTCGTACCTTCCTGAGAATGGTGACCATCTGGAGCACTAGACCACTTGAGTGGGTTTTCTTTCTTCCCCACTCTGCTGTACATTCTACTTTTGTTGGCGTTTAGCCACCGAGCACATGTTTAGCTCGTGTTTTGGATTGACTGCGAGCCTACGGGCAATAGCATGATCGACATATCTTAGGGCTGATCATGTATGATTTTGATTCTGGCTAGTTTATTCATTTTGTGTTTACTAGCATCATGATCATCTATGTATATATAGTTTGGAACGCTTTACTATTATATGTTAGTTGATCTTATATCTTGATATTCATACTGTTGAGCTTGTGATTGAGATGCTAGGGTTTGTTGGACCTAGACTTGATTGATGATTGTAGTAGCAATCCTCCATGTCTTACAACTTTACGTATATACGGAGTACGGGTGTGCTCTAAGTATACGTAGCTGGCCGTTGTCTGCTCCCGCTCTCCAGTATCCTGGTTCTGGGACGTGACAGCTGTAAATGGAGTCATTAATGCAACAAAAGTTGTTGTATAGATAAATCCATGCGTCACCATTTCTGGTTGCAACTCCAGTTATAACATCATATTACATGGAATTTCCAATTAAAGGCAATCAAACAACCCTAGTTTGCATGTGTGGCTGTTTTATTTTGTTTTGTTTGTGAATAACCAAGAAAGCTTATTTCATCTTGCCACCGTCTGCTAGAAGACTTGGCATAAGGATTGAGCATAAATTTATGAACTTCCCATCAATTTGATTGTAGCCATCTATATACTATCAATATTCCGAAGAATCTAACCCAAGAGAGAGGTTGGATCAAAATAGGTTATAATGATAACTGCGTCTGGTTAATCTAATATTGATTTTCTTTTATTTTCCTTAACCTGACACATTTAGATGTTAGTATCGAATCAATAAGGGTTCAGAAGAACAAAAGTAAGCATTGTCACAATAAGGGTTCAGAAGAACAAAAGTAAGCATTGTCACGACTAGTTGTAGCACATATAAACATCTGCCAAGAAGATCATTGGTAAATGTCAGGGATTTATGTCCTGACTACAAAGTTTACTTGTCACATTACACCCTCATTATCTTGGGCAACATATTCATAAATGCATACCAACTCACGTTATACAGAGCCTTACACCGTTCCAGTCAAATCTTTCTACAATTCTATTCATTCATTTCATGTATGCTTCGCTTGCTGTTCGGAAAGAGAGAGGATCAGTCCAGAATCTACTAACTGATTCCCTTATTCAAACTCGACTTAGTTGTACTTAGTTCCAATTTATCGAGTCCATTTTTGTTCACGTAGCAAAATTTTGATGATGTTCACCATTCCATTCAAGGGTTGCTATGTGTCAATCTAAAATCACTTTTTTTTATTATTATGATGTGAGAGAAATTAAATTAAAAACAAAAGTGACTTCATGTGGACATATGGCAACCCATTGAGTGGAATGGTGAATATCATCCAAGTTTTGGTGGGTAAACAAAAATAGAAGTCTCCAATATTTTAGGAAGGGCATGTTCATTTGTTCGATGATCATTTTTCCCGTAATATTGAGATATCCTATTTGCATGTTTATAGATATCGGAATGAGGACAACAATGTGTGTTATTTGGAGTGTCCTTCGATTGGACATAATTTAGAGTTAATTTATGTTCACCTACTAAAATTATAGTACGATGAATTCCTTCCACTAAAAGGTTGTCACGCATCAAACTAGTGGTAAGGATATTTACCAAATCACTGCCAAAGTAATTTTATGTTAGATAAAAATGACATGTGGTAACATTTACCATAGCTTTGGCGGATGAACAAAAATGGACTCCATAAACTGAATATAGATTATGTTGCTTGTTACAGGTGATTTGGGCTATCCGACGGAATGAAGTGGAGTCACTCACTTGGGACTTTGCAGCTTCTAAACTTTCTTCTTCATTATTGTTGGAATGTCCAGTTGATTAAAGTAAATTTGGAGGGAGGATAATCATTGTACTCGATACTTAGCAAAGATAGGATTAAATATGTAATATGGACTTGCTATTTTGGATCAACCCCCAAACTCGTTGAGGTGTCTTTTTTTATCTTCGATAAAATCATGTTTGAGCTTTGATTTGATACAAATCACCTCTAAATTTAGGATCTTGCTTTTGGGGCACTATCAAAAAAAAAAAAAAAAAAACAATGATCATTTTCCTCAATAGCTGACCACATTAAGATACACAAGTTTTTTACAATCTTACATTGAGAATAAGTGTGGAAAAAATTAAAATGTCGCCACTTATCGGTATCCCCAACATTGAGAATAAGTGTGGAAAAAAAAAAAAAATGTCGTGTAACCTCTCAACAGAGGAACTTCCAAATGGTGGAGAGAATCCCAAGTGGATGGCTTTCAGTAATACTTAGAAAGTCCAAAGACAATCTGGGTCATGCAGTAGTATTATATGCTTAAGAGAGAATACATAAGAAGAGAACAGTATTTAGTGTTGGAATTTTTCCTTATGTTTGTGGGAGGTTATTCTTTTGCAAAGCTAGAAAGATAGTTCCACATTAGAAAAATGTTCCAAGTGGATATCTCAATATAATACCATGCTTGATGTTGAGGTATGCACACAAGTGGGTGCCATGTGAGATATTTTCCTAGTATGACTCATCAAGAAAGCATTTATGCTTTTTGTTACTCTCTTGAGAAATTTTTCTTTGCATGGAGCTAAGCCCTAAAGGGGATTAGCGACTCAGACTCAGGCTCAAGGGCGCAAAGCTGCTGTACCAATGCGCGTATGCGCGAATGAGTCATTTCATTGTTGCACTTATGCGCACATGAGCAGCTACTGTGTTGCTTTGCGCATATGAACAAACATCGTTGTTTGACTCATATCTTCAGTGATTGCGGGATTATGACAAATATGAAAAGATTCAGTCAATTATTCAGATTTATTTTTGTTGGATTTGAATTTAATTGATTTCTATCTTTCCAAAATTTATTAGCGACTAGGATAAGGGTTAAGGTTTCATCCTTGCTCTATAAAAACACTTTTTGTTCCTTTATTAATTGAGAACATACTTCAAAATTGGGCTTAAAAGTACTATGTTCGATGGGTTTGGGAAGCACATGTCTCTGCTATTTATAGTCATTCACATTATAATGGCTATATGCGCCTGTATCTGAAAAGTCAATGCTTTCTCACTCTGCCGCATAAAGTTTGGTTGGTCGCATAAGCCTCTGTAATAAATAGGGCACATAATCTAGATGTGAACGTAAGCGCATAACCCGGTCGACTTGACACTTGGCATGCGTTACAAAACGATTCAAAAATCTTAATTAATATAGTTTATTATCATAACGTATGCGCCATTAATGCATTTAATGCGCATAATTATTTCTGTCTTCATAACGGTCACTTGTCAATTGAAGAGTTAATGTCGCATAGCATGTTTTACTGCATAGGGAGAACTGTCGTACGCTTGGCACCGCACAGCTGTATATTGACAGAAATAATTATGACGATGACATAAGCAATGACGACTGTCTCGTAACAGTCGTCTACACAGATTTTGATGCGTCCAGAGCAATTAATGATGTGTCAGATGTATATTGCTTGGACGCATAGTTGCCTTGGTCGCATAATTGAAAACTCTTTTGGTTGATTGCCTCATGACGCATAGTATTTGAACACTTGGGTGTATGCGACCCGAGGTATATGTTGCCCAACTTTACTGAATCAGGCCATTCATTTCTTTAGCCGCTTAGCTGTCTGAGATGCATGGACTTAGATATTTTTCATGCTTCTACAAGACCCCCTTAAAGTTTTTAAAACTTGGATAAGTTTGAAACACTTTGAAAGAAGCATGAGTGACAATCAGACGCATAGAGTCTTAAGGCACATAGCATGTCCTGTCATATAGTGCTCTGCCAGGCTGTCAATTCCTCCTTGATCTCCGTGTGATTTTAATAAATCTTCCTTGATTCTTGAGCCGACAAAATCTTCTTTAAAATTCTGAAGCGCCGTAAATATTTGTGAAAAATTGTGCTCATAGCTCGCTGATATGTCGCACTTGCATTTTTTAGACCAAAGGGCTTCATCGTATAACATTATACCCCTAATGGCGTTCGGAATGATGTGTGCTTCTCATCTTCTGGAAATATCTTGATCTGGTTGTAGCCTGAGAATTCGTCCATAAAAGACACTCTCAAAGCCACAAGTATTGTCAATCATTAGGTTTGTGATTGGAAGAGAGAACTCATCTTTCGGACAAGCTAAATTCAGTCGTGGTAGTCTATGATGACTCGGATCTTTCCATTCTTCTTTATGAATGGAACAATATTGGCCATCCAGTCTGGATGTTGTTCTTCGCGAATGAAGTCGCTCCCTATCAGCTTATTAACTTCTGCTTCAATTGCTTCCATAACATCTGGACAAAACCGTCGCTGTTGTAGCTTTATTGGCTCAGCATTTGGAAGGATATTCAGTCGGTGCATGGCCAATTGGGGATCGAGTCCTGGCTTATCTTCATAGCTCCATACAAAGACGTCAATGTATTCTCTTATAAGCTGTATAAGAGATTCCCGATCCTCGTCAGATAAGCTTTTGCTATAAAAATTAGCTTAGGGATGACCCATCTCCCAAGTTCACTTGAACAACTTCGTCTTGAGTGGGCGGTTCACATTGTTCGAATTATAATTCCCATTGGGACTCAATTTTTTTAGCCCAAGGTTAGACTTTGAGTGAATCAAGAAATTGACTATCGTCTTCAATTTGGTCTACTGACACCATATTAATTGATAACGCTGTTTTGAATATTTCTCCGATGTTGGAATCAGAGTTCCAAACAGAAGACTCAGAAGAATGGGAATGTGTCTCAGCTTCTACCTCTGAATATTCAGACGTAGTTGCATGAGTAACATATCCTAGACCATAATGAGTTCGTTGGTAATAAGTTTCAGGCTTGCCTTTTGGAGAGAAATGATGCAATGGTAAACGTTTTTCTTTACCGTAGTTTAGGCCTTGGTTACTTTTTAAATTGTAACCCATTTTTTGGATGATATCCTTCGCTTGAGGGCTATAACGGTATAGTTATATTTTACCATTATCAGGTTCTGGATCATCGACAAGAAACTCTTTTTCCTTCAACCCTACCAAAGATGATATGTTTATATTCTTTTCTCCTTACTGGAACTTCGAAGATGAGACCATCATACTGGAATATGTCGGTCTTTGTGCTAGCTTCCATTACTGGCATACAAAGATGCATCCCTAAGCCATACTCTAAAGAATATCTAATACTTAGACATTGGACATAAGAATAGTTCAAAGGTAATCCTTTATTCAAAAAGTATAATATTTTCTTCTCGGGAATAACATCATCCAGGGGGGTATCAGTTTGTTCGCTTATATAGTCTTTAAGCGCAAGATATTCTGTTGTTTCAGCCGTAGATTGACACATGAGAGTCTCCACTGGTGGAGTTTTGGAATGACAAAGGTTTACCACTAACGGATCTGACTTTTTCCGCTCTGACTTCTTCGAGAGCTTAACTTTTAAAGGTGCTTCTCTTTTTCCTTCGTTGGATGTTCTCTGAAGATTAATCACAAGTAGCTTTGGGGCGTTATTATTGATTTTTTGCTGATATTTACCACAAAGGGAGCGGGAGTGTCCTTAACACGACCTTTTACACGGATCTTCAAAGGACCTTCTGGGGCAAGATTGGTTTCTCCTTCATCATCAACATTGTTACTTTCTTCATCTCGGTGTATTTGTTTATATAACACCGAAGTAGTAGGCTACATCCTTGAATGGGTCAACATCAGCAATCTCGGTTCTAACCACGCCGTCGCTGTCAATATATTTGAAGTATTGATGTAGAGTAGAGGGCGGAATCATGTTTTCATGTATCCAAGGTTGATCCAGCAGGATATTGTAGGATACATTGACGTCGATGACGTAGCAAGTGACTTCAGTCAGTAGATCGCCTATATGACAATTTAGGTGAATCTTTCATAAGGGATAGCTTCTTCCAGCATTAAAGCCACAAATGGTTGTATTGTTTGCAGACAACTGATCCATAGGAATCCCTAGGATCTGAAGTAGGCTCCTTGGAATTATGCTGAGTGATGAGCTGAGATCGATGTGCATGCGATCTACCTTGAGAGCACCAATATACCCAGTGTAATACAGAGGCCTATCATGACAATTGTTTTTCAACAACATATCCTCCTTGGAGAAGGTAATGTCGGGAATTCTCTCTATCATACTATGGCGATGGGGACATGCAGCTGGGTCTTCATCTGGTTTCCTGATTTTATTAAAATAGGAGTCAGCATGCTGCAATGCCTCGCTTAGAGCCTCACGAATCTCTTTGGAGAGATGAATGAGCTAAAAAATTGACAATCTCGCCGGTGTATTAGCAAGTTGTGCTAATATGTCAAAGTTGTAGGGATTATCGAGCCATGGAGGAATATTTTTCTACAAAGACTTGTCGAAGTGAGTCTCTTTTGTTTTGAAGGGTTTGACGGACCTGCTTCAGGTTCTATAGAGAAGTTATAGGTACATCGGTGGAAGGTACAACTTTCTCTTGAACTAGATCATAGGTCTGTAGATAAGTTTTGCCATACATAGTTTCACCATATAAAGCTTCATCGATGGTGGTCGAAAAAACCATGTAGCATGTTTTATGATTCCTTTTTCCCCGGAAATTCTTAGTCTTGTTGGGGTGAATAATATTTTCATATCCCAATCTACTGCGAGCTATCTATGGAAGGTACACAATTTCTCTCTCCTCCCTAGCCCGCCTATTTATAGGCTCCTAGGGTGTGTAAGAAGATCGAGGCAATAAAACAGGCAGTAATAAGGATGAACCTGATACCTCGATTTGCGTGATCCTTATTTATCTACTCAAAAACTGCCATTGACTTAGAATTCCCAAGAAATTCACTCAAGGATCGGGCCAAATCCTGCATTAAAGAAGATTTGTCAGCCTGACAAAGACTCGTCCATGCGGTCCACCATTTATACGGCCCAAGGTCCTCTCCTCCATGTTTCTTATTCAAAATATCCCAAACTTATTAGTTTGAAAACTTTGAAGGGGGTCTTGTAGAAGCATAAAAAATCTAGATCCATGTGCCCAACAAACATGCATCCCAAAATTAACTCAGAAGAAATCAGGCTGCAAAATGACCATGCGACCAAGGAAAAACAACATCCATGTGACCTAATATTGGCCACATAAAGGCCTAACATAAGATTGTGTCTGACACAGAATCCTGATAAAAATAACTTTTTGAATGCCTCGAAAGACGTGAGCACGCTAAACGACAGAACATCACGTTAGCACGAACTTTACTCTTGACGGGTGTGCAGCGCCACGTGTACAACACATCAAAGGCTTCATTCGTCTCGAGCCACATGCGTTCGACTCCATGCGTTCCATGCATCTCTGGCCCCATGCATTTCAGACCCCATGCGTTTTATACGTCCCTGGCCACATGCGTTCCAGACTCCATGCATTCCAGACTTCATGCGTTCCAGACTACATGCTTTCCATGCATCTCTGGCCCTACGCGTTCCAGACTCCATCCATTCCATACGTCTTTGGTCCTATACGTTCCAGACTCCATGCGTTCCATGCATCCCAGACTCTATGCGTCTAATGTAGTAGGATTCCCTGAGACAAAATCTTTCTGTTGCGACTGAAGTGATTATCTCCAACTAAATTTGGGCCACGTGTCAAGCTGACCAAGTCACGCAAACAAAAGACGAGAACTGCCCAGATCTTCAGCAATAACAAATCACAACAAACGTTCGCTTGGCAGCTCGGCCTGGACTCAACTACATCATGTTAAGGATGTACACATAGAAGCTTGCCATAGTATGCATCTATAGTTGTAACCTTATTCTGTTGAGGAGCCCCCTGCGGCCACCAAACAGAAGCACATATGACACCTATATCCCATCAGCATGATGGCTATAAATAGAAAAAAATTAGACGTTCCAAGGGTTGGCTTTTCTGCTTCAGAGACCATACCCCTCCAGGCGAGCTACGTATGTGCACATAAATTCAGGAGAGAGAATGGAGAAGAGAGCATCCTCTTTCCCTCGTCGGACTATCAACGGAGTAAAGGAGTCGTTGCAGTACTGGATCTCCATCGTCATATTCCCTAGATCAAAATTATTGTACTTAGATTTTCTATCTAGGATTTCTTTGTACTTTTTTGTTTGTTGTTGAACAAAATTTTCCAAACTTACTTTAATGGCGAACCAGGTGGCGACTCTGCTAGGGACATCCTTCTCCACTGATGAGAAGGTCGTAACGAAGTCCGACGCGTCGAAGCTGAGTTTGACCTAGAGGATGCTGGTTGTACGCTTCGACCAGCAAGCCTTCGAGAAAATACTCTTTGAGGGTATTGCTTCACCGAGGCTGCCAAAGCCTAAGAAGACCCGCATGACATGGGTTGTAAAAGACATTGTGCCTCATCCAACTACGGAGCATGCGCTCCCCGTCTCTCTCCCTGCCGCAAGGAATGCACATCATGCATCCACCCGAGCTGACCCCACTCATGCGGCAACCTCTTCTGACAAGGAAAGTGCTCAGCACTTGAGCTATGGCAGAGGAAAATACTACGACACCAGGAGTTCGAGCGCTAAGACACGTTCCATGCGGCCACGTCAAAGGCCGCATAAGGAGGACTATGCGGCACCGTTCGGCAGTCGAAGAATGATGGCCGCATGCGGCCAGGACAACAACAAAAGTTCCTTCTTCGACCAAATCTCACGCAGCGCTGACTCCATGCGCCATGCTGAGAAAGAAGAAGATGTAAACTTGGAATCTTTATACTACACACCGGTGCTTGCTAGAACGAAGAAGTCTAGGGCAATGCGAGCTTTCCAAGCTCAAGCAATTGCTCATTCGACCGACCGTCAGCAGGCGCCGCTAACTGTAATGCTTGCCCCTGACGGAAGGTTGTACAAAATCGATCTATTCGTCCAGCCCGCAGTGGCAATTGGATAGGGCAGTCTAAAGAGTCTTCCGTTAGCAACCTGGAGAAAGTTTATGTACGAACCCCAGGTCAGGAAGCAAAGTCAACACCTACGCACCCGTATGCTTGGTCTACCCGGGCTCATAAGAAGGGTGCAAAGGTGAATCAGCCCTTGCTTGACTTGCGCAACGTGATCAATGACCAACGTAAAGTGAGGGAATCAACTACGACATATGAAGTATCCTTCCAAGGATATTACTGTGCCCGCATTATCATCAACTGCTGCTGTAACAAAGTAGCAGTACCCACAAACAAGCAGTCAGCACTCCAGCGGCTACAACAAAAGGCACCCACCAGACTGCAACCCGGAGAACAGGTGCAAGCACCGGAGGAAGAGGAGCTTCCCTTTGCCTCATGTTATTTTGCTTGGAAGGCCCCCTCCATAAGGGGAGATCGGAAGTCAGCACCTCCAGTCCATCGCTCTCGGCCAGCGGGTCAAGAAGACGGGTCCAGCAGAACCCGCGGAAGATGTTTTCTTGGGCACCCGCTCAAAGAAGAAGCTGTCAGCTACTGGGGGTAGCTTTTCCTCAGGACCTCAGATAGCTACGCAAGCTGGGGGTTATAATCCCCCGAACCTTTATGACAACCCGACATTCCGAGAAGATGATGATTTCCAAGGAACATATACTGAGATCCCTGGGGGTAGCCACCCTCGTCAAGAGGACGCAGCTTCCTGCGATGGGGGTAGTGTTCCCTCCGAGTCCGAAGATGATTACGCACTACCAACTTTCTTGGATAAATTCACGGCAAGAGCTTGAGGCAGAAAGTCCGACGTCCACCGTCCCATCAATTTCTTCCTATGTGAGAACAACATACATGGCATGGGACAATCACGAGGGCCCCAACGATCGACAGCGCCTTAAAACCCTCGAGGCCATGGTGCAAATCATAAGCGCGTCAATGCAGGCCTTGACCCAAATAATGTTGGAGATTAAGGTAAATATAGTCTCACAACCAGCAAGGGCCTCCGGTCAAGCAAGCCTGGACCCCGGGAACAACGGAGATTCAAATGCAACCGCTCCATCCGCTGGCGACAATCATTCCCTGCCCGGATCATCTGTTCCTTCCGCAGTCGATGAAGCCCGGGAAGCATTGCGGGAGGTACGAGAACTCTGAGCCTGCCTAGACTTAATGGGCAATTGGGACTCACTACGCGAGCTCGAGATCCGACAACCGTATCCTCTCGAGTAGATAGATGTATTGTACCCGCCCAAGTACAAGTCCTTTAACTTAACTCCGTTTGATGGAAAGATATCTCCTCGTTAATTCATGAGTTACTTTGAGATGGCAATGGGGCATCTGCCTCGCAATGATGCCCTCTTAATCAAGCTCTTTGTCGGAGCATTTTCTGGGATAGCTTTCGATTGGTTCTGCAGCATCCATGACAACTGTATTTCATCGTTTGACAATCTCAAAGGTCTTTTTCTTGCTCCGTTCTACGACGGAGGAAATGACATAACGATATCCTCTTTAATGGATATCACGCAAAGAGAGAAAGAGTCTGTACGGGAATACATCGAGCGGTACAGGCAAGCGGCGCTAAAGTTACCCCCGGTAACCCTGAGTCCATATCGATGGACACCTGATGGAGAAATCTCATTCCCACAGTCAGACTCCGGATGGACGACTCTCAGTTTAAAGACTGGACGACGTTCATCATAAATGCTATTTGTGTTGAGAATAAATAAAGGACGTTGACCTCTTGGAAATACAGATCCTCGCTGCTGTTGATAGAGGAAAATGCCCTTACAACAACAACAACAGTAGCAATAGCGCCTGGGATGGCAAGGAAAAGCAGGCTCTTATCGCCAATATAACTAAGAAGCCCGAGCAAAAGCCTGCAGAGGTCCCAAAACTGAAGGAAACCTATTCTTTCGAAGATGATGATGTCATGGCAATCTTTGACGTACTAATGAAGGAAAACAAGCGTCGGCTCCCCGACGTCAAGCGCCCTGTTGAGGTAGTCGATGTTAATAATTCGAAGTACTGCCATTACCATCTATACGTTCACCATGCGACATAAGATTGCTACACACTAAAGCAGTACATCTAGCGTCTGCTCGGCACCAAGGCCCTCACCTTGGACTTCGATGACAAAACAGTTGCCGCTAACATGGTATCTCTCGAGTTCGGTAACTTTCCGATAACGGAAGCGCAAGACGAAGTGATCTCGATCCCCAGGAAAACGATAGAGGTTGTCAATCTCCCGTCAGTTCGTGACCAAACAGCTGGGCTGATATATCTTACCACATCACGGGGGGAGATGATATGGGTTCATCTATATCTTGCTCCAGACTTGATGCAACAGGAAATACCTTCCGGCACAAGTCCAAGGGAAAGAAGTCCAAGTCCTGCTATACGATTTCTCTCCCTTCCAAAGAGGCTATAGCAGGAACGACAAGGTCAGGACTGGCGTACCAATGAGAGTGCAATATCACTGATGATGGTACGCTCCCAATCGCCGCACCTACAACATCCGAACCGGGTCCATCCCATCCTCCGGCAGCGGACAAGTCCAAGTAGAAAGAAACTCGCTTTGACAAACCGCTGCACAAAGATACAGCTCAGGGGCTGGAGAAGCCCTACAACTTCGACATCTTGTCACAGATCGGTAATTTGAAAACAGAGGTCACCTGCTATATCATAGACGTAGACGTATCCTACAACATCTGTTGGGACGTCCGTGGATACATTAGTATATGATTGTACCATCAACCTTGCAACAGTGGTTGAAGTATATGGACGATCATGGCATCGTCAAGACGTAGTTTGCCGACGTTGATCCATTCAAAGGGGTTGAGGCCTATTACTCTGACTCGATCCTCTACAAAAAGTCTACCAAGATAAAGGTGGCAATGCTGCCACGATGAGGCAGAGACTGGGATGATATCGGACGAGCCCTTGAGAGTCCATCTCAAAGCATGCGCTCCCGACACAGCCTCTCCCCTCTTAGTGAAACTGTAGAAGAAAGCACCTGAACCTCAGGTCATTCGCCTTCGTAGACCGAGTCGACCGCTGAAGGAAGATCTGGCACCTACTACGACTTTCGAACCTCTAGTGGTAAAGATGTGCATGAGACCTTCGAATCCGTCGCTCGAACTGGGGGTAGATCTCGGGAAGGACGAACTAGAGGAGTACGTAGCCTCTCATGCTAACGTCCCTTCTCTTGACGATATAATTTTTGAGGATAAGATACTTTATTTTATGAATAAAGGGCTATCTTGAACTACTCGGATCTTGCATATCTCAGCATATTATATTCTTTGAACTACTCGGATGTTGCACATCTCATCATATTTTATGAATAAAGGGCTATCTTTGAACTACTCGAATATTTTACATCCTTGCACCTGCATACACAGATGACTACCACCTATGTAGTGGACTGAATTCTCCCCAGTCAAAACTCTTACTTTATAATTTCATCAAGGAAGAGGGAAGACGAACTCATCATCTTCGGCAGAGTGGAAAGTCCCCAATCCTCCGTCCCAGAGGAAGTAGAGCCAGAACTCGACACCGACAAAATACCACATCACCGGTACATCTCTGAAACCAAGCACCTTATCTAGAAGATGGGATACAACCTGAAAGCCGCTAGGGTTCTAAACTACGGCAAAGGCCGACGGCTGCCTCTGCGTCTGCACCCTCTCGTAGGCAAGCCCGAGGATTACTACCATAAGACTAAGCATGACTTAGGGTACGTCATGCCTTCCATAACCCCCGAAGGCTCGGATGAAGAAGATGATTTACACTCTCACTCTTTATAATCTTTCGCTTGGGACTCCGATATCAGTATCGGAGAAATGCTCAAATAAACATTGTCTGCCAATATTGTGTCAGCTGACCCTGAGAAAGACTACGAGGACCCACCTGAACTCTTTGAAGTATAACCATGGGTCCAATGCCTAGACTTGCAAAGGGAGATGCGGTTCGAGCAACAGAAACCTCCCACTAAGGACGAAGTCATACAAATTGATCTGGGCGACAAATCCTCCCCTAAGCCTATCTTCATCAGCAAAAGTCTGTCCGATGAGGATCGAAAATTCCTACTATAGCTCGTTAGGGAGTACATCGATATCTTTGTCTGGAGTTATAAAGACATGCCGGGACTGGACCCCTAAGTTATGGTCCACAAACTCAACATCTTGCCAAATGCTAAACCGGTCAAGCAACAACAACGACAGTTTTAGTCGGACATCATGAATGCCATCGAAGCTGAAATCAACAAACTGATAGCTAGTGGCTTCATCTGCAAGGAAAAACATCCGGATTGGGTAGCCTACATCGAGTCAAAAAGAACGAAAAGCTTCAAATTTGTATTGACTTTCGTATTCTGAATGCGGCATGCCCTAAGGACGAGTTTCTCCTTCCGATCACAGACATAATGATCGACAACACTTGTGGCTTCGAGCGCATATCTTTCATGGATAGATTCTTAGGCTATAATTAAATTAAGATATTTCTTGATTACGAGAAGCACATATCATTCTGAACATCGATAGGAGTATGCTGTGGTGCCCCGTACCACCTTTTCGGGGAGCGCGGCTAAGGAATACTTTCGGTCTTCAATTGGGATAGATTGAATCGAGATCTTTTTCTCGTTATGAATTGGCTTTTTCAGAATCGATTCTCATATTCAGTGGACCGTGTCCCAAGGATGGACTAAGCGGCAGAGTCAAGAGGGACCTCTCTGATGCAAGTTTTCTTGCCTAATTTTTATTGTCGTATTGTTGCTTTCGTGCTTCCGAGTTAGTTTTTGAATTTGTGTTTTCTTGAACGGTTTTGATAGATTTTATTTCTTTCGTTTGTTGAACTGCACTTTCGTTTAGCTTGAAAAGATAAGAAGAGGTATTGATCGTTTGTTGTGACAATGCAGGTGATCGTGCAGTAGGCGTCGTGCAAGCAGAGTCTTGAAGCACCTCTTTCCTTTCCTCTCTCCACCAACTTGTGAGTGGCTATACTTTGATTAGTTGACCATTCTTCCAAGTCTTCACTTCTAAAATCTTGTTCTCTTGACTATTCCGATCAGACGAGACCATAATGACTAAAAGATGTCAAGATAAAAAGGAATATACTTGGATTACTTTATGCTTGTCAATCAACTTGTGAACGATTACCTTGTTGCATGCTAGTTCGCTTAGAATGTTCTTTCATCGCGTTTCAATTCTAGTTAGAACATATTCTTCTATTATTATTGTGCTATGTATAGAACACATTTGACTATCAAATAAACTGATCAGGAAGACTATGCAAAATGGATCATGCCATGTTACTTGTCTCGTGCTCGTATTGCCTTGAACTATTTCATTGATAACTTAGTTTTAAACGCCGCATGGTCACGGACAACTTGTGCATAAGGGTTTATGGTTCTTGCGGATGGTCGCTGGGGCACTGGCACCATTCCAGTCTGGACAAAACTTCGTGATAGTCTCGTATTCATTATCATCATCATCACGAAGTTGCCTCGTGTACCTTTCGTTGCATCCCATTCTCGCCCAATACTAATTTGTCCACTATAGAATAAAGCTAGTGACCCCTATGTATTTTTAACTGTGCAAGCTAACTATGTCTTCATGGCAGGGAAGGTCATGGTAAGTGTTGTGCAGGTGATTCAGACGGGCATGTAAAAGTCACCGAACGGTGGCATGCTTATTTCAGTAAATTTTTATATCTATTGCTTGCTTGTAAATTGAACTAAGGCAGGATAGAAAGACCACATAATAACTTGCATGCTTCATATAAACAACGTGTTGATTGGTATAGTTGGGTTAGCTCACCTTCACCAGTGCATTTTGATGTACTGACCCTCGTTTTAACAGGTTTCCAGCGATAAGGATATCCTTCAAGAAGCTAAAGTGATTTCCCAATACAGTCCATCTACCAGTATGTCCTGATCGTGCTCTTGAAGCAACGTTTTGAAGTTCCAGGAGATCGTGCACATACCTTATGCAGCTCCGTGGAAAGGCAATAGCTTCGCCCGAAGGTGTCTATAGCTTTTAAAGTTTTAGTAAAAAGATGTAATGTACTGGACGACTATCTCATTCTGTGCCTTTTGTAAGCCCGTGCGACAACCTTCTGACTTGTTCAAGAGTATATAAAAGATGTTCATTATCAATAAAGAGAACTTTTCCTTGTTTCAATATTGTGTTCAATTATCTGTGTATTCTGAATATGTACTCATTAAATAAAATACCTTGGCCTTATGCGTTGTGCAACCTAGGCACGCACGATATCACGTCTGGGGGACGAGTATCGATTCTACAAAATTGGGACGTGATATATTGGTATTAGAGCACAGCTTCAAGTTTGTTTGAACCTTGTGTCGATTTTTTTTTACGATCTATTCTCTATGTGAACACTTGAACTCATTTGGCCAAAATAAGATGTGTTCTATACAGTGAGTCCATAATACGTTAAGAGTCTGATGTAAGTGACTTTTTTTTGAAGGAATAACTCAAGCGCAAGCATCAGTACTAGCATAGGGTAAAGTACAAGCATCATTATCATAATCATTATCATCATCATCATCATCACCATCATCATCATCATCACCTTCATTATCATCAATCATCATTACGATCATCATCACCAATCATCATCACCATCATCATCACCCATCATCATCAATATCGTCGTCATCGTCGTCCCCGTGCGCGCACCCCAAGGTTCGAACCTGTCCCTCTCCTTTTATATTGTGTATGTGTGCTTGTGATTAGTATTGCTTCATGGTTCAGTTTAGTTGTTATGAGTTCAGACCGTGCCGGTTAACCTAAAGACTAGTGTGCGTGTGTGTAGGATAATTAATTGGTATATACATATATACATTGTATAAGTAATTAAATGCTAGTACTAGGTGTGACGATAATATATTGCTGTGAGACCCTAGTGTTAATAACGGAGATCCTGTATTTACCTTGATCATGTGACCCTGATATTAGAGATCTGTCTGCCTTGTGTACACCGACATACTGGCTAGACATGTGTTAGTTGACTGTCTGATTTGATATAGCATTTGAAGACGTGACACCCGCGTAATTAGACGCACAGTTGACCCTGTTAGTTGACCAGTGTCACCCCTAACGTACCCTCTGAGTCAGGTAATTATGGTTGTGTATGTGCTAGTGTAATGGCTGATATTGTACTGTATTATATCATATATATATAAGACCATTGGATTGTTCTGCCAGACTTCAGGAGCAGGTTATTGGTACTGCGCAGCCTTCTTGCCAGGCAAGTATACCTTGCCATTGTACTGTGATTTACATTTCATATGGTGCATGTATTTTATTTCTGTTATTTAGTTTATATATTTTAACTGCTATATAAACTGCGCGTTCAAGAATAACTTGGGTGCAACGACGGTGGCATCATATTTTGTCTTTATTATATATTATGCATGTCGACCTAGTTTTATGAGACCACCACATGATTTAGAGGTGTCATTATATTTTATTGGCCGTGACACATCTGTTATACGAGATTGAGTCTCATGTAGGACACAGACTTGCGTGACGGGTTGGCCACCTGTACGTATGGGACGTGCGATAGGGAATAACTGCTATTAAAATTTGCATGCTAGGAGACTTGGCAGTTATTAGAGGTATTATCGTGTCATGGATGTGACATGCTTAGAGCATGGGGTGGGAAGAACAACAAGTAATGCGTTTGGGCTCCTTTGCACTTTCCTTGTGTAACCCGTACGCTCCGTCGGAGATGCGCGGTCATGATGACCACTATATATTATATATTATCAGGCGGCCTCTGGCGTTCAAAAGATGACATGTTTTGTAGGCCCCTGAATCTCCAAAAGAATTATGCCAATCCTATTTTAGCCAGATAGCCCACTTGTTGGAAAGTTGTTCTCAAACTACATTCACTTAGACGGTTAGGCGACCCATTGGATATTTATTTTCAGTACTTTCTTGTCATGCTTCTATGTATCTTGTTATGTCCCTCTGAGGACCTGGTCCCTTTCTAGGTGTAGACGATCTTGACTATTCACAGGAGCACGGATCATGACTTGCTACTTAGTTATCTTTCGAGGAGGTCTTCTCTTCGAGCCTCATTGATCATTAGATGTTATTATTATTGTGGTTACTTTTATATTCTAGTTTGGAAGTGGATTTGTTTCCACCCGACTATCATCCTTTGATACTTCATATTGAGGTTTAGTTACATAGTTACATAGTTATTGGTTATTTATTTATTTATGATTTCTGTGGATGAGATTTAGTTATGCCCTGTGACTTGTGACATATATATATACCACTTATGAATTGTTATTCATAATACAGCGTACGTATGTGTTATGGTTTTCATATATTGGAGTCTCCATATACATACGGCTGTCATGGTTACGTATTCCTAGTCCTACATATTTTGGGACTGGGGCGTGACAATGATCAAGACACCTTATCATTTCACTTTGCTTCATCCAAGTTATATATATAAAATCCACCAAGTCATGTCCGTTCATGTAGTGATTATAATCCGTCTCGTAAAATCATCCAACTTCAATGTTACCGTTCGGTAAATCCATAGTCTACTTCTAGTATTCCTCAAGCAACTAGTTTTAAATATTCAAGCCAAAGTCTATTCCATCTTTTTGATACGTTCCATTCCATCGAGTTCGTTTGGAATAATCACCGAACATGTTCCCGTGAGTTCGATCATCCCCGCCGTACGTAAAATTACCACGCCGGCACTCCCGCAGGATAATCGTTCTCGTTGGGACTGATTTTGAATGTTATCTTTCCGAACTTGATTTTAAGATCATTCTTTTAAACTCCAAACCAAATCCATTATCGTTCATCTCTTTCATCGAACCACAATATTTATTTCGGCTAACTTCTATTCAAGCGATATTGTATTCAAGTTTATCCGTTTGTTTTAATTCAAAATCGCTTGCACAATCCTCCAAGTTTCCAACAAGTTTTCCTAACCAAGATATCGATTTTCATTTCCGTGAATCCTAATTAGATATAAGCCTTATCATTTATTCAAGACATTCTCTAATCATTCAGTCCGACTATTGCACGAGACTTATGAATCCGCTTGGACATTTGTGAATGATCCATACACCACTCAGAATTGAGTCATCCAATCAAATCCATATTTGATTTGTATCTTCCAACACGAAATACCGTTCGAGCTATTTTTAAAATCCAAGTACGGTTCTCTATGTTCGCATAAGCGATGATCTGATAATGTTTTTATCGGTTGCCATTCTAAGTCTGACTTATCTTATTCCTGAATGATATCCCAATCTCGTTGCAACTAGCTTGCACCAAAGGGTCTTGACGTACTATACTTAACATAATTTAGTCGAAAGGCTGTGTGCAAAGCAAACCATTTGGAACAATATTCGATTTCGCACACTAACCAGTTGGGCAAACATGTATAGGCATTTTGGGTTTGCACATAAGTCGCGATTCTAGCACGAGTCTAATTCCAAGGATCTAGCACAGGTCGGCACAAAGGCCAATCGCATTTCTATTTCGTACAAGCAATCACATCACTTTTAAAAGTATTTAGACTTATTGTTGGAACATTACGTTAGGATATTGAGAGAGAGCGTGCACATAACCCACGAACGAGCTTTCGAAACTGAGAAAATTGAAACGAAGTTCAAAGGCGTATAGCCATGCTCTGATACCAACTTGTCATGCCCCGATATCCTGCAGGCTAATCGGCCGTCTCTGCTAGGCGAGGATCACCTTACCAGTGCTCCCGTAGGACGATCGCTTGACCCATCTGGGCGTGGTGCCGCACGAGCGTAAGCCGCGCCCGTGCAAGGTCATGGTTCATGCTGGCGGTAAGAGGTCTAAGCTACAGAGTCACACAGATTTGTCCGAGTGCAGCAGAATTATAAACGCATAGGCAATTGGTAACAAGTTCACTGAGTCTTCAATAGCGGAAGCATTGAATAGCACAAGTATTGAAGTAAAGCAAACTCTTTATTGATATAAACAAGTGTTACAGGTGGCGCATAGCCGAGATTACAAGTTGCTCAAGCCTCTCTCTCCGAAACAGTACAAGCGTGCCAAGTGGCTACATTTGTGGAATGATACATAGGTGATGTTCCAACATTATGTCTTATATATGTGCTTCAGTTCCGGATCGCAACGCTCCAAGGCTTCAGAGTGAACTTCATACCTTAGCACGCACGAAGGAGGCATCCGCACCGAACGAGGTTCTCAAGCACCCTGCAAACAATATGGTAGATTATCAGTACATGAATACACTGGTGGAGAGGCTACTCGCCCGCTCGACAAATCCAAACACGTTCAATAGGTTCCATGCACCAACTATTTAGTTGCTTTCTAGATTTTCCTAGGATCAGTTTCATGGCAATGAAGAATAACCTAACTCGTGTGGCAGTGCACCGTGCGACATAAAGAACACGACGAGACTTACCAACTTACCATTTGTCCTTTCCTGTCCAAGGAAAACCAAGTTAGTTTAAGCATAAGCATTTATAATAAAAACTAAGGCAATAACATATGCAAACACAAGTGTTGTGAGAGAGATTATGTTTCGGGTGCACGAGCATACAGGTTATCCAAAAGTATTGCAGAGGATGTTCAAGTGTTCCATATGTACAAGTGTGCTATACTCAAGATCGTTCATGTGTTCAGTTATTCTAGATGCGATGCAATAACTCGCACGCGGGTTGCCGCTAAGCGACTTATCTATATGAACAGAAGTCGCTGGCATAGCCATAAAGGACTGGTTATAGTCTCAAGATGAGAATGATACACAACGCAGGTAGCGGCCCCGCTACATAATATTTCGTCCATAATAGACGACTATACAAAAGTTTCGTCTGGATCGGATCGGCCCGGCGCCCCGGCGATCGTCCGCAGGAACTTGAACAGACTACCTTTTGCACAAGTTGTCCGTGACACGCAGTCTGGGTCTTCCAGATTTACCAGCTTGACAAGACAATTCATGATTCAATATCAAAACGAGCATTGGTCCACGAGCTGTGATTCTTGCTTTACTAGACGTAATTTCTTGTTCAGATGTTCAACTTGCCTTGATGCATTCCCTTGGTGCGGGGACTGCCTTGGCGACCTAAAGGTCCCGGATACTTTCAGGTTCATTTTGCACAGAAGAGCTATTTGATAGCCTTTTGGTTAACTCGAATGCATGCACGATAAAGATAGCGTTCTTGATTTTGGCATGATTTCGTATGGCAAACATTGAGGTGAGGCAGCATGTACAAGTTAACATATAAGCAGGCAAGCATTGCATTCATAAGAAACTTAAGCATTCACGTTGGCTCGGGCCCGAAGGTAAGCCGAGGAGTGAAACCGTAAAGGGAATTACCGAGCGACATGATCTAGGGTCATGCAGTGTAGCAAGTGAACAATGCACTACTAAGTACACATATATCGTTCTTACTCGAGGCATAGCGGGGTCTAGTTGCACAAGGCAAAAGTAGCATGCGAGGGCCTGTATATAAGCAATATTTTATTTTCATGTTCTAACACAAGCAATACAAGTTGGAATTATTCCCTTAGCTAGGTGCGTTGTATTCTTTATTAACGTGCAGGGGGTGATTCACCTAGCGACTAGCATGAAACATCCATATTTTAAGTATGCTGGCTAAGCAAAGATAAGTTTATCGTAGCCACCCACCTTAGCGATGATTCACCTCGATCGAGCGATACTCCGAGCGAGCCTCTGAAAGCCTAAGCCGGAACTCCTGAAGGGCCAAGTCTGGAAATCCTTTTTGCCTCAAACGAGTATTCTCGCTGAAGCAAAGCGGGTCGGGACGTTGCACTTTTGTCGTTTGAATCGGCAGTCCGCTTGAGCGGAACGGGTCGTTACACCATGGATCGACGCCGCTCTTGACAAAATCCTCTGCGAGATAGACAGTAGCCCTCGACATATTCTTTCATAAAATAGGGAAAAACCGAGAGACAAAAGTTCTTTCTCCTTCCTAGCCCGCCTATTTATAGGCTCTTAGGGCATATGAGAAGATCGAGATAATAAACCAGACAATTATAAGGATGAACCTGATACCTCGATTTGTGTGATCCTTATTTATCTACTCAAAAATTGTCGTTGACTCAGAATCCCCAAGAAATTTACTTAAGGATCGAGCCAAGTCTTGTATTAAAAGGAGATTTGATATTGTGACAAAGACTCATCCATGCGGTCCGCCATTTATGCGACCCAAGGTCCTCTCCTCCATGCTTCTTATTCAAAATATTCCAAACTTATCAATTTAAAAACTTTGAATGAGGTTTTGTAGAAGCATAAAAAATCTAGATATATGCGCCCAATGTCCGCCCCAAGATTAACTCAAAAAAATTAGGCTGCAAAATGACCATGCGGACAAGGAAAAGCAGCATCCATGCGCCATAATATTGGCCACATAAAGGCCTGACACAAGATTGTGTCTGACACAGAATCTTGACAAAAAGAACTTTTTGAACGCCTTAAAATACGTGAGCACGCTAAACGATATAATCTCACGTCAGCATGAATTTTACTCCCGACGGGTGTGCATCGCCACGTGTACAATACAGCAAAGCTCCATGCGTTCCATGGGTCTCTGGACCCATGTATTCTATGTGTCTCTGGCCTTATACATTCCAGACTCCATGCGTTCCTGTATCTCTAGCCTCATGTATTCCAGACTCCATACGTTTCATGCGTCTCTGGACCCATGCATTCCAGACTGTCATGCCCCAGTCCCAAAATACGTAGGACTAGGAATACGTAACACGCCCAGCCGTATGTATACGAACACCAATATATGGAAATCATATACACACGTATGCTGTACATGAATATCCAGTCCATAAGTGGTAATATACTGTCACAACAAGTCACACACAATCTATATCTCATCCATAGCACAAATAATAAGTAGGAATAAAGAGCTGAATAATAACTGAATATCCAAGATGAGTATTAAGTCTGATAGTTGGGTGGAAACAAATTCACTACAAAATGATTATACTGAAGTAGCCACAAGGATCTCTAAACAACGGTAATAGAATCACAGATACTCCGAGGGTAAGACCTCATCAGTCTGGTAAGTAGCGTCAGGTCCAGGTCCGTACTCCTGCGGATACTCCTACTCGTCTATATCTGGAAAGGGACCAGATCCTCAGAGGAACGTAACAAGATACATAATAACATGCCAATAAGTACTGAAATATAACATCCAATGGGTCGCCTAACCGTCTAAGTGAATACAGTTTGAGAACAACTTTCCACCAAGTGGGCTATCTGGCCATATGTGGGATTGGCATGATTCTCTCAGAGAATCAGGGGCCTACCAAGCATGTCGTCTTTTGAACGGCAGAGGCCGCCAAGTAGTATATGGGTCATCATGACCGCGTATCTCCGGTGGAGCGTACGGGTTACATAAAAGGAAAGTGCAAAGGAGCCCAAATGTCTTACTTGTTGTTCTCCCCATCCCATGCTCTAAGCATGCCATATCCATGACACGATAAACCTCTAAATAACTGCCAGGTCTACTAGCATACAAAGTTTCTATCAGCAGTCATCCCTAACGCACAGCCCATGCGTACAGGAGGCCAGACCTGTCACGCAGTCCGTGAACTATATGAGACTCACAACTCGTGTAATAATAATATCACGGCCAATGAACCTAATGATGCTCCATAATAATGGGGTGGTCTCATAAAGTAGGTCCAAAAATATAAATAAAACATGATACGACGACATCGTCGTTGCACCCGAGTTTCCTTGGACGCACAAGTTATATAGCAATAAATGAACTAAATAAGCAGAAATAAATTATGTAGGCATCATGTGGAATGTAAATAATAGTACGATGGCAAGGTATACTTGCCGAGCAAGAGTTCTGTATAGTACAAGCGTCCAATACTGTGTTATGTTTGGTGTAAGAAGTGGGGTTAGGGTTTGGAAGAGTTGTAATATATATATATATAGAGAGAGAGAGAGATAAGAGGCGGTGGGGTAATTTTTAGTGGTCTCAAAAGCCACTGCTGCTGCTGTTTCTTTTTTTCTTTGTTTGGTTTCGGTTGAGGAGAGTTTAGTAATAATAGATAAAGAAGCGGTGGAATGAGATGGCTCACACGCGCGGAGAAGGGAAGGAAAAGTTAGTTTTTGTTACTGCTGTTGTTGATATTTGTTTCTCCTAACGGGTCCGGGTAGGGGATGGGTAGTGGGTTTATGATAGAGGGTTTGGGTTTCCGGTTGAGATCCAATAGGAAATTCCTTTTCTAATTAGTTATATACATATATATATATATATATATATATATATATATATATATATATATATATATATATATATATATATATATATAAAATTCTAAAAAATTATATTGGTGCATACTATTAAGCTAGCAACTGTCCAAAGGGTCTCCTACATGGAATAAATTAGGAAAAATTTATAATGGCTCCATAAATCCCCTAAATACACAAATACCTCAAAATAAAAATCTATCTCCTCTATTTAGCTCATAACTATTATAAATAATTAATATAGTTTTCAGAATTAGGGGTTTTATATTCTACCCAACTTATAAAAAATTTGTCCTCGAAATTAAAACTAAGCCACGGTAGAAAGTCAAGGATGGTATAAGGTATAAATTAACAAAGTAATTTCATACCTTGGTCAATGAATAGGTTCGAAAAATGTTGGCGCATGTCGTCCTCGTGCTCCCAAATAGATTCTTCTGGCGCGCCATGCTTCCATGCCACGCGGACCAAGGGAATAGACTGGTTCCTCAATACTTTCTCTCGACGATCAAGGATTCCTACGGGTTGCTCTTGATATGACAAGCTCGGCCCAATGGTGATCTCCGAATGGTCGAGAACATGACTGCTGTCTGCCACATATCGCCTGAGCTGCGACACATGGAATACGTCATGTACTCCCTCAAGTGAAGGTGGTAGCGCAAGTCGATATGCCACTTCTCCCACTCTCTCTAGTACGTCAAATGGTCCAATATACCTTGGACTCAACTTGCCGTGCCCTCCGAATCGAATGGTGCCTCTGATAGGTGATATTCTTAAGAATACATGATCTTTCTCTTTAAACTCCAAGGGACAACGATGAAGGTCTGCCTATTGCTTCTGCCTGTCTTGCGCTGCTCGCAAGTGTCCTTGTATCTTTTTAACTATCTCGACGGTGTTGACCACTAACTCTGGTCCCAGAATCTGATGTTCTCCCACATCATTCCAACACACAGGAGACCTACACTTTCTTCCATACAATGCTTTAAACGGAGCCATCTGGATGCTCGTCTGATAGCTATTGTTGTAAGAAAACTCCACAAGGTGTAGGTGGTCCTCCCATGATCCTCCAAAGTCTAACATACAAGCCCTCAACATATCTTCCAATGTCTGAATAGTATGCTTTGACTGCCCATCTGTCTGCGGGTGATAAGATGTACTGAACTTCAGACGAGTTCTAAGACTCTCTTGCATGCTCCTCCAAAAGTGCGATGTAAAGTGCGAATCCCTGTCTGATACAATGTTGACTAGTATGCCATAAAATCTCACGATCTGCCTCATATATAAATCAGCCAAAGCTTCTGTAGATTGGCCAACTCTAAAAGGTAAGAAATGGGCTGACTTGGTGAGTCGGTCCACTATTACCCATACTGCATCTCTTCCACTTGGACTCTTGGGAAAACCCGTGATGAAGTCCATAGTGATGTGCTCCCACTTCCATTCTGGAATCGGAAGTGGTTGCAATAACCCTGATGTTCTCTAGTGTTTCGCTTTTACTTACTAATATACCAAACATTTAGCTACAAAGCGAGCTCTCTCTCTCTTTTTATTCCATGCCACCAAAAGTGTTATCGTAAATCATGATACATCTTGGAGCCTCCAGGATGAATAAAATATATCTTATTATGAGCTTCTGCCATCAGCTCTTGTCGAATCTCTCCATTGGGAACATATAGACGATTACCACATCGTAATGCCCCGTCCTCAAAATTAAAATAGGGTAGGGTTCTCTATCTAATCTTACTTGATCACAATCTAAAAGAATTTACCTCAAGTTTAATAATACAATTTTTACCCAACTTAGAATTTACCCATCCATCATATAAGGCTATACATCTAAGAAAACTATTCGTTAATTTATTTACTCATGTTATTCAATCCTCAAAACTTTAATACCAATTATATCATATATGATATGCCCTTAATCAATTACAAAAGATAGTCATCAAATAATGCGGTTGGCCTATGGGGTATATGTAGTACTATCTGCATATCAAACTTATACCAAGCACGAGGTTTCGTCTTTCCAAAGTAAGGGAAGACGGAGAGCAATAATAAAGAATTCCAGGTGAAGGTGATAGAATACAAGTACGAGGTTCAAGGAGTTTAAAGAATTCAATTGGGAATCGTCAAGGCGGTTGTGGGTTGAAATCATGTTTTGGTAATTCTTATTCACATGCTCATATCAGTACAGTTATGTAACCGATGCGATATGCCAGACATGTCTAAGTATATTCGTCTACTAGTCAACTATGTATCTCAATCCACGTAAAGTAGTATTGCGAAGGGCGAACCAAGCGCACTATATTTGATCAGACCGTAATACACTGATTCTGAAATGTATTAATGTATGCATCCACTAATACATATATCATGAACATGCTTGATAAAAGAATAAGCTTACAAAACTAGGCTATAAAATAGCAGCATAAGTCAAGGTAGTACCGAGAATATAATTACGCTAGATTTATGATGAGAGAAGTTTACAAAATAGTTTAAGTTCATAAAGAAGATAAGACTCATCCAGTCTCTACAGTTGTCATACCAACTCCTTGTCTAAGTCGCTAGTCGACCAAATAGGGGTATAGCCCCTAAGTTCTATAGTCTAGATAAACACTATTATCTTATGCCAGTATATAGTTGGTGTCATTCGGTTACACTTCATCAATGGATCACAAGGACTATGTGATACTAGGTTGTGAGGTATACTACCCAACTTATAAGAATAAACTAATACTGTGACAGTCTTACGGGAAATCTACAAAATAATCTTACACTTGTAAATAAAGCAGAAACTCTTATTTAGGGTACACGAGAAAAGATCTTGGTGCTCATTAAGGTCTCCTATTGTATTATATAAATAATGGTCATCTCAAGTCTTAGTCATTGTGCTTTATAGAACAAGTGTCAATATTAAGAATGGAAGGGTTACTGGCTCTCAAGTGAAATAAAATATAACTTGTATCGAGTTATGGATACAAATTACGGGATCTACAACTAAAGGATAATGATCACAGTCTAAATGAACAATTCAACTATCAGGCTCTAACTATTAAACATATAATTCAAAATTCAAGATTACAACTATAATCCTAACAAACTATATATCCTTAACATAAGATAGAATTACTTGGCCTATAATCAGAGGTGTCAAGTGGCACGAGTTGAAAGATGAAGAAAAGAAAATATAATTAGTCGTCGCACCATAGCGAGTGCTATGGGTTCAGAGGAACAAGTCATAAAGATAGAAAGACTTTACATAATATCATGGTTTCCTAAGGGAATATGCTATGCTAATCTTTGTGTTTGAGGTATGATCAAGGAAAATATTATATTCATTCCTTTTGGCCTCCTAGGGTACTGTCTGCTAATATCAAGACAAGCATCCAAATGTATAGTTCTATAAACTATCTCACTATAAAAGTTAGGGTCGGTCCTAATATTCGACCTTGGATTTCTAGTGGTCCCTCAATACTAGGGTCAAACAATATGGTAAAACTTTTAGCTAACTCTAGTAGTGTTTATACTACTATCAAGTCCTCATAATACATCAAGGAGTAATGGTAAACCAATCTATAGATAAGGAATTCTAGGGTTCCCTAGATATTCTAAACTTAGTGGTGTGTCAACACTCTAGTTGTACTCTTAATAGGAAGGTTACCCTACTTATCATCTAACAACATGGACTTCTATATTCTAGGAGGGGCTATACTCAAGGACCTATTAGGGAAGTACAGGAATCAAGCATGATGCAAGCATTAAATAGGATATAGAAGCATAAAATATGCTGGAGAATTATTCGCATATTTTACAGTCAACACCCCCAACATACATGAAGTCTCTCCCTGCGTAAAACAGGTTGCTAAGCTGTCCGCGTAAAACAGAGATTCAAGGAAGTTTGGCGTAAAGCATGGCTTCAGAGCTATCCGTGTAAAGCAGGAAAGCGTAAAGTAAAGCTTCAGAGTTGTCCGCGTAAAGCAGAGATTCAAAACTGTCGGCGTAAATCATGGCTTCAGAGCTATCCGCGTAAAACAGAGAAGCGTAGAGTAGAGCTTCAGAGCTGTCTAGCATAAGGTAGGGATTCAAGTTGTCTGGCGTAAAGTAGAGTTTCAAGCTATCTAGCGTAAAGTAAAGATTCAAACTGTCTGGCATAAAGTAGAGGTTCAAGCTATCTGGCATAAAAGTCTGCGTAAAAGTCTGTCTGCGTAAAAGGTTTCCAGCGTAAAGTCTGAGTAAAAAAGTCTGCGCATAAAAAGTCTGCATAAAAGGTTTCCGCGCGTAAAAGATTTGCTGCGTAAAGTCTGAAATACGTTGCAGCGTAAAGTTGTACGAGGAGCTCTTCGTATTCCTCGGATGAATTTGTCAAACGAATCAATGAACCTGACATCTGACAAAAGTACTGCACGATGATCGAGAGGACGGCTGTGATGATAATTTTGCACAGAGACCTAGGTTGTCGTTTAGTGATATATTTGATACAAGTCATTTTTACGCATTCAAAAGGAAGAAAGAATAGAGTCCTCTGAATACGCTGCCTACAGAAATAAGTTTTTACGCTCAAGATAAGACAAAATCAGACGCCACGTCAAAAGCTGTGTCTTGCACAGGGCTCGAGGCATATCTCTGCATTTAATGCACGAGATTTAGTTCTAATTGGTCATGACTGGGAAGTCTAAGACTGTGACAAATACGCTCACATCACCATCCTTACATTTTATGCCTAATCAGGCTACTCTACGCTGGTTTATCTATTATTTATGAATCATAAAGTTTACGCAGGGGCAGTTACCTACGTGGCTTGCATGCCATGATCTTATAAAGGGATACGTGTCATACGCAGATTGAACGTGGGTAGCAATTATCATAACCGCAGCGTAAAGGAGGCAATCTTCTTCATAGTTTGGCCTTTACGCAAATAAGACAGTCATTTGGCTTTTTACGCCAACTAGGCAGTCTTTTTGCTTTTACGCCAACATGATAGTCATTTGGCTTTTTACGCCAACAACAGTCATTTGGCTTTTACGCCAACAATGGTAAAGGGTCTGGTCACAGGGTAAAGGGTTTTGGTGTAAAACTTTGTTTATCCAAACATAGGATGGTTGAAAGAAAGAATGAGGTTTTAGTCAAGCGTGGATGAGATCCTTATACTCTATTCCTATATGCAGGCTTGTTTGGTACAGTTATGTAACCAAGACAATATATTCTTGACCTGAATGGGCCACCACCAAAAATATGTCATGCCCCAGGCCCAAAATACGTAGGACTAGGAATACGTAACACGCCCAGCCGTATGTATACGAACTCCAATATATGGAAACCATATACACACGTACGTTGTACATGAATATCCAATCCACCAGTGGTAATATACTGTCACAACAAGTCACACATAATCTATATCTCATCCACAACACAAATAATAAGTAGGAATAAAGAGCTGAATAATAACTGAATATCCAAGATGAGTATCAAGTCTGATAGTTGGGTAGAAACAAATCTACTACAAAATGACTATACTGAAGTAGCAACAAGGATCTCTAAACAGCGGTAATAGAATCACAGATACTCCGAGGGTAAGACCTCCTCAGTCTGGTAAGTAGCGTCAGGTCCAGGTCCGTACTCCTGCGGATACTCTTGCTCGTCTATATCTGGAAAGGGACCAGGTCCTCAGAAGGACGTAACAAGATACATAATAACATGCCAATAAGTACTGAAATATAACATCCAATGGGTCATATAACCATCTAAGTGAATACAGTTTGAGAATAAATTTCCACCAAGTGGGCTATCTGGCCATATAGTAGGATTGGCATGATTCTCTCAGAGAATCAGGGGCCTACCAAGCATGTCGTCTTTTGAACGGCAGAGGCCGCCAAGTAGTATAGGGGTCATCATGACCGCGTATCTCCGGTGGAGCGTACGGATTACATAAAAGGAAAGTGCAAAGGAGCCCAAATGTCTTAGTTGTTTTTCTTTCCATCCCATGCTCTAAGCATGCCACATCCATGACACGATAAACCTCTAAATAACTGCCAGGTCTACTAGCATACAAAGTTTCTATCAGCAGTCATCCCTAACGCACAGCCCATGCATACAGGAGGCCAGACCTGTCGCGCAGTCCGTGAACTATATGAGACTCACAACTCGTGTAACAACTGTGTCACGGCCAATGAACCTAATGATGCTCCATAATAATGGGGTGGTCTCATAAAGTAGGTCCAAAAATATAAATAAAATATGATACGACGACATCGTCGTTGCACCCGAGTTTCCTTGGATGCACAATTTATATAGCAATAAATGAACTAAATAAGCAGAAATAAATTATGCAGGCATCATGTGGAATGTAAATAATAGTACGATGGCAAGGTATACTTGCCGAGCAAGAGTTTTGTATAGTGCAAGCTTCCAATACGGTGTTATATTTTGTGTAAGAAGTGGGGTTAGGGTTTGGGTGAGTTGTAATATATATATAGAGATAAGAGACGGTAGGGTAATTTTTAGTGGTCTCAAAAGCCACTGCTGCTGCTGTTTCTTTCTTTTCTTTGTTTGGTTTCGGTTGAGGAGAGTTTAGAAATAATAGATAAAGAAGCGGTAGAATGAGATGGCTCACACGCGCAGAGAAGGGAAGGAAAAGTTGGTTTTTGCTACTGTTGTTGTTGATATTTTCTTCTCCTAACGGGTCCGGGTAGGGGACGGGTAGTGGGTTTAGGATAGAGGGTTTGGGTTTCGGGTTGAGATCCAATAGGAAATTCCTTTTCTAATTAGTTATATATATATATTTATATACATAAAAAATTCTAAAAAATTATATTGGTGCATACTATTAAGCTAGCAACTGTCCAAAGGGTCTCCTACATAGAATAAATTAGAAAAAATTTATAATGGCTCCATAAATCCCCTAAATACACAAACACCTCAAAATAAAAATCTATCTCCTCTATTTAGCTCAGAACTATTATAAATAATTAATACGATTTTCAGAATTAGTGGTTTTACACAGACTCCATATGTTTTATGCTTCTCTGGCATCATGTGTTCTAGACTCCATACGTTTTATGCTTCATATGCGTCCCAGACTCCATGCATCCAACGTGGCAGGGTTTTCTGAGACAAAAACTTTCTGTTGCGACTGAAGTGATTCTCTCCGACTAAATGTGGGCCACGTGTCAAGCTGACCAAGTCACATAAATAAAAGACGAGAACCGTCCAGATCTTCATCAACAACAAATTACAACAAACGTCAACGTGGCAGCTCGGCCTGGACTCAACTATATCCTATTAAGGATGTACACGTGGCAGCCTGCCTATAGTATGCGTCTACTGTTGCAATCATATTCTGTTGATGGAGCCTCATGCAGCCACTAAACAGAAGCACATACGACACCTATGGCCCATCAGCATGATGGCTATAAATAGGAGAAACTTAGACGTTCCAAGGGCTGGCTTTTCTTCTTCAGAGACCATATCCCTCCAGGTTAGCTACGTACGTGCACACAAGCTCAGGAGAGAGAAGAAAGAAAAGAGCATCCTAATTCTCTCGTCGGACCATCAACGGAGTAAATGAGTCGCTGCAGTACACGATCCCCATCGTCACATTCTCGAGATCAAAAAATATTGTACTTAGATCTTATGTCTAGGATTTCTTTGTACTTTTTTATTTGTTGTTGAACAAAAGTTTTCTAAACTTACTTTAATGGAGTACAGATACAATTGTCTGAAAGGCTGCAAAACCATTCATAAGCTATGTCAGTTAAGGCTCCAATAAATAGCTTTGTGGGCAAAGTATCATCTCGTGGTAGATGCCGTGTCATAGATTCAAAATAGTTCATGTATTAACGGGGGTAATGTCACCCCATCAAAAGAAATCAAGGACAATGGCTTATATTTGGGTAGAAAGACAACATTATTTAACTCAAGCGGATAAGGTTGTCTTATTCCGAGCTTCTGAAGCTTTTCTCGATTGTTCAAGGCATCAAATCGAACGCAAAACTCCTTGATAACTTCTTGAGTGTCATCTAATGATGAAGTAGTTGCTGGTGGAACTTGATATATTACTGGTATAAGCCCTTGGAATTAGTGTAGGGTTATTCTTAGAATTTTATAGAAATTTGGATTATTTTGGTATTAATTAGGTTATTTGCAAGTGATTAAGTTATCCCTTAGATTTTTAGTATACTTTGATACCCTTTATCGTGCCTTGATATATTGAACACTGCACTAGCCTTCTCCTTCCAACCAACTTTGCATCATTGACCTGGTCGAGCCAAATTAAGCTCATGTCATGATTGTCACTCATAAAATTACCTTTCTATGCTTTGTTTTAGTCACACAACTTTCGTGACGCAATTTTACGCAAAAATGACACTTATACCATTTCCCGTTGCAGACGATTTTAATACGCTACACCGATTCAATTTTTTCAAAAAAATTGATATTCATGAGCCTAACTGGACCTACCATACACATGACATTTGTGTTCCAATTATTTGAGCCCCCGCATGCTCCTTGCACATTATTAGTCACCTTGACTAATTTTATAGACATAAGAGACACCTATGATTAAATTGCCCTCAACCGAGTGTAATCACCTATCCAAAACCCTCGAACCAACTTCTATGACTCATGCACAATACCCCACACCTATCCCCCTCTCTATAACACACCAAACACCTATTTTCACACACAAAATCACAAATTGCAATCCGATGGAATTAAATTTAGCATCTTCCAAATTTAGTAACAATCCTATGCACCTTCCATCTTTTTAACCAATTTAAACCATGCATATATATTTTTAAATAGCAGGCCTCTAGTGATTTAAGACATCCCATACATGCCATTTTTGGCCCTCAATTAATCCTAGCCATAGGATGTAAATACCCATCCATCCATCTATCTACCCTTTCATTCAACTATATATATTAACCCCTCTCAAACCCTAAAACCCGACCCTTATTTCCTCCTCCCACTCACGGGTAGCATCCCCCCTTCCTTATCTTTTTATCCACCTTCTTCTTCATCTCCTCCCCTATTTTCTTTTCCCCGCACAACTCCCAAGCTGCCGGCCAACCCAACAACCCCTAGGGCCGGCCGAACAAGGCAGCAACCGACTGCTACTGCTGCTGTTGTGAACACGTTGTGCACCGCTGTACATGCTCTTCCCCAGGCCAAGAATACCTCCCCCCTCAAACCCAAGTCACCCCCTTTCGTGTTTCAAGTGGTTTTGAGACTTCCGAGTCTTCTAGAGGCCAAAAATGCGAAGAAATCACCCACCATAATCGAATCTTTTGGTATATATTTCATCTCTTCAAAACATTTATATTTTTTGTTCCTAATATATTTATATACATATATGATTATTAGATCCATGCAAAACAAACCCCCATGCCATGCTAAACTTATTGATCTCAAGAAAAACTAAAGTATCAAAGCATAGCAATGGCCTAAACTATGCGTAGATTTTTAGATCTAGTAAATAGATTTTGTTAATGAGTTTTGTGGTATTTTATATAAAATTCTAGAAATTAATATTTTATTTCAAACTTATTTTGATGATTAGATGCATGATTTAGAGCCCATAATAATCGTTTGGTTGATGTACAAGTAGTTGGGTAAGTTTCAATCCTAATTTCATGTGACGTTATATATATATATATATATATATATATATATATATATATATATATATATATATATATATATATAAAATCTTATGTATATGATTATTGTGTGGTGTAGGACGCAATATTTGCAAGTTGTGTTCAATAATATGCATGTATTAGGAATAGTTGTCGTGAATATCAAGAACCCATCGTTTACATTTTCACATGATGACTTCCTGATTTGCCCATATGTTGTTAATGTAAAATTATTCTTTAGGTCATTTGAAATCCGTAGCATCTTCGGACGTGGATGTTGGACATGCTTTATCGCAGCAACAGAAAATAAGCAAGTGTACTTTTTTATGAAGTATTACAGTTTCTTATTATTACATACATTAGGTTATTTACATCTTCTGTATAATATTATTATCCTAGGATCGTTAGTCGATACTTCGTGTCCGAGTCAGATTCGAGTGTCGACGTTCGTCAGAGGAGTCGAGTATCGGTATTAGGGTTGTCATCATCCTTGGACGTATGTATATGTTGTACGTCAGACCTTAGGACACTATGACACGACACATCATGTGACAGATTTTGTACTCGATATTATCATAGTGACCAAAATCTGTGATTGGTACAGGGACTTGAGACTTGATATTATACATTACTAGTTATTATTACTCGATGTTACTAGTTAGAGGTCCTGGCCAAAGTGAGACGTGGACACGATACCGTGAGGTCACATGGGAAGGGAGAGCATAAACCGGGCTCTTGGACTACTTTCTTATAGTTGACGTTGTCTTATTACCAGAGATTCGGGGTTTTCATAGTTTGCTGCAGTTTCCTTAACAGGGACTTTGGGGTTTTCTTAGTTTGCTGGAGTGTCTATTGAGATCTTTGGGGTTACACCGTGATAGCTTGGCATACGATGTTGTTCTCAAATGCTTATCACTTAGACGGTTACTTTAGAATTACCCCTTTGAGTACACTTATACCTATTATATTATTTTACTACTAGCATGTTTATATGTACCTTGTTATGTCCCCTGAGCACCTAGTCTCTTTCCAGTTTTGCAATATAGACTGTCGTGGAGTCCTTATGGAGCTGTTGATACGTATCATCTTGTTATGCAGGTATTGGGACTAGGTACTAATTTTATTTCTTTCATAGTTACATTTACTTATTCTCGTTGTGTATTTTTTTGCTGTTATAGCCTAGTTTTGTAGACTCTATTTCTTTCTCGAGTCTATTCGAGCTTGTGTTACTGGTGGTCGACTTTAGCACATCTAGTTCATTGTTGATATTTTGTGTCCATGTGAATTACGACGTAGTTATATTTTTTATAGTGATATTTAGATAGTACAGCTTATACGTATTCGGGTTGGACTGGAGACTACTCGATACGTAGTTGACATTGCCACGTGGCCTGGTCCCATATATTTTTGGGACTAGGACGTGACATGGTTTTTATGGTGGCCTATGCAGGTCAGAATTATTATTACGGTTACGTCGTTGTGTTGAGCGAGCCTGGGTTAGGATAAGTTTGTTAGGATCTCAATCAACAATTGCTATTGAAACTTTTTTGATTTCTATTATCGTCTTTGAACCTCGTAGTTGTATTCATTCATAATTCATTTAAACTCTTATTCATTGATCCTCATCCTTTCCTATCTCGGAGAGATGCACACTTGTAAACACCCAAATTTTTCAGAAATTAAAAATAAATTTTTGGGAATTTTTTGCTATTTTTAAATAATTAAAATAAATATTCTTCTGAATTAAATATTTGTAAGTATTAAATTAAATATTAAAATATTATGAAAATAATATTTTTGCATGTAAAATAATTAATTAGACATAGTGTAATTTTCTGGAATTTATTGGACCCCAGAACTATTTTTAAAGACCTAAAAATTAATATTTTAATTAAACCAAAATAAACCGAATTGAACCAACCGGTTTAACCCTGAACCGGACCAATCCTGAACCAACCCAAACCCTGTTGAACCGAACCCAGTTGAACCCAATCCTTATTGGGTCGGATTCAGACCCGTACCCATACCCGCATCTAAACCCGACCCATTAACCCATATACAGTAACCGTTGGTAGCCCGATCGCCCGACGTTTTCCCGCTGGCGACGCTTCGCCTCCGCCGTTCACCCCTCTACCCCTTCGCCTCCGCCGACCTCTCCCCTACCCACAACCGTCGGCCACCCCTATAAAAACCCAACACCACCGCCATCACCGTACCCCGAGACCACCACTCCACCGATCTCCGCCGCTCCCGAGCAGAAATCTGCCGTCGCCGAGTTCCCCTGCCACCGCCAACACCGACAACCTCCACCGCCGCCATCAGCCACAGCAGCCGAGCACCGCCGTAACTGCGTTGCGACATCGCAAAAACGTATTTTTCAGTCGTCTCCAACACCCTGTTCAGGTAATAATTTCTCTCCCCTCTCTGCCTCATTTTTTGTTCTATCGAATCATGCACGTACCCTGCGTGACCCTCTCGAACCTCGTACAACTCGTCTGGGATATCGTGTCCTGTATCGATCGCAAACTGCGACGTAAAAATCAGAAAAATAAACCACCAATTTCTAAAAATTAGAAATTGTCCCGAACTCTCCAATTCACGACCGTTTTGCGACCAACCTGTTAAATTTTTTCAAAATTGGATTGAACAGTTATTTAGACCACTTAACCAAGTTTTAGAACCCTATTTTATTTTAATTTATTGTGCTGTTGTTGGTAATTTATTCGAGGGTAAAAATAACCAAAATATTGGTTATTTAAAACCCTGATTTTCCTGGAACTGCGTACGCCCCGCTAAATGAGGCGACTTGGTCGTATGCGAACTACACCGAAAGGTGTGCACTGTCAATACGGACGTGTGAGATTTTACGGAAGTTGATTTGGATGTACGTGCACACCGGAATCAACGCGTATCCGTCGACAACCCCCATATCGGCCCTGTTCTGAAACTCGTTGTTACTTCGTGTAGGCTCATCGTTTCGAAATAAAACTTGTGCCATCGGACTCGTAGCAATACGCTGGTCCTGTGACCCAAGTTTGGTTCGATTCTGAGAACGTTGACAAAATTGCGTATCGTGGGCCCCACGGCTCCACTTGACGGACGATTTTGTGATCGGCTCATCGGAATCTAGTTCTGGACATTCCGTTGGGTTCGTATCATCGTTCTGGACTTGTAGACACTAAGTTTGACGAATTTGGAGAACAATGTCTCTGGCACGTTTTCGGTGCGAAGTGGGCCACATGTGGACCCCGCTTTGACCAAAAACTGTCACTTTTGCCCCTGTGTCCAAATTGGACTTATGGACAGGCAATTCTAGCTATTTGATATCTTCTGAACATGATGGTAACGTTTATTTCAGCAATCGAAGGAGTACTTGAAGATCCCGTTGTTTCAGAAGCAACTGCTAGAATTCAACCCCAAGCAAGTGTACCTTGCCATACTTGCAGTAATTTGGTTCATATTATTCTCTTGAGCTATTATATGATGTATTTGTTCAACCTAGAACCGTGTGACATTACTTAACGTTCGAACAAGATCGGGTGTCAACGCCGTACGCGGAGTTGTGTAACGTCACCTAGAAATGGATATCGAGACCCTATACATTCTCGTGCTTGCATTATCAAGTACGTCATACCACAGGACACCTGACACTGTTCATTAGATAGAATCTTCTTGAGATATTCATGGTGATTTTGTATAGGCTACACAAATTTTGGATGTGCTCCGAAATGAGAAGTAATTTATCAACTTGAAAAAATATTCCTTTATTATCTCATCTATCTAATTCTTAGGGTTTGTCGTATCAAGTGAGGGTGTTTCAGCGGACCTTGATAAGGTTAAGGCTATTAGGGATTGTCCTGCTCCTACAACTATGCATGAGGCCAAAATCTTTCATAGACTGGCCACATTTTATAGAAGATTTGTCAAGGGATTTAGTACCATTATGGCTCTCATTACCAATTGACTTAAGAAATAAGAGTTTATATGGACTAAAACCGCTGAGAGAGCATTCCAAAAATCAAAGAGAAGTTGACCTCTTCTCCTGTCCTTCGTCTTCCTAATTTCTCAAAAGTTTTTGAATTAGCTTGTGATGCTTCGGGCGTAAGAATATGTGGTGTGTTGAGCCAAGAGGGCCATCCAATTATTTTAGCAAAAAGTTGAATGATGCTAAACAACGCTACTCAAACTATGACCGAGAGTTTTATGCTATCGTATAGAGTTTACGATATTGGCGTCACTACCTGATCCTAAAAGACTTTGTCTTATTTTTGGACCATCGGGCCCTACGCTATTTGAGTTCTCAAAATAAGCTAGGATATCGATATGCTAAGTGGGTGGAATTCATTCAAAAGTACACTTTTTCTCTCAAGCACTGTGCAGGTGCTGAGAACAAACATGTTGATGCATTAAGTAGGAAATTGTGTACATTACGGTCAATGAGTGCTCAAGTCATTGGATTTGACCGTATCGTTGACGAGTATCCTAGTTATCGAGAATCTAATAAAATCTATGCTACATTGTGTAAAGACCCCTCTACTTCTATTGACGGTTTCACTATAGTCGATGGTTTCTTGTTTAGGGGAAACCAGCTATGCATTTGTAATCCCCTGATTTTTCAAAATTTTTAATTTGAATTTTTCATAATTTTCTGAGATTTTAAACTAAGGTATTTGAAATTTAAATAATTTTTAATGATGTTAATTAATATTAAAATATTATGAAAATAATATTTTATGGTGTAAAATAGAAAACAGGACATAGGGTAATTTTCTGTGAATTTATTGGACCCCGAAAATATTTTTAAGGCCCTAAAAACTAAGTTTAAATAAACCGAATTAAACCCTAAAATAAACCAGATTTATTTCCAAAATAAACCAAACCAACCCAGACCCGGTTCAACTGAACCAAACCCAACCATAGCGGGTCGGGTCGGATCTAAACCTGACCCGAAACCCGCAGACCCAAACCCGAAACCCTAACCGAAACCCTAATCCTAATTCTAGTCGGAACACTATTCCGACAACCCTATAAATCATCCCTCCGCCGACGACCCGCTCTCCCCTCTCGACGACGAACCTCCCCTCGCCGTCTCCTCCGCCCGGACACACCCCGCAGCCCCGCTCTGCCTTCCCTCCTCTGCTTCGCTGCCACCGTCTTCATCTCATCGCCGTCGAACCCCCCTCAGCCGCTCCGACCACCCTAGCCCACTCGGCTTCGTCCCCGACTCCACTTCCTCCCCTTCGACGAACTCCCGGCCGCCTTCGCCTCACCGCCTCTTCTCCTCCGCCCTAGCCCAGCCGAGCACCCCCATCTCCCCTCTTCCTCCCCCGACCTCGACTCCCTCTCCCCGCTCCACCGTTGAACCCTAATGCCTCGCAGCCCCTTCTTCCCCGACGACTTTCCCCCCATCTCCAGCATCGCCCTCGACCACCTGTCACCCCATGACTCCGCCTCGAGATCCTCCGCCTCCGTCGAAGTAGCTCCGACGAGCCAGAGCCCTCTCCGCCTCCACCCAGCCCTGTCCTAGCCAGCTCCGACGTCGACCTCCGACAGAAACCCTAAAACCTAAACGGACACAGCCCGGACACAGGACCCGGACACGGGAATTTCGGTTTCCACGTAGCCCTGTTTAGGTAACCATTCTCTCTCCTCGTTGTCCCATTTTTCGTTCCGTCAGTTGTGATGCATAGACTGTGTGACCCCCTCGATGCCCGTGTAACCCGCTCGGTGCATCGCGTCCTGTGGCGATCGCGAACCGCGATCCAAGAACAGGAAAATCAACACCCTGTTTTACCCCAAAACTGAGTGCGCCCCGCCAAATGGGACGATTTGGTCGCGCGTGGTCTTCACCGAAATGTGCGCACCGTTGATACGGACGTATAGGATTTTGCAGAAGTTGATTTGGATGTGTGTGCACACCGGAATCAACGCGTATCCGTCGACACCGTCCCGTATCCGCCTGTTCTAGAACACGTCGTAACTTCGTGTACACACGTCAGATCAAAATAAAACTTACGCCATTGGACTCGTAGCAATACGCTGGTACTGTGACCCAAGTTTGGTTCGATTCTGAGAACATTGACAAAATCGCGTATCGTAGGACCCACAAGCTCCACTTGACGGGCAATTTTGTGATCGGCTCATCGGAATCCAATTCTGGAAGTTCTGTTGGGTTCGTATCATCATTCCTGACTTTTTGACACTAAGTTTGACGAATTTGGAGACCTTTGACCCTGACACATTTTTTGGTGCAAAGTGGCCCACATGTGGACCCCGCTTTGACCCGGAACTGTCATTTTTGCCCCTGTGTCCAAATTGGACTTAAGGACAGGCGTTTCTAGCTATTTGATATTTTCTAAGACTGTTGGTGATGTTTATTTTTGTATTTGGAGGAGTACCTGCAGGATCCACTGATACAGGGACCACTGTTGGTATTCAAACCCCAGGCAAGTGTACCTTGCCAAAACTTGCAGTTTTTGTTATATATTTTTTTGACTTATTTATCTGTTGTACATGCTTGACCTAGGACCGTGTGACTTACTTAGCGTCCGATTAATAGTCGGATGCTAACACCGTACGCGGAGTTGTGTAACGTCACCTAGAGTTGGATATCGTGACCCCTTTACATTCTCGTACTTGTCTTATCAAGTACATAGACCCAGGACACTTGACACTATTCATGAGACATAATCTTCCTGAGATATTCATGGTGATTCTGTATAGGATACAGATTTTATGACATAGACATTTTATTCATAGACATTATATGACTTGCTGCATTAGTTTTGATCCTGCGTGTCATGGATATGAGACGTGAGATTACATTGGGTGGGAAAAGATTTACAATACAAAAGGCTGATTATATATATATATAATATTTTAATGAAAGTGCCTTAGACTCTGGCAACAGAGCTTTGGTACCGTACTGGCCCTTCGAGAGAATACTGCTATGGGTTTCTCCGACACTGATCCTGTAGTAGTCTCAGCCCGAGTATGACTAAAACTCTCACTTGCATATCACTTAGTTGGTTATATAGTTTACCCTGATGTTTTATTTATTGCTGCACTGCATTTATGTTGGCTTGAGTTATTCTTGTACCTTGCTATGTCCCCTGAGGATCTGTATCCGGATTATGTCCCCAGGATTAGCAGAGGAGATCCACCCAGAGTTATACAGTACCGGAAAATTAGCAGGAGCAGAAGCAGGAACAGGAGCAGTTACTGGAGCAGTACCAGATCCAGTAGACGAGTGATCACCGAGGGTATCTTCTGAGTATATACTGTTCCATACTCAGTTTTTGCTGTGGTTATCTTTATTCTTGTATCTTGACAGATGTATCAGACTCATTATCGGGTTATTTCTCGAGTTTATATTTTATTGAGATTGATCTTGCTTTATGATTCTGATATTGTTGTATTCATATCTGTGGATGAGATTAGTATATTTAGACCCTCATTATTGTATTACAGCTTAAGTGCGCCCCGATGGATCCATTAAATTGGGTTGTCCATCGGTGTGTGCTGCTGGCCATTGTCACGTGTCTAGTCCCTCGATATTTTGGGACTGGGACGTGACATGGTTTTTGTGGTAGCCCATGCAGGTCAACGACTAAATTGTTCGATTTCAACTTAGGGACCGAGCAAGCTTGCAATAAGAATAGGATAAGTTTTTGGATCTCATCCACTTGCTTGAATCGTTCTTGACATCTATAACGGATTCGAATTAATTTCTTGACTTGTATCCTGTCTTGATTCATGTGCGCCTCTTATTGTTTATTTTGGTTGTTACTCTAATTTTTTTACTATGTGATTGGTAATTAGAACTTGATAGTTTAAGTTATTATTGTAGATTATGACCTAATGATTACCCCTTAGCTTTAAATCGCGTAATTAGTACCCCCACCTCGATACAAGTTAGATCCCCTACCCTTGACGGCCAGTAACTCTTCTATCCTCCCTATCGACACTTGTTCTATAAGCACTACGACTAAGGCTTAAGACGACCATGACCTATGTAATATAGGAGGATACCATAATAGGTACCAAGACCCCTTCTCGTAGACTTTAACAAGAGTTTTCACAGTATCCTTAAGACGATTTCAGTATTAGTTTATTATTTTAAGTTGGGTAGTATGCCTCACAACATAGTACCACCTAGTCCTATTGACCCATTGATGAAGTGAACTAGGATGACACAACTTTAGACTTGTATAAGAAGATAGTATTTATTTAGACGATAGAATTTAGAGGTCCATGTCCTACTTGGTCGACTAGCAACTTAGACAAGGAGGTTGTATGATAACTGTAGAGATTGTGTAGTCTTTTATTATTATTGCTTATTTTGTTTTGTTTTTGTAAACTTGAACTAATTTGTACCTCCTTTCATCATCATCTAGCGTATTTATAATTGTTGTACTACCTTGACTTATGCTGCTAATATAGCCTAGTTTTGCAAGCTTACTCTTCTATCGAGTTTGATCATTAGTGGGTTAACACACTGATACATTTCAGAATCAGTGTACTACAGTCTGATCAACCATGGTACGCTTGGTTCGCCCCTCGTAATACTACTTTACGTGGATTGAGATATGTAGTGATTAGTAGACGAATATACTTGCCCTGGACATGTCTGACATATCGTATCGGTTACATAACTGTACTAATACGAGCATGCGAACGAAGAATTACCAGAATAGGATTTTAATCCACAACTGCTTAACAATTCCTATTTGAATTCTTTAAACGCCTTGATCCCGATACTCCTATTCTATTACCTCACCCTTGAACTCTTTATTATTGATCTTCGTCTTCCCATATTTCGGTAAGACGAAACCTCGTGCTTGGTATAAGTTTGATATATAGACAGAACTAGATATACCCCACAGGCCGGTCGTATTGTTGATGAGCCTTTTATAAATGATTAAGGGAATATCATAGGTGATATGTTTGGTGTTAAAGACTTGAGGATTCAAAAACATGATTAAATAATTTGGGGCATAGCTTTCTTAGATGTATAGCCTAAGTTGGGTAGAGACCGCAATGTTCACTTGAGAGGAATTCTTTAGCCTGTAACCAAGTGAGATGTGATAGAGAGACCCTACCCTAGTTTAATTTCGAAAACGAAATTTTTATAAGTTGGGTAGATTGTAACCCCCTGATTTTTTAAAATTTTTAATTTGGATTTTTCATAATTTTCTGGGATTTTAAACTAAGGTATTTAGAATTTAAATGATTTTTAATGATGTTAATTAATATTAAAATATTATAAAAATAATATTTTATGGTGTAAAATAGAAAACTGGACATAGGGTAATTTTCTGTGAATTTATTGGACCCCGAAAACATTTTTAAGGCCCTAAAAACTAAGTTTAAATAAACCGAATTAAACCCTAAAATAAACCAGGTTTATTTCCAAAATAAACCAAACCAACCCATACCCGGTTCAACTGAACCGAACCCAACCGTAGCGGGTCGGGTCGGATCTAAACCCGACCCGAAACCCGCAGACCCAAACCCGAAACCTAACCGAAACCCTAATCCTAATTCTAGTCGGAACACTGTTCCGACAACCCTATAAATCATCCCTCCGCCGACAACCCGCTCTCCCCTCTCGACGACGAACCTCCCCTCGCCGTCTCCTCCGCCCGGACACACCCCGCAGCCCCGCTCCGCCTTTCCTCCTCTGCTCCGCTGCCACCGCCTTCATCCCATCGCCGTCGAACCCCCCTCAGCCGCTCCGGCCACCCTAGCCCCCTCGGCTTCGTCCCCGACTCCACTTCCTCCCCTTCGACGAACTCCCGGCCGCCTTCACCTCACCGCCTCTTCTCCTCTGCCCTAGCCCAACCAAGCACCCCCATCTCCCCTCTTCCTCCCCCGACCTCGACTCCCTCTCCCCGCTCCACCGTTGAACCCTAACGCCTCGCAGCCCCTTCGTCCCCGACGACTTTCCCCCCATCTCTAGCACCGCCCTCGACCACCTGTCACTCCACGACTCTGCCTCGAGATCCTCCACCTCTGCCGAAGTAGCTCCGACGAGCCAGAGCCAGCTCCGCCTCCACCCAGCCCAGCCCTAGCCAGCTCCGGCGTCGACCTCGGCGGAAACCCTAAAACCTAGACGGACACAGCCCGGACACAGCACCCGGACACAGGACCCGGATACGAGAATTTCGGTTTCCACGTAGCCCTGTTCAGGTAACCCGTTCTCTCTCCTCGTTGCCCCATTTTTTGTTCCGTCAGTTGTGACGCGTAGACTGTGTGACCCCCTCGATGCCCGTGCAACCCGCTCGGTGCATCGCGTCCTGTGGCGATCGCGAACCGTGATCCAAGAACAGGAAAATCAATACCCTGTTTCACCCCGAAACTGAGTGCGCCCCGCCAAACGGGATGACTTGGTCGGGCATAGTTTTCACCGAAACGTGCGCGCCGTTGATACGGACGTGTGGAATTTTGCAGAAGTTGATTTTGATGTGCGTGCACACCGGAATCAACGTGTATCCGCCGACACCGCCCCGTATCTGCCTATTCTGGAATATGTCGTTACTTCGTGTACACATATCGGATTGAAACGAAACTTACACCATCGGACTCGTAGCAATACGCTGGTCCTGTGACCCAAGTTTGGTTCGATTCTGAGAACATTGACAAAATCGCGTATCGTAGGCCCCACAAGCTCCACTTGACGGGCGATTTTGTGATCGGCTCATCGGAATCCAATTCTGGAAGTTCCGTTGGGTTCGTATCATCGTTTCTGACTTGTTGACACTAAGTTTGACGAATTTGGAGACCTTTGATCCTGACATATTTTTCGGTGCAAAGTGGCCCACATGTGGACCCCGCTTTGACCCGGAACTGTCATTTTTGCCCATGAGTCCAAATTGGACTTAAGGACAGGCGTTTCTAGCTATTTGATATTTTCTGAGACTGTTGGTGATATTTATTTCAGCATTTGGAGGAGTACCTGCAGGATCCACTGATACAGGGACCACTGTTGGTATTCAAACCCCAGGCAAGTGTACCTTGCCAAAACTTGCAGTCTTGTTACATATTTTCTTGAGTTATTTATCTATTGTACATGCTTGACCTAGGACCGTGTGACTTACTTAGCGTCCGATTAATAGTCGGGTGCCAACACCGTACGCGGAGTTGTGTAACGTCACCTAGAGTTGGATATCGTGACCCCTTTACATTCTCGTACTTGTCTTATCAAGTACATAGACCCAGGACACTTGACACTATTCATGAGATAGAATCTTCCTGAGATATTCATGGTGATTCTGTATAGGATACAGGTTTTATGACATAGACATTTTATTCATAGACATTATATGACTTGCTGCATTAGTTTTGATCCTGCGTGTCATGGACATGAGACGTGAGATTACATTGGGTGGGGAGAGATTTACCATACAAAAGGCTGATTATATATATAATATTTTAATGGAAGTGCCTTAGACTCTGGCAACAGAGCTTTGGTACCGTACTGGCCCTTCGAGAGAATACTGCTATGGGTTTCTCCGACACTGATCCTGTAGTATTCTCAGCCCGAGTATGACTAAAACTCTCACTTGCATATCACTTAGTTGGTTATATAGTTTATCCTGATGTTTCCTTTGTTGCTGTACTGCATTTATATTGGCTTGAGTTATTCTTGTACCTTGCTATGTCCCCTGAGGACCTGGATCCGGATTATGTCCACAGGATTAGCAGAGGAGATCCACCCAGAGTTATACAGTACCGGAGCATTAGCAGGAGCATTAGCAGGAACAGGAGCAGTTACTGGAGCAGTACAAGATCCAGTAGACGAGTGATCACCGAGGGTATCTTCTGAGTATATACTGTTCCATACTCAGTTTTTGCTGTGGTTATCTTTATTCTTGTATCTTGACAGATGTATCAGACTCATTATCGGGTTATTTCCCGAGTTTATATTTTATTGAGATTGATCTTGCTTTATGATTCTGATATTGTTGTATTCATATCTGTGGGTGAGATTAGTATATTTAGACCCTCATTGTTGTATTACAGCTTAAGTGCGCCCCGATGGATCCATTAAATTGGGTTATCCATCGGTGTGTGCTGCTGGCCATTGCCACGTGTCTAGTCCCTCGATATTTTAGGACTGGGGCGTGACAGCATTCCCTCTACTTCCCTCGGAGACTTCATGACTTGGGAAATGCATGTTGGAAGCGTTGTGGACATTTTTGATGAAATATGACCATCATTTTGGTTGAGGATAGATTTTATTGGCTGAATCTTAAGCACGATGTCATTAGAGTAGTTGCACACTGTAAAACCCCCTTCCTAAAAATCGTATATACCCTTTTATTTATTAATTATTAATTTAATTATAGTAATTAGTGGCTAAATAGGAGAAATAGATTTTTAATAATTTTTATTTTAGGTGTTCGGGCACTTAGAGGATTTATGGGACCATTAGGAATTTTTTAGAATTTATTTCATGTAGGAGACCCCTTGAGCAGTTGCTAGCCTAACGGTGTGCATTATTCTAATCTATAAATTTTCTTATGAGTATATATATATATATATATATATATATATATATTTTAAAAAGAAAAAGAAAAAGGAAAAGAAAAAAAAAGAAAAAGAAATTAATAATATAATAATAACTATACTAATAATCATTACAACTTGCTAGGAAGCAACTTAAAGCAACTTAGCAACTTCAGCAACAAAAACTTAGCAAACATTCCTATTCCACATTCCCACCACTAAAACAAGCCAGCGCCCCCCTTTTTTTATCCAGCGCCCAAATTCTGCGGACCCCGCCGACCGAACCATTCTCTCTCTCTCCCTTTCAAATTCATATATATATATATATATATATATATATATATATATATAATTTCTCTAAACCTTAAACCTAAAATCTCCAGAACCTCCTCTTCTCATCTATACCTAGAGAGAGCCGCCACCGCAGCCAGAGAACCCCGCCAGGCCGTCCAAACAAATTCCGACGACTGCGACCTCGCGCACTGCAGATTTCCACACGAGGTACCTGAGTTCCGGAGTTGCTTTCCGTCGACTCGCTCAACCAAATCCTGTTCCGTCTTCACCGGTATGCTTATCCCTTAACCCTCTTCCATATCTGTATGATAGCAGACCACGAACAACACGAAACCATAGACGAAAACAGCGCCCAAGTTGGCGCAAGCAGACAGAATTCTGGGATCGCAAAAAACTACGGTGACCACCCATGTTGCCGAGTTCGTATCTTCCACCACAGAGATCCGAATTTGGTGATTCTTTTTTGTATGTGTAGACCACTTGACCACTTGACCTAGTTTATTTTCTGTTAAATAACCCTAGATTATTAACTGCTGTGGACGGAATTAAATTCGTCACAAAATCCCGTGAACCCACTTTTTCCAGATTTCCAAAAGTTGTGAAACGGAGCGCGCCCCGCCAAACGGGACCGCCCCACCGTGTACCAAGTATACCGAACGGTACACGCAGCGTAACCGAACACGTAAAAATTTGTGGAAACTGATTCGGACGTGTGTGCGCGCCAAAATCAGCCCGTATCCGCGGATACACCCCGTATCGCAACTTTTGTGGAAATCGTGCGCATTTTGTGCACGCTTGTCAGATTGTGACGAAACTTGTGCCATTGGACTCGTGGTAACGCGCTGGTCCTGTGACCCAATTTTCACGCAATTCTGAGACGGTTGACCAAGTCGCCAATTGGCGGGCCCCACAGTTGACTTTTTGGACAAAATTGTGTTTGGCCCATCAGAATCCACATTTGGATATACCGTTGGGTTCGTATTGACATTTAGAGTTGTTTGACCTATAGTTTATCCTATTTAGAGACTGTTACCCTCAGTACGCTTTTCGGTGCAAAGTGGGCCACACGTGGACCTCACTTTTATCCGAAATTACCGTTTTGCCCCTATGTCCAAATTGGACGAAAAGAAATTGTTTTTTTTAGCTATTTTGCTCATTTCGGAAATGTTGGTGATGTTTATTTCAGCATCCGGAGACGTTTGTTCGGAGGCCTTAGTTCAAGGTTCCGTGTCCTTGATATTTGGGCGCGTACACTTTACAGATTTCTTGCCAGGCAAGTATACATTGCCATTGTACTGTATTTACATTCTATATGATGCATGCATATTTATTTCTGCTTATTTTAGTTTATTTATTTTAACTGCTATATAAATTGCGCGTCCAAGAAAACTTGGGTGCAACGACGGTGTCGTCGTACTATATTTTTATTTATGTATATGCATTGGACCTACTTTATGAGACCACCCCATTTTTATGAGGCATTTATGTTTTATTAGCCATGACACTATTCTTACACGAGTGTGAATCACATGTAGGACACGGACTTGCGTACTCGGCTGGCCACTGGTACGTATAGGTCGTGCGACGGATAGGGATAACTGCCAATAGAAACTTTGCATGCTAGTAGACCTGGAAGTTATTAGAGGTTTATCGTGTCATGGACATGACATGCTTAGAGCATTGGGTGGAAAGAACAACAATTACCGCATTTGAGCTCCTTTGTACTTTTTCTATTGTGCGCCCGGATTCTCCGCCGGAGATACGGGTGGTGATGACCACTATATATTATATTATTATCAGGCGGGCCTCCGGCGTTCGAAAGTCGTCGTGCCTTTTTAGGCCCCTGGATCTCCAATAGAGAACCATGCTAAATCCCAGGTTTTCAGCCAGATAGCTCACTTGTGGGGAAATGTGTTCTTAACTGCATTCACATAGATGGTTAGGCGACCCCAATGGATGTTTATATTTCAGTACTTTATTGGTATGTTTATATGTATCTTGTTACGTCCCTCTAAGGACCTGGTACCTTTCCAGATATAGATGAGCAGGAGTACCCGCAGGAGTATGGACCTGGACCTGACGCTACCTATCAGTCTAAGGCGATCTTACCTTCTGATTATATGTGATTCATTGCAGCTGTTTAGAGATTCTAGTTGCTATCCTTTTTGAGACATTTATTCTTATATTAGAGTTTATTCTCTTCTCTCTTTAGTAGTTTTGGTTATAGTCAATTTGCAGTAGATTTGTTTCTATCCGACTATCATACTTTGAGACTGCTTATTTGATATTCAGTTATTGATTTCCATTTATCTATTATTTGTGCTGTGGATGAGATATAGAATTGTGTGTGACTTGTTGTGACAGTATATTAGCACTGTGGATTGGATATTCATGTACAGCGTACGTGTGTATATGGTTTCCATATATTGGAAGTTTGTATACATACGGCTGGCGTGTTACGTATTCCTAGTCCTACGTATTTTGGGACTGGGGCGTGACACACACTGTCGTACTTGTAAGATGGCCAAAGGTAGGAAGAACAACACGGGTTTGTATACTCTTTTACATATTCCTTTCATCTCATGGCAGGACATTGGCATGGACTTTGTATTAGGTTTGCCACATACCTTACGGAAGCATGACTGCATTTTTGTTGTAGTGGACCTTTTTTTCTAATATGGCACATTTTATTCCATGCAATAAAACTAGTGATATTTCACATATAGCTAGCCTGCTCTTTAGGGATGTTTGGAGGTTACACGGGTTGCCAAAGACTATCGTTTATGATAGCGACATTAGATTCATGAGCTATTTTTGGAAGATACTTTGGAAAAAGCTCAATATGATACTTCAGTTCTCAACTGCTTACCACCCGCAGACGGATGGTCAGACTGAAGTGGTCAATAGGAATCTAGGCAATTTATTGAGGTATTTAGTTGGTGACCACCTAGCTACTTGGTACCTTATATTATCTATGGCGGAGTTTGCGTACAATAGTTCAGTCAATAGGTCTACGGGATTGAGTCCATTTGAAGCTGTCAATGGAGTCAAACTTAGAAAATCTATAGATCTTCTACCCACACCCCTAGGATCCCAGTCTAGCACATCTGCCGAGACTTTTGCATAACATATCCATGATTTACATATTGAGATTCGTAGAAGATTATCCGTGAGCAATAATTTATTTAAATTAGTAGTTGATGGTCATAGGAGATTGCATGAATTTGCTATTGGTGATGAAGTACTTGTGCGAGTAAGACCGGAGAGATTCCCGCGTGGAACTGTGAAGAAGTTGCATGCCAAACGGACAGGTCCTTATCGAGTTTTGTGGAGGATTAGTTTGAACGCATATGAGTTGGACATTCCATATGATATGGGTTAGCCCCGTGTTCAATGTGGAAGACCTAACGTTGTTTCATGTGCCTATGGTATATTCTGTCTATGATTATGATCTTACAGGTTCTCCAGGTTTACCTTCAGCGGGTGGACATTTTGATACCGTGTATGGACCAGTAACACCGCCCCCACCACCGTTACCGCATTGGATGCACACAAGACTTGAGATTGAGGATGTTATTGATAAAGAGATAGTCTCCACTACAGACGGAGGCTACCAACGCTTCTTAGTGCATTGGAATGGAGGATCAGAGTCTAATTGTTCGTGGAAGACTATGGATGAACTCCAGAAGCTAGACCCGGATTTGTTGACAGAGTATCTTCACCGTCATTCACCAGGTGGTGAATCTTCGAAGTCCGGGAGAGTTAATGGGGATCAGACTCGACCAAGACGCACTATAAGATAGAGACGAGCCTGAGTTTTGGACTGGATAGCTTGTAAAATCTAGAAAGATATTTTGGTTGAGTAGTTTAGATTATTTTTTTTATCTTTATTGTTATTTATTCGTTATTGGGAGATTAGCTTGGATGATATTTTAGTTGAGGACTTGGAATTCTTTTATCTTTATTGTTATTTGTTGGAAGGTTAGTTTAGATATGAAGCTTATCTTTGTTAGGATTATTTTGTATTATCTTTTGGTTGAATGCATGGCTATAAATAGGGCAAAAAACTTGTAGAAGAGATACAAAACGAATAAGAATAAAATTCACTATTAAACTTCGGTATGAAACCTATGAGTTAAGTGAGTTTTCTTCTCTTCTATTCTACCAAATTATTGCTGACGTCTTCGTCGAAGGATCTGCTACCCTGGTTGAAGGAACACTTGCTCGACGATGACAACGAATCGACTTCTCCGAACCCAAGTCAAATCCGGATCGAATATTTTGTTCGCGAGTGGCATGTGCAGTCTTCTTCCTCGACAAGGAGTTGTGCATTATAACCTAAGAAATCCAAGTACGTGTTGAAGACATGTCCCTCGTAGACGAAGTTTGCGCCTGTATCAAAGGTTTGCGGCAGATTCACACTCTTCCGGGTAAGTCGTACAAGTTATTTTAGAAACCAATAACAATAACTAGGTCTCCTTCCACCATTTTCTATTTAATCATTTCAAAGAAATTGCTCACTAATTAAATTTTCTACAAATCCTAATTTTAAAATTGGATTAGTTGAGCTTAAGTTTCCATCCCGCGTCATAATTGCTTTTTAGTTACCTTAGGATGCATTAAGTGTACTAGCAATCCTAAGGTGGGTAGTACTGCATCCTTAAGTACATATATCTCAATGATTAAACTGAAATAAATTTAGTAGTTGCTAAAAATATTGTTTGAGTGGTTTATTTTTTTGGGTAACTAAATGGGTAGCTCTTGAGTTTGTACTAGATCAACCTGATTATGAATACGGCATGGAAAAGTATAAATAGTTAGGCTCGAGGATTAGCCTATTTATAATATATCTAAGGTAGTATGGAAGGGTGAACGATATATATCGAAAATTGGGTAAATTTATCGGTGTCCTAATCAGATTGACCTTGAGTAAATTAAGAAGATGATATATTAAAGATTAAAAATTTATAATAATGAATGGTTGTTCAAAAGATCTATACTTGAGGCTGAAGATGCTATATCATGAAGCTATGGTTAAATTTAAGATTCAATATCTTCATTGAGGTATGCAGGTTCATAGGAATAATAACAAGTGAAGGTATCAGGGAGAATGTATTAATGACTCAAGAAATAATAGTTTTTAGTGACGATAAGTTCTAACTACTTTGGAGATTTCAAGGGTCTAGTACTAGTAGAACTTAATGACTATGTATTAAGATTATACATGTTCAAGGACGAAATTATAAATTTAGATTGCAAGGTGACACATACTAATAATAGTGGAAAGATGCAAATCGAGGGATACAAATTTAAGAAATACATTGTAGTCTGATATATGGAAAAAGTTAAGCGGAGAAATTCAAAGAGAATTAATTTAGACAGGATGATTGGTGACACGATACAAATACTGAGTATAAACTTTACGATTGCATTGGATTAGTGAATTATGGTTGGAGGATATAGTGGAATGAATACACTGTAAAAAATTTATTTATGACAAAGGTAAATAAACACATATGGATAGTAACATTTAGAAATATCGGCTTAGAGGACTAAGTAAGAAATAGACGGAAGGTTAATAACAGGACACTGATATGAGTTTAAAGGATTATGTGGAAGCAGAAGAAGGTCAAACACAAGTAGAAGTAAGAGAAGGTTATTATTTCATAGAAGACTTTGAGATTGAGTTACATTATCACCTTGGCAAAATAAACGTAGTAGCAGATGCATAGAGCAGAAAACATGTGGCCTACATGACACATCATCATATATTAGAGGATCATTGGGAGCTTGGGATGGAGGTTATACTGCATGGCATGGAAGGAGAATTAGCTAGTCAGAGCGCACGATTCAAATACATGAGGAGGTTGAGAGCTTACATGATAGACTTTGGAGGATCTTGGAAAGATCATATACACCTGGTAAAATTCTCCTACAAGAGCAGCTACCAGGCTAGCATTCAGACGACACCATTCAAGGCACTTTAAGGTAGGAGGTGTTATTCTCTCGTATGTTGGAGTGATGTTGGAGAGCGTCAGGTACCTGGTTCAAAGCTAGTGTCACAGATAGTGGAAAAGGGTAAAACAAATTCAAAGCCATCTCCGTGCAGCACATGATAGGCAAAAATATTGGGCGGATGCACACAGTCGACCTTTGGAGTTCAAGGAAGGCGATCATATATTTTTGAGGATATTGCCTACTCGTCGTGCTATTAGATTTGGGAGCAGAGGCAAGTTGAGTCCGAGGTATATCAGACCTTTTGATATATTGGAGGGAGTTGGGGAAGTGGCATATTGTCTTGTATTGCCTCCATTATTAGAAGACGTGCATGACATATTCCACATATCATAGTTGAGGAGATATGTGACTGGTCCTAGTCACGTGATTGATCAATCAGAGTTCACAGTGGGGCCGAGTTTGTCTTGCGAAGAGCGGCCAGTTAGGATTCTTGACACCAGTGAGAAGGTACTTTGAGGGCAGACTATTCGACCAGTCCGGGTTGCATGGAAGCATCATTATCTGGACGAATTTACTTGGGAGCACAAGGATTCTATACGAAAGCAGTTTCCTTACTTGCTTGGGGATTCAGGTATGAACTTATGTACCGTATTTCGTTACTGTGATTATCGACTTTTTATTGTCTTTATTCTTAATTTCGAGGACAATTTTTTTTAAAGTGGGTATTGTCACGCCCCGGTCCCGCAGGGCCGTTCGTCCTCGCTTTGGTCCCTACGGAACCGATCGTCCTCGCTCGGACGTGATGCCGTGCAAGCCTAAGATGCGCTTGCACAAGGCCAAAGCTTTGAACAAGGGCAAGTAAGCTATTAAATACTGAAGCAGCGGCACACATATATATTGCAGAAAAGTAAAGAACACAATGGTACAAGAAACAAGCTCTTTTATTGATATCGAAATGTGTTACAAGTGGCGCATGGCCGAGGTTACAGATCGCTCAAGCACTCTTTCTCTCGATTACGATAACACCGTTCCATACATTATGTCCCTCTATATAAAAGCAGCTTAAAGCAGGCACAATCTCGATGCGGCTCGAGGCATCGACTCCAGATTTCCGGTTCCTTGGGATGAGGCACGACTATCGCTTCCCGAACGAACGAGCACCTGAGAACAAGCAAACTGTTGGTGGGTCAGCACTTTATGCAAGTACTGGTGAGATAAAACAACTGAACAGAAGCTACACCCCCTGAGACCCACACTAAGTATACTTGTGGCAAAACATTGCATTTCTAGTGATCTTGCTAGTTTTACCTAAGTTCGTTTCATGCAGTTCTAGCAGAGTCACATTACATCTTTTGAAACACATGTTAGAAACCAGTTTTACATACTCGATACTCAAGCATCCAAGCAACGCCCCAATCTCCCGCAAGCTCAATTGTCCCCGCTGAACGTGAATCACCATGTTGCAGCTCTCCCGCAGGACAATCGTTCTCATCGGGACGTGCGCAACATGCATTGTGTATCATATCTAACTCGTTTTGGGGCAAAGCTTATTTAGCAGAAAGAGCATATCGAATTGAGGCAAACATATCAAGTGGACCGTCATATCTTCAAGCATTTAAGGCAACATATCTATATACATGAAGTACTACCAGAAACTCAACGGTGCAGACTAAATGAATAAGCAGGCTTATGTATAAACTCATATTTCTTACCCACGGTCGAGCGATTATCCCTGCAGCAGACACAAGTTAGTAACAATTTGCATAACATAAAGCATACAGTTCTCTAGTTTCCTGTTCGTCCCTGCATCAAACAGTTAGGTATGCAAGAAGGCTAGCCTAGCATGCGCCCTAACTACATGATGGTCCCCTCCACGGGATTAGCAGTTGGGACGTACAAGCCCATCTCACTAATAGACAAGTCTACCCTCCCGTAAGTAAGGACGTTCTCGCCTCAGGGTATTTAGATCTCTTTCCGGCCGAACGATCCCCAGTGCCCCAGGGACCGCCCGAGAGATAATCCTTGTGCACAAGTTGTCCTGACCATATGCATGAATGCAAGCCCTATCAGAAAATATGCTATCATGCAACTGATGAACAATGCATACACAAGTCTATCTCTTCTTTTCTCTTTCCACATAGCCTAATAGCCACACCCTCCCGTAAGTAAGGACGTTCACGCCTCAGGGTGGACTATTAGTCTAGATCACAAGTTCACGCTATTCACCAAGTTTATCTTTTCACAAGCCAACAATAAAACATATTCAAGCAAGCTAACTCTTAAACAAGTAACAAGCAAGAACAGTTCTTATAATTCTAGCATGCAAATTCTATCTCTTTGTGGACAAGCATTTGAGTAATCCAGTCTTAGCATACGATATTAAGAAATAAGTGCAAGCAATCCTTTTTAACTCTTGTTATTAGCAGGCAAGGTTCTATCTCATTTAGACAAGCATTTATATTCTCTAGTTAGGCAGCGGATTCGTTTCAAATGACAAGCTATGTGAGTTCTCTTATTAGCATACTGAGTCGGTTCTATCATTCTTCTTATGAAACAATCTTATTAAGCAACAAGCATTCAAAAACTCAGATTCATTATTAAGGCATGCGAGAATCAGAGAATGCAGTTCTGCCCACTCACTTTGATTAATCGGTCGGGAACTCTCCGAGAAGACTTCCGTTCGAGCAAGCAAGGCGATCTCACTTGTACGTAGCGCCTACGCGGAGCGGGACGCTACAGGTATATTGTAAGCCCCTGTAATTAGTGTAGGGTTATTCTTAGAATTTCAGAGTAATTTGGATTATTTTGGTATTATTAGGTTATTTGCAAGTGATTAAATTATCTCTTACATTTTTAGTATACTTTGATACCTTTTACCATGCCTTGATATCTTGAACACTATACTAGCCTTCTTCCTCCAACCAACTTTGCATCATTGACCTAGTTGAGCCAAATTACGCTCATGTCATGACTGTCACTCACAAACTTACCTTTCCATGCTTCATTTTAGTCAGACAACTTCCGTGACGCATTTTTACGCAAAAAATGACATTTATACCATTTTCCTTTGCGGTCGATTTTTATACGCAATATCGATTCAATTTTTTTGACAAATTTGATATTCATGAGCCTAACTGGACCTACCACACACATGATATTTGTGTTCCATTTATTTAAGCCCCTGCATGCTCCTTGCACATTATTAATCACCTTGATAAATTGTATTGCCATAAGACATACCTATGATTAAATCGTCCTCAACCGAGTCCAAACACCTAATCCAAACCCTCGAACCAACTTCTATGACTCATGCACAATACCCCACACCCATATCCCTCTCTACAATATACCAAACACCTATTTTCACACACAAAATCATATATTGCAATCCTATGGAATTAAATTCAACATCTTCCTAATTTAGTAATAATCCTATGCACCTTCCATCTTTATAACCAATTTAAACTAAGCATATATATATATATATATTTAAATGGCAGCCCTCTAGTGATTTAAGACATCACTTATGTGCCATATTAGGCCCTCAATTATTCTGAATAAAGTATCGTTCGCCATATCTGACATTACTCCTCATGAACTCTGGTTCAAGGTCAGACCTAACTTGAATATCATTCGAGTGTGGGGATATTTAGCGTATGTGAAGCTTCCGGATATCAAGATTCAGAAGTTGGGGACAAGGGCTACAAAAACCATATTTCTAATATATACTGTTGAAAGCAATGCTCATAGGTCCCTTGATATTGAATTAAATTATATCATTAAGTCTCGTAATGCAGAATCATTTGAAGACAAGTTTGCTAGGGACAAGAATATTATGTTCGCGGATGTTTCGGAGAATATTGTTAGCTCTGAAGAAGATGTAGTCAGGAGATGTCACGCCCCAGTCCCAAAATACGTAGAACTAGGAATACGTAACACGTCAGCCGTATTTATACGAACTCCAATATATGGAAACCATATACACACGTACGCTGTATATGAATATCCAATCCACAGTGGTAATATATGTCATAACAAGTCATACGCAGTTCTATATCTCATCCACAGCACAAATAATAGATAAATGAAAATCAATAACTGAATGTCAAAGAAGCAGTCTCAAATAGGAATCTCAAAGTATGATAGTCGGGTGGAAACAAATCCACTACAAATCGACTATAATAAACTACTAAAGAGAGAAGAGAATAAACTCTAATATAAGAATAAATGTCTCGAAAAAGAATAGCAACTAGAATCTCTAAACAGCTGCAATGAATCACATATAATCAGAAGATAAGATCGTCTCAGACTGATAGGTAGCGTCAGGTCCAGGTCCATACTCCTGCGGGTACTCCTGCTCATCTATATCTGGAAAGGGACCAGGTCCTCAGAGGGACGTAACAAGATACAAAAAACACATGCCAATAAAGTACTGAAATATAAACATCCAATGGGGTCGCCTAACCATCTATGTGAATGCAGTTTGAGAACAACTTTCCACCAAGTGGGCTATCTGGCTGAAAACTGGGATTGGCATGACTCTCTCAGAGAACCAGGGGCCTCAAAGGCATGTCGTCTTTTGAACGGTAGAGGCCCGCCAAGTAGTATAGGGGTCATCACCGCCCGTATCTCCAGCGGAGCTTCCGAGTTACAGAAGAAAAAGTGTAAAGGAGCCCAAATGCCTTACTTGTAGTTCTTCCCACCCAATGCTCTAAGCATGTCATGTCCATGACACGATAAACCTCTAATAACCGCCAGGTCTACTAGCATGCAAAGTTTCTATTGGCAGTTATCCCTATCCGTCGCACGACCTATACGTACCGGTGACCAGCCGAGTACGCAAGTCCGTGTCCTACATGTGACACTCACACTCGTGTAAGAATAGTGTCATGGCTAATGAAACATAATGCCTCATGAAGATGGGGTAGTCTCATAAAGTAGGTCCAATGCATATACATAAATAAAAACATAGTACGACGACACCGTCGTTGCACCCAAGTTTCCTTGGACGCGCAGTTTATATAGCAGTTAAAATAAATGAACTAAAATAAACAAAAATAAATATGCATGCCTCATATGGAATGTAAATACAGTACAATGGCAAGGTATACTTGCCTAGCAAGAAATCTGTAAAGTGTACGCGCCTAAATGTCAAGGACACGGAACCTGGAACTAAGGACTCCGAACAAACGTCTCCGAATGCTGAAATAAATATCACCAACATTTTCGGAATGAGCAAAATAGCTAAAAAGTACATCCCTTTCATCCAATTTGGACACAGGGACAAAACGGTAATTTCGGATAAAAGTGGGGTCCACGTGTGGCCCACTTTACACCGAAAAGCGTGCCGAGAGTAACAGTCTCTAAATGGGACAAACTATAGGTCAAACAACTCTAAATGTTAATACGAACCCAATGGTATGTCCAAATGTGGATTCCGATGGGCCGAACACAATTTTGTCCAAAAAGTCAACTATGCGGCCCGCCAATTGGCGATTTGGTCAACCGTCTCAGAATTGCGTGAAAATTGGGTCACAGGACCAGCGTGTTACCACGAGTCCAATGGCAAAAGTTTCGTCGTAATCTGACAAGCGTGCATAAAATACACGCGAGTTCCACAAAAGTTGCGACACGGGATGTGTCCGCGGATACGACCTGATTCCGGCGCGCACACGCGTCCGAATCAGTTTCCACAAATTTTTATGCGTCCGGTTACGCTGCGTGCACCGTTCGGTACACTTGGTACACGATGGGGCGGTCCCGTTTGGCGGAGCGCGCTCCGTTTCACAACTTTTAGAATTCTGGAAAAAGTGGGTTCGCGGGGTTTTGTGATGAATTTAATTCTGTCCACAACAGCTAATAGTCTAGGGTTATTTAATAGAAAATAAACTAGGTCAAGTGTTCTACACATATCAAAAAGAATCACCAAATTCGGATCTCTGTGGTGGGAGATACGAACTCGGCAACATGGGTGGTCACCGCAGTTTTCTGCGATCCCAGAATTTGGTGTGCTCGCGCCAACTTGGACGTTGTTTTCGCCTATGGGTACACGTTGTTCGAGGTCGGCTATTATACAAATATGGAAGAGCTTTAAGGAGTGAGCATACCGGTGAAGACGGAACGGCCTTTGGTTGAGCGAGTCGACGGAAAACAACTCCGGAGCGAAGGTGCCTCGTGTGGGAATCTGCAGTGCGCGAGGTCGGGGTCGTCGGGATGGTTTGGACGGCCTGGCGGGGTTCTCTGGCTGCGGTGGCGGCTCTAGATGAGAAGAGGGGGTCTGGAGATTTTAGGTTAGGGTTTTATGAAATTATATATATATATATATATATATATATATATATATATATATATATATATATATATATATATATACACGATAGGAAGAGAGAGAGAATAGGAGGCGGGTCCGCGTGAAGGGGTGTTGTCCGTGGGAAGGAATGGTTTGGTTTTGCTGATGGTTTGTAAGTTGGCTACTTTAGTAGTAGTTGGCTACTAGTTAGTTTGCTTTATAGTGGAATGTTTGCTAAGAATAGTTTGCTAGCTTTAAGAAGTATAGTATTATTACTTTATTAAATATTATTATATTATTAATTCTTTTCTTTTCTTTTCTTTTCCTTTTTTTTTAAATATATATATATATATATATATATATATATATATATATATATACACATAAGAAAATTTATAGATTAGGATAATGCACACCATAAGGCTAGCAACTGCTCAAGGAGTCTCCTACATGAAATAAATTTCAAAAAATTCCTGATGGTCCCATAAGTCCTCTAAGTGCCCGAACACCTAAAATAAAAATTATTAAAAATCTATTTCTCCTATTTAGACCTAATTACTACAATTTAAATTAATAATTAATAAATAAAAAGGGTATATATGATTTTCTAGGAAGGGGGTTTTACATTCTACCCAACTTGTAAAAATTTCGTCCTCGAAATTTGTAAACCCCCCTAAATTTATTCTGTGGATAGTTAGAGTGGACCAGGAAAATTTTTATAGAAATTATTGAGGTTTAGAATAGAGTATATTTATCTGGAATTTTAATCCAATTAATTAAAACCCTTGGCGCGCACTATCGTTGTCTAATTATTCGGAGCCCATTTTCAGCCCATAAATTCCATACAAATATTGTACTTCTGACTAGACCCGCCAAATTAGGCACTGGACTTTTCCATCATAAAAAGTCAAATTCCGTTGTGCTCTAAATTAATTGCACGATTTCTCAAATTCAAAATTTATATTTAATTCGGTGTCGGACTCCTGTGTCGTTATTCTAAAATTTTGGGATACCAACTTAACCCGTTGAGCCGGACCAACAAAAGGGTCCAAGACTGACTCCAAGCCCCCACCATTTTTGGCTTTTGTGCCATTTCTGGATTTTGACCCCAATTGCCCCAAATTAAATTAAATTCGCGGGACGCTTATTTCTAATTAAATCGTGATTACCAACTTGGTAAATCCTATTTAAATCCTAAATTAATCCCAATGCCCATTTAATTAAACCCGTTCCTCACCCACACTACCCCCTCGTCATACAATTTAATAAACATAATTTTTGGCACAATTTTCGCGTCATTTCATGTGTTTGTACAAGTTCCCGAACTTAAGGGGCTAATGTGCAAAAGTAGCGATAGGTGTCACTTTCTCATTGGTTTGGGCCAATGAAGAAAGCCTCCCCCCTCTTTGGACCGGTCACTACCCACCCGCTCTCTCTCATGGATTCATTCATCCATCATAATAAATCTCAACCATCCATTCAAATAATTCCACTCATTTCTAACCACACATTCACACCACTCTCTCCTATTTAATTCCCCCCCTCACACACCTATCCCTAGGCCGGCCCTAATTTCTAGGAGCATTGGAACCCCCCCCCCTCCCTCTCTCTCTCTCTCTCCTCCCTCTCCCCATTCGGCCGACCCCCTCTTCCTTTTCTTTTCTTCTTCTTCTTCTTCTTCTTCTTCTTCTTCTTCTTCTTCTCCACCACTTACTTCCCCACCTCACCAACACCCATACTAGGCTTCCCACCACCACCTCAGCCCCTTCACCATCCCCACGGCCACGTGCACAGCCCACCCCCACCGTGGACACTGTGCACAGCCCCTCCCTTCACCATCTCACCACATCACCACCTTCATTTCTTCATCACCACCTTCATTACTTCTTCACCACCACCTCATTCAACTTCACCACCACCAACCAGCCCCTTTACCACCCCCATCCAGCCACTCCACCACCACCATCCAGCCCCACGACCCCCACGAGCACCATCAACTCCGGCGAGCCTCATTGAGGTTCACTCCTCCACCTCTCATGTATTAATTTCCAGAATATTAATTGTGTTAAATAGGAAGTTTTAATTATGGAATTATGTTAATTATGGAGATGTTCATATATTGTTAGAGTGTATATTGTGTGGATTAGTTTAGTGTACTTTTTGAACATGAATAAGTGTCATGGATATATGCATGGGTGAAGGAAATGATAAATAAACTTAGTGAGCATGTATCTCGTATTTGATAAAGTTGGACTGTGGATTAGAGATTGTCTTTGACTTGAAATATAACAAATAAAATTAAATTATGAATTTGAGGTAAAGTGAGTTTGTGACATTTAAATAAATAATCGGGATGTATGGTTCATGATAGAATTTATTAATTTAATATTAGAGAATTAAATTGAGGAGAGCGTATAGATGACAAGTTGATTTGACCATCGTACCGAAAGTCAACTGTAGTCAACCCCCTAGTGTCTAGTCTCTGTTAGTCGTAGCTGAGATTGCATCTAGGAGTAGATATGTGTAGCACCCCTGTCTATTATAAAATAGATTATTGATTCTAGTTTGTAATTCAACTCTAGGTATTGCGGGACCCGAGGACTTGGACGCGGTACTGGGACCCCATCATCAGCAGCCTCGCGTAGGCAAGTATACCTTGCCTTATTGTACTGTTTAAATTCAGTTATTTTAGTTGCATATTTATTTAATTAAATATTTTATAACTGTGTGCCCCGAGAAGACTCGGGTGCAGTCAACGAAAACGTTGACGTTAGGACTTGTGTCTGACTTAGTGTCTAGTAGACCCACCTAAAGTTATGGAGTTATTGGTATGACTCCCAGGCGTTGACACATCTCGTACACGTGTTGTGAGTCTCATGTAGGGCACGGTCCTGCGTATGTGGTTGGCCACCTGTACGTGTAGGCGTACGACGGATAGGGAATAACTGCTATTAGTGATGCATGATAGAAGACTTAGCAGTTATTAGTAGGTAGAGCATAGACTAGCGTGGTACGATGGTCCTATCCCTGTCCTTGTTTGGTTGTAGGGATGGACCCTTGCTCTAACGTTGACTATGAGCCAGAGTTACGACGCCCCGGCGTAGTAGCGGAAGCGTGTTGTGGATACAAGATGCTTAGATCATGGGGCGGGGAGGACGACTAGTAGGCGTATGGGACACCCACTCCTTCTATACAGATACCGCACTCGACAGAGTGATACGAACGTATATATATATTGCAGATACCACGTTCTCTAGAGTGTTGGACGTTACTTGTTATATATTGCAGATACCACACTCTAAAGAACGTTGGACGTTATACTATTTCAAATACCATGCTCCTCGGAGATGGACATTATCAGGTGCCCGTGTTATAGGGAGCATATATGGCATACACTAGCCGGTTGTCACGATTGGTGAATTACGTCAGCATATGTCTAGCCTACACATTCCTATACACTCAAGTTGTCCTTAAATTGCATTCACTTAGATGGTTAGCACACCCCCCTTTATTTATTCAGTACTTACTTTATGGCATGTATTTTTGTATCTTGTTACGTCCCTCTGAGGACCTGGTTCCCTTCCAGGTTGTTTGTGCAGTTGTAGGATACTTGATCTAATAGAGTGTGGACATCATTGCAGGTATATTTATATTTCTAGCTATTTCAGTCTTGTATTACTTCCATTTTATTCTGCTTATATAGCCTAGTGTTTATTGACCTATATTGTTCTTCTGGTCTATTCGAACGGATGTATTATTGGGCTGCAGACTGATGATGCGTATCGTTCTTTCTTGAGATTACTTATCCTGGATTGAGATTTAGATTTAGTTGTTGTATATTAGAAATAGATTATTACTTGGATCACTTGACCATGGACAGCGTAAGTGCACTTCGTCGGGTCCATTAAATTGGAAAGCCCTACGGAGTCGTACCAGCTGGCCATTGCGACGTGTCTGGTCTCATAGATTTTGGGACTGGGGCGTGACATAGTTTTAGTGGTGGCCCATGCAGGTCTGAGCAAATCGTATCGGTTACGTTACTGTACCGAACGAGCCTGCAACTTAGGATTAATGTGAATAAGATCTCAATCCATAACCGATTTTAAAACTCCTCTTGTATGTGATTATCGCCCTTGGACTTCCAATTTACATTCGTTCAATCTTCGTCAATATCGCCATCCTTGTTCCTCGTCCCCTATTGTTCAGGGAGACGAATGCTTGTGACTGATGACTTCCCTCCAGAAGAAGATCGAAGACCAGACGACAGGAGATAGAAATTGTATACCTTTCTCGGAGAAGATTATTACCTTATCAGAATAGATTGATGGGTTCTTTGGATTCTAGAACTAGTGTGGAAGGTTGGCAAGAGAGTTGGACCCAGTAGTACCCTATTCGTACTCGAGATAGCAGTGATCTCGGAAGTACAAGAAGCTAGAAGGATTGTTGATCAAGGCCTAGAATAGTCTAAGGAAATGCATAGCCCGATGCTGAAAACTAGTGGTTGCATATTATAGCAATATCAGGAATGATATTATGGACTAGAGAAGATAAAATTTTAGGCTCTCAATTGGAAGATAATGATCTGATTTCAAGAAATGTGCTTGAGTGATACCATTATTGTACTATGTGACTTGGAGAGATAAATAACGAAAAGAAGAAATTTGAGGAATAAAATTTTAGAGAAAATTTGAGAAGAGAAATTATATTTTAGACAGGGAAGAATTTTTTTTTCTTTCAGAGGATTAGTGTGGTAAACAGAACAAGAGAATTTATTTTGAGGATTAAGTCTGGACGGTGACACCGTCCTAGCATGAGTTGATTGAGCCAATACAACGCGACACTAGATTGTCGACGTAATTATGTTATTTATGGCCACCAGATTACCCTGAGTTGAGTTACTTCAGGGAGCCTGGGAGCATGGTGCCCATCTACTTTAGGAGTATACAACGCATGAGGTGAACCAGTGTACCACCATATTATATCAGGGTTGAGGATGTGATTCTAGATAATCTTCCAGGCCTGCCACCTGACAAAGAGATAGAGTTGTTATAGACTTGACTCCAAGAGCCGAGCCAGTTAATTTTTCGTCTTCAGACTAGCACCGATAGAGTTGGTTGAGTTGTGGGTCCGTCGTGGAGGATCTCTTAGACAAGGGTTTCGGTCGGGCTAGTATTTCTCCATGGGGCAATACCCATCTTAATTATGCCAAAGAAAAACGGGACGGTACAGTTGAATCAGCTAAGTGGCGCATATGTATTTTGAAGATCGATCTTAGATCCAGCTATCATCAGATCTAGGTACGGAGAGAGGACATTCCTAAGACGACTTTTCGGACGTAGTATGGACACTATGAGTTTCTAGTCATAACGTTTGGTTTAACCAAGCGCCAGCAGTATTTGTGAGCCAAATGAACAATGTCTTCCACCAGTACTTGGATAAGTTTGTGGTGGTATTTATAGACTACATCTTGATATATTCCAAGAGCCAGGAGGAGCCTGAGAGGCATCTCAGAATCGTGTTGGAGACGCTGAGACATGAGAGGCTGTACGCCAAACTCAGCAAATGTGAGTTTTGCTTGGATAGAGTACCATTTCTGGGACACATAATCACCGGAGATGGACTATCAGTTGATCCGGAGAAGATAGCTGCAGTAGAGACCTGGCCTACCCCTACATCAGTTACAGAGGTTAGGAGTTTCCTCGGACTTGCCGGATATTACCGGAGGTTCGTGGAAAACTTTTCGAGGATAGCTGCGCCTATGACGCAACTGACGCGTAAAGGCGAAGAGTTTATCTGTACCGATGAGTGTCAGGCGGCTTTCGATGAGCTGAAGAAGCGTCTGACATCAGCACCGATTTTGACACTACCCTCAGGATCAGGAGAATTTGTAGTGTACAGTGATGTGTCAGGGAGCGGATTGGGATGCGTACTGATGCAACACGGCAAGGTGATAGCCTAAGCATCGAGACAGTTGAGAGTTAATAAGAAGAACTATCCGACGTACGACTTGGAGCTAGCTGCGGTGATATTTGCACTAAAGCTATGGAGACATTACCTTTAGGGTGAGCGTGTTGAGATTTATACAGATCATAAAAGCCTAAAGTACGTCTACACGCAGAAGGAGCTCAACAAGAGGCAGAGACGTTGGCTAGAGTTGATGACCGATTATGACATTGAGTTGCAGTACCACCCTGGCAAGGCGAATGTCGTAGCAGATGCCTTAAGCAAGAAGCCCATGGCATACTTTTGATGACGTAGCGACAATTGCTAGAGGATCTCCAGGAGCTTGGGATAGAGATTGTAATGCCAGGCATGGATGGACAGATGGCCAGTCTCGAGGTTCAGTCCACATTTATTGAGAGGATCAAGGCAGCCTTGCCTACAGATACGAGATTTAGACGATTGCGAGAAAGGACAGAGGCCGATATGCAAACAGGACTCAGGATTCATGGAGATGGAACGTTGAGGTGTGGAGATCACCTATATGTTCCGAGCGGCGAGCTACGCCAAGAGTTGATGACCGAGACACATAGCTCGATTTATTCCATTCATCCCGGGGGTACGAAGATGTACCTAGACTTGAGGCAGCATTTCTGGTGGCATGGGATGAAGAGAGAGATTGTAAGATTCGTGGCAAAATATTTCGTTTGTCAGCAAGTCAAGGCTGAACATCAGAGGACTGCAGGATTATTGCAGCCGCTTCCCATATCCGAGTGGAAGTGGGAACACATTACCATGGACTTCGTCACAGGATTCCCGCGGAGCCCTAGCGGGAAGGATATAATTTGGGTTGTCGTAGACATACTCACCAAGTCTGTCCATTTCTTGCCCTTCAGAGTAGGGCAATCCACAGAGATACTAGCTGATATGTATATGAGACAGATAGTACGACTACATGGAGTGCCTGGCAGCATCGTATCGGCTCGTGATTCCAGATTCACGTCATATTTTGGCGGAGTATGTAGGAGAGCTTAGGAACTCGTCTCAAGTTCAGCACTGCATATCATCCACAGACTGATGGACAGTCAGAGCGCACGATACAGATATTGGAAGATATGTTGAGAGCGTGCATGATTGATTTTGGAGGATCTTGGGAGGACCATCTATACTTGGTGGAATTCTCCTACAATAACAGTTACCAGGCCAGCATACAGATGGCACCTTATGAGGCACTGTACGGCAGGAAATATAGGTCGCCAGTTTGTTGGAGTGACGTGGGAGAGCGTCAGATACTTGGTCCAGAATTGGTGACATAGACAGTAGAGAAGGTCAAGCAGATTCAGAGCCACCTGCGCGCAGCACAGGACAGACAGAAATACTGGACAGATGTGCACCGCAGGCCATTGGAGTTCAAGGAGGGTGACCACGTATTTTTGAGGATATCGCCCACTCGTGGTACCATCAGATTCAGAGGCAGAGGCAAGCTGAGTCCGAGGTATATCGGACCTTTTGACATTCTGGAACGAGTTGGCGAAGTGGCTTACCGTCTTGCATTACCTCCATCATTAGAGGGAGTACATGACGTATTTCACGTATCGCAGCTGAGGAGATATGTCGCAGACCCTAGCCACGTGCTTGATCATTCAGAGATTACAGTTGGGCCTAGTCTGTCTTACGTAGAGCAGCCGGTCGAGATTCTCGATCGCAGCGAGAAGACTTTGAGAGGACAGACGATTCGACTGGTCAGAGTGGCATGGAAGCACCATTCACCAGGCGAGTCTACTTGGGAGCGCGAGGATTCTATTCGGCAGCGATTTCCGTACTTATTTGAGGAGCAAGGTACGAATTTGCGTACGGTAATTTAATTACTAGTTATTTTAAATTCTTTTAGATATTATCGTGCTTTACTTTTAATTTCGGGGACGAAATTTTTCTAAGTTGGGAAGAATGTAAACCCCCCTAAATTTATTCTGTGGATAGTTAGAGTGGACCAGGAAAATTTTTATAGAAATTATTGAGGTTTAGAATATAGTATATTTATCTGGAATTTTAATCCAATTAATTAAAACCCTTGGCGCGCACTATCGTTGTCTAATTATTCGGAGCCCATTTTCAGCCCATAAATTCCATACAAATATTGTACTTCTGACTAGACCCGCCAAATTAGGCACTGGACTTTTCTGTCACAAAAAGTCAGATTCTGTTGTGCTCTAAATTAATTGCACGATTTTTCGAATTCGAAATTCATATTTAATTCGGTGTCGGACTCCTGTGTCGTTACTCTAAATTTTGGGATACCAACTTAACCCGTTGAGCCGGACCAACAAAAGGGTCCAAGACTGACTCCAAGCCCCCACCATTTTTGGCTTTTGCGCCATTTCCGGATTTTGACCCCAAGTGCCCCAAATTAAATTAAATTCACGGGACGCTTATTTCTAATTAAATCGGGATTACCAACTTGGTAAATCCTATTTAAATCCTAAATTAATCCCAATGCCCATTTAATTAAACCCGTTCCTCACCCACACTACCCCCTCGTCATACAATTTAATAAACACAATTTTTGGCACAATTTTCGCGTCATTTCATGTGTTTGTACAAGTTCCCGAACTTAAGGGGCTAATGTGCAAAAGTAGCGATAGGTGTCACTTTCTCATTGGTTTGGGCCAATGAAGAAAGCCTCCCCCCTCTTTGGACCGGTCACTACCCACCCCCTCTCTCTCATGGATTCATTCATCCATCATAATAAATCTCAACCATCCATTCAAACAATTCCACTCATTTCTAACCACACATTCACACCACTCTCTCCTATTTAATTCCCCCCCTCACACACCTATCCCTAGGCCGGCCCTAATTTCTAGGAGCATTGGAAACCCCCCCCCCCCTCCCTCTCTCTCTCTCCTCCCTCTCCCCATTCGGCCGACCCCCTCTTCCTTTTCTTTTCTTCTTCTTCTTCTTCTTCTTCTTCTTCTTCTTCTTCCCTCCTTCTTCACCACTTACTTTCCCACCTCACCAACACCCATACTAGGCTTCCCACCACCACCTCAGCCCCTTCACCATCCCCACGGCCACGTGCACAGCCCACCCCCACCGTGGACACTGTGCACAGCCCCTCCCCTCACCATCTCACCACATCACCGCCTTTATTTCTTCATCACCACCTTCATTACTTCTTCACCACCACCTCATTCAACTTCACCACAACCAATCAGCCCCTTCACCACCCCCATCTAGCCACTCCACCACCACCATCCAGCCCCACGACCCCCACGAGCACCATCAACTCCGGCGAGCCTCATTGAGGTTCACTCCTCCACCTCTCATGTATTAATTTTCAGAATATTAATTGTGTTAAATAGGAAGTTTTAATTATGGAATGATGTTAATTATGGAGATGTTCATATATTGTTAGAGTGTATATTGTGTGGATTAGTTTAGTGTACTTTTTGAACATGAATAAGTGTCATGGATATATGCATGGGTGAAGGAAATGATAAATAAACTACTTGTGGGTTAATTACAATTTGAAAGAAGGATTCTTGAATATATATAAATGGTTAGTGTAGGTTTACATTGCACTATGTGTTAAGATATACTTTGGTTATTTCAAATGAGATTTTAGGTGAATGCATATGAAAATTAAAATGACTTGAGGATGGGTTTAATGAGGTTGACATAGTTTAAATATTTTTAGTGAGCATGTATCTCGTATTTGATAAAGTTGGACTGTGGATTAGAGATTGTCTTCGACTTGAAATATAACAAATAAAATTAAATTATGAATTTGAGGTAAAGTGAGTTTGTGACATTTAAATAAATAATCGGGATGTATGGTTCATGATAGAATTTATTAATTTAATATTGGAGAATTAAATTGAGGAGAGCGTATAGATGACAAGTTGATTTGACCATCGTACCGAAAGTCAACTGTAGTCAACCCCCTAGTATCTAGTCTCTGTTAGTCGTAGCTGAGATTGCGTCTAGGAGTAGATATGTGTAGCACCCCTGTCTATTGTAAAATAGATTATTGATTCTAATTTGTAATTCAACTCTAGGTATTGCGGGACCCGAGGACTTGGACGCGGTACTGGGACCCCGTCATCAGCAGCCTCGCGCAGGCAAGTATACCTTGCCTTGTTGTACTGTTTAAATTCAGTTATTTTAGTTGCATATTTATTTAATTAAATATTTTATAACTGTGTGCCCCGAGAAGACTCGGGTGCAGTCAACAAAAACGTTGACGTTAGGACTTGTGTCTGACTTAGTGTCTAGTAGACCCACCTAAAGTTGTAGAGTTATTGGTATGACTCCCAGGCCTTGACACATCTCGTACACGTGTTGTGAGTCTCATGTAGGGCACGGTCCTGCGTATGTGGTTGGCCACCTGTACGTGTAGGCGTGCGACGGATAGGGAATAACTGCTATTAGTGATGCATGATAGAAGACTTAGCAGTTATTAGTAGGTGGAGCATAGACTAGCATGGTACGATGGTCCTATCCCTGTCCTTGTTTGGTTGTAGGGATGGACCCTTGCTCTAACGTTGACTATGAGCCAGAGTTACGACGCCCCGGCGTAGTAGCGGAAGCGTGTTGTGGATACAACATGCTTAGATCATGGGGCGGGGAGGACGACTAGTAGGCGTATGGGACACCCACTCCTTCTATACAGATACCGCACTCGACGGAGTGATACGGACGTATATATATATTGCAGATACCACGTTCTCTAGAGTGTTGGACGTTACTTGTTACATATTGCAGATACCACACTCTAAAGAACGTTGGACGTTATACTATTTCAGATACCATGCTCCTCGGAGATGGACGTTATCAGGTGCCCGTGTTATAGGGAGCATATGTGGCATACACTAGCCGGTTGTCACGATTGGTGAATTACGTCAGCATATGTCTAGCCTACACATTCCCATACACTCAAGTTGTCCTTAAATTGCATTCACTTAGATGGTTAGCACACCCCCCTTTATTTATTCAGTACTTACTTTATGGCATGTATTTTTGTATCTTGTTACGTCCCTCTGAGGACCTGGTTCCCTTCCAGGTTGTTTGTGCAGTTGCAGGATACTTGATCTAATAGAGTGTGGACATCATTGCAGGTATATTTATATTTTTAGCTATTTCAGTCTTGTATTACTTCCATTTTATTCTGCGTATATAGCCTAGTGTTTATAGACCTATATTGTTCTTCTGGTCTATTCGAACGGATGTGTTATTGGGCTGCAGACTGATGATGCGTATCGTTCTTTCTTGAGATTACTTACCCTGGATTGAGATTTAGATTTAGTTGTTGTATATTAGAAATAGATTATTACTTTGATCACTTGACCATGGATAGCGTAAGTGCACTTCGTCGGGTCCATTAAATTGAAAAGCCCTACGGAGTCGTACCAGCTGGCCATTGCCACGTGTCTGGTCTCATAGATTTTGGGACTGGGGCGTGACAAAATTAAAATTAAGCCATGATAGAATGCAATGATGGTTTAAGATATAAATTAACAATGTAAATTCATACCTTGGTCTGCGAATAGGTTTGGAAAATGCTTGCGCATGTCGTCCTCGCGCTCCCAAGTTGATTCTTCTGGCGCGCCATGCCTCCATGTTATGCGAACCAAGGGAATAGACTGGTTCCTCAACACTTTCTCTCGACGATCAAGGATTCCCACGGGTTGCTCTTGGTATGACAAGCTTGGCCCAATGGTGATCTCTGAATGGTCGAGAACATGACTGCTGTCTGCCACATATCGCCTGAGCTGCGATACATGGAATACGTCATGTACTCCCTCCAATGAAGGTGGTAGCGCAAGTCGATATGCCACCTCTCCAACTCTCTCGAGCACGTCAAATGGTCCAATATACCTTGGACTCAACTTGTCGCGCCCTCCGAATCGGATGGTGCCTCTGGTCGGTGATATCCTCAAGAAGACGTGATCGCCCTCTTTGAACTCCAAGGGACGACGATGAAGGTCTGCCCACTGCTTCTGCCTGTCTTGTGCTGCTCGCTAGTGTCCCTGAATCTTCTTGACTGTCTCTACGGTGTTGACCACCAACTCGGGTCCCAGAATCTGACGTTCTCCCACGTCACTCCAACACACAGGAGACCTACATTTTCTTCCATATAATGCTTCAAACGGAGCCATCTGAATACTCGCTTGATAGCTATTGTTGTAAGAAAACTCTACAAGATGTAGGTGGTCCTCCCATGATCCTCCGAAGTCTAACATGCAAGCCCTCAACATATCCTCCAAGGTCTGAATAGTACGCTCCGACTGCCCATCTGTCTGCGGGTGGTAAGATGTACTGAACTTCAGACGAGTACCAAGACTCTCTTGCATGCTCCTCCAAAAGTGCGATGTGAAGCGCGAATCTCTGTCCGATACAATGTTGACTGGAATGCCGTGCAATCTCACGATCTGCCTCATATATAAGTCAGCTAAAGCTTCTGTAGACTGACCCACTCTAAAAGGTATAAAATGGGCTGACTTGGTGAGTCGGTCCACTATTACCCACACTGCATCTCTTCCACTTGGACTCTTGGGAAAACCCGTGACGAAGTCCATAGTGATGTGCTCCCACTTCCACTCTGGAATCGGAAGTGGTTGCAATAATCCTGCTGTCCTCTGGTGCTCCGCCTTCACTTGTTAACATACCAGACATTTAGCTACAAAGCGAGCTATCTCTCTCTTCATTCCATGCCACCAAAAGTGCTGTCGTAAGTCGCGATACATCTTGGTGCCTCCAGGATGAATAGAATAAATTGAACTATGAGCCTCTGCCATCAGCTCCTGTCGAATCTCTCTATTTGGAACATAAAGACGATCACCACATCGTAATGTCCCATCCTCATGAATGCGCAATCCGGTCTGCTCTCCGGCCTTTGTCCTTTCCTTCAGTCTCCGGAATCTGGCATCTGTAGGCAAAGCTGCCTTAATCCTCTATACCAATGATGATTGTACTTACAAGTTGGCTAGTGTCCCATCTGCTCCGGGTAGTATCACTTCAATGCCAAGCTCTTGCAAGTCCTCCAATAGTTCCCTCTGTGCTGTCAAGAAGTAAGTTGCTGCCTTCCGGCTTAACGCGTCTGCTACCACGTTAGCCTTGACTGGATGATAATGTAGCTCTATCTCAAAATCTTTCATCAACTCGAGCCATCGACGTTGCCTCATATTTAACTCATTCTGCATGAAGACGTACTTGAGGCTTTTGTGGTCTGTATAGATCTCCACTCGTTTCCCATATAAGTAATGTCTCCATAGCTTCAGAGCAAATACAACGGCTGCAAGTTCCAAGTCATGAGTTGGATAATTCTTCTCATGCACTCGTAACTGCCTAGATGCATATGCAATCACCTTGCCATGCTGAATACGCATCCCAAGCCTTTACCTGATGCGTCACTGTAGATCACATAACCTCCTGATCCTGACGGAATAGTCAATACTGGTGCTGTAGTCAGTCGTTTCTTCAACTCTTCAAAGGCGGCTTGACATTCGTCGGTCCATATAAATTCTTGGTCCTTACAAGTCAAACGAGTCATAGGTGCCGCTATCCTTGAGAAGTTTTCCACGAACCGTCGGTAATATCCCGCAAGTCCAAGGAAACTCCTCACCTCTGCTGCTGATTTAGGAACATGCCATGTCTCAACTGCTGAGATCTTCTCTGGATCAACAGAAATACCATCTCCTGTAACAACATGTCCAAGAAATAAAACTCTGTCCAAGAAGAACTCACATTTGCTGAGTTTAGCATATAACTGCTCTCTCCTCAAAGTCTCTAGAACAATCCGCAGATGCTCCTCGTGCTCCTCGTGGCTCTTCGAATAGACAAGTATATCATCTATGAAGACGACCACGAACTGGTTCAAGTACTGGTGGAAGACTCGATTCATCAAGTCCATGAAGATCGCTGGAGCATTGGTCAATCCAAATGGCATGACCAAAAACTCGTAGTGTCCATATCTTGTCCTGAATGCGGTCTTCGGAATGTCCTGCTTCCGTACCTTCACTTGGTGATATCCCGATCTTAAATCTATCTTCGAGAATACCTTAGCTCCACTGAGTTGATCAAACAGGTCATCAATGCGTGGCAATGGATATTTGTTCTTCACTGTCACTGCATTCAAGGCTCTGTAGTCAATGCACATACGCACTGACCCATCCTTCTTGGGTACAAACAACACCGGTGCTCCCCAGGGTGATGCACTCGGTCGGATGAAACCTTTCTCCTCTAGCTCTTTTAACTGTGCCTTCAGCTCGTCCATCTCTTTCTTCGCTAGTCTGTAAACATGCGATGCTATAGGTGCTACTCCGGGTGCTAGTTCAATTGAAAACTCTACGTCTCTGTCTGGGGGTAGTCCTGGCAAATCCTCTAGAAAGACGTCTAGAAATTCTAAAATAATGGGATGATAGACAACGTCGTCCATTGCGAGCTGCATACCATCAAGGATTTCTGTGGATCCTCGGGCAAACTCAAGTTCAGGCTGGCTTGGTACCTTAAAAAGAATGCTTCCTCCAAAATAATCGAAGAAAGCGTGGTACTTGCTTAGCCAGTCCATTCCAAGCACAATATCAAAAGATGGCATAGGAAGGACTAAGAGTTGGGCATTCATCTCTCTGACACGTATCACTATAGGACCCGATCTACAAACTCGACTAACTGGTACAACTCCTCCTCCGGTAAGAATTCTAACACAACTAGATAATGGTGTAGAAGCAATATTGTGTTTGGCAATAAAACTAGATGATATGAATGAGTGGGTGGCTCCCGTATCAAATAATGTCACAGCAGGAAAAGTAAAAGCAAGGGTAATACCTGCTATGACATCCACCTCATGATCCATGTCATCTACCTCCAATGCAAAAGCTTGCCCGTTCCTCTGCGGTTGTCCATGTCCAGTCCTCCTATACTGCTCCTCCTGAGTAGGTAGCGGTGGTCCTCTCTGAAATCCTCCTGCTGCTGGGGGTCGAGGTGCTCCCGGTCTGGTCATCTGCTGTGCTGGCTTCGGTGCTGGAAGCGCTAGTCTCTGTGCTGGCGGTGGTAGTGTCAATGTCTGCTGTTTTGGACAGTCTCTTGCCAAATGTTGTCCGGAACCCTATCGTAAACACTGTCCCAAGCGGCCTCGACAATCCCTTAAAATGTGTCCGATTTTCCCACAATAATTATATTGGGGTTTCTCCGGAATCTGGTACGGTTCGGCTCTGTGTTGCTGATGTTGTTGTGCCAAGGGACGTCTGATAGGTCCTCCCTGTTGTGTCCTGGCTGGTCCCTGCTGTATCTTTGCTGATCCTTGTTGTGTCCTCAGCTGACCTCCCTTTCCTCTGCTAATGGTTTCCTGAAATCTGGCCTCTGTCAGTAGTTCAGCATAAGAGACTCGGGACTGCGAGCTTGTATAATGTTGTAGCTCCTGGGTCAGTCCTCGATGAAACCTCTTAGCCTTAGCCAAGTCATCTGGTATCAAAGCAGCACCATACTTGCTGAGTCGACTAAACTCGGCATCATACTCGTCCACTGTTCGGTTCCCCTGCTCCAAGTGAAGAAACTGATCATACAAGGTGTCCCTGACGGTGTCCGGGAAGTACTTTCCCTCGAAGCACTCCAAGAACTGCTCCCAAGTCTGGCATGTACCCAACTGGCGCTCCATGGATTCCCACCAGTGATGAGCATTACCCTCTAGAAGCGTCCGTACACCCGTCATCCATAGGTCCGTAGGTAACTGCGATGCCTCCAATAGCTTCTGCGTGTGAGTGATCCAGTTGGTAGTCTCCTCCGGGCTCTCAGTGCCCTTGTACTGCCTTGGACCCATCTGAATAAAGTCCTTTACTGATCCAACCCTAGCTCGAGGTACTGGAGCTAGTGCTTGGGTTGGTACAGTAGCCTGTGCAGCCATCCTCTCCAGTGCTGCCAAGAATTCTTGCCTCTGCTCGGCTGCCTGCTGCCTCTGTTCCTGTATCATCATCTGAAAGAATTGGAACATCTGCGCTTGGCCATCTTGCGGTACTGGAACAGGTGGAAGGTTCCCAATAGGTGAAGCGGGAATATCAGATGGAACTGGAGTGTGAGTCTGTCCATCTGGCCCCGAAAGCCTAGGAATCGTTGGGGTCCCTCCTTGTGTCTGGCCATTGACTCCAGAAGTTGTGTCACCATTGGAGGCAGTACATCCATTTTGCAAATCCATCTCTCTGCAGGTGATGTACGAAAATATTAGAAAAAGTACAGGAATCAAACAGGATGCAAGTATTAAATAAGAAGGATGAGTTTCAGTCAAGCGTGGATGAGATCCTTATACTCTATTCCTATACGCAGGCTTGTTCGGTACAGTTACGTAACCGAGACAATATATTCTCGACCTGCATGGGCCACCACAAAAATATGTCACGCTCCAGTCCCAAAATACATAGAACTAGGAATACGTAACACGCCAGCCGTATGTATACGAACTCCAATATATGAAAACCATATACACACGTACGCTGTACATGAATATCCAATCCACAGTAGTAATATATGTCACAACAAGTCACACGCAGTTCTATATCTCATCCACAGCACAAATAATAGATAAATGGAAATCAATAACTGAATGTCAAAGAAGCAGTCTCAAATAGGAATCTCAAAGTATGATAGTCGGGTGGAAACAAATCCACTATAAATCGACTATAATAAACTACTAAAGAGAGAAGAGAATAAACTCTAATATAAGAATAAATGTCTCGAAAAAGAATAGCAACTAGAATCTCTAAACAGCTGCAATGAATCACATATAATCAGAAGGTAAGATCGTCTCAGACTGATAGGTAGCGTCAGGTCCAGGTCCATACTCCTGCGGGTACTCCTGCTCATCTATATCTGGAAAGGGACCAGGTCCTCAGAGGGACGTAACAAGATACAAAAAATACATGCCAATAAAGTACTGAAATATAAACATCCAATGGGGTCGCCTAACCATCTATGTGAATGCAGTTTGAGAACAACTTTCCACCAAGTGGGCTATCTGGCTGAAAACTGGGATTGGCATGACTCTCTCGGAGAACCAGGGGCCTCAAAGGCATGTCGTCTTTTGAACGGCAGAGGCCCGCCAAGTAGTATAGGGGTCATCACCGCCCGTATCTCCAGCGGAGCTTCCGGGTTACAGAAAAAAAGTATAAAGGAGCCCAAATGCCTTACTTGTTGTTCTCCCCACCCAATGCTCTAAGCATGTCATGTCCATGGCACGATAAACCTCTAACAACCGCCAGGTCTACTAGCATGCAAAGTTTCTATTGGCAGTTATCCCTATCCATCGCACGACCTATACGTACTGGTGGCCACCCGAGTACGCAAGTCCGTGTCCTACATGTGACTCACACTCGTGTAAGAATAGTGTCATGGCCAATGAAACATAATGCCTCATGAAGATGGGGTAGTCTCATAAAGTAGGTCCAATGCATATACATAAATAAAAATATAGTACGACGACACCGTCGTTGCACCCAAGTTTCCTTGGACACGCAGTTTATATAGCAGTTAAAATAAATGAACTAAAATAAACAGAAATAAACATGCATGCCTCATATAGAATGTAAATACAGTACAATGGTAAGGTATACTTGCCTGGCAAGAAATCTGTAAAGTGTACGCACCCAAATGTCAAGGACACGGAACCTGGAACTAAGGACTCCGAACAAACGTCTCCGGATGCTGAAATAAACATCACCAACGTTTCCAAAATGAGAAAAATAGCTAAAAAGCACATCCCTTTCATCCAATTTGGACACAGGGGCAAAACGGTAATTTCGGATAAAAGTGGGGTCCACGTGTGGCCCACTTTGCACCAAAAAGCGTGCCGAGGGTAACAGTCTCTAAATGGGACAAACTATAGGTCAAACAACTCTAAATGTCAATACGAACCCAACGGTATGTCCAAATGAGGATTCTGATGGGCCGAACACAATTTTGTCCAAAAAGTCAACTATGCGGCCCGTCAATTGGCGATTTGGTCAACCGTCTCAGAATTGCGTAAAAATTGGGTCACAGGACCAGCGCGTTACCCTGAGTCCAGTGGCGCAAGTTTCGTCGCAATCTGACAAGCATGCACAAAATATGCGCGAGTTCCACAAAAGTTGCGACACGGGATGTGTCCGCGGATACGGCCTGATTCCGGTGCGCACACGCGTCCGAATCAATTCTCACAAATTTTTACGCATCCGGCTATGCTGCGTGCACCGTTCGGTACACTTGGTACACGGTGGGGCGGTCCCGTTTGGCGGGGTGCGCTCCGTTTCACAACTTTTAGAATTCTAGAAAAAGTGGGTTCGCGGGATTTTGTGACGAATTTAATTCTGTCCACAACAGCTAATAGTCTAGGGTTATTTAACAGAAAATAAACTAGGTCAAGTGTTCTACACATATCAAAAAGAATCACCGAATTTGGATCTCTGTGGTGGGAGATACGAACTCGGCAACATGGATGGTCACCGCAGTTTTCTGCGATCCCAGAATTCAGTCTGCTCGCGCCAACTTGGACGCTGTTTTCGCCTATGGGTACACGTTGTTCGAGGTCGGCTATTATACAAATATGGAAGAGGGTTAAGGGGTGAGCATACCGGTGAAGACGGAACGGCGTTTGGTTGAACGAGTCGACGGAAAACAACTCCGGAGCGAAGGTGCCTCGTGTGGGAATCTGTAGTGCGCGAGGTCGGGGTCATCGGGATGGTTTGGACGCCCTGGCGGGGTTCTCTGGCTGCGGTGACGGCTCTAGATGAGAAGAGGGGGTCTGGAGATTTTAGGTTAGGGTTTTATGAAATTATATATATATATATATATATATATATATATATATATATATATAGGATAGGAAGAGAGAGAGAATAGGAGGCGGGTCCGCGTGAAGGGGTGCTGTCCGTGGGAAGGAATGGTTTGGTTTTGCTGATGGTTTGTAAGTTGGCTACTTTAGTAGTAGTTGGCTGCTAGTTAGTTTGCTTTATAGTAGAATGTTTGCTAAGAATAGTTTGCTAGCTTTAAGAAGTATAGTATTATTACTTTATTAAATATTATTATATTATTAATTCTTTTCTTTTCTTTTCCTTTCTTTTTAAATATATATATATACATATATATATTTGTATATATATATATATATATATATATACACATAAGAAAATTTATAGATTAGGATAATGCACACCATAAGGCTAGCAACTGCTCAAGGAGTCTCCTACATAAAATAAATTCCGAAAAATTCCTGACGGTCCCATAAGTCCTCTAAGTGCCCGAACACCTAAAATAAAAATTATTAAAAATCTATTTCTCCTATTTAGACCTAATTACTACAATTTAAATTAATAATTAATAAATAAAAGGGTATATACGATTTTCTAGGAAGGGGGTTTTACAGGAGAATATTGTTGTTGAAGAGACAACGCTTGAACCAGTACTTGTTGAGCAGTCAGCAAAGCGAGTGAGGAGGCCGAAAGACTTTGGAGATGACTTTATCACCTATCATGTGGAAGCTAAACCACTTACCTATGATGAGGCGATGAAGACCAGAGACGCGATATTCTGGGAGGAGACAGTCAATGATGATGACTCCATAACATCCAATAATATTTGGGTGTTAGTTAATCTGCTTGAAGGAGCTAAACCCATCTAATACAAATGAATCTTCAAGAAGAAGAAGAAAAGAGCAGACAAAAAATCTAATAAGTTCAAGGCTAGGCTAGTAGCTAAGGGGTTTACTCAGAAGCAGGGGATTGACTAATGTGACGCATTTGCCCGAGTGGCAAGGATGTCAACAATTAGGATGCTGATTGTCATGGCTGTTATTCATAAGCTGATTATTCATCAGATGGATGTCAAGAAATCTTTTCTGAATAAGGAATTGACAAAAGAGATTTATATGCAACAACCATAACAATTTGTCATTCAAGGTCTTGAAGACAAAGTCTGTAAATTGATAAAATCTTTGTACAGCTAGAAACAAGCTCCTAAGTTGTGGTATAAGAAGTTTGACAGAGTCGTCAGGTCAAATGGCTACAAGGTCAGCGAGACAGACAAGTGTGTGTACACTAAGTTCGTTGATGATAGATGAGTTATCGTTTATCTCTATGTGGACGACATGCTAATCCTGGGCACAAATATAGATTGTGTCACAAGAACAAAGATGTTTCCCTCATCCAAATTCATTATGAAGTACATAGGAGATACATATGTCATCCTAGGGATTAAAATAATTGGGATTGAAGTTGGGCTTCGGCTTCATGCCATGTCATAGCGGCGTAGCACTGTAAGGAAGCGCAATGCTTTATGCTGGAACTCTCTGAAAGAACTCACCTAGAGTATATGAAAAGAGATGTAGGCCGTCGCTTGAGGAAAAAATTATAGACGCCTAAAATACATACACCAAAATCAGGTCGGCACATGGCCTTTAACATGCGACCAGGTACACAACTGATGCCATTGTGTGAGTGGAAAGAATTACAGCTATGGTACAAAATTCAAGGCTTAGTCCATTCTTGTATCATACTGTAATTTGACCCATGCGGGAAGATTCAATTCTTAAGTGACATCTATCCTAATGCATGATAGGAAGTCACTGTGAGGAACTCTCAACCCATATATATTGAGATATGTGGGAGATTATTGGAGTTTTTCCTTATGCTTGTGGGAGGTTTTCTCTAACAAGGCTAGAAAGATAGTCACACATTGAAAAATATTGCAAGTGGGTATCTCAATATAATATCATGCTTCATGTTGAGGTATGCACATGGGGTGGTGGCCCAAGTGGGTGCCATGTGAAATGTTTTCCTAGTAGGATTAAGGCTAAACTCCTCAAGAAAGCATGTATGCTTTTTGTCACTATCTTGGAAATTTTCTCTTATAAGCTAAGGACTCAGACTCGGGTTCAAGCGTGCAAAGTGAAGCTTTGATGGCGCACATTGCACTTAGCACGTCAGCATCGTCACATGGCATTTGTGCGCATATGTTGAGCTCATTTTATGCGTAAATTTTTGCGCGGTTGCTAGTACGGGTGCATGCGCGGGCGCATGAGCGAGTGCATGCATAGGCTATGTGTGGCTGTTGCACGAGTTTCATTCGTAGTTGCTGCGTATGCGCGTATTTGCGATATGTATGGTTATGGGCTGTTATGCACATATACGTGCATGCACGGCATATTTGGCTATGCACAGCTGCGAGTCTGCAATGCTGTGTTGTTGCACGCATGCACGGGCTGCGTAGATTGTCTATGACTCCGTTGATTGCGGGATTTGGAATATCAATCCTTATTTTGGGGGTTGGTATTTTAGTCCCATATCGGCTAGGAGTGGAGATGGATTTTCACCCTTCTCTATAAATAGAGTCCACATGCCTCCTTTTGGAGACATACTAAAAATGATAAAAGAGGAGTCCAGGGAGTCTGTTCGAGTCACACACAAAGGTGACTACGAGCGTTCCAGAAGTTCTCTTGTGAATTTGGTGGCTTCTGGAGCAGATCGTCGATAGAGGGCGAATATTTTTTTAGCAACAGTTATCTTCACCACTCCAGCAAGAATAATTTTTATTCTATCTTCTTCTCCTCACTTCTTCTAGTTCTAAACGTTCTGTCCCAATTGCAACTGTGTTTGCAAGGAAAAAATATTTTGATTATTGAGTTTTTTAATCCAGAAGAAATTGTAATTTGATATTTATACTTCTTCGTTGGAATCGAGGTAATCAGACATGGAACTTTTGTGTGAACCTCTGATCTCTACTACAACATCATGATCCAATAGAGGGTATACCAGAAGGTTTACGTGAACCTCTGCTAGTGGCAACCGTTCATCCATCTTTTCGGGAAATGGATAAGCAAGGAGGTCAAGATCTCAGCCCAAAGCCTGCTCCTCGAAGCATTTTTCTCAGAACATAACTTAGCAATAATGATGAGTCAATTTCAAACACAAATTTCAGCAATCAAATCATAATATTATTAAGTAAAACTTGACATGAAGAGAGAGAAGCTTACCAAATTTCCACCTGTTCAAACGGATTGGAAAATAGATGATCGAGTTGAGAGATCCAGATCTATGAAGTTAGACTCGAGTCTGCTTCAAATAAGTGAAGAAGCTGTCGCTAAATTGGAATCGAATGAGTTGTAGTGAGGTTTGGCGACTCGAGATGGTGCGGGTGGCCAGAGGAGGTTTTGGGAATACCTTGTTGAGGCTCAGGGGATGAAAGGGGGAATCCGATGAGGAGTTTTGACTCGATCGAGCATAACGCCACCAAAGAGGGGTGCTCTCAACTGATTGGATCAGATACCTGTGCATCTTAGAATTCTGACGACGACACGGAGGATCGATCACCTGGGCATGGTGACTGCTGAGTGAATCACTGGGGTGCGGCAAAGCGAGCGGTGCGCCGACAGAGCAAGGTGCGGAGTATCAATTCGATCAGTTGAGCACTTCCCGAGCTCGACAGAAATCCTCATCGACTGATCTGCTCGGGGCGAGCGAGCGAACGACGAATGGTTGTGGTCGTCGGAGCGTCCGCTAGGTTTGGGTAAAGTCGACGGGCTGGAAGGAGGAGTGGGTGGGGAAGAAATTTGAAATTCTAAGTTGGTTTTAGAGTTAGCGTAAAGATTTTAAAAAAAAAGATAAACTAGAATTTTATAAAATAAAATAGTTTGGACATTCCATATCAAACTTGATATGGTCTGATATACATGAGGGAGCAATATCATGAATAATTGAAACTTCAAATGAGCAAAGAACAGCAAAAGATGCTAGAGTATGGGCTACTCCATTGGTGTGCCTGGGAGATTGAGTATCGAAAGGAAATGTCATTATAACAAACAAGTAATTCTCGACATTCATCGAGGATTAGCTGAGCTTTCCATAGTAAGCGTCTTTGGAGTAAATTGCTTCAATCACCGCCTTGCAATCACCTTTAATAATGGCTCTTGTGATGCCTTTTCGTTTACACAGTTCCACAGCAACTTTCAAACCCAATCCCTCAACTTCCAGAGGGGATCATCCCTCCAAGGAGGATGAGATAGCACCCAGGAATTGTCCATCGTTGTTTCACATGACTGCTGCACCTGCCACATCAAAATTTATCTTCATGAATTCAGTGGGCGGGGGAGACCAGCGATGACATAAGAGCCTCTGTATAGGTAAGAGTAGTTTACTGCATTGAGGCATGGTTGTAAGCTTCGTATGTCTCCCTTAGTCTAATCGTTGTAGAGGTGATGTTGTTGATGCAGATTAGAACTTAGCGAAAGAGGAATGCATTCCTGGCTTTCCAAATGGACCATATCAGACCGACGATGTAATCTTATTGAGATCACCACCAGATAACAGGGATTGAAAACAGTGTTGAATTGAGCCTTGACGTTGTAGCAGATCACGAACAGAAGGTATGGAATTCCAAGTAGCGCCTGAAACATGACAAAAAAGAGAGCAGATGCTCTAGAGTTTCGTTAGTTAACTTACATAGTGAGCATATGGGGTTGAAGGTTGGAATCCTCTTGTTGATATTAGTTCCAATATCAATAGAATTAGTCACAACCCTCCATGGAAAGAGTAGTACTCGAAGACAGATATGTTGAAGTTTCCAGAGCTCTTTCCATTTGGAGGTCTTGAAATTAATTTTGAATGCACTCTTTTCTGTCGTAAATTGATGTGTAAACTGATTTGGTGTTCAATTTCCCATCATTGGTGTGAATCCATATTAGCTTGTCATGGTTGATACTGGAAATAATAGGAGTTTGGATAATAGCTGCAGCTTCAGAGTTGGAAAAAATGTTGAATATAAGTTCTTCGTTCTGATGCGTGTAGTCTACACTAATCAATTCATACACCATCTTTACAATAGATGGAGCACCTGTAATGCCAATAACTCTGAAGTTTGGACGTAAAGGTACCCATGGATCATTCCATATATCAATGAGGGCTCCATCATATACTTGTGAGATGATATTATTTGTTAAAAACTCTGCATTTCAGAATACTGGACCAAATTTTTGAAGATAATTGGCTGCTAGTAGCCGTCCAGAAATTGTAATTCTTGAGGTATTTGCTACGACCTTTTCAGCATTTGGGTTAGAAATGACTCTCCATGCCAGTTTGGTGACTAAAGCTTGGTTTGCAACCTCAGGGTCCCTAATTCCCAGGCCTCCCTGAACTTTAGGAAGTGTGAACAGCTTCCAATTTCTAAAATGTAATTTTGTTTGATTGGTCGACCCTCCCCACCAGAAGTGATTTGGGATAGATGACAGTAGTCTAGTCACATGTTTAGGTAACAGGTAAGAAGACATGAAGTAAGTAGGCATCAAGGATAGAGTCAATTTGATAAGTGTAGTGCGATCAGCGTGAGAGAGACAAGAGCCCTTCCAGCCTTTGATTTTAGAGTGAGTAGATTCAATTAAGCTCGCAAAGGTCGATGTTCTGTTTTTAGGAAGCAAAGGGAAATGACCAAGATACTCGTCTTTGGTGACCATTAATTTCACACAGAGTATATCAAGGTATAATTGTCTCATGTGTATATCTAGACAGCTTGGGAAAAAAATGGACGATTTATTATAGTTAACTTGCTGCCCTGACTATTGCTCAAACGAAGAGGATGTTTTTTATTTGTATGATGTTTTGTATGGTGCAATATCCAAAAAGAAAAAGATCATCAACAAAAAGCAGATGTGTATATGAAACATTAGAGGCTCTGGAAAGTTAAATGCCATTGAAAAGATTGTTTCTTTCCATAATAAACGGATGCTTGGAAAGAATCTCGCTGCACATAATGAAAATATGTGGGAAAAGGGCAACCTTGACGTATACCACGACCTGGGAAGTAGGTTTGAGTTAGAAGTTATTGCTCAAAGGAAGAGGATGTTTTTTATTTGTATGATTTCTTTTCAGAAACCTAGGGAATTGCCATGAAACTTATTCTTGAAGAGAATCTTAATTAGTTAGAAGTTCGAATTCAAATTAGTCAAAATAAATTCTTTATCCTTTTAATTATCAAATTTGAATTCCAATAATTCTCTAGAAGATATTATTTGCTAACTAACCCTATGAGACTAAATATAGGAACTTTAATATGAACTTTACTTATTATTTCAAGTTCCTTTTTCCATAAAAATTATTTGGTAATTCAAAAATGTTCCAGTAATAAAATTAGGTTTTTTTATTAACTCACATTAATTTCAAAAAAAATATTTAGAAAATCCAGAAAAATATTTAAAACTAAGTTTTGAATTCTAGGGGTTACACCAGGAGATCGACTTTAGACTATATTATGATGTTTGCTAATGGAGCAGTTTCGTGACAGTCACGGTCGAAGAAGTGCGTTGTCTTGTCTACGACGAAGGCATAGTTCATTACAGAGGCTTTGAAGGAAATATTATGGTTCATGCATGAGATGAAAATAAGCAAGAGCAGTAAATGCTCACAAAATTCATATATTTTACTTTGCAATAGCAAAATTACTATTCACTTTGGGAAGAACCCGAAATTTTACATTCGATCTAAACATATAGCAACTCGGAATCAGCGGATACGATAAAGGGGAAGGATGCGGCTCTTGAGAAAAATTTGACTATAGCAGGTGGATCGTCGCATTGGCGAGCTCCTCCACCTAATTGGAGGTTTGTGTTGGGTGCGGTTCCCAACCTATGTAGAGAACACCCTAGAGTGCGACGAGTGACATTCGTGTGTGGAAGAGGCTCGGGGAGTCAAAGACGACGAAGAATGCTCTTTTGAATGCGTGTCAAACATTTAGAAATAACAGTATCAGTGCAGACGATGTATCGCCGATATACTGTCGATACATCGACAAAACACATTTTTCTTCTAGAATTGTTCTAGATCGAAGTTCCCATTTAGTGGTATACAGACAGTGGTATACCACCGGTATACCGTTATTGGAGCTGAAGGTATTTTGGATTATTTTATTAACACCGTTGTATCGTGATCGACGGTCTAGATTTTTTTTTTTGGAAGTTTAATGCTTTAAATAGGTATTTCCTAACCTGAACTCCATGCATTAAAATATAAGGAGAAAATTTCTTAAGGCTGCAATTCTTCAACCAAAAGAAAGAGAGAATTTAAAAGCTTGAGATTGATTTGAAGAGAGAGATCTTCGAGGAGTTTTACATTAGTTCTTCCTCGTCCTTGTCTTCGGTAATCCCCTATTTGCTTTATAATCAATTTATATTTTTATCTGAAGAGTTGTGGTAATACGTATGGATCAGTAGAGAAGTTTGTAAATGAGTCGGTGTACTTTTTTTATTCCATTAGTGAAAGTTTTTCCGAATTGGACTCCGATCATCAGGTGATTTTTTCTGTCAGGATTTTTCATACAAAATCAACTATGTTTGCATTGTGCTTTTGTGTTTTGTGGATTTTGGAAAAATATCGATCATCAACAAATTCTTTCAGTTGAATTAGAGTTTGCACCGAGCCGGGTCGGGCCCAGTGTTGATCGGTTTTGACCGGACCTGGGCTTGGTCGGGCTTGGAACGGAGTGGAGGCGGACCGGGCTAGACCGGACCAGAAGTCTGTAGGGGTGAACCCAACCTGAACCCGAGTTTGATCAGGAGTGGGCCGGGCCGAACCGGGTCGGGTCTGAGCCGGTTCAGGGTGAACTGGTTTAATTAAAAAAGATAAAAAAAATTTGAAATTCGAGCAAAGAAGAAAGATAAAATTTTGTTAATGTGATTAAAATAAGTCATACATAAGAAAATCAAAAATAGAATAAATTTTTTTAATATATATTATTTTTGTTACACAAGTCATACAACTTATATTTGTGTTTCAACTTTTCAACCTCTCTTCAAATTTTCTTTGTAAAACTACAAATAAAATTTGTCGAGAGATTGAAAGGTGAAACTCAAACATAAATCACAATTAGGTTTAAATATACCTATTACCTATCTAACAATAATAAAATATATTAAAAATGATACATTTTTTAAGGAAAATACAAGATTACTATATTTTATACACTTTTTCATATGCTTACTTAAAATTCATGAGCCACAATTAAATTGGAATCGTTTCCTACAAAGCAAGCATTCAACAACTTCTTCATGCGAGAATCTTCTTTCTGTATCGTGCTCATTGTAAACTCCACTAAAATGACGTTAAACTTCTTGTAAGAGATGGGAGAAAATTTGTTGTGGTAAATTTAGAAAAAATATATCATATTTATAAAAAAAAATTGGTGCCAAATTATCCCAAATCTCCTTAAAATATAGTTGTAATAAGGGTATTTTGGTCATTTTCAACAAAATGACCGAAATACATTTCAAACGGAATAAAAAGTACAAGAAAATTGGGGGTATTTTGGTACAAATAACCCCCAAATGGATAATATGGCTGTTGGAGGAATAAATGACCAAAATATCCTTCAACGGTTTAATAAGCGGAGGAGGCTCGGACAGGGTCACCGATCGGGTCGGTCCGAGCCAGGTCGACCAAATTATATGAGTATGAACCGGACCAATTCGTTCGAGCGACCGGACCAAGCCGGACTTATAGGCCACTTTCCATAACCTAGTCCGAACCCGCATATATACTGGGTCGGGCTGGGTCAGTCCGTGGACCAGGTCCTAGCTGGTCTAGATCGGATTTGATCGGGCCAGTTCAGAACCGGGTTTCGAGCCGCCCGGCCAAATACACACCTTTGACTTAATTCTGCATTCGTTCTCCATGTTCTTTCCCAATAAAACACTATATCGTCAACAAGTTTTTGCTTGCACTTTGCACGCTATGAATTTGGCTTTCTGCTCGAAAAGCTGAGAAATAAACTGCTGCTGATGTACTAAACGAGAACCCTATCAGGATCCCCTTCTTGCATTCTATGCAACATCTCTAAGTCCTCTCCTTATATTGGTAAAGTAACCCCCGGCCATCTACGAACTGAACAATCTAAGAGTTGAACAAATCTAAACAAACTCCTAAATCGTGAGCAATTATTTAGTTCTGAACCATAATGCAACCAGGAACAAATCCTACAGTCAGGAGAAGAAACTGCAATCCAGCTCAAACCAAGAACCTACCATCTCCTTGTACGACCCCAAATGTTGTTGCTCAGGCAGGAAGACAGTCGAAGACAATTGGCATAGAAACTTGCGTTACTGTAGTTGATGTCTTAGACTCTACACTAGTAACCAACTTCTGGATTCTGTGGAACATCGTACTGGTTTCTGAAGAACTTTCATTCTAAACTTCATGGTGCAAGTTCTGGATTCTGAAGGAACTTCAGGGCTTTAGTGGTGATAAAGTAAGATGTCATCGAGAGTCATCCTAAGGGAATGCAAGAGGTATCAACAATACCTTTGATGATCAACAGGTTGAAAGAACTCACAATTCAAATGCTTAAGAAGGTGTTCGAGCACAGCACACCAGAACAATGAAGGCGAAGATGGAAGAACCGGTGGCAAAGGGCGGAAGAACAAAGCTGAGATCCCTGGGAAATTTTAGAAATAAGATCAGGATAAAATTGGTTTTTATTTAGACTACAATTGTCTCCTCAATACTCAAGGCTATGTTTGATTTGAGTTTTTTCTCCATGAAAAATATTTTCCTTACAAATCATCCACCAATTGTTGTATTTGATAGCTTATATTTCCATGAAATCATTTTCCAAAAAACTATCATTTTTCATATTTTCCTCCAAAATGGTAGAAAATGAAACTTATCCAACCCACAGGAAAAATATCAAACACCAAATTAAGTTTTCCATAAAAAAATTTCAAAAATCTATGGAATTTTTTTTCCTGGAAAAATAATTTCGTGAAATTAATTTCTTTTTCACATATTTTCCACCTTGCAACCAAATGCACCCTAAATCCCCTAATGAAAACATCTACCACAAATGCATACAGGGGAAAAACTCAGAACCAGAGTGACCGAAATAAATAAATAAATAAATAAATAAATAAAAACCTAATGTTCAAAAACCAATAAGAAATACAAAAAAATCACAAGTAAAAAACCCCTACCAAGCATAGGACTCTTAACCTACTCACACGCTGGATCACAGAACCAATGTTAGTCCTTCATCAGCCAAGATTCTGTGTGATACGTGGTCCTTCCATTTGCCTGGCCAAAAGCAAAGATGCGCAGTTTTACCTTTTCTCATGGCAATGACTAGATAGAGACTGAACTATGGATTCACTTCAAACAAACAGGAACTAGACTCTCCTAACATTTGTCTTAAAAGAGTTTTTTCATTCATCTGTAGTACCAAAAAAGTGCAAAGTCTAATCCTGATAAGATCAAAATTAACATTACAAAAAACAATAACTAATACGATACTACAAACAGATGCTCACCAGTCTAGAATTGAGATTACATCAGAAACAAAACCAACTCCACAAAATAAAAATGGCATCCATAGAGAAACCACCACCTTCATGCCAATAGAGGCAACAATTTCTTTTATTTCTGTTTCAAGAGTGATCCTAGGATTAGATTGATCAAAAGCTTCTCAACATACAAGGTGCCATGATAAGACAGCTTGAAATGCCCAGTATTTATCTAATAATATAAATATAACATCTTGAGACTTTTAACATAAATCAAACAAGCTTGCTGCATGGTTTCATTCAACTCCACTTAAGCAGACAATTATCACAATTACTGTATTCAAGCATTGAACGGAAGTTAGAATATCAAAGAAACACACTAATATTTCTGATGGTAGAAGAGTTCAATAATTAAAAAAAAATAGTAATGCATGAGAATATGATAGAATGTTCTTCATTTAAAATTCCAGGATAATTGATCACTAAAAGAAATACAAAACCTTAATATGACAACTGAAAACAACAAAATAGCAATCAAAATCAGTAGAATTGTCCTGTAAACTGCTAAAGTTTGTAATTGGGGGAATATTTAATGTGCAAAGTGAACCACATCTCTAATTGTATAATACTTTGATCTTCCAGCTGCAGTGGCAAGTATTGTTGTTGTTTTTTGCAGTTGGAGTCTGTCAAACCCTAGATAAGGTTAGCAGATCAGCCAAGGGAAAACATCAGGAGATGAAGGCAACCTTGCTGTTAGAACCTCAACTCCTGTCTCAGTCACCTACAAGGTGACCCAAGTGATTAGAATGTTGATAAAACTACTACAGTAACAACACACACAAAAGACAGGTTCATACATGAAACAGAATGATAAGACCTAGCCATGTCAGACATCACCATGGAATTTAAACCTCTAACCTTTGGGGTGCATGCATTTTTTTATGCATAAACTTTCTGATGGTCGCAATAAGATTGCAAGTGGTCAGGCAAAAAAAAAAAACGAATCTAGGAGACATTTCTACGAAAATGATAGCAACTACATGAAATTCAAGCAATATTTGTGAATAATATGGTAAGAGAAAAATATGTGAAAAAATAACTTTTTTACCGTTGGCCCAATTCAAACTCAAAGAAAATTATTCTAGCAATAGCCCGGGTGTTGGGTATTGTTCCCAACTGCCCCCTCTCCTTATCTTCTCCACTCTGCTCGTGAGATTTTTGCATTAGTTATTATCTAAGCTAATTGGTAACTTGACTTCCTCTTCTGGTGCTATCAATGTGTCGGTCTCTGCGAATAAGTCCTTCGATCCATTTCTATTTCGTAGCTACTTCTGTCTCTACATCATAGGTGATTCCATGTCTCTACAGCTTACAGGATTCCATGAATCTCTCGAATCCTCTTCCCATGTATCCGGCAATGTTATTGTGGGGCCTATCACTTCTTCTGATACTTATTTCTCCTAAACATTATGGTGGCTAATGGAGAATATATACAGGTTATTGGTCATGCCATGGTTATTGGTTTTGGCACTATACCCTTTACATATAATTTCCACCTCTCCTGAGTTAGTGTAGTTCCCAGTACACATTTTAATCTTTATGTTGAGTTTTGGGTCGTGACATGTTTTAGTGTTGAGTTGTATTATGTTGAGACCTATTTTGTGTTGAGATAGCTAGACTCTTAAGACTCTGTCTTGTTGAGACATTATTTTGCCTCTCGTGTTTATTTATACATTTATCGTGCCATTTACCTTCTTTATGGTTATTGTGGTTGAGTATATTGTGAGTTGATGATTATGTGCATGTTCATTGTCCTCCGTTTGGAGTTGAGATATGTTGACAGGATATGATATCATTGATAGATAGCCATGTTGGACCTAGACAGCGTTCTACCACCGATGCTGCGACGTAGGCTGGACGTACCCACGATTCATGTCCAATTTTTGTGTTGGTGAGCCATCTTACTCGATATCATGATTGCTCATTCACATTTTTTTCCCTTTGTGATCCGGGATCTACACTCAGAGCATGATATATATATGTCACAAAACTATCGAGTTATATAGGCTACATGCCTAGACTTCAGTACTTGTTTCTGCCTGGACTATTGATTGACATAGTCGGTTCTATCATCCTCCCTGCTCTACTTTTAAAGTGATGTTTCTGAAATTTTCAGAAATTTTCTGATTTACGTGTGAAACGTGTATTCTGATCAATCGTCTTATTCTACAAGTTAGTGTGCACACTGATTCTCCGTATTCTACAGTGCATTCAGATATCCGGGGTCCATATAAATTGAAAAGTTTATATGAATTTCGTTATAATGCTACATTTATTGACTATTTTTGGATAACTTGGTTGTTCTTACGCTGGGATCGTGCCACACTATTCTTAGCTTTTCGGATATAATGAAATTTGTTTACAATTCTGCCCTACCATTAAACTTTCTATGCACCGCCAAGGTTTGGTCAGGATTCTAGGACCTCTATGTATTCACCGGATTATCCATCAAACATCATACCTCTTATAGTCTAAAATCTAATGGTATTGTTGAACGAAAAATTGTTCCTTATCTAGAATAATGTTTCTCGATATTTTTTAACTTCATGTAAAGCATGTCATAATATTATCGCATCTCCAACACCAATCTCCATTTTCTACACTTGTCCTTCCATCTAAAGAGCTGTTCTTGGTGTTCCTATAAGCACTTGTTTTGTTCATTATTTCGGACCTAACACTGACAAGCTCTCTCTCTCTCTCTCTCTCTCTCTCTCTCTCTCTCTCTATATATATATATATATATATGGGGGGGATCAAAAGACCCACCCCCGGAGCCCTGCCGAAGCGCCCTCCACCCCCCCCACCCCCGCCCCGCACCATCGGATCGTGGGGCCCGCGCTATCCAACGGTGGGGAGCGACGGGGCTCCTGCGGGACTCCGGACCCGCTCCCTATATATATATATATATATATATATATATATATTTGTTGGATAATTTTGCACTCAAATTTTGTTTCTATTTGTTAAACGTTATATTAGGTAGTGGGCTTTAGTCCCACATCGGGTAGAATAATAGAGAGAGGGGTCAACCTCTCCTATATATATGTAGTCTTTTCTATCAATGAGAATCAATCCATTATTCTAATTCTACATGGTATTAGGGCCATAATACATCCGCCTCTCCCTACAAAAAAAAAAAACCACCACAAACCCTAACCCTAGCCGCCAACCTCTTCCCCCGCCTCCCTGTCCACCCCCCCCCCCCCCCTCTGCCTCTACTGCACAACAGCGCACTCCGCTCGGCTCCGCTATGCAGCCCTAAACCCTAAGCCTAACACACATCTGCAGCCGTCGTCCCTCCTTCCTGTGTAAACCCTAATTTCCAAAAAAAAAAGTATATCGAAGCCAGAGGATAGACATTAATTTGTTTGCACAACCTTTGTTCCTAGATTACGACTTCAGAAGCGTATATCAAAGCCAGAGGGTAGACAATGATTTGTTTGCACAACCTTTGTTCCAAGATTACGACTTCAGGAGTTAACAAAGAGTAGACAAGTTGATTGTTTACGTGGGAGTCTTTGTTTTCTTCCTACCCCGATATCCGCATCAGGATCTACACAGAGAGTGACATGGGTTACTTATGTGTCCCGGCGTGTGTGATCCCCATATGATCTTTCATTTCCATGCGCGTGCCGGTTCTGGTCACGTTGATAGCGCACTGATAAAGTTGATGTAATTATTGGGGTTGGAAAGATTCAGCGACGATCGAATCAAGTGCATTATGACAAACTCTGAGGCGGCTAGCAGTAATACCAGTGTCGGGAACGCGTTATCTGGACCAACAGGCACTAGCACGACGATCTCTTCGTTTCGACTCGTCGATTGGCTGTTGGACGGACCAGACAGATACTCAACATGGCGAAAGAAGGTTGAGAAGACACTTCGGACTATGCGGTTGTCCAAGCATCTGACTGACAACCCTCCGGAGACGACTGATCACACGTTTGAGTAGTGGGAGACGGATGATAGTCGACTGTTTACACAGTTGATGAACTCCATGGAACCATCGGTAGAGGACATGGTTCAAAACACGAACACAGTAAAGGAGCTATGGGAGGTCCTAGCGACGGCGTTTGATGAAAAATGCGACTTGTCTCGTATCTACGACTCGGTTATCGGCATCTACCGGACAGAACAGGACGACAAGTCTCATAAAGACCATTTTCGGGCTTTTAAGGCTATGGTCGATGAAGTTGACCGTGTATTACCTCTGACGACGGATATCAACGAAGCAAGGGCTCAACGTGAGCAGCTTCATGTGATGGCATATCTTGCCTCTCTCCGTCCTGATGCAGACTCAGCTTGCTCTCAGATCATTGTCGGAGCCGAGGTTCCAACTCTAATGGAAGCACATTTCCGTGTTCTACGGACAGTAAAGGTTGTCGAGACCTCTCCAAGTAATGAATGCTCCTGCTAATCGATCTGCTCTTGGTGCCGCTCGTACTGGATTTCGCGATAGTCATGGTGAACGACGTGGTGACCGCAATATTGGTCGTGATGGTTGAAGAGGTTGCGGTCGTGATGGAGGTCGACAGCGCACCTGCTTCAACTGTGGTTTACAGGATCATTTTCAGTGGCAGTCTACTAAAGCTCATGCCGCCAATGTTACCTCAGGTACTCCTGATCTTGGCGGTCGATCAGTACAAATGACTGATGAAGCATATGCAGACTTTGTTGAGTTTCAAGCTCAACGTCAAGGTGAAGCCTCTACTTCTGGGTCCACAGCAAGGTACTCAGCGGCGTGTGATACAATCAAAGCAATGGATCCTTGATTCTGGTGTGTCTGCTCACTTGACAGGCGACGCAGGTATGATACGAAACTATGCACCGGTTGGTCGTATGTCTAATATTATATGTGCCAATGGTGGTTCGCAGACAGTCCGTGGAAAAGATTTGTCCGTCTTTCTTCGGGACTGTCACTACATTTTGTATTACATACTCCTGGAAACTCATTCAGCTTACTCTCAATTAGTCGGATTACTCGCAATATGCACTGCTCGGTAACATTCTTTTCTGATGGTTGTGTTTTTCAGGTCCTGATGGTTATGTTTTCAGGACCTAAAGACTAGACGGACTATCGGTAGGAGACATGTGGCTGAAGGCTTGTACCTGTTTGACGAAACTTCCTTTATTGCATGTGCTGGTGTGAAACTTGATCCTTTTGAGTTAGTTAGGACATCCATCCATCCAGGCACTCCAGAAAATGTATCCATCTTTAGATGTTTCTTTTTATTGTGAGTTATGTAGCTTGGCTAAGCATCACTGGATTTCCTATCCGGTTAGTCAGAATAAAATTGCTTCCGCTCCCTTCGAGTTAGTACATTCTAATATACGGGGACCGTGTTTGCTTGAATCTGTGATGGAATTCAAATACTTTGTTACCTTTGCTGATGACTACTCACATGTCACTTTTATTTATCTCATGAAAAATTGCTCCGAATTATTTAACATTTTGTACAATTTTTATGCGAAAATCAGAACAAAATTTGGTATTCCGATTAAATGCGTTCGAAGTGACAATGGTCGTGAGTATATGTCTCGTAAGTTTGTTTCACATCTGTCTCGGAATGGTGTGACTGAACGCAAAAATCATCTCTTAGAAACAAGCACGTACTCCAAAAAGATTTTGGTCGGATGCTGTTCTTACGGCTTGCTATCTCCTTAATCGCATGTCGTCGTCTATCCTCAATGGTAATACTCCCTTCTCTCGGTTATATCCCAAAGGAGAGCCGTTTTCTCCACCTCTCCGAATCTTTGGTTGCTTGTGTTATGTTAGGGATACCCGACCAACTTTCTAAATTGGATCCAAAGGCTATCCAATGTATTTTTCTTGGGTATCCTAAGGATCAGAAAGGGTATCAATGTTTTTCCCCCGTCTTGAAAAGGTATTTTTTCTCTCGGTATGTTACCTTTGTTGAAACCGAGTTTCCTCCACTTCCACAAACTCCAGGACCAATACCCCAAGTTTACTCAGAAGAGGACTTTTTGTTGTTCCCAGTTCAAGCACAGCAGCCCCATGTTAGGTTGCCCTCCCCTATCGAGCCAGTGCTCCAGTCTGACGGTCCGCAGACACCGATTCAGTCAGCACCACAGTCACCCAATCGATCGTCGCAAATAATGCCCATGGTCACAGAGTCCTCCTCCTCTGGCTCGACTGATTCGTCTCCGCCTTCGGCTCCGCCTGTTCCACCAGCTTGACCTCGTCGTGCCTGTCGAGATCATCCCCTGTATGTTGAAAACTACAAAGGACTTGCGAGCCATACTCAGTCCTTAATAGCTACTATTGATAGGATTCAGATTCCCAATTCTGCTGAGGAGGGTCTCAAACATCCCGGTTGGCGTGTTGCTATGGAAGAGTAGATAAAAGCGCTACGGGAGAACCATACTTGGAACTTGGTAAATTTGTTGCCTGGTAAACAGGCTGTCGGCTGCAAATGGGTGTTCACGATCAAAGTGAAACCATAGGGCACCCTTGATCGACTAAAGGCACGTCTGGTAGCTAAAGGATATTCCCAGACTGATGTGATGATTATTTTGAGACATTCTTCCCAGTTGCCAGCATGCTCTGTGCGTACTCTTGCCTTAGTTGTTCGCTATACTGGCCGCTACTCCAGCTGGATATCAAGAATGCATTCCTCCACGGGAACCTTGATGAAGAGGTATATGTGGTACTTCCCGGGTTCGTTGCAAGGGAGGATAAAGTATGTCATCTGAGGAAGGCCCTCTATGGTCTCAAACAATCACCTCATGTATGGTTTGGTCGATTTACAGATGTGGTCACTCAGTTTGGCATGTGTCAATCAAAGAAGGATCATTCAGTATTTTACCGACAGACATCAGCGGGAAGGATACTCCTTGGTGTTTATGTTGATGACATTGTAATCATAGGAGACGACAGTCAGGACATTGCAGGACAGAAGTTCCTGGGAGAACAGTTTCAGACCAAGGATATGGGATAATTAAACTATTTCTTGGATGTTGAAGTCATACGAAAAAAGAAGCACATTGTCATATCGCAGATGAAGTATGTGCTAGACATACTACATGATGCAGGAATGATGCAAGCCAAGGGAGCAATGTCGCCGATAGACCCAGGAGAAAAGTTACTTCCCGACGAAGGGGTACTAATGACGAATCCGGATCAATATCTTCGAGTAATTGGAAAACTCTACTTGGTGGTTATGACTCGCCCAGATATTTCCTTTGCCGTCAGTGTCGCGAGTAGATTTATGTCTTCTCCACAAGTTCGACATTGACAGGCAGTTCTCAGAATTCTGTGCTATTTAATCCAGAATCTTGAAAAAAAAATTACAGGGAGAATCAAGGACATACAAATGTTGAGTGCTTTACCGATGCAGACTGGGGTGCAAGCCTGACAGATAGACGATCTACGTCTGGTTATTCGGTATTTATTGGCAGAAACTTGGTATCATGGAAGAGTAAGAGGCAGTGTGATCGCATGATCAAGTTCCGAATCAAAATATCGAACCATTGCTCATGACACGGCAGAAGTATTATACCTGCAGCATCTTCTACAAGAGCTGGGAGAAGAAGCATGATCTAAAACAGCAGATGTGGTATGATAACCAATCTGCTATGCATATTGCTACCATTCATGTATTTCATGAAAGGACGAAGCACATTAAAATTGATGTCCATTTCGTCTGTGACGAGTATAAAAAAGGAATGATAAAGTTCCATCACGTGAGGACCGATGATCAGATAGCCGATATCTTCACAATCTCTTTTGGGTCCTCAGGTACAATATTTATGTAACAAGCTGGACATGATTAATATATATGCTCCAGCTTGAGGGAGGGTGTTAAACGTTATATTAGGTAGTGGACTTTAGTCCCACATCGGGTAGAATAATAGAGAGGGGTCAGCCTCTCATATTTATATGTAGTCTTTTCCATCAATGAGAATCAATCCATTATTCACTATTCACCAAACCAGAAGATTATTTTGTCTGTTGATGATACCAGTCTCGATCATCAATCCTAGTTTCTGCCGTCACAATTTCCCCCTCCATATTATGAGGCTCCTCGTCTTTTTAAATATCCAGATAAGCCTACAGTTGTTCCTCGTACTGAGACTAAGGTCTGTTGTATCTTTTGTTCCTCCCCGATCAAGCAAGAAAATGACTCGACATGATAACATCACCCCGACAGATGTTCCTCCTAGGCAGTGTAGTCAAAGGCGTGTCTTGCTCCTAGGCGCAGGGACAGCGCCTCAGGGCACTCCAGGCGAGGCGCAATTCTTAAGGCGCACCTAAGGCGCGTCTATGTGCGCCTTTTTCGAGCGCTTTGGAATAGCTAAGGAGCGCCTAGGCGCGCCTTGAAAATATTGTGAAAAAATAACATGTTTAAACTATATTTTTAACTGTTGTACTGTTTTTAGACTGTTTTTTGAACTGATGTACTTTTTTTTTAATTGTTCTCTCTCACTCACTCAATTCAAAGTGATTGCAACCTAGACATGGGAGAATTTGAAGCACACATGTTTATCAATGTAGAAATCCGATGTGAATATATATATATATATATATATATATATATATATATATATATAATTTTTGCGCCTCGTGTCGCTCGGACGCGCGCCTTAAGTGCGCCTTGCGCCTCGCGCCTCGGGCGATTTGGACCCTTTGCGCCTTGAGTGCGCCTTGCGCCTTTGACTACCTTGCTCCTAGGTGTACTTCTCTGGATGATCATTCTATTGCTTTGTGCTCTTTGTGCAAGAAAACAAGCAGTTGCAATATGCATCGTATTGCAAACTTTAATTCTTAGCATCCTTTCACTCACTCTCTCCAAGTTTGTTTGTATTCTTTCTTCTCTTTTATCTCCTATGCGAAAGAAGGAAATTAAGCATCTAGAATAAAAGTTGCTTACAGACAAGGAGATGCATGCTTTTTTGAGGTCTAATAGTACTTGGCATCTTGTTCCCTTCTTGGCTACTCTCGCGAGCAGCCGATGATCTTTACTAAAAGCATAATGTCAATCGTTCTGTTGAGAGATTAAAAGCTAGTCTGGCTTTACCCTGCAATATGTCATTGATTAGGAGCATTGTTCTAAAAGACGGTCGCCTAGGCAACGCCAAGGCGCTAGGCGGCTGGTGTCTGTTATATAGGTTCTTATCCATAATTCTCTGATGGCGGTAAATATTAACAGGTTCTTTCTTGTAAATGTTGAGGATACTATCATCGTAGATGACTCTAATGTTGAGTCCATATTACCATGATTGTATCTCTTAAGAGAATTATGGATTCTTAGGGCGTAAACCTGTTAATACTCCAACATAATTGAATATGAAACTCTCCAATCATGGTTCCTGAGATCGTCTTCTGCTAAATCCAGATATTTACCGCCAACTTGAATACAAGCCCATCTAAGTCGCAGTTATCCGCCCTAATCTCTCTTTTGATGTTAGCATTGTCACTTAGTATATGTAGTCATCTCTTATTTCACATCATCAAGTGTATTTCCCAGTATCTGAAATATTCACTGCCAAAGACTTGCCTAGCAACCCTCTCTCCTACAACATGATAATGCCAACTATTAATGACCAAAGATGATTAACAGATTATGCACATTCATTAAGTTAACTGGGTCACCTGGCGGGAAGAAGCATGGTAGTAGCGAGTTCCTTGACTGAGGTCAAGTATTACTCGGTGGACCTTGCGGTCTCTGAGCTTACCTGGAATGCTCTCCGATCTTGGTGTGTTGCTTCCCTCTTTAGCTTCTCTCTACTATGATAACAAGGCTATGGTTATAATTGTTGTGAATCAAGTCATACATGAGCGCACCAAGCACATTAGGGTGGATTGTCATTTCATTCATTATGGACAAAGTTAAGCTCAGCGAGGTCCAACTTAACCATGTTCCAGCTTCCTCGGACTTGAAGACATTCTTAACATGGATAGCCACAAAAATGGGGATCTTATCCTCACCTATATATGATGAAATCAATCCATTGAGATGAGTATTTACCCAATCTCAAACAGTTACATAATATGAACACTTTCATAATAAACCCTTACATAATATCGTGAAGGAAGTAGAATTAGTTTTAAGAATTGTTGGTAACTATAACATTATTTGAGCTTTAAAAGAATCTATTATGAGATATATTTATGTTGAGTACATTCGAGTGGGGCAAATGTGAAAAGTTGATGAAATTTGGGGTTGCACCAAAAGTAATAAGTTGATAATCGTTCTCTCCACACAAAATATGTAAATATACATCTGCACACAAAATGGATCTAATTTGGGAGAGAGACCATAAATACATTCAAATAACAAAGAAAAAGTTTTTTAAAGTTCAGATTTACGCACCAAGAGTGTGTGCTCAAACTGAGCACTTCGCTTACCATCTGCAGTAACTGCAGTCCATCCATCCGGCCATAATCGATCACGCCATACTCCTACAAAAGTAGCTCTTTTGTTGGTCAATATCAGAAAGTATACAGTATGTGTATATCGAATTCAAAAACTACCTGCATTTATCAAACTACCTGCATTTATCAAACTACCTGCATTTATCATTGGCTCGATTGTAAATGTCTGCCCAGCTTTCATAACACCAACTGCTTTATTTCCTACACAAAGTTAAGGCAAAAGCAACAAGGAGTGGAAGAAAAGGAATTTTGAGTTGGGGAAAAAAATCCAGAACAAATGACCAATCCTATAATCATCGTGACAAAAATATAATTTCCTAACTAACTCAGGGATCACCACTAAAAAAAAACAAAAATGTCAGCAGTAGGTAGTTACGGAAATAACTTTGATTCGCCATTTCGGGCTCAACTCCTCGCTTTACGTTAGCAGACCTATAGGTTAGGATGGGACCACACTCTCTTTCTCTCTCTATGGGACGACGCAGGGAATGCGTTTTGGGCATTATAAACTAGAAATAACTTCAAGAAATGCCTCCTCTAAGATATAGGATACTAGAATAATGGGGAATGTTTGGAGCACAGTGGAATAACTCTCCAATACCATGACCGCAGTATGATTTTACCTGCATCAAAAATATCAACTATTAGATTCTTGTGCATGAAACAAGAAATGAATAAAATGGAACTTCATGTAGTAGTAGGAGATTTTTATCGCAATTACCACAGAGAACCCCGAAATTAGTGCATGCCGATTAATGACCTCCCCAACCTCACGGAACCGAACCCCTGGTTTGACTGAGCTTGATAAGAAAAAAACATTTAAGGATCAGCTTCAGTTACCTATATAGCATTAGATCTAAGAAAAAAAACTTAAAATCTCTTCCAAATAATTTTAGTCAAAATCCAAACATAACATGCTTACACCAAGATTTCTCTAAGATTATAGAACTTTGATCTTTAACATAGTTCCGGAGACTATGCTACAATGTGTGGAATTAAAGAATTAAATAAGATATTAAGACAGAAAATAATATGTGTTTCCCTTTTCTAAGCAGTACACTACCCAAGACAAAGAAGAAATGAATATAACTCGAGGTTTCAAATTTTACATCAAACTCCCAACAATTATATAGGACAAAATATTGGAGGGAGTTTAATGTAAAACTTAAACCTTAGGAGTTGTATTTGTTTTTCTTTGTTTAGAACAAAGTTGACACGGGCCGTGAGGATAAAGATTGTTGTTTGCATCATGGCAGGTTTGAGTCATGGAAACATCATTTCCATATATATAAGGGTAAAGTTACATAAGTCTTCAACCACACCCCCCCCCCCCCACCCTGCGTAAGACGGGGAGCCTCGTGGCACTAGGACGCACTTATTTTTAATTATTTAGGACAGAGTTGGTATAATTAATTTTATAAAAGGGATGCACATCAATTCGGTATGAAACAATAGTTTAAGTCATGAAACTCCATTAGCAATGAGTGATAACAAATTAACTTAAACTTTTGAACCCAAATAAATATTTACTTCGGAATGCATTTGAGGTTGGATGTCGGGAGGCAGTGTGTTTGATGCAGAAATCCCCAAGGACACTTCTAAAATGACGTGCATAAAAATAGAAAAGAAAAAAAAAGGTTTTCATGATTTTATGCAACTTAGAAATATAAGGTCCAATGTATTAATTAAAACAAAAAAAAACATATCTAACAGGGCAACTCATGCATGTATAGGTTATAGGGGTTGAGTATTATTCGGTTTTGGACCAAAAATCGAATCGAACAGAATAGGATATTTGGTTCGGTTTCGGTTTTGAAAATATTAAAAAAAAATTATTCGGTTTTGGGTTTCAGATTCGATCCAAAACCGAAAACCGAATAAGATTTGTGCAATTATGTAAATACCCTCAATTCTATACATATTTTGAAAACAACAATTATATGTATGCATTTTGAAGTCCAACTTTGATAATTTAACAATTAGTCCAACTTTTGGCCAAACTTTGAAATCCAACAATCATGTATAAAATAGTATTTTTTAAATATAATTTAACCACAATTTCAACTTTGGGCCCAACCCATTAAACAATAGAAGTAGTCCAACCGAACAAACCGAATCAATTATCTCGGTTCGGTTTTGGCTATGGCTAATCTCGGTTTAGGATTTTTAGAATTTCAGTTTATTCGGTTTGGTTGAAACCGAATAAACTGAATGCTCACCCTAATAGGCTATATCGTAAAAACAAAATATGGATTATCAAAAAACTAATTATTTAATCTACAACAAGATTATGGCATAACAATGGAGAATCTTGTTAATTTCACAAATATGTTTTTAAGATTCATTATTAAACAAGTAGGTAATGCTTTAAAGTAATTATTACTTTTCAAATTTGTTAAGAAGTTGGCTCAATATAATGGATTTATTTTATTGCAAGAAAGAATAAGTAAAATATATTGGAGAGAGTAAGTTTCGCTTACTAGAGAAGTCCTAAAATGGCACTAAGCTAATAAAGATAACCCAAAATACATAAAGGAGTGCATTATCTTACACTCCCACGCAGGTTGGAGTGTTGATGTCAATTACTTTAATCTTGGGGAGGAATGAAGATAAGAGGTTGTAACCCCTATTTTTTCCTATAATAAAGTAGTATACTACTAAGTATAATTAATAAATAAAACCTGTAATTAAGTGTTAATTAAGAGTTTAGACGATGACATCATCACTCCGTCCATATGACCTCATACCCCGCATGATATCATCCATGACATCACTTTCTCTCTACACACTTCCTTACACCTCATCACTTCTACACCCTTCCCTCATCCCCTCATATGTCCCCATCCATTCATCTTCTTAAACCTTACCACCTCACATGCTCTCACCTAATCCCCTCGCCACACATCATCACTACCCACACCCCTCCCTCTCTCAGGAAACCAACCCCTCTCACATGACCTCCAACCCTTCCCCTCTCTCATTCCCTATATATACACACACCTACACTTCTTTCCCCACACCATCCAACTATCCAACTAAATCATAAATCCTTGAGGAAGTACTAGCAAAGGATTATGAGTCTCTCTACAAGGTATTCCTTCTCTCTCTCTAGTTTTCATTCCTAAGCTAGGAACATGTAGTGTATATATATATATATATATATATATATATATATATATATATATATATATGAGTGAGTGAGTGTGTGTATGCATATGTATGTATGCATGTGTGTGTATGGGGGAAACTGCTACTGCAGGAGCAGCTGCAGCAGATCATGCAGCAGTAGTAGCTGCGGCAGGGGCAGCAGCAAGCAACAATAGCTGCAGTAGGGTAGCAGCTGCAACAAGCAGCAGCAGCAGCAAGCGCTCTCTCTCTCTCTCTCTCTCTCTCTCTCTATATATATATATATATATATATATATATATATATATATATATACCTTGTAATTACTTATATATCTACATGCGTATTTATTTTTTTACCTATATGTATATATATGCATATATCTATATACATGTATATAGTATAGTATCTACACGGGCCAATTGGTATCCTAGTATTCTAGGATAATTGGTATGGGGTGTCCTAGGCATAAATGATAACTAAATAAGTTATACTATAGGTATGACCTAATCTAGTCACACTCATAACTAGAATTGGCATAGAATTGACCTAGGAACCCATTTAACCCAATGGATTGAATCTATTTAATTATATTTCACCTAATGATATGAATTATTCATGATATAGGTTGTTTGGACTCTGTCACAGACTCTGACTTATTTCACCAGCATCGGACGACAGATGAGTACAGTCTCTGATGATTTTTTTTACTGATAATTTCTATATAACATGTAGTAGTAATATTGTACTTGATTCCTGACACGATGGTACACGGATTAGTAAATCTTGTTGTTTATGTTTTAGACCTTGATCTTGTGTAATACTTCAACATTATTTTGTGATTCATGTATACTAGTCGGGACGAAAAAATGCTAGTTGAAATATGACCATACCCTTAAATCATGTGCAAGTATAATTCCTGATGGAAAGCTAATCATACACTTCACGTGTGGTCAAGGTAAAGATTTAAGGCGCACTCGAGATGCAAAGGGTCCAAATCACCCAAAACGCAAGGCGCACTTAAGGCGCGCACCCGAACGACGCAAGGCACAAAAATTATATATATATATATCGAATTTCTACATTGATGTCATGTGCGCTTCAAATTCCCCGTGTCTAGGTTGCAATCACTTTGAATTGAGTGAGTGAGAGCAAAAACAGTAAAAAAAAAGTACACCAGTTCAAAAAACAGTCTAAAAGCAGTACAACAGTTCAAAAAACAGTCTAAACATGTTATTTTTTCACAAGATTTTCAAAGCGCGCCTTAACTATTCCAAGGCGCTAGGAAAAGGCGCACCTTAAGTGCGCCTTAAGAATTGTGTCCCGCCTGGAGTGTCCTGAGGCGCTACACGTGCGCCTAGGACCAAGGCGCGCCTTTGACTACACTTTGTGTAGTTAGCCAGACTCTCATTGTGCTTACCCAAGCCGATCACATAATCGTTTCTAGTATTTCAAAACACTTAGTAGTTACATGATTTTCTTGTCTTACTCTTTACCTATTGATACAAGTCATATTATTTCTGTTTATTCATTTTTCACGTTCATTTCTTACCATGCTTTGATATCAGTTTATTTTATCCATCACATTTACTATTAATATTTTATAGTCCTTATCATGTATTGAAACTGCTGTTAAAGTTGTACTCGTTTCATCCTGACTGGATAATATTTTATGTGACAAGTATGAGGATATGTGCCATACCCATTATGGATTGTCGGAGAATAGTTTAGAGTCTAATCCTACCCTTCAGGAGGATCGGAAAGTGCTGCAGCAGGAGACCTAGCTATTTAGTTAAGCGATAGTTTTACCGGAAACCTTTGTTTTTATTGTATGCTAGAAAAGTTTAAACTTAATACTATAATGTAACTCATATATATATATATATATATATGACATCTTGTTTCTATCTACCTTAGTTTTTGTGATTGAGTATGATACATATTTCACTTTATATTGTGTGAAATGTTGGACATTACAGTGATGTTACTAGACAGCGTTCTACCGTCGACACTGCGGCACAGCCTGGGCATGCCCAGGCACTTGTACCCAAATCTCCGGGTGCTAGTCGTGACAGAGGTATAGGCAATTTAATCTTGCAAAGATTGACCTTGTTATGAATAGAATGACAATCCACCTAATATGAGCTTAGTGCTTAGTAAAGACTCGATCCTTGGTAACGTGAACCGCAATCACGTTATAACGACAAAGACAAGTTAAAGAAGTTAGCAAAAAAGCAAAGATAAAAGAGAAGGCTACTTACCCATGTAAGCTTGGAAAGCACATGGGCCATCAAACGTTACTCGATTTAGTCGAGGACCAAGCCGTTATCTGACTAGGATGCCTCCAAAAGAATGTAGAAAATCCGCTACTAAACCGTCCTTCACCAATAGACCCAAAATAGTTGGTATCAACACATGCTCAAAGAGAGGAAAAATCCGCTACTCAACCGTCATTCATCAATAGACCCAAAATAGTTGGTATCAACACATGGTTAAAGAGAGGGAGAAAAAGGGCCCATAAACAAGCCATTGCCAAGCAGATTTCTTTAGATACAGTACACTCAATAGAATACACTCGATGGATAATACCTGAAATATTATCGAGTCCGGCGAATATAGCCAATTAGTTTACGACCCTCATAAATGGCCCGAGTTTTGAAGGTCATTGTAGAATGTGAATGATAGATTAATTCATTAAGATGAGAGGGGAGTACATTATATAGAAGAGGCTAACCCCCCTCCCTATTAGTCTACTCGATGTGGGACTAAACTCAACTTAACACATAACTCAACACCCTCCATCAAGCTGGAGCATGGATATCAACCATGGCCGACTTGTTACAGAAAAATTGAACCCGATGACCTAGAAGAGATTTTGTAAATATATCAGCTATCTGATCGTCGGTCATCACATGGTTAAACTTTATCATCCCTTTCTGATACTCATCACGGACAAAGTGAATGTCGATTTAGATATGATTTGTCATTTCATGAAATACAGGGTTAGTAGCAATATGAATAGCAGACTAGTTATCACACCACATATTTGATGTTTTATATCCTGCTTCTTCTCCCAGTTCCTGTAGAAGATGCTGCAGATATAGCATATTTGTTGTGCCATTAGCAATTGCCCGATATTCCGCTTCCGAGCTTGATCGTGCGATCACACTCTGCTTCTTGCTCTTCCATGATACCAAGTTTCCGCCAATGAAGATCGAGTAGCCAGATGTAGACCGTCTATCCGTAAGACTGGCACCCCAGTTAGCATCAGTAAAGCACTCAACATAAGTATGTCCCTTATTCTCCATCCGAATTCCTTTTTCCGGATTCTGAGCTAGATAGCGTAGAATTCTGATAACTCTCCCAATGTTGAACTCGTGGTGAAGACATGAATCTACTTGCAATACTGGTGGCAAATGAAATGTCTCGACGAGTCATAACGACCAAGTAGTTGAGTTTCTCAACTACTCGACGATATTGATCCAGATCGGTCATCAGTGTCCCCTCGTCGGGAAGTAACTTTATCCCTGGAGCGAGGTTGCTCCCTTAGCTTGCATCATTTCTGCATCATTTAGGATATCAAGCACATATTTTCTCTGAGACATTACAATGTCCCGCTTACCCCCTGTGAAATCTACGCCCAAAAAATAGCTCAACGATCCCAAATCCTTGGTTTACAATTGTTCTCCTAGAAACTTCTTTAGTTCTTCAATGTCCTGATTGTCGTCTTCTGTGATATAATATCCAATATTTGATTGGTTATCAAGACTCAATTTTGGACAGAGAAAGAGCACGGTTGTTGAAGTCGGTGATTATAGAGCAACCAAAGATCCCGAAGGTGATTCAACATCATATAGGATAGCGGGATCTGATTGCAACAAAAAAAATATATCCTCGAAGTTCTCAAGTGAAAAAGACTAGATTACAATGGAAGCAAACAAATGTGGGTCAATTTTTGGAAGAAAGATGAATTAGGGTTAATCTATAAAAAACTTCAGTTTCTTTCTCAAACTATAAGAAATAGAACATTCGATACTTTTCTCTATATCTGCTTACATAACCCTAACACAAAAAATTACAACCAATTATTCTAATCCTATCTAATTTAAATGTGAAGCAACTAAACAAATCCAATAGAGATGTCCCCACATCAGTAGTGAACCTATGCTGAGGAGCTGAGGTTGCTCCTGTCATGGGTTTGCCTTGGTATCGTGTTCATACTGTCATATTGAATGATCTCGGTCGATTGCATTATGTCCATATAATGCATACAGCAATAGTGTGACTTTAATATCAAACATGTCAAGTCGCTTGTCAAACCAAGTCTTTTGCAACTTTAAAATGTGGTTTCCTCTCAAATGTAGAATCATCCATTCCGAAAATCCTTCAGATCTGACACAATTCTTTCAGCTATTCTTTCAGCTGCTAATCCTGGTGGTCTATCCATTCTCTATTGTTCGTACCTATGAAACATGTAAGGACCTTCCCTATGCTCCGAAACCAAATCTCATGCTAAACAACCAAGGTAAAATATAGATCAACCAAGGAAAAATCTAGCTCAACAAAGGGAAACATAGATATAACGTCAGGTAATATCAGTCAAATACGTGGTTGCAAAAACCTAGACAATATGAGGATGCGCAAGACCGTAAGGGCAATCGATTTCGGTTGATTCACAACAATAATCTTCTTAATCATAAGCAATTACTATCAATAATCTACTAACAAACTATCCTAACAGAGATTCAGAATTCAGAATTGAAAGAATAGAAAAGAAAAAAGTAAGCTTCGACTTTACCAAAAGAGTCACAATTCTAAATCAGTCCAAAATATGTGAGACTTTTAACATTATATTTGAATACCTTACCGAAAGAATCTGAAAATCCTTCGAATAAGAAAGTTTTAGAAATTATAATCGAGATCACAAGCCAAAACAGACCTCTATAAAAGGAGGAGAAGAAATGATCATTTTCATACAGTTGTGCAGTACAAGTGCAACTACGAATCTAAGTATGTAGATGCAACATAAGATTTAAAAGATGACAGTGAAAATTGAGGATTTGGATAATTGGGTTATTTGGTTTTAGGTTTATGTTAAGCAATGGGGAAAAAGCATTGGGTCCTGGTTTATCAAAATAGATGGGAGAAGATAAACTTCTCTATGAATAGAGAATCAAACAACAGATTATAAACAAACTTCTCAAATTTTTCTCTACACTGAAATAAAACAAAGCACTTTACATTGTTATATATATACGCCACAAGAAGCAACCCACAATAAGTAAGCACCTTACATTTCTCTTCATTGAAAACCAAATCCTAGTTACCAAATAAAACCGAAATCCTCATAATCATGATCATCCAAGCCTTCTCAAAGGAACATAAAAAGATCTATAAAATTTTGAAATAGTTACAAAAAATCAACTCCTGACCTTTCAAGCCATGTTGATGCCAAATTCTTAGCCAAGATAGCTATGGGCATGACTCGGTCATGCCATAAAACCAAGCTTGGCCCTCAATAAAGAAACATTCACCGTAATTACCAAATAAAATAAAACTCATCATCGTCATCCAAGCCTTCTTCAATTAAATGTGGTCAGTTATTGAATATAAAAATCTGCATAAAACAATTGACAAAACTTTTGCAACGAACATTGATGCGTCAACCCTCTATGTTTGTGCCAAATTCCTAGCCAAGATAGTTATGAACATGAAAGAGTCACGCAAAACCTAGTCAGTAGACGAGCAAGTAAGCCTACCTTTTGGAAATATAGTTTAAGCTCGTTCAACCAAGGAGCAACCTATCAGTCCCCCTAGACTATAAAAAGTCTAGATGAAGAGGTAAGATAATTCAATTTGTTATAGGCAATTGCATTCATCACTATGGCACATCAAGCCAAATAATGAAAGGAACTATATTACCATTAAAAAATATAAATAAACTTGTCAAACAAATCCTACCAAATTCTATAAATAAAAATCAAATCCTAGTAAAACCTAACCATAATAAATAAATTTAACTCACTCAAACAAGTGCACCCAAAAATAGACCCGAATAGCTAAAAGCCTCAAAAAGTTCACAATTAGACAACTCTAGCCCAAATCTGAACTTAGTGTAATTGGTCCTCTATCAAAAGATGCTAAATCTATGGAACTACATGAAGTGTAGCAGATATCAGTAAGTGGACACCGGTTGTACATGTCTAATACCGGTTTTTACTGGGTTGGCTTTTGAAATATCAGATATCGGATGTAGGAGACATGTTAGGGACATATTAACATGTGTGTGTGAATACACACACACTAAAGATCCTTTTTGCAGTCTTCTCGATTCTCCAAAAGAGAAAACACAGATCCTAGCTAACTTTATATAGTTACCATTTCCAATCAAATGAAATCCAGACCACGATAAGAGAACCAATAAACAAAAATAAACTGCTGATGATGTCAAATAGAAACCCGATCAAAACCCAATTTTACCATTAAAAACACATCATCGCCATCCAACTAGAAACCCTATCGAGAATATTTCAGGTAAATTAGAAGCAAGAAATTTTCCTAACAAAGATCCAAATCTTCAGAAAACTTAACGATTTTTTGCATACAAAAATTCAAAGGAGAAGCGCCATCCTAGTGTATAAAAAAAAAGTCAAATACAACAACAACAAAGCCTTTATCCCGGGGTGGGAGTGGACAAAAAATCCCTGAAAAGTAATTAGGCATACAAAAATGGCTATAAATACCTTAGTGGAGAGAGAAGGAAGGAGCTCTTGCTCTAATAGGGAAACGAACTTTGGCTATAATTTTGGGTAAAATCTGGAGGGGAAAAAAAGTTTAGACAAATCAAGAAAGAGGAGAGGAGGGAGTGATCGAGATAGACCTTACGAAGCGCAGGAGGGTGGTTTCTGGAGGGGTGAGGACAGAGAGGAGGGGACAAGAAACAAAGAAAATGAGAGAAGACAGTTCAGTCAGGTTAGGGAGGGTTAATTTTTCGAAAACTCAACCCTTGAGCACTTAAAAGTCCTTTTCATGGATTTCATCATAAGCCAGTCAAGTTTCTGACATGTCATGATGATCAATGTCGGGTGGGACCCAATATGTCCACCAACATTTGCAAAAACGACAAACATTTTACATATAAAATCATTTCTACATGTATCATGTAGAAAAAGCATCCAAATTGAATATCAGAAAATGAGTCCATAGTTGGGTTTTTGGCATATAAATGTTTTATCCTGCATTAAACTACTCAAACCAGTCCGGAAACAATTGGCACACAAATTGGTATTAGCCAAATGTCTTGAACATCAGTTTTAAGTTTGCACACACTGATAGATTTTTCCTTCAAATAATTATATTCACCATAACTTATCATGAGACCCGAAAAGAGGTATCCAGGATGAAATCCACCAAAAAGAAACAAGTCTATCAAAAACCAGCATACGACATATAGTAATAAAAATTACCGATAGAAATGGCTCTCTCCAAGCATTCATATGCACAACGGACAAGCCGTTGTGATACTTCATCAGTCTCACCCACAAAAAAAGTCTCATTAAGATCCCCTGCAAATATTTAAAATTGATCAGACAAAACTGCTAATGCATGATAAAATATTGCGTATATGACAACAATTTATTTATTAAAAACTTATTGATAATAACTTGGAAAATAGTGATTGACCATTTACCAAAAACAAGCATATTGGGAAGAACATTTACTGTAAGAAGGCATACTAAAGTATGTACTACTTGAGGTTGCAAGAGCACACCTTGCCAACGAACAAGAGTAGAGTAAAGAGGCAGGGTTAAGATGGAGAGACAGAAACATCCTAAATGTCAAATTACATGAAAATTTTATGGTTTCGTTGGTGTAAATTTTTCCGATATTAGTTATTAGAAGAAAAGGAGACAGGAAATTTGTTATCCCATAAATACTGTTTTTTTGTTATACAAGTTGGTGATTTATTTCAATGGTTCAACAATAATGTGTAAAACACACACACACACACACTGATCGAGATCCGAACATGGAGTGGTCTGAGGGTATAGAATCATGGCGTTGAAAATCTGCCCGGGTCGAGGAAAGTGGTCTTGACAATCAGCCAGAGTAGAGAGTGACTTTGGAAATCAGCCTGACCGTTGGATCAAGAAAGGACGCATCAAACGCAAAAATCTGGGATCAACGTGGAGGGAATAAGCCGGGGAGATCTAATAAGAGATGTAATACAATTACCTGCTGCACACACACACACACATATATATATATAATAATATATATTATTTTTGAAATTAAGTATGGATAAGTTTGGCAATTGTGGCCACTCAAACTTAGGGGTTTATACCCTAAAATACATCCATCTATCCTAGTAACGCACATCCCATGTAATACGTTATAGTAGCCATTGGCTTCTAACCCACCATTATGAAACACTTCATTATTCCTCTATTGTCATAATTGCCAAATGGTAGCCTTGAGAGTATGTCTCAGCACAATATAGTCCTTTGAGCCTTACTCTATTATCCCTGTGAGAAGTCTACCCTTAATGACCCTATAAGTACAATGGAGATTTTGCCAGAGTACCCAAAATACCACAACACATCATGACATTCCACTACTGTACAGGAGCCTCTAGAGAGGGCATAAGCAGACTTGAAAGTAAATGACATGTCATTAACAATAGGAGTCCTCTCAACCTCCTCCCGCAAAGGGCTAGTGATTCTAGCTGCTGAAGAATTCTGATGCCCATTAGAAAGAATATGAGAAACTTGACAATCTTCATCGTATATATTAAAGGCCTGTCACCCAAATCTGTCAATAAGTCCATGTTCCAAGCAATGATCAATCCGTAAAGAGGTAGTTCTTCTAACAATTTCCCTAGATAGAGCTGGCAGGATAGCATCCCTGATATATAGAAACCCTTCCCATTGGTAGAGGCATTATTATCCACCTGAATGAACCAAAAATTCTTGCCTCTCAAGTACTTCATCCACAGATTCCATATGCTATCATTAGTCAAAAGAGTTCAAGCACTCCTCATTTGCAGACTGGACATGATATCAATTTGGTTTCTCAGTCCTAGCCCTTCTTCCTTAGGTTTAGCATGTTCAGACCACTTGATGGCATGTCTGGAATCCCCCTATATAAAGTTAGCACATAAAGAATGAATTTTCCTGGACACTGACTGACGAAGCTTGAACACTTGCAGCTAGAATATAACAATATTAGTGATAACAGACTTGACCAACTCAATTCTACCAGCATACTCCAACCCTCCAACTTCTTCCCGCATTTTTCTATAAGCTAAGAGCTCCATACAGAATCAATATGCTCTGTTAGACAAAGGAACCAAAAGGTAGGTCACTCGCAATGCTCCTTCCTCCAAACCTAGAAACTGTCTGATAATAGACTGTTTTGGCAGTGTTTACTAAAAAACACCTTTCTCTTCAATACATTTAGAGAGAGACTTATCATATCTTCTAAACCAGTAAAGCACTCCTTAATAGCAATTATTGATTCCACACTAGTAGCAGCAAATAGTAGCAAATCATCAGCATAAAGCAGATGAGAAATCTTAGGATGTATTGCCTTTATGCAAAGGAGTTAATCTACCTGCTGCAACTTCAACCTTTAGCCATGTAGCCATGTATTCCATAACATTCTGCAAACAGATATGGAGATAAAGGGTCCTCCTTGCCTCAACCCTCTGTTCAAATGAATGAATCTCCTAGGCTGTCCAAATGAATGAATCTCCTAGGCTGTCCAACAAGTATGGAGAATAAGGGTGTAAAAATGCACTCTAATGAGCTTAACCCAGTGCAAGTACAAGCCCATACAAGCAAGACTATGGCAAATAAAAACTCTATTAATTGTATCATAGGCCTTTCTCATATCTATCTGTATGCAACATTTACCACTCCCCCTCTAATCAAAATCTTTTATCGGTTCATGAGCCAATAAGATTGTCCCCAATGCTTCTGCACTTTATGAAAGCAGATTGATTCTCAGAAATAAGATCCCCTCTGGTCTCTTGCGTAATATCTTAGTAATGACTTTGTAGATAAAGTTGCAACATGAGATGGGTCTAAAATAGTAAAATCATGTACTATATAAGCCCCTTCAACCTAGGGATAAGAGTAATAAAAATATGAGACACCATCAGGTCCTGGTGCTCTATTAATGTCAGTCTCCATAATGATAGCCTTCGCCTCTTCTAAAAGTGGATTAGCATAACCAGTGATGAGCCACCTAGGAATCAGTATAGGGATCTCTGTCCCATGGTAGTCAAAGGCGCGCCTCGGGCGTGCCTAAGGCACGCCTCGCACCTCACTAGGCAAGGCGTCTTTCTTCAGACGCACCCAAGATACGCTTTTTTGCAAGGTGCAACCAAGAAAATGCACGCCTTATGTTTTTTTTTTATAGAAAAAACTTTTGAGACATGGAGATCATCCTTACCTCATACAAGTAGTTCGTTACAGTTGCACTAGAAAAACTAAAATTTACTAAAAGCATGTTATGGATAATACAAACTCTTATTAGTTTTGTTGACTACTACTATTGATGTGCTAGTTCACTTGGTTATGTTTTAAAGTATTTTTGTTGGTTTTAATATGTTATTTTATTTTATTTCTTACATTACTAATTTATTTATTTATCTATTATTTTTATATTTGCGCCTCACTTCGCTCGGACGTGCGCCTTAACTGCGCCTCGCGCCTCGGACGATATGGATGTTTTGCGCCTTTGACTACCTTGCAGTCCTATAGTGTTGTTGATTGTACAAATCATCATAGCATAGCATTGTTTTCTTACAAATCATAACTTCGTTATATGTTACCCAGAAGTATCAATGAACCATCTGCTGTTCACTGTTCCTTGCCTTCATGAGTTATAGAAAAATTTACTGCACTTATCACCTTCACAAAGCCAGTGACATATAGCCCTCTGAGCTAACCCAATCTCTTGCAACACTAAGGTAGAGTAGGTCTTAAAGAGCGTTCTCCTCCTCAGTGATAAAGCTCAAGCTTGAGAGGATCCTCCTGCAGCCTAGACTGAATGGCAGATAGCACTTCCTTGCTACATCTAACAGAGGAAGGAGACTGCCTCTGCCTCCAGTCTTTGATGGATAGCTTAGTCACCAGCCTAAACATAGAGGAACCACTAACTCAACTATAGTTGCTTCAATGCATTCTTTATACCCCTCCGTCAATGTCAGTGATTAGCATATCTAATAGGAAGATATCGAGGTCTCCTCTCCTGTCAAGTTTCAATAAATCTAACAGTACAGGACTATGATCACTAAATGCAGAGCTAAGGTAGTGAGCATATACAGATGAAAGTTGATTTATCCAGTGTATATTACCAAAGCATCTATCCAGTTTGCATGGGATCCTATTACCCATAGACTCATGTGTCCAAGACCAGGTATTACCTATAGAATCTACCTCTTTCAAACCCAAACAACTATTAAACTCCTCCAGGATCCTCTGGGACTTGATTGCCTCCAACTTTTTCAGAATTATTATATCTGATACAATAAGTCCCCAATTACCAATCGATGGAATAGTAATACCAGAAGCAATGGTTTCCAATTCATTCCAGAAATGTCTTCTATTTGTATGAATATTGGATCCAAAAATCACTCAAACAGACACAGTAAATCGCCATCGATTCTTAGATATTAACTGACAGACATTGATCTGTACTGTTAAGCAAATCTTCCACCCATTGAGTGGTATCCCACCCTAGTCATATCCTACATTTATCCTGAGTTGTTTAAGCAACACATGCTTCCACTTTCTAGACAACTTAGCTTTATTTAGATGCTCTTTCTGCTTCTTCATTCTAGTTTCTGCTAGCCCAAACAAAGTAATGTTATTATCTTTCAGAGGATCTTCTACATCCCTCCATCTAAGAATGAAATTCAACCCTCTCACATTCTACACAATGATCTTCATGATAAATTAGGTAGGGTAATAAGGTCACTCCTCATCTTTCTTCTGTTGAACTGCTGAGTCACAGGAGGCTTTTTTACCTTCTTGGTATTGGGCATTTGTGCTTTGCAGAAGCCAACAATTTGCCCCATGTTGGGTAGATATAGTAAGTGTGCCTCCTCCTTTGTGAGTTCCTCTAGAATTAGTGGCAAAAGATTCATTGCCACTCATATAAATATAGTAACCCAACCTCATCTCTATTTTCTTTTTGCATAAGCCAGAGCCTCGTAGCACTAGGACACACTTCTTGGCTAAGACCAAAGGATCCCAACGTCAGTGATTGACTTCCAATACTTTAATGATTGTTGATCTCTCTCTCCACATTTTTGTTTCAATATATTTTTGTTCTAATTCCATGAGGGTGCTTCCCTCGGCTACTCTCACCTGTAAACTTTTTCGCCCATTTCGTCTTGTTAGTTTTTATATTTTAAAACTTTAATTATAATGTATTTATTCAATATCGATACATTATAGCTTTTTTATTTGTTTATTTATTGAACACTTCGTTTGCAATTATGTACATATGCTTAACAAGATTTAAATAGGATTAAAGCCCCTAATGGCAAGACAGTCTCGGTCATAAACCACAAACTTAGTCTTAAAATACCAACTATATAATCCCTAATAGGCCCTCGCCTTGAGCGCAACCCCCCCCCCCCCCCCCCCCCCAAAACCCAACCCAACCCCACCCCAAGAAGGTCTTTTGGTCCTCACCACCTCCACAGCTCACGCCACCTTGACAAGCTTTGGCCTCCATCTCTCTCTTCCTCTCTACATTTCATTTCTTTCACCTTTGAATTATATTCTTCATAACATTACCTAATTACTTTTTTAGCAAGTCTCAGCTAGAAGGTTCAACAAGTTTTTGACTAAAATTAGTATGAAATAAAGGCCGATACTTCATCTTTCCTATTACTGTTGCCTTTCAAGCACAAACTAGTTTTCTCAGATATATACTCAAAGCTGACCAGGAAAACTGACATGGAGTTACCAGTATAGGCTATTTTTGAAACCTTGCAACACTATTGGAACTCATCTCATGGCTTAGTCTTACTATCATATACTCTATTCGTAATTCTACAGATAAAGCAGATTGATTTAGGTAGCTGACAACTCTCACTTTCTGGTAGATGTAGTGGTATACAATTCAGGTAAGATTTTAGTCAAAAAACAAGCAAAACATATGATACTAAATGACAATGTCTTACCATGGACACCTTTATAATAAACGGTTACATCAACATTAACGATATCACCATTCTCTAGTCTCCTGCAACACATAGAAGCTATAAGCAAATTCAAATTAACCACAGAAAATATACAAGCTAGCGAATACATCTGAACCGCCATGAAAATACTACCAACTGAGCAGCGATTTAAGTATAACAATTTAATTTTAGATTTAGAAATGTAATGAGTTTTGTATTGAATACTTCTGCAACGTTAATAAGGCACACAAACGATTATTGGGATATTAAGAAACTATTATTTAACATATGCCGTTCACACCAGTTATCTACCAGAACAAAGCTGCCACCAGTTCGATTCTTGTTTCCACATCAGTAGATTAGGCTGTGTAAGTACCAAATCATGAAAAGAAATAAGCATGGCACTATGACACAGCTTAACTTAATACCTCCTTTCCTTTCCGTAATCTACATACAAGCTCCATGATTTTTGTAGACGACTTGTGGAAATTTTGCTGGGAGTAGAGTGGAATTTGATGTGTCGTGTCCAATATACATTATGATCTATGTTCTGAAGATGAAAATATTAAGATTTAATCTAATGTGTATTTTGGACTACAAACTAATTCGTCATAGTGAGATAATTTGATAGATAGGAAGACTGGTTCAAATGTTCGATTTAAAGAAGTATTCTTTGAGGCATAAGAGATTTCATTTGTAAAAGTCTTGTGATAGAGTTAAATGGAAGCTTAAGAATTAGAAGATGAAACCAAAGATACATTTCCTCAATTCAGAAATGTTGTATGTTTAAGAATTGTTAGGTGATGATAGAAGACAGGACCTTATGTGCAAAACGAGTGTGTGCTTATTGATATTCACGACTCTTGATGTAATTCTTGGTATGGATTGACTTGCGACATGTCATGCATCAATATAACATTTTCATGTTTATAGAAGAACATCATATTCCAAAATTAATGACAAACGGAATATGATATTCTTCTATTGATGCATGATATCTGTAATGCGGGCTTGGTGGACAATTAGATGGGAATGTCATGAAATATGCCATATGTAATTGAAGACCCAGAGAAGTCAAAACTTTAAGTGTAGTCACATAGACTATTTAAAGGTATTTTCCGCTTACCTGCCTGGACTATAGGTAGTTAAGTAGAGTGTTATATTGGACAACTCTTACATATAGAGATCCCAATAGAATGACACCATTAAAATTCAATGAGTTGTGGAAGCAACTTGAAAAAAGATTCATCAGACCTCGCGGGATTATGAAATGATTAGAGAAAGTTGAATAAGCACCTACTGAGAAGAAATATTAACTACCAAGAATAGATGTTCTATTTGAACAATTGTAGGTTGCACAAGTATTCTTCGTGGTTGACTTCAGATTGCTGTATCACTAATTGAATATCATAGTTGAGGATATAAAAGACATCTTTAAGAGTAGGTTTGAACATTATAATGTCTTGGTAATGCTACTTAGATTGACAAACATTCTAGTTGCTATTATGGATCTCATGAATAGAATATTCAAATCATAGTCCTCAGTATCGGCCGATATCGATACATTTCGGCCAATACATATCAGTTTTGGAATGTCCCGGTCCAATATTGCCCGATACCAACATCGAGGGTCGCTTTTCCGGTAAATTCGGTAGAGGAAACTGAATGAAAAAGATAGAAGAATGGAAAAATTAGTGTCAACACAATGATCTAGTTGTGCCGAAAATTGATAATGTTACAATGATGCATCAACAAAATTTCCTATCGATAAATTGTAACCATTACCATTTCTCAAAGTTGTATGTTCATATATTCACACAGCAGTCATCCATATTAATATTATGTCATTCAAAACTATTTATGGTGGTTGCACTTTGTCTAAATGCAAGTGAACAACTAATAATATAAACTATTGTAAGTGGAATATTATTCTACTTAAAACTAAGGAGAAACATATAATATGTAAAATTATATCTAAATGTATCAAATATATTTCTAGTTTTTTTTAACCTTTTATCATTTTTTTTCTTTGTGAAACGAAAAATTGGATACTCCGATCCGAAACTGTCGAAATCGGCGATATTGATATTCATAGGAAGGGTCTGAAACCTATGTCGTTCCAATATCGATACTGCAAAGATTGATTCAAACCTAATCTAGATCAGTTAGTTGTGGCATTTATAGAAAACATCTTAATTTATTCCAAAACTAAGCAAAGTAGAAAATGTGTTACAAATTCTGGAGAGAGGAAAAAAAGGAGTAATACCCGTAAGCTAAAATAAATGTGAATTTTATTGGAGAAAGTTTCAATTCTAATTCATGTTATACAAAAAGATGCAATTTAGTTATATCAAGCTAAATACTTGATTGAAAAAGCCAATTGGTCTATGTGAGATAAGGGATTCTCGAGATTAGTATGTTACTACATAAGGTTTCTTGAGTATTTCCTCATGTGCTATTATTTTTGGATTATTATTGCAATATCTGCAGAGTTGACTAGCTCAAATTTCTTTACACCTCTGGGAAGTTTGATTGGAGATATCGCACTTGAATAATTCTTGGTGAAATAGATTTTTACAAGATATATAGATTAAGGAGCTTCTAAGGGAGCTAATTTCTCTATCGGAATATTACCACTAGATGCTATGATAATTTTGTGAGAGTTCAAGTCTTACAAAGCAATTGTGATGTTTAGACTCAAATTTCAATTGTAGGCTTATTCTTAACATAAAATTGTTTTAGAGAGAATAATCATTGTTTTTATGCTTGTTATCAACATTTTATCGTACACCTATGTCTAGAGTTTGATGGTTCGTACTTCGATGAAAATAAATTCTAGCCACATTGTAATCAAGATTAAGTTTCGAGGAAGAACTTTTTGTCGAGTACACAATATAATATCCTGTGTTTTGGCCATATTTTCAGTTTTTTTTATTTTATTTTAATATGATAATTATGGAATAGTTTTTTTTTCAATTTGAAGTTATCTATTTGTTTCCTAGCTTGTTGATTTAAGATATGTTAGAATCTAAATATGATTACGAATCCTAATAGCAATGACTCCTATTTATATCTTAGCTTGTTTCCTCTAACACTCTAAGACACGTTCCCAACTCTAATTGTCACGATTCTAGCAATGCCCCTCTTCTTTTCTTTTTGTTTACCTTTTCTTTCTTTTTATCCTTCAATCTCCCTTCTTCACAAAATTGGTTGCCAACACATTTATTCCCTCCTTAGCATCACTCTCCGGCCCGTAATTCTTTGCTTTTTAAGTTGTGACATGAGACTTATGTCCAACTTCAGGATAGTTTTGAACTCTTACGTCTCACTTAACATTACTATAATTTGCATGCCACTCAATTTTACTATAGTTCTGAGTGTTCTCGTATATGTCAAAAAGAGTCAAATATCAAACTTAGCAACATCCTAATAGGCTTTTGTTGGCCTCAAGGACATCAAGGGTCAGACGTTGTTCTTAAACAAAGAAGAACAATAGACAAATAGAAAACTTAGTAACATCCCAATAGAAAAGTAAAAAAAAAAAAAACATTAACATCTTGGTTACTTTGCAAAAAAGACCTCCACAAAACTCATATATCAATATATGTGTGAGACTATAGCAAAGAATATGTCAATTTTGACACTATCTTCGTTTGTGGTTATATATATATATATATATATATATATATATAAAGCTTCCATTTATCATGATCAACACATAGAACTCAACCAACTATTCATAGCGAAGATAAAAATTCTCTGGAGTTACTACGGATAATGGCCATCGACGATCCCACCTACGATCTCATTATACCAAAACATGCAAGCAAAACAAAAAAAAAAGCATAAAGAATAAGGAAAAAAAAGTATACCTTTGGTCTCGCTAATAATCAAAAAATTGCTACAAGGACATCTAAAATGAAATGGCTCCAAAAAGCCCACACCCAAGCTTCACTTTCACGAAACCCCATGTTTGTAGTCTTCCTTCCCCTTTGTTAAAGAAAAAATACAGAAGAAGTTTGGAAGAGAACCCTTACACATCTCTACGACCTTTCTCTTCGCAACGAAGAATAAAAAAGAAACAAGAGAAAGATCTCATATGCACATTTCATCTAACTCCTTTATATAACCACTTCATGGCCTTTCCTTCATATGCACCATGAGATTGTAAAGCTTATAAGGCTATAAATCCATATCAGTTTGTAATGGCTTCACAAAACTATGAATAGAGAATTCAATCTCAATAATGTTAAGAAAGATAATCAAAGTTCAAAATTTTAACAAGTGATTAAGAAACCTACCTCACAATTTCCTTACTCCTAAATTAGATTATTGTAATTTTGATAATATAGAAACCACACATCACGGTATCGGTTGACATGTAGGCATGTTCCGATCCGATACTGAACGCTACCGATAGTGATCGATGATGTCGAGGGTCTCTATTCCGATAAATTCAGCAGAGAAAAAAATGAACGAAAAAGATACAAGAGTGGTAAATTAGTGTCTAACACAATGATTCAGTTGTGCCGAAGATTGATAATGTTCAAGTGTATCAACAAGATTTATTATCGACAAATTGTAATCATTATCATTTGTCGAAGTTGTATGTCTATAAATTAGCAATAGTCATCTATATTAATATTATTTCATTCAAAACTATTTATTATTGTTGCATTTTTCCTAAATGCAAGTATCGGAATCGAATTATGTTGGTGTTGTATTAATGATGGTTTGATGATACAAGAGGGAAGTTCTATAAAAGCAACAAGAAGAATTGCTCACATACCTTTGCCTAAATGTATGAAATATATTGCTAGCTTTTTAAAAAAAAACGTATTATCATTTTTGGCTTTCCAAACGAAAAAAATGTACATTTCTAGCCGAAACTGCTGAAATCGACCATACCATACTCATAGGAAGGGTCTGAAACCGATATTGATATTGTGTACCTTGATACGTACAAGTCAATAATAAAACCCAAAAGGCACGAAGCTCTTTTAGTGTATAATTCATTGGGTTCTCATCGGATTGAGTTGCACATAAGAAAATTGAATGAACTGAATTAACCACTTAGATATTAGTAGTACCCCCACTGAAAGAATCTTGGTCCTCAGCAAGTTAAGTGTGGCATTGTGCCATGGCATCCAACCAATTTAAATGTGAAAGCTACTGAAAAGAACCATCGTCACATATGTGTCCATCTTATTTCACATGTACATTACTATCTAATAATAATTTTGTATCGAGAATAGTATATAGTCAAATTCGTAGAATTCATCATTTCATCTGAATCAATTGAGTTACATTTTGAAAGACACAAGAAAACAATTTTTAATCTTTAATTTCATCAAGGGAAAGAACTTTTTCAACTTAATATTTTGGTGAAACGACCAGATGACATTCGACTTCTTTGTTGGAGCGACAGGACTTAAATTTTGCATCTCACCTGTCTCTACACCAACCATTATATTTAATAGCCACTTGCACTAATCTATGTTATCAGACTAAATAAGTGGGATCAAAACATAAAGCAATTGCACAAGGCAACTATGGCACCTCAAAACTCAAGAACTTGTAAATGTTGTAAATGCAGAATACCTACTTGATAAGTACTATATAGGATTCTAAGGCAAATCTGCTTAGTCATCTCATTTTCTAATGGGTACCTAATGGCTTCACATAATATCTCATGTTACGTAGTCTATGATATTATTGGATTTTCTATCAGGTTGTTACTAGTACTTCCCGAATAACCAACACCCAATTGCATCATCCTACAAATAAGATCTGTGTTAGTCATTACCAATGTGCGATGCAAATATACTAGGGTGTAATAATGTATTAAACTTGCAACTAATCTTGGATTTTATCATAATTAATCAATAATGATGATCAAACAATAAATGCAATAATAAGATAAACAAGATATGTATCAAAAGCATCTCAGTTACACTATCTAGTTTGCTTCTACTAAATGTGAGTACCATTGTCAAGAATTTGACCAATTTATTACAATTGTTAATCAAGATTGGTACTTAAGGCTTACAAATGGGAGACTTCCATTGTGTCATGTTTCGGCCCCATGTCTTATTCTAATATCTTTGGTTTAGAGGCATGCAGGAAAAGAAAAGCTGGAAAAGGGAGAGGATCAAGATGCCGGAGAGGACATCAAAGAGAAGATTGCCTCACTATTAGTTATGACGATGGGCATCATCAATTTAATATCATTATGAATCTAGCAAAGGAGGCACAGGTAGTTGGGACACGCTGAGTTTGCGATGGTTAATCCTCTTTTCTATATTATCTCTACTCCTTGTTTCTCTTTCTCTTTTTCCCTTCTGTGTGAATCAAAATTGTTCCAACTCCCCTTTCTAATTTCTGCTTTTTAACCATTGGTCTGCTCTGGTTGGTTTCAGCCCTATCATGGCAGGCAACAAGGCCAGGAAAAAGAGAGCAAAATGCAATTAAGGTTTGTCTATAATGCTATATTTAACAGGAAAAGAATCTATCACACAGATTAGTGTATCAAGATGCAAGTGCACTGTTGACGCACCTAGCATCTGGAATTCCATGGCAGATGATCTCATTTACGGACCTGGAACAATAAAAAACAAGAAAATCTCAAAAATAACCTCAATACTTTTAGTAACTGTGATAATATGACTTCCGCAAACATACGTGCAGCAAGACTTGGGGAAGAAATGATAGTTTAGTGGTGATGGATATCCACCTGAAAAGGTAAAATTCGAAGATTTAAAATCTATAAGCTAAATCAAAGAAGCAACCAATCATGTTCAACTGCTACACAATTTTAATGAACAATATTAAAAACAAGTTAACAGGAAAATGAAGTACCGTATTCTTGCAACAAAAACAATCTCAAATTCTTAAGTCAGTTGAAAACCTCCAATTCCACTAATGCTTGGATTTTTCTCCATTATTCATTAAGTCTGCCTCTCGCTAGTCCAAACATTCTCCTTTGCAATATGCTCATTTTTGTACTCATGATCAAGGATTTCTCACTACTCCGAACATTAAATCATGACAAGTACTATTGCCATCTTACAAAAAAGTTCCTTTCAGTTCCCAGGAACTTTATGGTCACACAGCAGTCCAGAAGGAAATCTCCAGTTGCACCATTTGGTTTAACTCTTAAAAACTTCCTCCTTAATCAGTATAATTGAAGTTTTAAGTATCGGCAAAGCAGCTACGTTCCGGCAGTTTCAGATTGGGATTGAAGGGTCCAAAACTACCAAAACAGTTACTCATAGGAAGGGTCTGAACAAAAGCTGATACAGAAACCGAGTTTAAGAACCTTGGTATAATGTGGAAAGGTTAATCCTACGGAAAAGCTACTCTTGTGTGTATCTTGGCCATCAATATGTACTCCCTACTTTCGTCACTTTAAATATACTTGTATCAACTAACAAAACATCCTCGGTAAATAAAGTATACCGCATAAATACACAACGAATGTGCCAGAAGTTCTTCCACAACTAAAGCAAGAAATCCTAAGATTCTTTGATATATTTCAAATTCATATCTCACAAATTAGTTTATTAAATATATAATTAGATTATTTAGGTGATGCTCACCAACGCACCAGGCGCAATAAAAGATTTACCATTTTCTGCAAGGACGTAGACATGCATTTGAAGGACAGGTTTCATATATATTTAGTGCACATAAACATGTCCGCACTCGGCATAAACAAGCATTGACTATGATATCATCTAAGAACAAGTTGTGAAGATGAAACGAACAATCTCAACGAGATTACTTCATGCACAATTTTCTTTTGAGTTCAAACCATTGCTTTTAACAGTAGTTGACCTATATATTAGTACATTTGTGAGAAAGAATCTAACCAATTAAAGTTCATGTGTATGGATTCATGCACTAGATGCTATAGATAGGTCAACCAAAGGTAAGAGAATGAGTCAACAGTTCAACTGTGACCATTAGATGTCACAAATAGGAAGGAACAATGTGGAGGATTGGGATGACGACAGACATGGATAAATAATGTAAATAGAGACACAAATTGAAGTTATAAGAATAAATACTCTAGTGTTTCCACTTTGTAAAAAATGCAATAAGTAGATATAGTAGTTCTAAACAGCATTACAATGACTAGTACTTGAATGTAGAACTTCCATGCTGCCTTCTAACTTCCGTGTCCCATCAGTGCCCCTGTTGTCACTGCTGGCCTCCCCTGCACTGCCAGCAACTAACCAAAACCTAAATCTCAAATCCTATCTGTTCAACCCCTACAACTGCATTCACTTTCCGAAGTAGTCAGATCAGACCCTACTATTCTCCTCCCATTGATCCACCACAAAAACAAAATTGAATCTTAGATTAAATTAAAACCCCAGCCCATTACATCTACTAACAGTTCAAGATTTTTCATATTAGATCTTGGCCGAACCTACGATCTTGGAACAAAGGCTTGTTCATCGTGAATCATTTCTTGGGATGGAGACATATGAAGAATTTCTGCCTCATATTAGACATGGTCCTAGAGATCCTGAAACTCGTCCAGGATGACCATAGCAAAGCATTTCACCATGTTTTGAGATTCCTAGGGATATGATTACCATTGATGATTAATATATATCGGCAGAAATGACTTTAGCAGGTTACAAGTTCGCAGTTGGAATAGGGATATAGATGAGGATGAAATCAGAGACAGAAGGTCCACAAAATAGGGATAAACCAATTTCGAATTTTTCAGAGATTGGTGCATGTGCATACGAGCTGGAGACTATAGGCAACTAGGGGCTTCAGTCCAGTCTTCTTCGTAGATAACTCTATACCCTCCTACTGCAAGCCAATACTACCACCTTCCCAACATCAACGACTGCTTCAGCTTCCAACACTTCGTCAAAGTTCAAGCCACTATAGTTCGAGACATCAGAGCATTCAGTCTACTTGCATTCATGAGTACTATCACCTCATTGACCAGCTGGTGAATTTCAAGCCAATTGATGAAGGATCAGCGTGTTCGACCCGAGTTCAAGTGGACTTGGGATTGGATATTAAGTGCAGCATCTATTTAGGATTTATATGTGTATTATTACATTATTTTATGTATTTGAATTGTAACTATTAGTACATGTGGGCCAAGTGTATGCTTGATTTAGACAAGGATTCCTTTTCATCTATAATGAAAATGTACTGCATACTTCAAATTTTGGAGAATTTGAGTGGAGTTTTGGAAGCCCAAACCACAAGTTTCTCTCCCTTTCTCTTCTTTGTATACATATCATCTACTATCATTGTGTTTGTAGCAATTGTTCTTCGTAGAGGTCCGAGATTCACCAACACCACCACCATTTACCACTACAGTAGATCCCACATCTTCCCCTGTTGTTTCCTTTTTGATATTGTTGCCCTCCTGAAGACAGACCTCGAAAACTGCTTCTTCACGAACGTGATACCAAACCACCACCTCCCTGCCTGCTCACTCGCGTGCCCCATCTGTGCCGATGTTTTTGATGATCGGTCCCACACAATTGCTAGCAACTAACCTGTCCCCCTTTTGCCGAAGTAAATAGGTCTAAGGTCATTTTCTTTATCCACATTTTTTTTCATTCATGTATCGCAAATAGGTCATCCGTAGGATTGGATTTTTTGTTTTTTTATTTTATTTTTTTTGCTCTTTACGCGATATTTTGTATTTTATGTACCTTAACACAGCAATGTAATTAGGAAACCTAATTCTCAAACCATATATTTTCAAGGCCATAATCCACTTGCCAAAGTCTAATCAGATCAGAACTATTATTCTCCTTCATTGATCCAACACCTAAAACACCATCAATTCTTTGATTAAATAAAACCCTAAACACCAACCATCTACATCTACTCAAAGTTCGAGATTCTTTGCATCTGATCTTGGTTGATCCTACGATCTCGAACAAAGGCCCGTTTGTCACTAAGACTAAGCGACTCTTGGGATCAAGAATTAGAGATAGAAGAAGTGCTCTTTAGTAAAATAAATCCTTGTTTCCGATTCAACTCTTTACTGATGAAATTTTGGATTATTGGAATTAGATCATTGCTATAATTGTGCTTCAACGAATCTCTTCTGTTTATCATGATTATACGGTTTAATTTCACCCATATACGATGCCCTTAGATCTTGTCCTGCATCGATCGTAGCTACACATTTGAAGGACATAACTCACATATAAGTTATTGCATAAGCATGTTAGTGCAAATTACAAAGAAGCACAAACTGCGATATCATCTAAGAACAAAGATTTGTGACCATGACATGGATAATCAGTGACATTCCTTCATATTTAATTTATCATCGAGTTCAAACCATTTCGTTAACAGTTTTGATGCTTCATTGCAAGCTAATATATATATATATATATATATATATATATATATATATATATATATATATAAAGGTAAGAATTGTATTAATGATGAGTTTAAATATAGTATTATCTGGGTATTTCATCACTTCCTCTATTTGATCAGTAAAAGGATACTACTTTTGTAGAACATGCCAAATAGTGTCATCCTCTAAAATCTTCCCCTGTTCCCCGATTTCTTGTGGTAGTTATTGATCAGTATCTGGATATCCTATGTTCCCCTCCCTGATCTCCTCTTTACTGAATATTCTTTATTCCTTTCTTGTGAAACATGCCAAATAGTTGCATTCAGTATATGTCTGAGTATGATATACTTTTCTCCTCCTTTTTTACTGATATTCTGGATCTCTCTTATGGTACTTCTTAGCTCTTGATTATTAGTAGTCAAAGTCATAAAGGCTTTGAACTCTACCCATATTATTGTTACATAACTGCATTGGAAGAATAGATTATCACGACTCTCCTCATGTTTCTTGTAAAACACACATGCAGTCTCTTCCACTGCCCCATGTTGTGCTAGGAAGTCTATAGTTTACAATCTTCCTTTATTGCTATGTAGCTGCAGTATGACATCTTCCCACAATGTCCGGAGTACCATATAGTATCATACCATTCTACTTTTGTTTGCTCTCCTCTAAGTAATCCATATGTTGACTTCAGAGTGAATTCTCCAGTTTTATCTAACTTACAGACCAAGAAATCCTTATTTTATTGTTGTGAATTTCTATTTGTTCCATCTCTGATATATGGGTTGTTAATCTGGTGACTTGTGGCATCCAAGTCACCTCATTAATAATTCTAGCCACAGAGCAATCTTCATGGTGTATGGTGAATGCATGCCACCCATCTATTAATCAGTCTACTCTGAATTAGCCAAGGGTCAAACCATAAAAATGTGGTTTTTCCATTGACTATGGCTCTAGTGACAGCAGGGATGATAGTTTCTCCTACTTGAAGGATACCCTTCCTAGTATTATTAGATGCCTTCTTATCCACCTGTACATCCCCAAAAGCTTCTATCCCTAAGATATTTGTTTCTCATCCATTTACTCCATATAGTCTCATGTGCCAGCCACCTTCCAGGCCCTCTTCATTTAAATGACATACATTACCTCATTCAAATTTATGATTCTCAATCCCCCACCCCACCCCATGTTTTCTTCTTGATGTGTTTAGAAGACTCAAGAAATTTGAAGATAAAGAGTGGAGCTTCATGGTAACTAGCGTTGATAGTTTGAAGACACGCATCCAGTTATATAACAATATTGTTGAACACTTTAATTATCTCAATCCTACCAGGTAACAGCTTTCAAGTCCAGCCCTTCATTCTTTTTCTACAAGTTTATGAGTTTGGAACTTACATTTACCAGGACCTTGTTGGAAAGTGATACTCCAGATATGATTGGAAGTTTGCCTTCCTTTACACCAATGATTTGACATAAAAATTTCTTATTCCTGCAGTATTTGCTAAATTAGATCTTATTCTTCATAGCATTTGTCGTAACCATTTCCCTTAATGTAATATTTTATATTTTATATTTTATATTATATATATATATATATATATATATATATATATATATATGCTGCGACTCAAGTATTACTCAATAGAGGTACAAGGCTGACAGAACTTGACTAATAAAATAAAGTATCCAGACTCCGTTCAGAAAATACTGATCCATTCATTTCTGCAAGAAGGCGGGATCCAGAGCTAAGCCCCCTCCTATTTGAGGCCGGATGGCCTCGCCCCACAAGCACCCAACCTTCCTTTTGCTCTTCCTTCGATTTGGCTCCACGAACGCGCCACCTAGGAACCCCACTCATATTCAAAAGGCACTACTTCAATTCAAGCGTGACAAGCATTGACTAGAAGGGGGTCATAGCAGCGAGAACCCGTGTCTTCAGAAATTCAACTCTCGAAAGAAACCATTTACGAGGTCTCAAGTAGAATAGAACAAATATTACCAAAGACCTTGAGGCAAGAATGGTTAGGGAGAGTTTCGAAGAAATGGGCCTTGAGCATGTGATTGGATGCCCTGATCCCGTAGAAGCTGAAGAAGAATTAACAGCTAGTAAAAAAAAAGCTAGCTACTAATTTCATAATTCCATTTCGGTCCCTTACTGGTGCGTAGCGAGAGAAGAGGAAAAGTCTTTAAACCAGGATACCGTGAATCCTAGCTCTAGCTACGATCTTTCTTCTCTTATGAGATTTCCGGACCAGAGCGGTGTCGTACTTTATTTATGTTGATTGATACCCAAGTGTCACTAAACTCACTTAAGCTGAATCTTACTCTCTTTATGGCAGATATCTCTTCCTAAACAGTAGAGAAAGAAAGCCCGCTTCTTTTGCTAATTCGAATTGAAGGGTGATATCAAATCGGTCTACTTTCGACATCATATACATAGTTCGCACATTCATTATAGTTAGTGGCTCCGTATCAAGGTCATCATCAATATCGTCACTATCATCAATATCGATATCATCACTATCATCAATATCATCATTAGGCTCGGGCACCTCTACTAAAATAGATTATTTGGTAGAGAGTATCTGGCTCCACTCCCTAATAGAAGAGGGTTGTGTTCGGTCGGCTCTCGAGAACATTGAATTCGACCATGGAGCACTAGATTACATTTTTCGAAGTCTTTGCGTAGCCCGAGAACAATCCAACTTCTATTCCCACGTTCTTGAAGCCAACGCTGACTATCTAAACCAGCACAGGCAGGTGTGACACCAGTACGAAATGGAGGGACATCAATTAGCATCCGATTAAGTACCAGTTGCTTCGCAGGTAGGCCCACTTAGGTCCAAGACTTTGTAAGAGATTGATTTACCCAATATCTTGATAATAAGACTCTTGCGCCACGGTCGCCATAAGGCTTGGCTTGTTGTTCTTCCCATGAAATCTCTACCCATGGCCAAAGAGATTTCAAAAAATGGCAGATCTATTCACTCTATCAATAATCGAGCCGGATTTGGTGTATCATAGGGGATTTGTCTTTTCTATTGATTCCTACGGGTTGGATCAAAAAAAATTTCTTGAATGAGGTATTCAACTCCATAGATGAATCGAAAAAGAAATCTTTATTGGTTCTACCTCATCTTTTTTATAAAGAGGATGAATCTTTTTATCGAAGGATCAGAAAACAATCGGTCCGGATCTACGGCAGGAATGATTTAGAAGATCCAAAGCTAAAAACAGCGGTATGGCCCAGCCCATAAGGGCCATACGGACTTGACGTCATCCCCACCTTCCTCTCGTATCTCACTGGCAGTCCCTCGTGAGTGCGGCACGCACCTTTTTCTTTGTTTCGAAGGGGGGCACATACTAATACCACTACGTACCACACCACCGGGCGGCTCGCCTAAATGTCGAGTCTTCCTCTGCCGCCAACTCGACGTCGTCGTAACCAAGCCTAACCAAACCGTCATAGACATTAGTACTTTGACGTCAATATAGGTAGGTCTTCGTGGGGAACGAGAAAGGCGAGCGACAGTAAGGTGACCGATAGGGAAGTCAAGGTTCACAAGTGAAAGTGCTTCGAAAGGCGCCGGCTCCCAATGGTAAAATTCTTGCTGAAAGCACAGCTACGTGCTGGCACTCAAGTCAAGTAGTAGCACTGGCACGTCACTCGGCTCCCCGGCTCACTTCAGTTGCTATTTCTCCTTACGCGCATGTCTCAGCAACATAAAACGAAACGAGGGTTTCGTCCATTATAGGACTGGACCAAACATCTCACGACACGAGCTGACAACAGCCATACAACACCTATATGAAATGACCATCCCGTTAAGGACGGGTTTTCTTGTTCATATGTCAAGGGCTGGTAAGGTTTTGCGCGTTGTATCGAATTAAACCACATGGTCCACCGCTTGTGCAGGCCCTCGTCAATTCCTTTAAGTTTCGGTCTTGCGACCGTACTCCCCAGGCGGAGTGTTTCACGCGTTAGCTGGGCCCCTGATCTGCGTAGACCAAGGGCGGACTCTCATCGTTTACGGTATGAACTACTGGGGTATCTAATCCCATTTGCTCCCCATACTTTCGCATCCCAGCGTCGGTAGGGACCCAGAGAGCTGCCTTCGCTTTTGGCCTTCCTTCGTAGATCTCCAGATTTCACCCCCACAAAAAACTCCGTTCCTTAGCCTAGTCTATATCCACAGCTGACGTGACTTTGTACATATGCCTTTCCCTTTGTAGACGGATAAGTGACTATAACCTTATGTTCTCCTTTGTAGAACAGCACAAGTTCGATTAGATCCCATATAATCCCATCCTATTAGACTTTTTGTCGAGGGCAGGATCTTAGGAACCCTCTCAGTCTGTTTATACTTAACCTTGGGCTAGGAACAGGCTAATCATTGACGAACCTTCGCCCAAGTCTGTCTCTGAGTCAACTCGCAAACGACGTAGGAGGCTTTCAGCCCCTCTGTTTTCCTCCAATCCGGAGGGTCACAGGAGGATGTCTCAAGCTCTTGAAAGATATGAACAACGGACCTCCACTATGGTGGAAGAAAAAGTGGACATCAACGACGGACTATTTTTTTCTAGTATTAACTAGTCAATTTGCTCTTATTTCCCTTCTTTTTATAGTGGAGATAGTCATACGTAATGACAGATCACGACCATATTATTAAAAACTTGTGGTAAGAATGGGTTTCATTCTAGTGCCCGGAAATAGTATTCTAAGATATATATATATTGAAATTTTAGCAAGTATTTATAATTTCATATATTAGGAATGATTTCTCATAATTTTATATTAAGAATAGGTATTAATTAAAAAAAATCCAAATAAATTGCATCTGAACCCCTTGTTAAATTTTGTAATTCCATTTAGCATGGACAACTAGCCATGCTAGGTGTCTTCATGCATGGATAGAATGGGGTAATTTGGACTTTTGACACATTTTAGTAATGATGATGTTAGATTTTTTGGTTTAAATTATTATTAACATATTTTCTATATAGAAAGATTAGGGGAGAGGTTTTATTTTCTTCTTCTTCATTAAACAACACCGACATCTCCAACAGTATCACCACCCTTACCATCATACACCACACTACTACCGTCGCCACCGGCACCGCAGCCAAGCCGGCCAGAGAGCTGCCTTCGCTTTTGGCCTTCCTTCGTAGATCTCCATATTTCGCCCCTACATAAGACTTCGTTCCTTAGCCTAGTCTATATCAACAGCTGACGTGACTCCATACAAACGCCTTTCCCTTTGTACACGGATAAGTGACTCTGTAACCTTAGCTTTTCTCCTTTGTAGAACAGCACAAGTTCGATTAGATCCCATAGAGTTCCATCCCATTGGACTTTTTGTGGAGGGCAGGATCTTAAGAACCCTCTCAGTCTATTTATACTTAACCTTGGGCTGGGGACATGCTAATCATTGACGAACCTTCGCCCACGTCTGTCTCCGAGTCAACTCGCAATTGGCGTACGAGGCTTTCAGCCCCTCTGTTTTCCTCCAACCCGGAGGGTCACAGGGGGATGTCCCAAGCTCTTAAAAGATATGAACGGACCTCCGCTATAGTGGAAGGAAAAGTGGACATCAATGGCAAACCATTTTTTTCTAGTATTGACTAGTCAATTTGTTCTTTTTTCCCTTCTTTCTATAGTGGAGAAAGTCGCACGTAATGCAGATCACATCCATATTATTAAAAGCTTATGGTAAGAATGGGTTTCGTTCTAGTGCCCGAAAATAATATTCTAAGATACTAATATATATATACTAATATATATATATATATATATATATATATTGAAATTTTAGCAAGTATTCATAATTTTATATATTAGGAATGATTTCTCATAATTTTATATTAAGAATAGGTATTAATTAAAAAATTCCCAATAAATTGCAACTGAACCCCTTGTTAAATTTTGTAATTCCATTTAGAAGGGGTAATTTGGACTGACCCATTTTTAGTAATGATGATGTTAGATTTTTTGGTTTAAATTATTATTAACATATTTTATATATAGAAAGATTAGGTGAGGTTTTATTTTCTTCGTCTTCTTCTTCTTCATTAAACAACACCGATATCTCCAACAGTATCACCACCCTTACCATCATCCACCACACTACAACCGTCGCCACCGGCACCGCAGCCAAGCCGGGCCAAGCCTATTGGCGATGGCAGTTTCGACCGGCAACCCCATGCCATCATCATCTCCTTCCCTCCTTTCAATATCATAAAGGCAAGTCCTCTTGACTTTCTAATTATGCCTGCAGCAACTTCTACCTCTAGTAGAGTAGGCATGATCCCCCTTTCTATAGAGAAAAAGATAGGGTGATAATGGATCTCCCTATCTTAATCATCTATTGCTATTTTGAAGCCCCTTGGTTGTTCGTCCAGTAGAAGTGAGAAATAGGAGTGGTGATACATTCCTTGAACAGTGACATCCAATGTTTGTTGAGACTCATGTATTCCAAGGTATGACAAATAAAGTCTCTATTCACAGGATCATAGGCCTTTATTAAGTCTACCTTAACACAGCATTTCCCATCCCCTTTCCTTTTAAAGTCCCTGATCAGCTCATGGGCTAATAATATACTCTCTCTCCATCATAAATGTAGATTGATTCTCGACTATCAGCTCTTTGAAGATTTCTTCAAGTCTAAGGCACATTATCTTTGTGATGACCATGTACACAAAGTTGCAACATGATATAACCCTTGAGGACCACCACTAATAGATGCATTAGTAGTGAATTCCCTGGTTGGGCTAGATTAATATGAGCATCTTCTCTTATTGTGCTAGTTTCTTCTTCACTCGTTCTCTGATTCACTTATAGTTGGATTTTCTTCAACTACTTCTCTATTTGGTCTCCAAACAGCCATTGCGGGGCACTGGCTGTCTATGTGCCTATAGCAAGAACACGTGTAGATAGGGGGCATCTACTCATGTTCAACTTCCTGCAACATAGAGCTTCCACCTTCGAGTTGGATAGTTATCTCTTAGGGCATATCTTCTTTGACAGTTATCTCAATCAAGACCCTAGCATAGGCCAAACTTGAATAGTTTGTTGTTGGCCTATCCCTCTTCATTGGTTTCCCAATGAAGCTTGCCACATATAGGAAAGGTTGATAGCAGATCTAAGTCCTATCTTTGGACTCCCATCTTCTCATGACTATTAAGTCTCCCATCAAATAGCCATGGCCAGACTCGAGTTTTCTATCCCATTCTTCCTAAGATCCAAACTTGCAGAACTAATAATAACTAATTTCCCTAGAGAAAATGTCCAAAGAACAGGTTGGCTTCAATGTTCTGGTCACATAAGCCTTCATGTGTACGTAATAGGGCCTTCTTCCCACCACATAGGAAATAATAGTATTGCCCCATGTGCTGCTGCCTCCTCCATCTCAGCATTAGAGAAGAAATGTTGATTTCTTTGAGTTGGCTATGGAGGGAGGATGATAAGTGATAGTACTCTTCTACCCTGTCTTTTGGGGAGCATATTTGTGTCTAAGAAACTGAACTCATTTGCTTTGCAAATCAGATCCCAGGGCCTTCTTTTACAACCATAAGAATCAGAACTCGGCAGAAAAATGTAGAAAATTTGGATAAATATAGGTAAGAACAGTGTCCAGGGTGAAATGCTGCAATAAAGATTTATAGTCAAGTGTTAAGGATACATAATGGCAGGTTTTACTTTGTGAATAATGCAATAAACAGATTTAGCAAAGCTAAACAGTAGTTCTATACCCCATCTGAGCATAAAAGCTTAATTAGCAAAAGAATAAACAGTGGTTCAGCTAAAACGGAACAAGTTCTAATCATCCCATGACTTTAACAACAATGACAAAATCTTGCTAAATGTTCTCCTGAATAATGAAATGAGATAATGAAGAAGCTAACTTGCCAGCAGAAATTGTTGCCTCATGGACCACCTCATCAATTTCATCAGTTGTAACTCCTGGACGTATGAAACGAGCAGCAGCATCTAGAACCTCTCTTGCAATCTAGAAAGCAAAGTTAATTGGAAATGGAAAAAGGAATTGGCAAAATACAAATAGGCAGCACATACTTTTTTTTCAGCAATGCAAAGTTTCGCATTACCACGAGCAAATCATCATTTATAAATAAGCACCACATACAAAAAATAGCCTTGCTAGGAAACCATAAACTTCTCACAAAAAATTGATTGTTTTTAATATAAACAATGAAATTTTCTTCTGCTGAGGCTTGAGAACATTTGCAACTAATTAAGACAAATTGATACACTATTTCCACCTTCAGAACCTTACAGAAGAGTAGAGAAAGTACATTGTGACCCTGGCAATTGATAAGAATAAATTCCAAATTTGTACAAAGTTTTACACATTTAAGGAGAAATTGTTGCAACAGAAACACGAGACAGCATGGTACTTACTCGACATGTTTCTCTCATTCTGTCAATCTGGTCTGGTGTCTTGATCTGCAAATATAAGAAGCTTTAGACAAATCTGACATAAATGATATTTCAAGCACCAAATGGTTATGGTAATATGTATACCTCCACAATATTCTGTAAATCACTGTTGGGCTCAATCTTGGGTATCCCCTGCACCAATGTTTATTTGAAAAACAGTAAGAACTAATTCAAACATCAGTTATACTATATGTAAACCTGAACAAACTAGAATTAAGCAGTGTAAAGAGTAAGGCTGTTAACTTGACCTAGGCATGGCAGCCCTTAGTAGAACTGAATAGAGAAGAGCCACTTGTTCTACATTTCTTTTCATAATTCAAGTAATGAAAAATTGGCCTTTTTGAAGTTCACTTATGCAATGTAATCCCGTAAGTTTACACTCATAGTTTCTTATTGTGAAAGTTTGATGGAAAATGGATCCACCTTCCATTAGACATCTGACTATTCTTTACTAGCAAAGGCGCACAGGAGATGAGCGTTAAAACGGAGCTCCAATTTATTATTGATAATCTCCATTAAAAGATAATTCTACAATCATGGTTATAATCCATATCGCAATGCAGAACGCATCAAGTGATACCAGATTGGACTAATTTCTCTTTATTTCTTTGACAGGATTCTAAAAAAAAAAAAAGTAAGGGCCTGAAACTTTTGAAGTGTCATGTATAAGAAATTCATTTTAAAACAATAGGAAGATGTGGCTTTATGACAAGAACTAGAAGATCAACAATATGAAACTATGAAAGAGAGAACACATAGGAAAGTTTTGTGATTTAATTATCATTAAGGATTAGAGAAGTTAAACTAATTAAGATGAGATAACATTTAATGAAATCAGATAAGATTGAAGTTTCATTGTGCTCTGAATGTGCTCTGAAGCAACATTTTCCTTACGGAAGTTTGCTTCTCCCTATGATCATCTTCCCCCCAACTGGGTTCAATTATGAACTTGGATTGATTGGCTTTAACTAGGAACTAGAAAAGGAAGTGAGTTTTTGATGATGCCCTGTTTACTCTTTTACCCATATAAATTGTCAACCACTAAATTTCAAGTCTTTATTTACCATAATTAGAACAATAAAATTGTCCAAAAATGTTAAGGGTGACTTCAAAAAATTTCCAATTTGATAGTAGTATGGATATTATATAATAGTTGCCATGGCTAATATTCGATCAAATATTCTGGAGCAAGGTTTCGGTTCATTTCACACTTGATGATAGATCACAAAAAGGTAAAGGTTTAGGTTCTTGAACTTGCTTATGGAACAGGAGGAGATTATAATAATTCACAATAAACAACACTTAACTGAAAGTAAGCAATATGTAATCTAGTGCTGCACCAGGGTTCTCTTCCAGGTTTCCAAATAAGATAATAGGTAGCACATTAACAGTATATTAAAAGGGAATGACTGACAGTGCCACCTACGCATAACATATTGCATGCCAGGCTGTGAGACAAGGACTAAAACAAGCACGCATCCTCTATGATGCAAGCAACAAGCCTTACCATGACTTGCTGAGCAAGGCCCTCATAAATTGAATAAATGCACCAAGCATATATATGAAAAAACAGACGAAGGTCAGCTCTAAACATCTGAATAGTGAAATTCAACCATTTAGAAAAATAATAAAATGGCTTACATCTAAGGCCCAATCAGGCTCCTCAATTCTATCTGGGACCACCCTCTTTCTTGATATTGGATACGGTCTTAATGTCCTGTAAACAACAAATGATGTTCAATTACCGTGAACTAGTCCAATGGAACGATAAAAGAGCTATGTAGGCTAGCAACACATATTCCTACAGAGCAGAATAATCTAAGACATGGATGATGGGCACCTTCAGAAGGTAATAGAAGTTTATAACTGGAACCAGAGAGGACGTGGAAGGATGTCATCAGGTAGGGGATCTTAGTAAGAGAGGAAAGGTGGAGCATGTCATCAGGCTCTTGTCGCTACCAACAATAGTTGTTGGGTAGGGGTGATGAAGGGAGTTCGATAGAGAGGATGTGGAAGAGAAGGGGAAGGGAGGGACAAGAAAGGGGGTGGTGCAGAGCGGAATTTTAGATGCCACCGCTTGTGATCTCCACCGCCACTTGCTTTCCAACAGGATAGGAGAGGAGAGGAGGGTATGAAACAGGTGTTGCACATTCTAAAGATTTTTGTACATTTTTCAAATGGTTACTCCATAATATTCAAGTTATGGATATTTTTTGTTATTACCCTTACATGATAATGAATTCAAAAAAAGTAAATGGCAAGAATAAATTTTAAGAAAATAATTATAGAGAGATATAACCTGTCAAAACATAAAATGTCAGGGAATGAGTTATATGAGACATTATATATTGTATTATTAAAATATATAGATAACCTATCACTAGTAATTGATGTTAGACATTACATTGCAAATAGTCGACTAATACCATCTAACTCATTCTTATTTTTTCATATCCATAGCATTCACTCCATGACCACTTAGGTCTCCCAAAAACAATATTTTGTTGCATATTTAAGTTGCCCATTCCACATGCCCAAAAAATTCCTCAATATACTCATATATCTAGGCATGGGTGCTTCTTAGTGCTCCGTTTTGCTGCAAAAGAATGTGTACTCTTCTTCTACACCGTCAAAAGTACAAACGTCATTACATTTTAGACAAAATGGGGATAAGTTAATGTCTCGCCCTTTATACACCCCACAGTAGGAGTATTCATGACATTGGGACACCTTATTCTTCTAATGCACCTATTCTCTTAATAAAACTGTTTCATCATTTTTATATCACTTGTTTATGTGTGCATTCTCTTTCAAAGTTTTTAACAATGGTTTCTCCTTACGAACAATCAAAGTTTATATCCTTTATTTCCAATTTCTTAAACCCCTTTCCCTAAGTTTATTTCCCATCAGAAAATATACTTTCTTATAGTCATCATGTCACCAACTTTAACTTTTTTCTTTTTATGTTTTCTTGTACAGAAATAGAGATGCTCTTACTGACTATTATTTAAGCCATCCTTCAATAGCCCACAAAAAAATCTTACTTCTGAATTTGCATAAATGACAAACAAAAGCCTACATCTGAATATGCATAAACGTGAACAGTTAAATAGCCTTCTCTAGCTACCATATAATGGACACCAAGTTTGGATTAAATACATCACTTTTGAGCAATGGACTATCCCAACTTATTTTCCATATAAAGTTTGGCAACAAAATAACTTCACAGTACAGCCAAAACCAATCAAAAAGTACACAATAAAATAGTGAGGAAAACATCCCAGTAGCTCCCTGTTAAATTAAGGTCCATAACCACCCTAACTTGGTCAAATTAGACTTGTTGGAGGAAACGTCAGGAAAACATCCCAGTTTTTGCAAGATTGTCTGAAACTTAAGTTTTTCAAAATAAGCCGTGAATCATCCCGATACAAGGGTGAATTTAGCTAAAGTTTTATCAAATATGGCTGAAATGTGAACATATTTTTATTTTAACATATATGTGCTAAGCTTCGTATTCTTATGCAATTATCATATTGTACTTTCAACTAAAGCATTTCGCAATTAATCATTGGTATATTTAACAGATTAATAAATTTATCTTTAAAAATTTATCCACCCACTTACTATATAAATAAAGTTAACACTCGTAAACTTTTGCTAATGTGCCAACACTCGATAGTCCGATATTCCAACCCGAAATTGCCAAAATTGCAAACAATGATACTCATAGAATTGCTTCAATATTGACACAAAATACTGCAAGTTTAAACCTTCTTAGCAAAATCATGGGGTCAAATGGTAAATCATTAAAAAACTAGTTTTACTTGAAAGTAAACTCCATCACATGGTATAGAGATCCTATTATTCTAACAACATTCGAATACTATATGGTATAACAAAATGCTATATTTGAATATTGTAGAAAAGTGTGTATCCTCTACCCTTTTTGCAATTTGTCATATTAGTCTCTTGTTTAGTCCAATATAGGGTTGCCACCAATTTAGGATATATCTTCTCATAGTGGTTGTTCTATCCAATTAAAGGTATCCACTTTGAGTTGAGATATTCAATATCTCAACATGGCATCACATCAGTATGCTATCTACCAAACACTAGCCTCTTCTTTCTCCACAGCATGGATGTAGATGTCCGCAAACATGTCCGACATGCCGGTTACACAAGTAAACGACACGTTTACAAAACATATTGTTTATGTCATTTTACAATATATAGGCCGACATATCGAATCAAACCAGTTATATCCACAGAGATGATTTTTCAAATGTAGGGTGACATTTTAGTTAATCAGGTTTCTGTTGAGATTTTGTGAGACATTAAATGTTAAATTTGTTACTCTAAGAGTAGACAATTAAATTACTAACTCTTGAATTGCTTGTATATTTTATATTAATTACTACTCTTTAAATTACTTGGACTCTTAAATTATTTGGAGTGCAAAATATTTTTTATTATATGGACTCCTATATAATATTTATTATTATTTTGTACTTATTCATCACTTAGACTATTAAATTACTCGATACAAGATCTTATGTTAGTAATGTTTATATTTGTACTTCTAATTGTTATGATAGTTGTCAGTTTTAGGACATTTATTACCCAGTACCACGAGGCTCCCGTTTATTCAAGATTCGGTGAGAGTCAAGATATACGCAGCCTTACCCGTATATATATGGAGAGATTTTTGTGACTCTTAAGAATTAAGAAACAAGCCTCCGCAGCAAGCTTCGACCTCTCAAATTTGTCCCAAACAAAGAATAAACAATTATAACTCATAAATTTTCATTCTTTATATAAATAGCCTAAAAAATAATGGCTAGGACATTTAGTGTGCGCATATATATATATATATATATATATATATATATATATATATATATATATAAAGAGATGGGAACCCTAACGCTGTCGCCGCTAGGGTTTGTAGCCAATTCCTGAGATCACGTGGGATCCAAGTAGGGAACTCGATCGGAGGGAGCACCCAATGGTGGCGGCAAAGTTGTGAAAAGCGCTAGGCGCTAGTCGGACGGGCATCTGCCGCCTAGCGCCTAACCCGCCTAGGCGGCCGCCTAGATGTTAGCGGTTCAATAAAATATTAAAAAATTTAGAAAACCTAATCAAAATTGTATAAAAATTTCATAACATGCACAGTCGGGCGTCGGGAGGACTAGGCGGGCATCGGGCGGACACCAACCGCCTAGGCGGTCACCTTTTAGAACAGTGGGGTGGGTGGCGGAGGATAGGCTCGGCTAGGTGGGAAGGCAGAGGGAGGTGGTTGGACAACGATGGTCTTGAGGAAGCATTTGCAATGGGGGCGCAGCAACCAGATACCGCATGCGGCCATGGCGACCGGGCGGATGGAGACGCAACAGGAGGCGAGGCGAGACGGAGCCCGCGACGCCTGACCGCTGATCAACCGCGATAGAGGTGCAGTCAGGGGGTCCGACGGGACATGGCAATTCGGAGAGTAGTCTGAACCTGGACAATGAGGATATGCCTCGACGGGTGGATTCAAAACGTTTCACGAAGGAGGAGAAAGGAAAACAACCGGCGGAAGATCAGATACGTCATAAATCGTGGGCTTCATTTTTTTGGGAGGACGACGCACAGGTTTCGGGACAGATGCAGTTTATCGCCCCCAAGCGTGTGGTGGATAAGGTCGGACAGTGTTTATGGAGGCGTATCTGGCGGAGACGACTAAGTACTGGAAGAACATTGTAGTGTTATATGTTCTTGGCAACCTTCAGTTCTACGGACAGATTCGTACCTATGCTGCTCGAGTATGACGGTCGAAGAGGAGCATGAAAATATTCTCGCGCGAGAACTGCTTCTATTATGTTCGGTTCACTATGAAGGAAGACATGGACAGAATCCTACATGGGGGCCATGGACGTTTGATGGTAGACTAATCATCATGAAGACCTGGAGTCAAGAAAATTGCGAAAGGGAAGTATTGAAGTCGGTTCCAGTCTGTATCTGACTTCCTGAATGGCTGATCAATTATTGGAGCATAGACATGATGATGTTGGTGGTATAGTTGGCTCACATATTAAGGCGGATAAAGCGACTACAAAGAGAGCCAAACTGGGCTATGCTCGGATCTTTGTTGAGATTAAGGCAGGGAGGGTTATGCCACAGACCGTCAAGTATGAGTTGTCTTCGGGAGAGGTGTGCCTGCAGCGGGTTGAGTATGAGTGGGTCCCGCAGATTTGCCAGTACTGCAAGTGTTTGGCCATTCGACCACATACTGCAAGATGGTAGAGACGCAACAGCCAGGTGATGTAATAGAGAACATCAACGAGAATGGACAGGAGGGTATGGTAATAGACATCTCTGGGGCAAGCACCTCTAGCAGTCATGGGAGGAACGACCAGTTCAGCGATTCAGAAGTAGCAGAGAGGACGACGATTAATACGCCGAGCGGACGAGAGATGGAAATGGAGATTAATACTGGGCTCGATAAAGCGTTGGATCTGTCTAATGCTCGACATACATCTACTGAGGATAGCATGGATGAAGCAGGAGGAGGGTCTCGAGGGTATCAAAGCTTGGTTGTGTTGCAAGCGCAAAATACTACACCGGGCAGGGGTGTAGCGGGTTGGGGCAGAGGGAGGATGGAACCGATGAGACTATATCAGAGGAGTAGAAGTAGCAGTAGTCGATCGAAGAGGGGAGGAGGCAACGCCGTTCCGGATAATAAGAGCAGGAAAAGATATGCAGGGCTTTGCGGGATGACACTGGACATAGTGCACAGTATTCGCAGGGGAGAGGTATTGTGCATTGACAATCCGCGATGGAAGGAAGTGCACCAGACAGTTGTTGAGGAGGCAGTACAGGAGGATTGTCAGAACGAGGTCGTTAATTACCTAATTAACGACTTGGATGATATGCATGGACCCGAATCACTGATTTAATGTCAGTGATCGTGTGGAACGTGAGGGGAGCTTGCGCCCTGGGAAGATGGAAAGAGATCTCTGATGTGTCGAGGAAGAAAAATTGTTGTATTAGCGCCTTGCTGGAAACTAAAATCAAGACGGACAGAATGCTGACATGGAGAACACCTACCAACTGGAGTCGGGATCATAATTTGCATCTTTGCAACATGGCCCTCATCTGAGTTAGGTAGGATTCTCGGAGTTGGAATAGGCAATGTGTTGCACTTGTCTGACCAATTGATTGCAGTTTATTTTGCTAATAAGGGAGGCTTCAAGTTTATTCTGGGTGCAGCTTATGGGCACAAAGGCAGACGCAAGAGGGAAGGCTTATGGCATGATCTCGACGGGCTTAGCAAAATGGTGGATGCCCAATACGGACTTCCTCTGGTCGTTATGGGCGATTTTAAAGCGTTGTTCTACAGACATGAGAAGGTTGGTGGTAAAATGGTTACAGATTGTACCTCCATAATTTTCAGCACTGTCTCATTCAGTCTAGATTACAACCTTTGGAGAGGACGGGACATCTGTGGACGTGGCACAACAAGGCTGTCTGGAAGAGGGTGGCGTGCCAGCTGGATCGTGTCACGCCCCGATCCCGCGGAATCGATAGTCGTCCCCCGGGCGTGACCGCCGTGCGGGCCTAGGTTGCGCACCGCACAAGGCTAAGTATTTTTGTTTCGCATAGCGAGCACATATTCAGAATACGCAGATAATTGAAACACATATTGAAACATGGAAAAGTTCTCTTTTTATTGATAATATGAACATCTATTACAAACTCCTTGAACTGAGTCATAAGGATTGCCTCTATGGCTTACAAAAGTGTTGACACAAAATGAGATAGCAGTCCTTTACATTACATCCTTACTAAACTCAAAATATAAGATCTTGCGTCGGAACGACTGCCTTGCCACGAAGTTGCATGGTTACTTGGTGGCTAGCTTCTTCTTCAAAATGCTTCTTCAAAAGGTTGGCACAGTCGAGGCGTGCCTACAGCTTGGACTGGATTGGGGGTTTGTCTCCTGCTCCTCGCTCGGCTCTCCTTAGCGCGAGGAACCTGTTTCAACGAGGGTCAGTACATCGAAACGTACTGGTGAAGGCAAGCTAACCCAACTATACCAATCAACTCGTTGTTTTAATGAAGCATGCATATTTGTGGGTTTCTATCTTGCCTTAGTTCATTTTTACAGCAAGAATTAGATATAGAAATCAATGAAATAACCTGCCACCGCTCGGTGACATTTACCTGCCCGTCTGAACCACCTGCATAATACTTACCTTGCCTTCCCTGCCAAGAAGACACAAGTTAGTAGCAACAGGTTTAAATATACAAGGGGGATCACTGGCACGTTGCCATAATGGACGGGCTAGTCTCAGTACGGAGTGCCGTGCGACGCATAGATCAGGACGTCCCAAGGCATTCCGTCCTATAGCATGCGACTATCATGAGTTCCGTCCGGATCGGATCGGTGCCGGTGCCCCAGCGACCGTCCGCAGGAACTAAGACCTTGTGCACAAGTTGTCCGTGATCAACGCAGTACACTAAGTTAGCATAGAGGCAAATCAGGGCGTATCAGGAGCATGGCAGTAACAGGCAAGATTTATTTTAGCATAGTCTTCCTGTTGGGTTATTGCTTTGAAAATGAGTTCTATACATAGCACAGTTTTAAGAAGAAATATACATTCTAACTTATATTTATGCATATGATGAACATTCCAAACGAGCAAGCATATAAGTAAGTAACCGTTCACAGGTTTCATTTGACAAGCAATATTTTCCAAGTCTATTCCCTTATTATCTTGATATCTTTTAGTTATTTACTTGGTATCGTTTGATCGGGCAAAGCGCGAACACAAGATTTAGATGTGAAGACTAGCAAGTAGGGCTAGCTAATCGGGTTGGTAGCCACTCACTTTAGTAGTTGGAAGGAAGAAGGAAAGAAGTGCTTTAGGAGTCCGCTTGAGCGACGCCTACAGCTGGTTCACCTGTATTGACACGAACAGCTGATCAGTACTTCTTCCTCTCTTTCCCTTATCGGAATTGAAGTGCAGTCCTAAGAACGAAAGCAATGAAATCCATCGAAACCGTTCAAGAAAACCCATGCAAATTCGAAAACCAACTCAAGGCACGAAAGCAACAAGCGACAGCGAAAACTAGGCAACAAAGAATGCAGCGGAGAGGTCCCTCCTGACTCTGCCGCTAAGTCGATCCTTGGGGCACGGTCCACTGAATATGGGAATCGATTCCGAAGAGACAAATCTATAACGAGGATGAGTTCTTGATTCAATCTATCCCGATCGAACGATACCGTCTAGTATTTCTTAGCCGCGCTCCCCGAATAGGGGAAACGGGGCACCACAGATCGGGCTTTGGGAAACTTGAGTTGGTTCGGCAAGTACCCTGGTGTTAGGGCAGAAGGGTTGATGGCAGGTACTTCGGACCACTTCCTGGTCTGCATACGACTTATTGACCAACGGAGGTCCAATGCAAGACCTTTCCGGTACAACAATAAGTGGGTGCTTCTCGAGGGATATAAGGAGGTAGTGCGATGCAAGTTACAGGCAGCTGTTAGAGGAAACCCTCAATTCCGGCTCGTCAGCAAGCTGAAGAAGGTGAAGGAGGGCCTAAAGGCTTGGAACAGGCTGGTTCCGGTCCGGAAGCTACAAGAGGAGGAGCATCACCTTCGGGAGGTGCAACAGCAACTCCAAGACGTCGGCGCTATCAGATTACAGCCTTTCAAGAGCAGATAGAACTAGCGCAAAGGGCAAAGTATTTGTGGCTGCGGGATGGTGACAGATGCTCGAAGTATTTTTACGACGTCGTGAGAGCACGTCAGCATCACAACCAATATCAGCAAGCTTATTACTGGCGACGGAAAAGAGGTGGCGGCCCTAAAGGACATCCAAGCGAAGACGGTGAGGTATTACTCAGACTTGTACAATCAACATAATTATTTAACCATATTTTCTGAGTTGGTTTGCAAGCTTATGGTTACGTCACACTGTAATCATGTTCTATTGGCTTCGGTGACAATGGAAGAAGTGGAAGGGATTATCAAGAGGGCGGATCCAAACAAAGCACCGGGACCTGACGGGTTTGACAGTCGCTTCTACCAGGTGCATTGGGAGGAGATTAAGTTTGAAGTGCTAGAGGTGATCACGGATTTCTTTGAGAAGAGCAGGCTTCTACGGGAGTTGAATCATACTTTCCTCACACTTATTCCGAAGGAGGGCGTCAATTCGCTCGAGGACTTAAGATCCATCGCGTGTTGCAACTACCTCTACAAATTGATTACACATTTGTTATGTGGGCGAATAGAGGGTATTATGCGGGAGTTGATTTCTCCGTACCAAGCAGCGTTCATCAAAGGGAGGGATATAGCTGACAACAATCTTTTAGCTCATGAGATGGTGCGTGATTTTAATAAACCATGAGGGGACAAGGCTTGCATCAAACTGGATCTTCGTAAGACATATGACACCGTGAACCGGGAGTTTGTTTATTAGATCATGCTTGCTATGGGCTTTGACAGCAGGTGGGTGACTAGGGTTCGAAAGTGTACATCACAACCCCGACATTCTTTGTGCTCATCCGGGGGCAGCCGCATGGAAGCAACAGGGGGTTGAGACAGGGTGACCCATATCGCCTTATTTGTTTACTCTAGTCATAGAATATTTCTCGTGTCTCATGGAAGCAGCGGTGCTCAGGAAGCAGATTATTTCGCTTCACAAGAGGGTGACTCTACATGTGTCGCATTTGATCTATGCAGATGATCTACCGGTTTTCTTGAAACCAACAAGGGGGTATGACTCAGGTGGCCTCTATCATAGAGATATTCAGTTTATACTCGGGTCTGCGTATGAATTGGGACAAGAGCAAAGCTTACTTTAATAAACACTACCAAAATAAGGAGGAACTTGCATCACTACTGGGTGTAGAGCGGAGATAGCTTCCGGTCAGATACTTGGGGATCCTGTCATCAGTCAATTACGTCAGAGATATAGATTGTCAGAGTCTAGTTGAGTATACACAGAGACGAGTAGAGAGATGGTATGCCCAAAATCTATCTTTTAGAGGACGATTTGAGCTGGTTCGCGCAGTCATCACGGCGATTGTCCGCTTTTGGTTACAGGCTAAACTACTTCTGCTCTATACGATTAATAGGATCGAGAAAATTTGTGCCAACTTTGTTTGGAGAGGGGGATTCATGCTATAGGGTGGGTGACCCTCTGTCGACCGCATAAAGAATGAGGAACATGTCTGCAGCCTTTACGACTACTTCGTGATGTTGCTAGGCTGAAGCTTACTTGGAAGTTTCTTTCGAGAGACTCACTATGGGCAGCTTGGATAGAGAACAGATACTTGGGGGACAAAATTATTGGTGTAGTTATTCAAACAATAATGATTCCGTTGTTTTCAAAAGTATTACTTTTTACCGCTCTAAATTGGAGAACTTGATCTCGAGGGTCTTCAAAGATGGAGAGAGCACAGACCTATGGTTTGACCCATGAATTGCATACCAAAATTTGGTAGAGCGAGGAGGGTCTATGGCATGGCGTGGCGTGTCGAGGGAGTGGAAGGAGGGAACGGGTGATTGTCATTCTGAGGAATGGAATCTGGCGTCCGGAGTTACATGATGGCACACGACAATTCAGGAAGTTCATTCGGACGATGAGGGTAGACATATCACTTCAGACTGATGCACGGATTTGGAATAATACTAGGAGGAGCGGTTCGCACAAAGAGCCGTAGCTAATGCTGTTAGAGTCGCACACCCGGAGATAGAGTTGGCGGATGTGGTGTGGGCCAAAGGAGTTGCTCGTAAAATACAGTTGTCTTTACATATTGAGCCTGGGAAGATTACTCACACTTGATAGGTTGCAGAGATTTCGATTGCAGCTGGAGACCCAGGGATATATATTGTGCCGTCAGGGGGATGAATCCATGACACACATTCTTCCAATGTCCGGTGGCACGGAATATTTAGCTAGCCCAACATGATAGGTTGGGTTTATCCAGTAGGGGGTCCATGACTGGAGAGCAATCGTCGAGGACATCAGAAGAGAAGCGTAGGGACTTTGCTTGGTACAACGAGGCCTGGATCAGATTTGCTGCAGCGGTCCAGCATGTCTGAAAGGAGCATAACAACCGTATCTTTGAGGGATCGGTGATTTTCACCATTGGGATTATCCATAATATTGAGCATGATGTCAGTATAATGAGAGAGAAGACGCACCCTTGAGCTGCCTCTTGTATTTGTAATTTTTGATTTAATTAATACAATTACCTTCTTCCAAATATATATATATATATATATATATATATATATATTGGAAATAGGTAATTTTATAAAACTTAAATCAGGTTACATCCCATCTACAATAATAAATGTGTTCCTTATCCAACATCACCAATACATCATGCTCTATATTATGGGTGATACCTACAATGGAAGTAGCAAGTCCCTCGAAGATACGCTTGTTCCGCTCCTTCCAAATATGCCACACAACTGCAGAAAGTCTGATCCTTGCCTCCTGAATCCAGTCCGTACCTTTGCGCCTTACCCGTGTAAGTTCCCCGTCGCATCCCCTATCTCGCGAGAGCCCACCGGCGGCTCAGTTTCCCAAGCTACGCAAGCCAAATTTGCCATGCAACCATACAAGTGAAGAACAAGTGCTTAGCCGTTTCATTCTCCCTTTGGCATAGGACACAACGAAGGTCGTTAGTCCGGACTCCGAATCTCTCCAGTCGATCCATAGTAAGTAGTCGGCCCATCACAAGTCTGTACATACAATACTGCAATTTCTTTGCTACTCCTCCAACCTACACGAAGTCGACATGGTGCATAGGTTGATCGTGTACCCATATGGCGTCATACACTCAGCCAATCTCTAACCTCCCGCTTGGTGACGCCCTCCAGATCCAATCGTCCTCCTCTATGCTCCCATCAATTGGAACCTCCTTTATTTCTCGGTCAAATAGCCGTGCCCATCCATGTATTTCTGGATGCCATACTCCATTCTGTATTATGCAACTGACTCTGTTGTTGGGGAGTGTGCCCGAAAACTCACCAACCACACCTCTCCATCATGCTCCTTCCTCCAAACCATGGGTCGAACCACAGGTCTGTGTACCCTTGAGATCTGCTGCTGGACTTTCGGTCTGAAAGATACAATTGACTTCATGATAACCAAATCATTATTATTTGCCTCTTTTAGGTACCTCCCTCTCATTCATGCTGCCCATAATGAGTTTTGAGTCAAAAAAAAATTCAGGTTAGTTTTATAGAGCTATGTCCCGCAGGACTCATAAGGAGCGCAAGCCCACCCCACCTTCTTTCTTAGGCCGACACAACGTGTCCCAACCTATAGCATGAATCTCTCCGTGCCATAGGAAATTGGCACATATTTGCTCGATCTTTTTTATGATAGCAGTTGGTAACAAAATCGCTTGTAGCCAGTATAATGCAATGGCGGTGAGAACATATCTGGTCAACTCTATACGACCTCCGAAGGACAGGCTCTGCGCATGCCAACCCTCTAGGCTCTACCCGTCGCTGAGTATATTCCACTAAGCTGCGGCAATCCATATCTCGAGCATAATTAACATAGAGAGGAATCCCCAAGTATTTGACTGGTAGCTCGCCTACTTCAACACCTAGAACCGCCGCCCGTCCTGCCTTGTCCAAACAGTGAGTATCAAAGTATGCCTTGCACTTGTCTCGGTTTAGCTGCAACCCAGTATGTAATGCAAATACTGCTAGAATATCCGCCATCCTCGCGAGTCCATGTCTAGACGGGGCCATAAACAAGTAGATCATCCGCATAGATAAGGTGGAAAACGTGAGGCTGAACCGTCTTGAATAAAGTCACAATTTGTTTCTTGTAGACCGTCAAATCCATGTGGCAAGTAAAATGCTCCATCACCAGAGTAAATAAGTATGGAGATAAAGGATCCCCTAGCCGTAACTCACGGTTGCTGCCAAATAACCCATAAGGTTGTCCTTGTATCAGAACCGAGAACGTAGGCGTCGAGATACATTCCCGAACCAAATCCACCCAAACGCGATCAAATCCCATTTCGAGCATGATATGGCAGACAAACTCTCTGTTAACTGTGTCATATGCCTTCCTCAGATCCAGTTTCACACAAGCCTTTGCCCCGCCTACCTTATTGAAACCCCGTATCATCTCATGCGCCAAAAGATTATTATCCGCAATCGTCCTGCCTTTGATGAATGCTGCTTGATTCAAAGAAACCAGCTCCTGCATGATGTCTTCCATCCTCTGGCACATAAGGTGTATAATTATTTTATATAAATAATTACAACATGCTATGGGGCGAAAATCCGCCAGAGATGTCGCTCCCTCAGATTTTTGAATGAGTGTCAGAAACGTGTGGTTCAACTCACAGAGGAGTTTACCATTCACGAAAAAACCTTGCACCACTTCCAACACATGCTTCTTCAACTTATCCCAATGCATCTTATAGAATTTACTGCCAAACCCATCGGACCCGGGAGCTTTGTTAGGGTCAGCACTAAACATAATATCCTCCACCTCCTTCATTCTGACCGGAGCCAGAATCAGACTATTACCCCTTGGAGTAACCAACCTTTTGCATACAATACGAGGGAAATCAATCATGCAAGTCCTCTGATTATAGAGGTCAGAGTAGTACCTAATATCCTCCGCTTGTAGTTCACTCTGGGAAGAAGCCTCCTTTCCGCCAGGGCCAATCAACCTATTGATGTGGTTTAGATGCTGCCTCATCCGGACCACGTCATAAAAGAACTTCGAACATTATATATATATATATATATATATATATAATGGCACCGATATTTAACATTCAAGATATCGGAATCCAATCCAACATTAACCTGACATCTGACATCTACAATCATGGTACCAACCCTGGCCTTTCATTCTTCATGGGCTCCACCTGATCTAAAACCCAATTCCCTTCCCTAGCTAAAGCCTAGTACTTCAACCGCAACTACCCTTCAAAGTCAACTCCTAGCCTCTATTATTAAACAGTCCTAGCCTTCCCTTTCTCTATAGCTATACATGTAACTTAAGGAGTGGCAGCAAGAGAGTCTCAACTATTTATCACAACAAACCATTTAATCTGCATCAAACCATAGTAAATATGTCAAGAAAACAAAGAGGGAATTTTAGATTACTATCATACTAGATTGAAACAATTTTGTACTTTCATTGTATTTCAATGTTATAAATTTCGTTAGAAGGATACGGTGCGCCAAACGGGCACCTAGCTCCCAGACCGCCTAGGTGGCCGAATTGAATTTATATTTTTTTTAATGTGTAATAGACATAATTAGCATGTGTATAGAAAATGACACAAACCTTTACTTGGTCATGTGGCCAGCATGTGTCACTTAAGTGATGTGGTGGTTGTGTGCCTGTGCCAGAGGGCTGAGTTCGATCCCTGGCCAGCATTTTTTAATTTTTTTGGGACAGTGGGCCCGGGGAACCTTAATAAAAATTGGGAGAGAGAGAGAGTGCAGCCGCCTCTCATCCTCTCTCTGCCTCCAACCGGCCTCCGCCTTCATCCTCTCTCTGCCTCCGCCTCCATTCCATCTCTCCTCTCCATCTCCTCTCCTCTCCTCTCCTCTCTACCTCTTCTCCTCAAAATAGAAGAAGAAGAAGCAACAACATCAGCAGCAACACATCAACAACAACAGCAATGGCGGCAGCAGCAGCAGCAGCAACACATCAACGGCAGCAACAGCAAGAACATTAGCAGCAGCAGCAAGAACATGTAAGTAATATTTTTTTTTTTTAAATTGCAAATCTGAAATTTTGAAATATGAAATCTGAATTTTTCGAATTTTCTTTGAATTTTTTTAATTCATGAATCGGCCTTGGCCGCCTAGTGCCGCCTAGGGCAAACCCGCCAAGGACCGCAGCCTAGCGGGATTTCAGTGCGACCGACAGCCGCCTAGGCGCCGCCTAAGCCGAAATTTAGAACATTGTTGTATTTACATAAGAAAAATGTTATGCAATCTTTTGTAGTTACTACTAAGTTTCATAAAAGGTCAATCAGGAAATTATAAATAAAAAGATTAATTTATCCACAAAACATGAAAATCCTATCCCTTAAGAATATGTGGATTTTCTTTTGCCCAGATTTGTGTTGTTTTTTCTGTACTGTTTTTTTTTTACTTTTATTGTTATTTCCGACAACCAAATACAGACTCAATATTCATCCATAGTGCCGCATATCATCATAAACTCTAACAATGCATGAGACCTTAACCCTCAAATCTACTAGAAATCTTCCCCAAAGTAGCGTCAACTCACTACCATCTCCTTCAAATCCATAGTTATCACCTCAAGAAACCCTAATTCTAAGATCCAAAAATAACCCTAACTCAATTTCATCGCCTTCGACCATGAACCAAACAATCCACATTAGGTTCACTCCAAGGCTTGCCTCCTTCTATCCAGTGCCTCCTCCACTTGGGTACCTATATCTCTTGACTTCTTCGATTATCCTCTTTTCTGAGGGTCCATTGCTCATCCACCTCCAGCGACGAACTCTCTCTGTCTTACAACTCGTGTCGCGTTGTGGCTAGTTTGATAGGATCTCTAACATTTTTATTCTCCGGCATTGCAGCATATTGCTCTCTGCCTCTCTCCAATATCATAGTAACCCCTTCTCACTACTCGTGATCGACAAAGAACATAGTGTAACCTTTTTCTTTAAGGGTTAATGTTGGTGACAACCCATTGTTCTTTTCCTAGCTCTCTTTTGACGTTGACTTGACTATACACTAGCTACCCACTCCTGTGAGTGCCATCATAGCCTACTTGTCATCCAACTGGTCATCTTTTTGATACTTACCTGGCCTGTTATTTACAAAAGTTGTCCTCGTCTTACACCCACTTCACAAATTACACACGTGTCGACTCCTTTGATCGGCATGATATCCATTTCCAGCTGCTCTTCTACGGCCACGAGTACTTCCCCGGATTTCTCAACCCCTAGTTCTTCTCAGTTCCAGTCCATGCTGGCATCAGTCCTCTCTTGCATTTATGATGCTTCCTCTACTTCATAAATTGGCACCACTGCTGGACCTAAATCTTTATTATTCTCTCAGAGCCACTCTCTATTATTCTCTGAGCCATTCTCCTCAGCGAAAGTTTAGCTCATGCAGCATTTACTCTCCGCTCCCTCGACCAACATACTTACTACTCATTTGTCTATTATCTCAGGTATCGCTTGTTTGTCTCAATCTACTCCCTAGCTCTCGATTATGGGGCCTATGATCATGTCTACTATTAGGGTTGCCCTCTGATGCCTAATTCTACAAAACTGACATATATAGCTAATAAAGACAGTAATCACGTTCTTGAATAACCTACATCTAGTTAAATCCAGCCATCCTCCAATCTGTCTTAGTGTACACTCGTTATGAGCCTACTTACATCTAGTTACTCCAGCCATCCTCCAATCTGTTCTGGTGTACGCTCATTATGAGTTAACCTCCAATCTATTGATCTACTTAATGAAGGATCTTAACTACTCCAACACCTTTCTCCCACTTCTATGGAAACTCAGAATGTAACGACATTTTGTGGGGGTGTAAGGCTAATAAGATGTACCAATTGGATATTTTGTCGTGTGGGGGTGTAAAACTATCAGGATGTACCAATTGGATGATTTGTTGTCTACACTCGCTTCTATTTCTACAATTGATTGGTACCATAGGCTTGGTCATCGTCCCATTCCCACTCTCAAACCTATGCACCCGAATTTATCCTTCTTAACCTATCATGGTGAAGCATCATTGTTCCTCCTCTCCAAGCCCTGAAGAAGTGGTTTTCCTTTCCCATTGGTCCACTCAAATATTTTTTGTCTTTGTATGCTACAAAGCTTATTTGGTTTTCCTTAGTTTGCAACATTCATTAAAGAATAGTTATCATAGGCGAAAAGCGCACCTAAGCATTAAAATTTTGGGATTAGGGTTCAAATTGATTTTTTTGTGTGAAAAAGAAATTTTGATTTGTAAACACCTCGGTTATGTAAACATGTTAAATAGCATGGACCTAGTATCCTTGGGATTTTGTTCAATACAAAGAAAAAATCAAATACGTAGAGTAAGCAAGGCGCGTGCATAAGCGCTACATAACCTCACCCTAGGCGTGGGTCTATGTGTCGCTTTTGATGTCTAGGCTCACTTCGTTTGAAGCGAAGAGCCTAGTTGTGCCTCGACTCATCTTACGTCTAGGCGCGCTTTAGACAACTATGTTAGAATGACTAGGCTCTTTTTTCTTCATGATCATTCTGAAATTATCTTCCTTTTACGAAGTTAAAATCAATTACTAAACATAAACAAGAAAGTTAAAACTCTTAGTATTGAAAATATCCAACATAACTTGGCTAAGATTTTCAACAACAACAAAAACTTTCGAAAGAACCATGATATACTTCACCTAACATGTCTATTTACACCCCAAAAATGGATCTGAACCTAAAAGTCGACACTTACTCGAGGTGATCCGTTGACTCTTTCAAATGAATATTTCTCGCAAGTATATGAACTTTTCCCTTCTTATTGCTTGCCAGATAATCATTGGTTGTGCTTGTTATGTTCACTGTCATGGACCCGAGGATGATACGATTGCTTCTCGAACCATTAAACATGTCTTCATTTCTAGGGTTACTCTTGTATATAGGAAGGTTGTTTTTTCCCCATACGATCACTTCAGCTGATGTCATTCTTTTAGCAGCAACCCTACTCCTCACCGTCTTCAGCTCCTGAGCCACCATCTTTAGCTCCTTTTGAGTTGTAATTTTCAGTCCCTCATGGTCCACCATCTTCAACTCCTCTTAGGCTATCATCTTCAGTCCTTGCACACTCAGGTCATACTAAGCCACAATCCTTAGCTCCTCCTAAGCCTCCTTGTTCCACATTCGGCTCTAGTGACCAACATATCACCATTCTTGCTAATCCAATACATTCTACTCAGGATCTACAATCATAAGAATAAGAGACCACGTAGGCCGAATCTTGTGGTCCCACTATATGCTGCATCCAAAATCCCCTTTTTCACATGGGTCCATATATGCTATCCGGATCTTGTGGTCCCATTGTCAACTAAATACAAAATGTTAACTCAAAATGGTCGGGGAGAAAGATGAAGGCCGGTACCACCTTGGTCCAACTTGAGATTTTAGACTTTGGGTGTTGAGTTGGGTTCACTTATTTCGGTGCATGTTTTACTTATGGTTTTATTAGAGTTTGCATGTTTTCCCCCCTTACTTATATTTAGTATTTATATTTATTATTTAGGATAAGGAATTTTTTTTGGGGTGCCATCCTTTTTAGTCTATATAAACATATTTAATCTCCGATTTTGAATGAATTAAGAGAATAAGAGAAGTTTATTTTATGAGTGAATACGAATCAAAGTCTTCAAAATTATCAGTTTATTAAAAGCCTTTTAACCCAAAATCCCCTTTTCTCCTTTATGCTCCTGTTGCTAGAGTACCCCACCCTCTGCGAACAATGAACCTGCTGTCTTGCAACCACCATTAAGTTCAAAATAGTCATGAAACCCTTCCTTTTGGTGCTGCCATCTGGCAACAATATTCCACAGATATTATCCCTATAGTAAGTGCAAAATCAGTCTGATTCCCCTTCTATCTCAATAAAAATCAGCACCAAAACCTACTCCTGTCACCTTTGGGGGTGATGTGTGTGTGTGTGTGTGTGTGTGTGTGTGTGTGGAGGCAAGAACCACTCACCGGATTGAGGTTGATTGTCTGATATGAGAAGTGAAGGCTTGGAGACATGGATTCATCGTCTTGGAGTGTGATCCAATTTGTTCCTATTATGTGGAGTGGATTCACAACTCCTTGGGTAACTCGACCAAATCTTGAATTAAATAGATTAATTATAAATATCTACTGTGGTGGTGGTTGGTGGATTATAAATAATTATTGTTTTAAAAATAAGCTACCGTAAATCTCATATCATTGATCGTGAGTGATCCATATAGATGTCCTTTTAGGTCTTGTGACAAAAAGGTCATGTCTGGAACAAAGACACTTCTTTGTAATTTAGCCTATAGAAAACGACATTGGCCATGATTGAGACGTTTTCAAATCTGCAAGCCATGAGAGTCTGAGTACACCAAAACTCTAGAATGAAACCATTTTATAGATAACTTTATAGTCCATGGAATTTGCATGTATGCTACAGACAGAAGCCTCTGATGGTTGTATCAACCAATTGAAAAGCATGTAAACAAAATGACATTATGAACCATACCCTGTCCAATCAAAATGAGGAAGTACAGATGTTCTACTGTGGTTGTTGTTGGTAGATTATAAATAATTATTGTTTTAAAAATAAGCTTCCATAAATCTCATATCATTGATCGTGATTGATCCATATATCCTTTTAGGTCTTGTGACAAAAAGGTCAAGTCTGGAACAAAGATACTTCTTTGTAATTTAGCCTATAGAAAACTACATTGGCCATGATTGAGACGTCTTCAAATCTGCAAGCCATGTGAGTCTGAGTACACCAAAACTCTAGATAGAATGAAACCATTTTATAGATAACTTTATAGTCCATGGAATTTGCATGTTTGCTATAGACAGAAGCCTCTGATGGGGCAGTATCAACCAATTGAAAAGCATGTAAACAAAATGACATTATGAACCATACCCTGTCCAATCAAAACGAGGAAGTACAGATGTTCGAGTCTGGCCTTTCTTTAAACAATACAGCCAACCATCTTCAGAGTTCTCAGACATTGAAGACTTATTAACTGTTGCTGTCTTTGACTTCATGTGCACAGATTTGTGGGAGCTCCAAGAGGCCTTGAAACAATCCTGTGAGCTACAAAGAAAGGAAACTCATAAATCATGAAATACATCAAACGACATATTCAATTTAACCATGAAACTTGTAGTTTTAGCTTGGTTGCACTTGCACATAATTTGTTTAAAAAGAGAAAAAATAAACCAGCACATAAAACAGAGCACACAACAACGCCCAAAGTTTAAAAGAAAACTAAACATCAAAGGTAGGTGATCAAAAGCAAAGTCACAAGTTCGGCCTTCGGGAATAATTCGACCAGGTTGAAAAGTTCAGGATGTGACAAAAGTTCGGGAAGAGCTCGGATTAGACAAAAATGTAAAAACAAAAATATATCCGATAATATAATTATATGACTAATAAGAATTCTGCTATGTACGAAGAAATTACTTTAAGAGTTGCACACAGTTATTCTAATATCTAATGTTTAGCTACAGTAGTTAGTAATTACTAGATTTAAATACTTCTATTGTAACTGGGGTGCTTAAATCTATTCGTCACTCGAGGAATTTTTTTTGGTATTAACTCCGAGAAAAGTTGCCAGCATATATAATAATTCTGATTCAACTTAGCAAAATATAAAAGTCCAATATTTGAAAATATGGACCCTAACAGTCATAATAACATATATAGGTTGCTTTGAAAATTGTACTCCCCTAGCATAATTTATCATTCCAATGCCAATGGACCAAAAGCCCCAAATTTCTTCCATGCTTCCAAAAACACTCTTCTTCTATGTTGTACTTGGTACTTACCACACCAAAGGTTCACAAACAACAGGCTCCATAATTAAGGAAGTTGAAGTCAAGACTCGGGCTTTATGGACCATGCATGAAGAAGCTGAAATCAAGACTTCTCTCTACTACACCTTCCTCACCCTTCCATCCGAATCAGCTTCTTCGCCATGGTAATATAAGCTTTATGTCTATGTTCTTCAGTACTAAACCTTTCAATGGGCCTCCTCCCATAATCACTTGCCACCACGCCTCTACGAAACAATATGTTGGCTTCCCATTGAAAATTTTCACAGAAGTGACAAATAATTTGTGAATTATCTGCTTATAATGTGAATAATTTGTGAGTTATTGGTGCACATACAATTAATTCATAAAATATGTCGGGATGGTTACTCCTCGCAAATTTTTCGAATAATTTGGGCACTGAAAAATATGGTACAAGTGTCAAGAAGGCTAGGTAATGGCAAAGGACATTGATCATAATAATGCCAACTAGACCTACCTATCCTGATGTCACCTCCAAAATGCTGACATGGCTAGAAACCTAGCTATCTAGTATTGTACTTTCAAGTTCGAATACAACGTGTTGGTGCAAAACCTTATGGCTTAGCTAGTTCCAAAAAACTTCAAGTTGCTACCAAAATAATTGTATCTTGAACCTCCAAGACTCCATAGCACGAGGAAGTATTTACTACTCAACCAATCCACAAGTTTTTGAAATATTGCAAGGATTGCTTATGAAGCAATGTAAACAGATGAGATGATTCCGACTGGAATTGCAAAAACGGTTAGACACCTATAAATAAAGTATATGAGTATTAGTTTTTATCCAAATCGACCCGAATACAGGCCCTAATTACTAAGCTGGAAAACTTCGGGAGCAACTTTAAGCCGGATACAAGAAGGAAGCGATTGGGTTGGGAAACTTTGGGAACAACTTTAAGTTGAATAAAAGAAGGAAGCGATCAGATGTAGGGTAACTCTGAGCGGTAGCCAATTCAAGTCGGTATTGCCGGGCGAGTTAGGTGCTAGCGGAAGTCGTAACTAAAACAGTTCGGAAATTGGAAGTCTTTAAGGAAACCACTTTAAAGCTCCAACAAGCCGTATCAATGAAGTATATGAGTATTTGACACATCAAATTCGAGTATTGCACCTCCATTGAAGTATGTATCCAGACTAGCAGACTAATGCAGATAAGAATTAAGAAAGGATGTGAAGATCTAGCAACTATTAGGTAGAGACTAGCAAAACTATAGCCAAGAAATTAACCTCTTGCTTCGTAAAAAAGTGTTATGTATCTCTTTGTTATTTAATTTCTTTTAGTCCCACATCTAATAATGTATTATGGAAAGGAACCTTTGGGTAAGTAAACAAGGAGCGCTAGGCACAGCGGAACAGCCGAAATCAACACTTTTGTGCAAGTTACCCTGCAAGATATAATGATTCATTTAAACTCTTTACCCCTCGAATCTAGTAAACGTCGCATTGTTAGATTCTTCCAAAACGTTGCACGACTCAATTCATATTTGAGATTATTATCTATTACATCATAAAGTATCATCAAACTCTTCGTCGATTATTTTTATTCATCGTTGACTTATTAAACTCGTCAATGATCATCGAGCACTTCATCAAATGTCTTATTCAATAGCAAATAAATGGAAGCCATTATAGTCAAGAAGGTGAACAATATACCTCGTTGACACAAAAAAGTCATGTGTCCTGCCTCTAATGGCGATGATCCACACGAGTCTCCATGCAACGAGAAACTTGATCGAAGAACACTTCTTCGATGGCACCAAGCATGATCAACTCTTGCTTGCTCCAACGAACAACGAAAATCATCGAGCCTGCAACTTTTACCCACTTTGAAATACATATTGTAATGTCCCCACAATATTTTATGTAATTCCGTAATAACGAATTGAAATACATTATTATTATTATTATTATTATTATTATTATTATTATAAAAAAGTCACATGTGTCCCGCCTCTAATGGCGATGATCCACACGAGTCTCCATGCAACGAGAAACTTGATCGAAGAACACTTCTTCGATGGCACCAAGCATGATCAACTCTTGCTTGCTCCAACGAACAACGAAATCATCGAGCCTGCAACTTTTACCCACTTTGAAATACATATTGTAATATCCCCACAATATTTTATGTAATTCCGTAATAACGAATTGAAATACATTATTATTATTATTATTATTATTATAAAAAAGTCACATGTGTCCCGCCTCTAATGGCGATGATCCACACGAGTCTCCGTGCAACGAGAAACTTGATCGAAGAATACTTCTTCGATGGCACCAAGCATGATCAACTCTTGCTTGCTCCAACGAACAACGAAAATCATCGATCCTGCAACTTTTATCCACTTTACATATTATAATGTCCCCGCAATATTTTATTTAATTCTGTAATAACGAATTAAAATACATTATTATTATTATTATTATTATTATTATTATTATTATTATTATTATTATTATTATTTAACTATATTTTGATTTCCACCCTCCTATATTTTTCCCCAATTTACCTAGTCACCTAAGGGGCTAGGTGCACCATTTGGAGATCGCTTGCATCAAAGCCCAAGGTTACATCGTAATTTGCTATCTAGTAATCATTATGTTCAAAAAATTAATTATCTATTTAGGAGAGGGGAAAACTATCCCTACTCCCCTCTCTCATAACTCCTCTCTTTCTCTCCTTCATTCACTCTCTTCCTCCCCTCTCTTTCTCTCCTCCTCTCTCTCTTCTTTCCTTGCCCTTTCTAATGTCAGACCCTAGCCCGAGGCCCGCTCCCGCACCTCGGCCTCCCCGCGAACTCTGCTACACCCTTGGCCACTGCCTCCTCCCTGTCAGACCTTCCGGCCAGCGCTATATCCTTCTCCTTCTCCTTCTCCATCTCCTCCTCCAGATAACCACCACCACCACGATTCTTTTCTGCAAAAAAAAAGAAGAATTGGAGGAGAAGGAACCGAATCTAGTAAACGCTATATTGTTAGATTCTTCCAAAACGTTGCACGACTCAATTCATATTTGAGATTATTATCTATTACATCATAAAGTATCATCAAACTCTTCGTCAATTTTTTTATTCATCGTTGACTTATTAAACTCATCAATGATCATCGAACACTTCATCAAATGTCTTATTCCATAGCAAATAAATGGAAGCCATTATAGTCAAGAAGGTGAACAATATACCTCGACACAAAAATGTCACATGTGTCCCGCCTCTAATGGCGATGATCCACACGAGTCTCCGTGCAACGAGAAACTTGATCGAAGAACACTTCTTCGATGGCACCAAACATGATCAACCCTTGCTTGCTCCAACAAACAACGAAAATCATCGATCCTGCAACTTTTACCCACTTTGAAATACATATTGTAATGTCCCCGCAATATTTTATGTAATTCCGTAATAACGAATTGAAATACATATTATTATTATTATTATTATTATTATTATTATTATTATTGTTGTTGTTGTTGTTATTTAACTATATTTTGATTTTCCCCCTCCTATATTTTTATTATCGAAGAACACTTCTTCGATGGCACCAAACAAGATCAACTCTTGCTTGCTCCAACAAACAACGAAAATCATCGATCCTGTAAACTTTTACCCACTTTGAAATACATATTGTAATGTCCCCGCAATATTTTATGTAATTCCGTAATAACGAATTGAAATACATATTATTATTATTATTATTTAACTATATTTTGATTTTCCCCCTCCTATATTTTTCACTAATTTACCTAGTCACCTAAGGGGCTAGGTGCCATTTGGAGATCACTTGCATCAAAGCCCAAGGTTACATCGTAATTTCCTATCTAGTAATCACTATGTTTAAAAAATTAATTATCTATTTAGGAGAGAGAGGAAAACTATCCCTACTCCCCTCTCTCTCATAACTCCTCTCTTTCTCTCCTCCATTCACTCTCTTCCTCTCCTCTCTTTCTCTCCTCCTCTCTCCTTTCCTTGCCCTTTCTGATGTCGAACCCTAGCCCGAGGCCAGCTCCCGCACCTCGGCCTCCCCACGAACACCACTACACCCTTGGCCACTGCCTCCTCCCTGTCAAATCTTCCGGCCAGCGCTATATCCTTCTCCATCTCCTCCTCCAGATAACCACCACCACGATTCTTTTCTGCAAGAAAAAGAAAAAGAAAAAAGAAGAATTGGAGGAGATGGAACAAAGGAAGAAAAGGAGAAGAAATTGAAGAAGTGGAAGGAAGGATTTGAATCTTCCAAATTTCCAAATCAAGAGGCAAGCCCCTCCCAAATATTTTTTCCCCAATTTGAAATTACATCACGTTATTCAAAACAATTTATCCTTTCTATTCTCATTTTTAATTGCAAACTCATGCATATAAATTGTAGTCTCAAATTTTAAGATGTGATTGTAGGTAAATTTTTTATTTATGGGTATGAATTAATTATATTTGGATGCATATGTGATGTGGTGTGTGATTTATAGAATAGGGCAATTTTAAATTTAAGAAAAAAGTTCTAAATTTTGGTTTTGGTTTGTGATAATATGTTAACTCTAGGTTTTGAAACTAGAAATAATTATGTATGTGTCTATGTTGAAATGATACATGATTTCCATGGTTAAAATGACATAAACCCCTAGTAGTTTAAGTTTAGATTCATATGAAATCTCGTAATACATTCTGAGTGTCTTAGATAACCTTGCGACTCAAAATCAAATAAGTTCCGATTTGATTTTGAATGGAAGTAACACTGCCCGGAAACTTTAATTTGGATATAATTATAACTTAAGTGGTCAAATAAGCCTAACTATCATAATTTAATAACACGGCCGTATTAGGACACCTCCAAAGTAAGTTTGGGTCGTTCCGACTCAATTTCGAGGTTTCGATTGGTCAATTTAAATAAATAATCTTTAATTTAGCAAGTCTATATTTCGTTTGAGTTATATTGTATACCTCGAAATGGAAAGTTAACGTAGATACGATACTCTATGTCATTATTTCTATTGCCATTTTGGAGTCAAATTTGAACTTATGATCCATAATTAAATTTATGTTCATGCGCATATGGCTTCTTGATTAGGGTAAATGTCCTTAGAGACTGATTAGTCACAATATTATATTATCAGAACCTTATAGATTTAATTTTTGGTCGTGTTGGACCAAGATTTAGCTCTTGATATTATTATTTTTCTCTTTTTCTAGAATTCATCATATCCCTGGTTTAGGAATACCAAATTTGCCATAATTGTGAATAGGAAATCTAGTACGTAAATTTGATAGTAAATCTTGAAAATGTTTAGGGCGTGTCAGACCCAAAATAAACATACAACCCTTTTTCGACATATTTAAATTATTATTCAGCACCATCTTAAAGAATGAGTCTCAGGCGACCCTTTGGGAACTTTAAGTGAGTATTGGACATAGGAAGTAAAATTAGTTTAGTTCAAAGGAGTGTCATAGTCTAAAATTAGACTATTCGACCAATTTTGATCAACTTAATTGAAATTTAGTCTTATTTTATTGAATTCATTATATCCATTTTCATGTTGCGCTTTAATAATCATAGTTGCGCTTAAATACAGAGTACTCAATACCTAAGTGTTGGTCGATGTCCAAATCCGAAAAATGATCGTTTGGGCTCATTTTGGGGCATTTTCATTTAGAATTTTGTGTGGATAGTATTAGGTTCAAGGTTGTAAAAAGCGCTAGGCGTTAGGCGGACGGACACCCACCGCCTAACGCCTAGACGACCGCCTAACACCTAGACGACCGCCTAACGCCTAGACGACCGCCTAATTCTAGACGGTCGGCAGGAATTAAAAAAAAATCTAGGAATTAAATTCTTGTGTTTATTTATATTCCTTTTTATATATATTCTGTTTATTTATATTAATTTATGAGATAGCTTTTTCTTCAAACCGTTTGATAATTATAATTTATTAAAATGAATTCAAGGTTAGTTTAATTATGAGATAGCTTTTAGCAACAGATAATAAATTATTGTTATCACTAATTAATTATTATTATTATTATTATTGAATGTGACAACAAGCATTGAAGAAGAGTAGAAAAAGCATTGGAAGTGACAACAAGCATTGAAAGTGACAACAAACATTGAACAAGCATTGAGAATTTAAAGCATCACTAATTAATTATTATTATTCCTCGGATGGTGACCATTCTAGGAGCAGTGCCCAGAGTCTTGTCCTTTCTAACAGGAGTGTGCATTTCATTTCCCATTAATTAGTTCCTCTCTCTCTCTCTCTCTTCTCTCTCTCTCTCTCTCTCTCTCTTCTCTCTCTCTCAACCTTTCTAGCAGCAACAACAACAACGGTCAAGTGACCGGAGGGGCGGGCTACATCAGCAGCCACACCGACCTCCAGCGCCTCGGAGAGGCTTTTGCGTCGTTGTCGTCGACAACCTCAACAACGCCTCCAAGATGAGTTTCTTGTCTCGCTCTTCCGCCTCCGTAACTCATGATATATTATGGATATCATATGTCCCGACTACGAAGGTACGTCCTAGACAAAGTCATATCTTGGGTTGAGTCATTGGTACCAACTCATCTTGAGACTTAACCCGTGTTCATTTTTGGGAGTCAGCATAGGAGGATTTCCTATTTTAGCATGACTTAGGGGGCATATTCTTTCGTATGCCTTCATGTCCAAAACTCCTTGATCTTTGCTCTTTTATTTGTGATGTTGCTTTTCTTCGCTATATGTTGCTTGGATTGCTTACATGTATGTGTAGATTGCTTATAGCTAGATGTGCTTGTCATGATGTCTCTAGTTGCCTTGGTCCTAAAATTTCGATGACGAAATTTTTTTAAGGTGAGTAGAGATGTCACTCCCCTATCCCGTATACTCAGAATATACTCAAGTTGGCACACTTTTGGTGTGTTTTCATTCTTGGCGCACTTTGAGTATACTTCAAGCACATGGTTGAATGGAGCTTGGCGCACATTGGCTAATATTGATTGTGTGGTGGTGGTAGGTAGGGTGTATAGCTTGGATTTCTTGGAGAGATCCGACGGTTCACCATCCATCCCTTGCCTATATATATTCTTGTCTTCCCTCTCTCTCTTTCATTATTGTGTTCTTATTCTCTTTCCATCTTTTCTTCACATGCAAGTACATCTTGCATTGAATGAAGAAACATGGATCATGCATAGATTTATTTCTCCATTAGTTCTTTGATTTTTTTTAGCTTATATTATTGGGATTGAGTTCATCTTGATCTTTAGTGCTTGCTGCTTTAGATTTCCATGACTAGGATCTTATAGATCTGAGTTCACAATTTATGGATCTTCTTGATATTTTGAGGGAATGATCTCCCAAAACATAGTATTTTGAAAAAGTACTTGGCTCATAGTGATGGACATCCTATATTATATAGCTTTGCTTCTTGGCATTTGTGATTTGGAGCAATGTTATAGTCTCGAGCTTGAGCTCTGAGTGCATCAATGGTGGGTCGGTTGGAGAAGAAGAACAGTGACAAGAAATACACATGAGAATTTGTATTAGGGGCGCATGTTGAGTGTGACCCGCAGTCAATGGGCGCATGTTGAGTGTAACCCGCATTTCATACTCGTGCGTACTTTAAGGGTACTATTAATTTCTTGCAAAAGTATATTAAGGGAATAAATTTTCAGCTATTTCGACATTTCTTTGGATACTTGTCTAAATCTTGAGGAACATTTATACCTTAATAGAATTCGGAGAATTGAGCCAACTATGCTTCTTCCTTAGAAATCATCAAACTCCAACACTCATCCTGTTGATTCTGTCCCTCCCGCAAACCTTAGTATATTTTCAATATGTTACGTGATCGCTTCCACAATGAAGATATACACAATCGTGCTATTGATCATCGCCAAACTCTTCAGATCATTGGCCAACATGTACACTGAACATGACACGATGATTCCTGCTCGGTATATAATACTACATTCCTGAATTCTTGGCACAAAAATGATAATGGGTCAGAACCATAGCGTGGCTAGGCTATTGCTTGTTTGAATGTTGCATCTACACTTGGGTGAATCCAAATTTGACTCCTTACATTAAATAGATTCGTATCAAATGTGCATGTACCCTGTACGATATTATTAAGGGGAATGTTCCTGTGGCGACGACAGAAAATTCCATATCACTGTAGGGTTAATTAGGTAACATAAAAGCTGATTAGAACATAGGAAGGAAACGGCATCGCGAGACATGCGTGACGGGCCGTCCCGTAATAATTTTTATGGTGTGCAAGGTTGGCCGCCACGGATATTATATATCATCCAGATGCAGTGGAGTACAATATTCGACCTTTTATAGTTAAGATCGAGCCAACATTTTTTTCTATAGGAAGGTTAGAATTGTTACTGATTTATCAGCCCGGTGGCCCTACAGGGGACTGGTGCGACAATTAGCACAGTAGCCTTACGGCGGACTAGTGCAATCATGATTTTTGACTTGTATAATATTGGCTTAGTTAGCCCTGCTCGACATGGCACGATCTGAGGATGCTTATTAATTATTATATCTGGGATAACCCCAGACTCCACATAATAAGCCGTAACATTAATTGGTCGTTCTAACCTGACTTGGTTGTGATTATAATTCTGCTAGTAGCTTAGGGACATGGACTGTCATAGTGTGGTGTTCAACTTCTGTCCTTGTTTTGTTGGAGAGTTGGGTCATTATTCTATGATGGAATATGAACCGAACTACGACATAAAATCTTAGCTTGACCATAATCACGGGACGTATCTTATCTTGGGTGGCATGGCATTTTCTGTCCTTGTTTGGTGAAGGAGTGTCACGTTATCCCAAAGATGGGGCACGCACCAATGATTCTTGGCTCTTGCACTTTATCCTATAGATCTGGTTTTGTTTCTTTATTTAATACTTTCTTTGTGGTAGTTGCTATTTGGGGTCTAACCCCACTGATTTTGTATGGGCAGGTATATAGCCAGCACTAGAGGATCCAGCTTCTCACCCTCACTGATGGCACGCACCCAAAGGATGGTTGCTGAGGGACACGAGTGGGTTCCTTTATTCACTGCTCGTCTTTTGTAAACTATATTCTTTTGGGTTAGCCAACCGACACTTGTTAGCCGACAAATCTTGATATTTGTTCCTTACATGACTGTATATATTCAGACTGTAGCAGAGTCATGTACACTTTGATCTAGAATATGGCACATCATTCTATACCGCTAGATCTTTAAAGAATATTTTGATGTGGAGTTTGGGATGTCTTACTGCTTATTCTAAAATATTCTATATTTTTGTTACTTGTTTGAATGATTGAGACATAAAAGTTCTTAATCCTAGGAGACTTGATTTTAGTATGCACCCCCTTGTCTCTAGATAACCTTAACACATTGCGGGTTGTTTCGGTATTCCGCAAGGTGCGGTTGGCTGAGTCATTCTCTCGCTCTCCAATATTCTGGATCTGGGGTGTGATTAGGTTTTAGTGGTGGCCCATGCAGGTCTCAATTTTTTTTAGACTTGCGGGGTGTCTTGTTCATAGGATGTCTCAATCCACATTGTTCCTTCTTTAATCCTGCATTCGTCTTCCTCGATACCGAGCTTGAACTTTAATGTTGATTGGTTTCCTCGATTCCTTTTCGTATTGTTCTTGATTTATCATGTTTCTTGTGTCCTTTTCTTTAGGGCTTCTCCACCCTTGGTGGTTGGTGCACCAGCAGTTTTAGTAGGGCAAGACTCCGTTGATCAACAATGAGAGGCAGCACATGTTCGTGATAAGATCAGAGTAGAACCTGTGGGAGAGCAAGAAAAGCAGCATATACCAGAGATGTCAGTTCCCCCGGTTGTACCAACAGTACCTGCGATGTTAGATGTACAAGTGTTACTAGAGATCATAAGAGGTATGATAGCTACACAGCAACAACAACAGCTTCAGCATCACGAGTATGTCCTACTAAACCAGGGATTGCAGACAGCCTTGAAGAGAAGTACCAGGATGGATTTTGGGGCATCTGTCAGAGTTTGCAAATTGAACCCCAGATATTTTGATGGCACGGAGGACTCTATCACAACAGATGACTGGCTCCAAGACATTGAGACGATATTAGCAGCAGCAAAGGTCCCAGCTGACGAGCAAGTTGATCAAGTTAGATTGCAACTCCAAGATCTTGCACGAGATTGGTGGAAAACAGAAGAAGTTGGCATGAGGTGTCCTATCTCTTGGGATGATTTCAGGGCCCGTTTTAGGACAGTATTTTGGAGTAGTAGCACGGTATGAGCTACAACGGTTCATTGATCTTAGACAAGCAGGCCAGACCGTAGACGGATACACAGCAGAGTTCTACAGATTGAGCAGATTTGCTCCAGCCTTGGTAGCCATAGAGCTCGAAAAAGCAAGGAGGTTCCAGTACGGACTTTATCTCGAGATCTTACGATTGGTAGAGGGGCATAATTTCTAAACCTTCGATGAAGTATTGATAGTAGCTAAGAGATGCGAGCTGACTACACAAAGATTTGCAGTCAGGACAGGAGTCCAGAAGAGGTCTTATGCCCAGAATATAGTAGGAGAACCAGCACCTCGGACTTCGGCACCAGCACCCGGTGTCCATATTCGTGATACAGTACAGTGAGACCCAGTGGCATCAGATGCAATGGCATCAGCTTGGCAACGATAGCCAAGGCAACATCAACAGCACTCGGGGGACCCCGTAGGCTGCACTCACTGTGGCAAAAGAGGTCACACCCGAGACGTATGCAGAATGGCAAGTAGAAAATGCTTGCGATATGGAGGTTCGGACCATAAGATAGCTACTTGCCCATAGATGCATAGGCAAGGAGGACCACATCATCAATTCCCGATATTACCAGCTCCAAGGGCAGTTCCATATCAAGAGCTAGTACTAGCAGTACAGCCAGTAGCCCAGCGTCCCATGTTAACACAAGCTCAGATATTTCAGCAAGGGCAACGTCAGATTGGTCAACAAAGGCCACAAAGACAATGTCACCCTTATGACAGAGTTGCAGTAGCACCGAGATACGATTAACAGGGTTTGGCATGCTGGAACAGATGCTGGTTAAAGACGGTTCAGTTGAGGGTACGTTGTGAGCTTCTTCGGTCGTATTCTTGGGTTCTATATTCGACGAGTGGAGATGAGTTTCTTGTCTCGCTCTTCCGCCTCCGTAACTCATGATACATTATGGATATCATATGTCCCGACTACGAAGGTACGTCCTGGACAAAGTCATATTTTGGGTTGAGTCATTAGTACCGACTCATCTTGAGACTTAACCCGTGTTCATTTGTGGGAGTCAGCATAAGACGAGTTCCTATTTTAGCATGACTTAGGGGGCATATTCTTTCGTATGCCTTCATGTCCAAAACTCCTTGATCTTTGCTCTTTTATTTGTGATGTTGCTTTTCTTCGCTATATGTTGCTTGGATTGCTTACATGTATGTGTAGATTGCTTATAGCTAGATGTGCTTGTCATGATGTCTCTAGTTGTCTTGGTCCTAAAATTTCGATGACGAAATTTTTAAGATGAGTAGAGATGTCACTCCCCTATCCCGTATACTCAGAATATACTCAAGTTGGCACACTTTTGGTGTGTTTTCATTCTTGGCGCACTTTGAGTATACTTCAAGCGCATGGTTGAATGGAGCTTGGCGCACATTGGCTAATATTGATTGTGTGGTGGTGGTAGGTAGGGTGTATAGCTTGGATTTCTTTGAGAGATCTGGCGGTTCACCATCCATCCCTTGCCTATACATATTCTTGTCTTCCCTCTCTCTTCCATTATTGTGTTCTTATTCTCTTTCCATATTTTCTTCACAGGCAAGTATATCTTGCATTGAATGAAGAAACATGGATCATGCATGGATTTATTTCTCCATTAGTTCTTTGAATTTTTTTTTTAGCTTACATTATTGGGAATGAGTTCATCTTGATCTTTAGTGCTTGCTGCTTTAGATTTCCATGGCTAGGATCTTACATATCTGAGTTCACAATTTATGGATCTTCTTGATATTTTAAGGAAATGATCTCCCAAAACATAGTATTTTGGAAAAGTACTTGGCTCATAGTGATGGGCATCCTATATTATATAGCTTTGCTTCTTGGCATTTGTGATTTGGAGCAATGTTATAGTCTCGAGCTTAAGCTCTGAGTGCATCAATGGTGGGTCGGTTGGAGGAGAAGAACAGTGACAAGAAATACACATGAGGATTTGTATTAGGGGCGCATGTTGAGTGTGACCCGCAGTCAATGGGCGCATGTTGAGTGTGACCCACATTTCATACTCGTGCGTACTCGTTTGGGCTCATTTTGGGGCATTTTCATTTAGAATTCTGCGTGGATAGTATTAGGTTCAAGGTTGTAAAAAGCGCTAGGCGTTAGGCGGACGGACACCCACCGCCTAACGCATAGACGACCGCCTAATTCTAGACGGTCGGCAGGAATATAAAAAAAAATCTAGGAATTAAATTCTTGTGTTTATTTATATTCCTTTTTATATATATTCTGTTTATTTATATTAATTTATGAGATAGCTTTTTCTTCAAACCGTTTGATAATTATAATTTATTAAAAGGAATTCAAGGTAAGTTTAATTATGAGATAGCTTTTAGCAACAGATAATAAATTATTGTTATCACTAATTAATTATTATTATTATTGAATGTGACAACAAGCATTGAAGAAGAGTAGAAAAAGCATTGGAAGTGACAACAAGCATTGAAAGTGACAACAAACATTGAACAAGCATTGAGAATTTAAAGCATCACTAATTAATTATTATTATTCCTCGGATGGTGACCATTATAGCAGCAGTGCCCAGAGTCTTGTCCTTTCTAACAGGAGTGTGCATTTCATTTCCCATTAATTAGTTCCTCTCTCTCTCTCTCTCTCTCTCTCAACCATTCTAGCAGCAACAACAACGGTCAAGTGACCGGAGGAGCGGGCTACATCAGCAGCCACACCGACCTCCAGCGCCTCGGCGAGGCTTTTGCGTCGTTGTCGTCGACAACCTCAACAACGCCTCCAAGATCGCTATCAACTGCATCATCGAGCTCATCGGCGACAACGGAAAGAACTTAAGCGGTCGACCTATGAAGTCGGAACCGACTTCTAGGCGGCCGTCTCGCCGCCTAGGTGGCCGACTTCTCCCGACTTTTCTCCCGAACGCCCAGGTGTCCGATTACGATCGAATTATATGCGGCCCATGGATGCCCAGCACCTAGGCACCGACTTTTTTCACCCTTTAGAACACTAATTAGGTTTGGATCTTAGCAACAATTTCGATCTAGTAAACCTATGTATCGTAATTAGTATAGGATAAGGTTGACTCTAGGCAATGTCGAATGCCAAAATTTAAGGTTTCAACCTATAACTAGGGTTTTCCGATTTATTCAGAATAAACCTATTCAGTATGAGTCATTATCGATCATTCAAAGACTTCTAGACAAGTATTTGACCCATGGTATAGCTTAGGTTCAATTCATGGATAAGGCTTAAATTTGGCAATTCGACACACTAGTTTGAACTAAATTTCAGCGCATACCCAATATCTAGTTAGCATATTCAAGATTTTAATTATACGCTTACATTTAGCTATCTAGTATTTGGTACCCTTAGGGTTCGGACTATAACCGAAGTCCGAATAATCCTTTTTTAACAAAGTCTTCTTAAAATTCAGCAAGTGTGTTTTATTATCATATAATACTTCAAATCTAAGTTAGGGAATTTTGATTTATCATATTCAACCTTGCATACGTGAACATTTAAGTGATTACTAACCCGTAGCTCTGTCCTATGTAGAGCTTAAGTCCATAATGCTTGCAAATTTGCTACGATAAGTAGCTCCGGTATGAGTTTTAACCTTCGCTTGCTTCTAACTTAAAATTATAAATTGTATATATACGTAGGGTTTCCGATGTTGAGTTTGTCCACCGAAAGAGGTTTTACTCAGGAATTCGACGGAAGATTGCTCCGGGTCTGAAAATTGAATTGTTGAAAGATTTTCGAATCAAGAAAAATAAAGAAAACTGCCGAAATTTTTGGAAATTTCCTGAGAACTAAATTCAATTCTAAAACCGTCGAACGTTAAAAACCCCAAACTAGGATGTATTGTGTGCTAGAGTTAGACGGCTCATGATAACTCAAATTCATAGTGATCAGATACTTTGACTTTAGGACGTACAGGACTCGAACACGAAAACATGCAATGAAACTGAATACAACATGGAAACATGCAATAAAACTAAATTTTCAAATCATTGTTATCATATTGCAAGGATATCTTGCAAGGATATCTGTTATGGCGAATATTCCTTAGTATGGTGTTCTCGTATTACATCATGCATATGCGCACACGGATCGAAACACATACTTCATGTTTTGTATGGAGTCTTCGGATAGATTACGTGACACTAGTTCACATAGATAGAAACTCATATTCCGAGAATTCCAAATTCAAGATAATAATAGCTAGTAATTGATTGTGGTTATTAAGGTTGCATCATAGGGAGGGTAAGAACATTAGAGTCATACTGGACAATATCCTTGCAATATAATAAGTAAACAAAAGTTGATCAATTTTCTTCATAAGGCCTTGCTAAGGAAGGGGGTAAGGCTTAGCTCACTATTTGAACTGGAAACTGTAATACTTAAACCAATCGAGTATCGATTAAGTTTGATAAATAATATATTTTTTCCACAATGTATGTAGGGCCGAATCATAAGCATCGTGCCATCTAGAAACAACATGATGAAAAATAGGATTATTGCTGAGAAAATAGTCAAAAAGTATGATTTATAGTGTTCGCCAGCTACATTTTATTTAGAAGTCCTTTAATTTTTGGTTTGGTTGATTGTGATACGATTGATTGTGAATTAACTACGTTGGTGTTTGATACGAATGGAGTGTTAGGATTTGTGTACTATTTGATCAATTCTGTCTGTTTTAACTTATTTTTGTCATTTTATTGGAGGTTGCATATCGTTTGACGACCAAGTATTGTTTACCAGATTTAAGGAATGAATTATGATAAGGCAACTATTGTACTTTAAAGAGGAGTTGGAGTTGGAGAACAAGATGCTAAAATTTGAAGGCGAGCATATTGAATACGAATCTTCTACTCGTCATCAATTAAGGTACATGTGTATTAATATATGTTACGGGTTAATAGTTGTAGTTGGGTAGAATAGTGAATTCCATATTTATATTTTTTGAATGTCCTTTTATCCAGAAAAATTAAATTATATCTTGTAATATATGCTCTATGGTAAACCTATCCTAGAACCTTCCAGGCGACAATACCAAATACGAGTACTCGAGTATTCGTGTGTCGTGTAGCATGGGATGTTTGTTACGTATTCGGCTTACCGTATTCTGAAAGCGGGGTGTCACACCCATTGTAAAAAATTTTTTTTTTTTTTGTTGTCACGAGGTACATCAGATTTGCATACAACAGCAAATCTGGTTCAGATGATTGTGAGGCTAGTCGCGCTCGGTTGACCGACTAGCTAAACGAATGGTTGTCTTGTATGTCGCATCGTGGCAGACAACAAACTAAGACTGGTCATGGGTATTTGGGCAGGTCTTGAGATGGGATTTTGCACAGAATTCACTCAGATAATGTTCCTCTCAAGCCTGTAAATATACGGGAGTGTCTTGGGAAATGGGTTGGTCTTCACAAGGAAATATCTGATCAAATATAACCCTATTCTAATTACGATTCAGATCTGATTTGATTTGGGTCAAATATATATATCAAATATTTCTAGGATTCTACCTTAATAAAATTAGGATCAATTGTATCCCAATAATACATTTGTGGGAGTTGACTAAGTCAAATCTTAATTAGTTCATGTGCTAGCACAAACCTAATTATATTGATTTTATTAATTAATTAACAACGGATATGAGCACCCAATAATCTTGTTTTAGTGCCTATTACATCAAAGACTTATAGTACAAGTCAGACATCATATGAGTTGACATAGAGTGTACTAGTTATCTGAATCAACTAATGTCCTTACTAGGAAAGTTTAAGAATGAAGCATACAAAGATAATTAGATCTCAATACTGCTCGCATTGTGGTTCCATTATCAATTGCTTTCATTCTAGGGGCTTTACCATGTTCTCACAAGCAACATAAAGTAAAACGAAAAAGTCATCCATTGCAATCAAGATCGATAGGCCCCGCAGTGAGAGAGGAGGTCGAGAGATACAGAGTGGGAGAGAGGAGGTCAAGAGATACTCAGAATGGCATATTAGCGTCTGGTAGTAGGTGTCAGAGCCAAAGGTGGAACTCAAGTGTGTTAGGTCAAACTCAAAAGGGAATCAGGATGATAAAGGAAACTGTTATTGTACCTTTCCTCTTCTCTATTATATAGCAAAATTATCAATAATATCTATAACCTTATGTTATAGGTGTGGACTTGGTTCTACATATAAATAATAGCCTAGAGTGGGTCACATTTAAGTCAAGGCAAGTCGAGGCCTCCGCCTAAGGGACAAGGTGCCATATGCTTTGAAACACCCAATCGCCTTTAAAAACCTTGATCCATGGTCTCCAACAGCCTCCTGCACGGTTTCATAGCCGGGTAGTTCGGCAGAGTGGTTCTCCCATAATAGTGCAATTGATTCTTCTCTTTTTATTCATCATGGATCCTAGGACATGGTCATTCTACTATTCTATATAACTGGCATCACCATCACTAGCAATGACTGTTGAAATTATCAGAAGTTAAAGCACATCCTTTCGGCTACTTTCATACAAAAAATGTGTAACCTCTATGTTAATTCCTTGGCATTGAAGTTGCTCACAAGGAAGTTTCCTTCTCTCAGTGGAAATTACTGTTTTCTTCTCTCAGTGGAAATATTGTTTAGATGTTTTAGAGGATATCAGTTTTCTTTCTATCATCTGACGGATATACCATTGAAGTTGCACATGAAGATTTCTTCTCTCAGTGTAAATATTGTTTCTCAGTGGAAACACTGTTTAGATGTTTTAGAAGAAGTCAGTTTTCTTTCTATCATCTGACAGATACAATGGATAGTAGCACTTGCCTCTCTCACATTAACTCCAATGATACTCTTCACCAAAATCAGGTATCATTTTCCTCTCGTCAAACTTATATTTTTCTTTCTTAGGGACTTTCTTCGAAGGCCTACTGGGACTCGCCTGGACACCTCATATGTCTTAGCACTATCAGCCAATATTTGCAGTCCTGATTTTGTCGAACATCTTCTTCGCTACTTGAAGAAGATCATGGTTTAGGGTCTTAATTAAGGATCATTTTCTCTGTCCTTGATAGGGGTGAGATTCGGTTCGGTTTGAAAAAATGTAACAAGTTTTGAACATACTAAAATTCCTTTTTCGGTTTTGGGTTTCGGTCCAAAACCGAATAAGATTTATGCAATTATGTAAATACTCTAATTGTATGCATATTTTGGGATTAAAAATGTGTATATTTTGAAAACAACAATTCTATGTATATATATTTTGAAGCCCAACTTTGATAATTTAACAATTAATCCAACTTTGGGCACAACATACAACAAATGTGTGTATAAAAATTATAGTTTTGATATAATTTAACCACGAACCCAACTTTGGGCCCGATCCATTAAACAATAGCAAAATCCAACCGAACAAACCGAATAAACTGAATAGTTTATTCGGTTCGGTTTCGGTTTTGGATTTTAAAATTTTGGTTAATTCAATTTTGACTATTTCGGTTTGGTTAAAACTGAATAAACCAAATACTCATCCCTAGTCCTTAACAGCATATGAAGATGTTGGTTACACCGGTCAATTGTCAATGCTCTATTAAGGGCTAATGCAAGTTCTTCGGCAGTAACTTGGTCACTTTGAAGAAAGCAAAATACAAATTTGTACTGATCTTTAGCATTTGAAGATACTTGCAACTAGTACAATTTTTTTGGAAAAAGTATCTTAACAAAAAGTAAGAAAGACTAAGCCAATAACTTGCAAGTGATTGCTAATCATTTCCCTAACTTATGGATCTTAATCTTTCGCTCGCACATAAGAAACTTGTAAAAGTACATGCAAAAAAAATATGCACAAGAACTAAGAAATACTAAGCCTAACTTGCAAGTGATTGCAAATACATTCCCTAAATTATGGATCTTTATCTTACGCTAGCACACTAATGGAAGTAGTTGTACAAAATGTTTGAAATAAATGCAGTTGGCAAATTCTAAGGAGATAAAAAGTAACAAACCAAAAAGCAGCATCTTCACGAGGTAGCCCTTGTTCCACACATTTAGGGCACCTGCGCACAAACAGTTAGCTTATAACAAAATATAGACAACTCAAATAAGAAAATAAAATAAAAAATCAAATAAGGAAGACATTTCTCATCAACACATATAAAGGGAAGAGATACCTAAAAGAATAAGCTAACATCCTTTAATTAGCATATATACAAGCTGATATAAAATGTGGAATTTGAAAATCATAGTGATGAGGTTCATAGTGCAGATCTAGTGTTATGTCAACTTTGAGCAATAATATTGATGAGTCAAAACCTATTTCAAAGTACTTTGATGCTGTGTGGCAAGTGACCTTGATGAAATCTAAGGTTAGAACCTTAAAAGCATAGAACGGGAAACGAGTTCTATAAAAAAGAAAGACTAATTGGGAAGAGTTTAAGAAATAGGAGAATAATATGAAGAGAGTTTACCTTCAAGGCTTTCATAAAATTACTATCGTATCGTCCAAAATATTCCACAAAGATATCTTTAAAATATAAAGGTTAAGCAAATAGTTCTCATCATTAGGATCTGAATGCTTAGGATTCTATATAGTGGTCTATTCTTTCAAATCTCCACTGTTAGTATTTTATTTGACAAAATATTCCATAAAAATGTGTTAGGAGTATTCATTCTTAATACAAAGTCTCAAGTCAATAGTTTGTCTCCAGGTTTTAAAGGCTAATAATTCCATACAGCTAGGGGTGGATGCACCTGAAGGGCACCCAGGCCCCCAGTGGAAAAAAAAAACATTTTTTTAGAAAGGAGCAGACTCACACTCAATCAGACACAGTAGTGGGGCCCCTCTTCTCTCTCTTTATACAAGCAGACGGTCAACAAAGACAAAGACATGTATACAGATGTCAAAAAGAAAGGCTCCTGCTTCTCCTAGAAGAAAACAAACAAAAAGAAGGAATTCATAGAATTATAATATTGCATAGAAGCTGAGGTTTATTGGATGGGGTTTATTACCAGTGATTTTTTTCAAATTTTAGTATTTGTTATATGTCCACTCCAAATTTATTGGCTGGGATTTTAAATTAGAAGAAATTCATATAAGCATATTATTGCATACTTTAAATTTATGCTTCTAAATTATGCTAAATTAGAATAATTATCTGGGTATATAAGTAACACCTGAATTCCTTCTAATTAACTTACAAATTAGAAGCATACTTTGGAATATAACAAATACTAAAAATTTATAAACGCTTAGTATTTTTTTAGAAAGTATGCTTCATAGAAAAAGAGTTGTTTAGTAGTATTACAAATGATGTTGTACTTAAACGCTTTCAAAGTATGAAAACTTGTAGAGAACAATTGTCAGATGTAATATTTTATTGTATAAAAATAGTATTATTTAATATTATATTATATTATATTATATTATTATATCCCAAAAAAAGAATCGGGGACGTTGCCCCGAACCCCCTTGTGATTGTGCCCCCAATAGATTGTAATCCTGGATCCACTACTGTATGCAGCAATCCATTGTTCAAAACAAGTACAATAGTTTATCCAGCCACACTGCAACGACTGAGCAACTTAATTGCAGGCCACCAACATATAACTTTTAGAGGTTAGGATTTGATCTAGGATAGGGATGAGCCAGGAAAGAAAACAGTGAGCACGAAGAAAACTGTACAGATGATAAAATCCGGAATACTCAAAATTTCAATAACTCCCAAAATGGGGACACGACTATGACAAAAGGCAGAAATTTATGTCCAATGACAGGCAAAGGGTGAAATTAAAATTGAAAAATGTCATCTAGTCTTTCATCGTCAAATAAGTCACCTATTTTGTACTGCTATGTACGAGTACGCAGTATGGTACGTTCCTGGTATGTTGATATAACAATTTCTACAGACCACGTTACAGGTACAGTTGGAGAGTAAGTGTGTGTGTGTGTGTGTATTGGAGAGTAAGTGTGTGTGTGTGTATATATATATATATATATATATATATATTAGATATGAAAAACAAAAAGGTAGATAATCAATACATGCTTGCTATCTCCCCTTAACTCTATATGGTTATCCAGAATCTCTATATGTTGCTGACTCAAGACTGTTTGCCTTGTATTTCTGAATCCTGATGCCAACATCCTTATTATATCCTTTTTAGTAAAGTTTTATGCCTCCTTAATCGTCAAATTGCTAATATATATATATATATATATATATATATATTGAAAGTAGAGACTACATTTTGACATAATGGCATAAATTTGAATTAGGACTCTTGGCATAAATTTTAATTAGAAGTCTTGGCCAAATATGTATAGTAATAAAATTCTTGAGAAATAACATCATTAACCCTAACTAGAAATATAAAATACATTGAGCAATAAATTCATTTTAAAATTATAACTAATCCACCCTTCAACATACCCCCACAAGTTTGAATTTGGTAAAAGCAAGTCCATCTTGGAGAGAGTGAGAAAGAGAGAAACTAAGGATCATCTGAACACAAAGATCAGGACTTTGACGCTGAAGAAATCAAAGAAGAGAACTGAAAAAACATTTGAATAAAGTTGGGATCATTTGAATAAAGTTGGGGTCGGAAAGTAAAAAAATCCTTGAGGCTCTCCTTGGATTGAGGGAAAAAATAAGCAGACTTAAGTGGGGTTAAGTGAAGGAAAGTTAAGTGAGGGGGGGGGGGGAAGTCATTACATATAACATTGCTTGGATCGGAAGGAGAGTTAAGTGGCGTGTATTTAATTACTCTTACTTCAATTGGAGGTTTCGAGTGGGAGGAAGATAAATAAAAATAAAATAGTTATCAAAATACCCTTATTATATGTGAAATAAAATTAGATTGGATTGGATTTTTAATTAAAACTTGTCAAAACAAGGGGTATTTATGACTTTTCAAACAATAGGCCCTCACTTCCCCTTGTTAACCCCGATTTGGAGGGTGGAAAAAAAATAGATAAAACAAGTTTAAACTTTCCTTCACTTAACCCTCTATGAATGTCCCTCCTAAACCCCCATCCTCAAACCAAGTAGAGTTTTTTCTTCCTCACTTAACAACCCCAACTCTCTTCACCCTCAATCCAAGCATACCCTGAAAGATCCAATGTTGCAAATCGAAGAAATTCTAATAGAAGTTGAAAGAGAGTCGGAACTTCACAGTGGAAGAAATCTTGAAATAAATCATCGAAAATGGTCAAGGATTCGAAAACAAGCAATTTGGATCTACCGACTAAGAGATGGAAACCATGGTTTAAACCGCATAAACATTTTTTACTAATGCTACAAATAGCTACGACAAAGATTTGATAAGATCAAATTAGACAGAGTTCTCGGTTGTTGTAACCTAAACAATCATGTGAATAGGGTATAATGATTCCTTTCATGAGTGAAATTTGTACTAGCACCTCGAAGTCTAATTCAAAGAAAATATGAGGAAGTGAAATTGATACCAATAGGGTTCCCAATCTCCAAAAGAAATATAGTTAGAAGCTCAATGAAATTTCACTTGCTAATTAGACTAAAAATAGTTATATCATGTTCAATGTTCTAACAAGGATGAATTGACAATTAATTGAATGGATAATTGGTCACTTAATCCAATTAATCCGATGGTCAATTAATTGAAAACTACAAGTGTATGCATAATTGCGATTAGTTGGCCAAGTAAGCCGATTAATTGGCAAGCAGTATGGATCAAACATGTAATGAGAACCGCTTAATATAACTGTGATTAATCGGGCTCGGGTATTTGTGGAGTTATCAACAACATTTTGCACTCCATTTGGTTTATCTAAATGCTAACTGATTATTAGACCAATAAGGATACATTTTGTTTAGGGTTAGTTCAAACTAATTAGGAATAGTTGGGTTATTTGTGTTATATCTAGCAGTACCTTGTATCATTTTGCTTGATTACCATTTGGTAACATTCTGAGAACTAGAATCCAACCCTTTAGATGGCATACCTACCTATGGCACTCTAGGATTCCTCCATCTGTTGGAGCGTTTGTCTGTAAAAATTTCACCCCCAATTGATTGAGTCACCCTTTATCATTTATCTTTTCGTAGTTCTATTTAGAAGACAGTCTTCGAGGGGGTCAGTCGCTCTTTGCTAGTTCTATTTAGAAGACAGTCTTCGAGGGGGTCAGTCGCTCTTTGCTAGTCTGAAGGATACCCTTACTCTCATTTTTCTGGATATGGACAATGGCACCTTCTGGACGTCACTCCCTCTTAGCAACATTAGCAACCCCCCTCAATCGTCGGGGTAGGACTCACTCAAGGATACATTAATAACAATAGTCACTCTCAATCGGTGAGGCCTCACAACACATTTTATACACACTCGCGCAGTCTTTTCTCCAACAAGAGTCACGTTGATAGTGCTCCGACAAAAGTCTTTTCCGCCATGTGCATGAGTTTCTCCGACCTATTTGTGTGGTACTTTCCTTTTCTTCATACGCTATTTCCGGTATTGATTTCCTCTATCGTTCTTTGTGTTTACTATGCTGGTACACATCCTCATTTGTGATCCCAGGGATCATCTTTATCCCAAGGCAATATGAAATGCAGGTCAACAATGATAGACGAAAAAAAAGTAGAGAAAATACATATGTTTGTGTGGTAGAAGGAAGGTTGAGCAGAGACGTCAATAACATATCTTTGTACGATGCTTGTGATTTCAGTTGTTAGCATCAAGTCTTTTTTCGATTCGGTCTCTATAATTTTCTCTGTGCGTCTTCTTTTTCTTTCACTATTCCCACCTAGATCTCAGACTTTTGAGTCTAGGTAACGCTCACCGGGCTTCGGATAGTTACGGTGTTCATACAGGTTGTGGTTGGATAGTGGAAACACCCAGATCTTCAATCCTAGACGGTTGGTCCCACATTGTCACTTGTTCGGTGGTTAACTAAATGCGAGCGAGCGCATGTACCGTAAGGGTAGACGTGCACCCGTACTAAACCCGACGCATACACTAGCATGTTCTTAAACCGCGTTTAGGCGCAAGGCACTCACCTACAGCTCCTATTTCGACATTTGCTACTGCTACTGGGTATGCACTTATTAATTACTTGATGTCCTGATTCCTGGAATAAGAGAACTTTCTCTTCCAGGTATTCACGCATCCCCTCTCAGTGGTAGTTTCGTAGTTGGCTTTCTTCTGACTCGCTTTTCTCTCTTGCGAGCTACTTCTCTTCATCTCGAGCCTGTTCAAGGCCAAGGTGTCAGACGGATATAGTCTTGGTTTCTTGTTTTCTCTTCACTCGATGCCTAACTCAAGCTTGTCCACAGAACGTACTTCGCTAAGCGACTAGCTGACTTGTTTCCTAAGTTTGTAGCACAAGTTTACCTTAGCAATGGCACAAGAACATGACTGAGACGCAAGGGATCTCGTGAACGGTGGGAGGTCAAAGAAAGAGAATTTACCTATTCATAAAGCGATATGTAGTGCTTTCGTATGGTTCTCCATTGGTAAAGCAGCATGCTTATAGTGAATCAAGGTTCAACCAGGGTTTGGGCCTCGCCGATTGAGAGCTCGAACTGCAGCGGGTATGTATAAAGGAACTATTAGTTGTAAGGCCTCGTCAATTGAAAGCGAATATTATTATTAAAACATGTCCGGGTTGTGAGCCCCACCCTGGCAATATAGGGGGGCTGCTAGTGTCTATCAATAGGTCTGGTATTCACGCATTGGTTAACTACGGAATGAGATCAGAGTATTGGCATTGTGTGTGAGAGAAGTATATGTTGTAAATTGTAATATACCAATATACAATGTCCTATTTAGCCTGAAAAAAATGATGCAATGCTATAGGCAAATCGATTGTAAAATTATGCCAATCACATATATGTATAAATAACCATGACTATGCATCAAGGCGGATAAACAAGCATTAGTGCCAAGTTCATCAAATCGACGAATAATAGTCAAACTGAAACAAGAAAACCATTATAACAACCGTAAACATATCCATCCACTCCTTAAGGTCCATAGAAACTAGTATATTGCGTCCAACCATTCATAGACAAATAACATGTTCTCTGCTTTGTTTGGTGTACTACCGAGTTACGAAAGAAATATGGCCCCTGAAAAGGTAAGTAAAGGCATAAAAGTTTTAGGTATGAACTTCTAAAAATGGAACCACATGAGTTATTCTATCAAAAAGAAGAGAGAACCGTTGCTTGTTTCAAATAATCCCCTTTGGCCTTTAGAATATCTCTAGCAACCTTCAAGTCATGTTCCTCTGTTTGACATTTCCTCAACTTCCCATTGCCATCCTAATTTTCCCAATAAATAAAACTTGTTTCAAACCGACATGAAACTTGGCTGGAGACAAGGAAACTAGTGGAAATTGTTCCTGCTTTCCTAAGATACCACAGGAATTAATATGTCCCTAGGATTAACGGAAACTTCACCAACCAACTAGTGACAGAACAACTAAAGCATACTTGCCGCAGCCAGGGATACAAATCTAAAATTGAAATATATATATATATATATATATATATATATATATATATATATATATATATATATATATATATATATAGGAGATCGGGTGGATGGTTGAAGTGAGAACATACTGAAGGTTAGCAGTTTTGCCGCAACGCGCACATGAGAGAGAGGATTCCATCGAATCAGCAACCTGATGTCAATTACATCAAAACAAAAGAAGAATCTTTCTTTCCTTATAAATTGAGATATTAATAATTAGAAATGAGAAGCCGACAGGGGTTGGCATACCGAAAAGGCTTGGATCCTGGGACCGGTGGGATGGCGGGTTCAGAGGGTTAGGGTTTACAAACGAAGTAAAGAGCAGGGGGGGGCGAGGCTCCTGACTAATATTTATTTAAAGGAAAAAAAAAAACCAAGTTTAACGTAAAAAGAAAGAATTTATTTATGAGGGAATTCCTGAATTAGGTGCTAACTTTGACTGCGTCTGGGCTCGATGCCACCAGGTTGGGCCTTTTTTAAGTTAGGGCTGGGTTGGGGTTGCTTATATCCTTAGAGACCCCTGCAAAATTTTAGTGGCATATATAATCTCTTTTAGGGTCTGCTTAGATTGACGGTAAAGAGAATTAAGTGAAAAAAATTTGATTAAAAAAAATTATATTTGGTTTGAGAGTGAGGGAGTGGGAGAGTCATGAAGGGGGTTAAGTGGAAGTTTATTTAGCCTTTTTTTTATTTTATTTTCAATCCCAAATCGGGGAGTTACCATGGAAAAGTAAAATATTTTGTTTAAAAAGTCATAAATATTATTTATTAGCACTACAAAATATTATTATCTCCTTTTTTTAACATATTGTTCCATCTTCCTAGCTTTCAACATGTTGTCATCCAGGTGCGTCGTCTCTTATCGTTTTCTCTTATTATTCCTCCTCCAACTCAAAATTATATGTAATAAGGATATTTTTATAATTATTGTATTTTTATTAATCCTCCTCCCACTCAAAATCTCCAATCCAATCAAGAGATATTAAATACCCCACACTTAACTTTTCCTCCAATCCAAGCAAGGTTATATGTATTTACTTTCCTCCCCCCTTAACTTTTTCTTCACTTAACCTCACTTAGCTCTGCTTATTTTTCTCCATCAATCTAAGCAGACTCTTAAGATTTTTTATTTTGACGTTGTATCCTTCTTGCAGTTAAGAGACGTCTAAAAGACATCGTTAGAATAACACGATGAGAAAATTGTTGATTTTTGGATTTACTATTCAAAAAAATTATTTCTTATCTACACCATTGTAAATGTTTCAAATTCCATGTTTAACCTAAAAAAAAAACTATTATGGTTTTACACCTTTTAAAAAATAACATGATGTTTATGGTTTAGAAAATTAATTCCCATAATTTAGCATTCACTCATTTAAGTTTTCACCCAATATAAAATCTCTTTAACAAACCATAAAGTAAAGGGGAAATGGAGAGCCTAAGGATAGTTTGAGAGTCAATAAGGTCTAATTCTTGTGAATTCTAGGTCAATTGAAACAAACTCTAATACGGACTTGTATTTGACTCGTGGTGATATCGTTTCATTATGTTCATGTTATTTGAATCATATTGATTGTGTTCACGTGAATCTTAGAAATGTCAAGTAGATATGTGATCAAATCATATTGTCATGTTTATTGTTGATAGCCGACATACACCTCATGTATGTTCGTGTCGTACCCTACTATTGATAGCCATCTTTGGATGTGTCGTATTTCCAAATCGGCCATATATCCAAACAGTATTTTGACACACACAGACTCTAGTTATGGCTATTCTTGTTTCATTATTTTTTCTCATGACTTCTTGTGTTACAGGTTCATGATAGTTTACAGTGTTGTATTTTATAGTTTATTCCTTGTAGTTCATTTTTTATAGTACAACATTTGTATGATTGTACTCTGCTCCAATCATGACTAGATAGTTGACATATTAGGTCATAGAGATAACAATGGATCGGATGACGGACTCTAGAAGATATAGAGGTTTAGGATAGACTCATTTATTGTAGCAGATATATCGATGATCTATATGGCTATTTTACTGGGTTTGTCTCTAGAGGTCTGCCATTGTATAATGTACTAAAATTCTACTAGTGAACTGTGGTGATCGTATGTGTGTTGGATTTTCGTTTTCTATTTAGTTTCTGTGATTGAGTAATATCGATTCTTATGATTATTTAATGACTATTGAGGTCTAGAACAACGTACTATTGTCGATGCCGCGACGTAGGCTGGACGCGATGATGCACTCATGTCCAATCATGTAGGCACGGGTCGTAACACATTTTTATGGTGGCTCGTGCAGGTCTTATCTTCGCAAATATGCGATATCATGGTAGTACCTAGGCTTCGCCATACTACTGCGAGCCTAAAAGCTAGGAATGCTCAATCGCAGCTAAGGACTCTCTCTTGTTATTGTTCTTTAACAACTTAAAATTTTGCATCCTTGAATTCTAAATTCTAATCATTCTTAAACTTTCCAGAGATGATTCAGACTCGTAACACCTTAGGAGGCCCACCCGGAGAGATTAAGCGGACTGTGCATAAAGCACCTAAGGTTTCTCCACCACATGTTACTTCGACTGTCATTATAGATGGTACGAAGTTACTTGGAGTATTCCAGGGATTCATCGGCTCCCAGTGAGAGCAAACCACAACCTTCCAAACCAGTATTGCAGATGCTCTTCGAACTAAGGAAGTTCAACCACCACCACAAAAACAAGAAAAGGCTTCAGACTTTAAGAACCTTGAACTGCTGGACTCCTATGGCACTGAAGTAATTATCTATGTTGATGAATGGATAGAGAATATGGAGCGACTTATGAAGATTGTTCGAGTCCCTAAGGATCTTAAGATAGAAGCCACGAGCATGAAATTATTTGACATTATTAGGACTTGGTATAGAGATGAACCATAATTGTCAGCTCCAAGACTTATGTGGAAGGACTTCAAGGAGATATTCAAGAATAAGGTCAATCCTGAGGTTGCTCGGAAGGCCCTCAAGAGTCATTTTGATAAGCTAGAGCAAGGTAGTCTCACTGTCAACGAGTATACTGTAGAGTTTAGTATACTAAGCCATTTTGCCGAGTACATGGTCCATACCCCTGAAGATCGAGCTCGTAGATTCAAGAAGGGACTATCATCAATGTCACGACCCGCACCCTAATGTTCGAGGCACGAGTACGTGGCAACGTCTAGCCTACGTCGCAACAACAACGTAGAACGATGTCTAGGTCAATAATAACTAACTATCAATCTCACACAATAACATAAACTAAATATGTCAATATATCACAACTCCATAAGGATGACAAGATGGTAACAATGTACAATACTTGATCACAAAATCTATAAGGAAGAAAATGGCACTATATGATATAAAGCAAAAGAAGTCTTACAGTCATAATTTTAGGTAGTCATCAACATCAACATCAGTTCTAAGTTAGTCTAGTAATACCAACATAAGTCTATGAGTCAAAATAATAACATCTCAATAGTCTAAGATGTTGGAGACAAATCAAGTACCAAAATGCTAAATAAACATAGCAAAGATAACTGGTGACACCGGCTAGACCTTCCGACAATCACTCCTGAACTACTGGGTCCAAGGCTGTTACTCCCTCATGTGGTCCGTAGTAAGTCGGACACCAATCCTCCAAATCCACTGAAAAATATTATCCAATCAGGATGGAACGAGTACAACTCCAACAACAGTTCCAATTAATTGACAAAGACTATAAAATAGTAGTAGTGAATGTAATACAAGATGAGAAAAGTAATAAACAGATATCATAGTATGGTAGTAAAGAAAGACATGTAATCTAGAGAAGAACTGCAACTACACTAAGTGTTTTGAAATACTAGTTAGATATGTGATCGGCTTAGGTTTAGCATTGTCTACTTTAATGGGATAAACTGTCACGCCCCAGTCCCAAAATATGTAGGACTAGGAATACGTAAGCATGTCAGTCGTATGTATTTGGCAACTCCAATATATGAAAACCATAACACATATGTACGTTGTATTATGAACAATAATTCACAAGTGGTATATAATTATCACAAATCACAGAACATAACTAAATCTCATCCACAGAAGCAAATATAAATGAATAACCAATCAACTATATAACTGAATCAAGTATAAGATGCTTGATAAGAAAAGTAGTTGGGTGGAGACAAATCCACTACCAAACTAGAATATAAGAGTAAACAAAATAAGTACATCTAATGATCAATGAGGCTCGAAGAGAAGACCTCCTCGAAAGAGAATGGATTAGCAAGTCCTGATCTGTGCTCCTGCGAATAGTCATAATCGTCTACACCTGAAAAGGGACCAGGTCCTTAGAGGGACGTAATAAGATACATAGAAGCATGCCAATAAAGTAAATATTGTGTAAACTCGAGGGTGAACTAACCAGCTAAGTGAACTGCAATTTGAAGACAACCTTGGTACGTATGGGTAGGTGAAAGGTATAAAGCGTAGCGTCGAGCCAGAGGCTAAGTATATGACATTAGCTGTAAATTGGATGCCAGAAGTATATGCTGACTACATCACCGATCATGATAGCGCGCAGATAGTAACCTTTGTCGGATGTATCGAAAAGTATATACGCTCATAACCAGGTAATACGGAGCCCATAACCCGGTAATACATAGCTCATAACCGGGTAACACATAGCCCATAACCGGGTAATACTGAGGCTCACGACCCCGTAGTTTACACTGAAACTACAGTAGCCAAATGTCTGTCCCATATGCCTACTAATTGTCTTCCTCGCCCAATGCCAATAAATAAGTCATGAATACGACGTGGATATCTCATACTATAATGCAAGTCTTTATAGAAATAAACAACTAAGCTAAATACCGTCACACGTGCTGCTCATACCGATGGACAGTCGAGTATGAAGCACGCATCCCTACATGAACTCACTCTATGATGTGCAATGATACGTGTCAAGGCCTAGGGAGTCATATTGATAACTCCACAACTTTCGGTGCGTCCACTAGACACTAGGTCAAACACAAGTCCTAACGTCAACGCCTTAGTTGACTACACCTGAGTCTTTCTCGGACGCGCACAATTATATAATATTAAAATATACAACTAAATAATATCTGAATTTAAACAGTACAACAAGGTAAGGTATACTTGCCTAGCAAGAAAGCTGCTTAGTGTAAGCATCCAGACGTCAAGCACAAGGGATCAGAAACCATGGCATCCGAATGAACGTCTCCGAATGCTGAAATAAACATCACCAATATTTCTGGAATAAGCAAGATAGTCAGAAAAGCCTACCCTTTCGTCCAATTTGGACATAGGGGCAAAACGGTAATTTTGGGTCAAAACAGGTCCACATGTGGGCCACCTTGCACCAAAATATGTGCCAGAGGTAAAGGTCTCTAAATAGGATAAATTATAGGTCAAACAAATTCTAAACGTCGATACGAACTCAACGTATATCCAATTTTGGATTCTGGTGAGCCGATCACAAATTCGCCCTTAAAGTCAAACCGTGGGACCCGCAAATAGGTGACTTGGTCAACTGTCTCAGAATTGCGTAAAACTTGGTTTACAGGACCAACGTGATACCACGAATCCAATGGTGCAAGTTTTATCGTATTTTGACGAGCGTACATAAAATGGGATGGTAATTTGCAAAAGTCGCGATACGAGAACGTTTTACGGATACGGGTTGATTCTGACGCAAACACACGTCCGAATCAACTTCTGCGAAAGCCCACATGTCAGGATATACCATACGCGCCTTTAGGTGCAATTGGTACACAATAAGGCTATCCCGTTTGGCGGGGCACACTCTGTATCAAAAAATCTCAATTTTAAAAAATTAAGTTTTTGGTCGTTTTGGAGGCCGAATAATTTAACACATAAAATAAATTAATAAAAACTAGAAGAACAGACAAATTATTGGTTATATTGGGAAGAAAACCTTTTAATTAGATTTTGAAAATATTAAACAGGTTGATGGCAAATTGGGTGTGAACATGGGAGTTTGGGTTGAAGTTTTTGGACTATTTTTGGGCAATTTTTCGGCCATTTTTTGGTCGATTTTTTGACCAATCCAGGACACGAAAACTCGTCCCGCTTGAATGAAAATCCTAGAGGGTTAGGTTGTGAACATACACGGATAAACCGCTCGAGAAAAGGACAAGAGATAAGAGAGATATAATGTCACGGAGGATTCGGCCGTCGAGGGTTTAATGTTCGGAAAAATAAATCCTCAGTTATAAATGATAACGGGTCGGGTCGGGTCGGTTTTAGTTAACGGGTCCGGATCCGACCCGCTCCGATAGGGTATGGGTCGGGTTCGGGTTAGCGGGTCGGGTTCGAATCTGAATTCGACCAATTCTAATAGGGTTGGTCCGGTTCAGCATGGGTTCAGTTCGGTTTAATAATAAACCGGGTTGGTTTGGTTCAAGTTGGTTTGTTTTGGTTTATTAAAAAAAAAAAGTTTTTAGGTCTTTAAAAATAGTTCTAGGGTCCAATAAATTCCAAAAAAATTGTTGTATGTCTAATTAATTATTTTACACCCCAAAATATTATTTTTACAATATTTTAATATTTTATAAAATCACAAAATTTATTTAATTTTAGAATTTTTTTATTTTAATTAGTTAAAAATCTCAGAAAAATTCCAAAAAATTGTTTTTAAATTCCTGATAAATCTGGAGGTTTACAATCTACCCTCCTAAGAGGATCGCGTCCTTGCAATCAAAGAATAATAAAATATAATCGGTCAGAAGAGATGACACGGTTGCAAAATATGTTCGAAGTATGACACAACCAAAGAATCATGATCAAGAAGAAATCGAATGATGAGTGTTAAGAAAAACACCTAGGGAAGGAATAAAGTATTTCCCTAGACAATGAAAATTAGGTAATTAAAGAGAACAAAAATCTGAATAGAGCAAGAAAACTACAGCTGAGTAAAACTAGGTTAGCAATTATTAACAAGTTCAAAATACTAGGTTATCAATTATTAACAAGTTCAAAATACTAGGTTTAGGGATAAGGTCATAAACTAACAGCATGTGCTAAAGCAATTGCTAGGAATAGACATCAATGAATAACTTAAATCTTACGCGCATTTGCTACTCCACGAGTCTGCGCGTCCTCCAAGGTCATCGCAAAAGCTTGTTCGCGTCCTTGTGGTGGATTCCTCTGCTGCTACTGGGCCTGCTGGAAGAGTACTGCCTGGGGTGCCAAGGTTGGCCTCGGATGATATCCTTCTGGTGCTGGTAGAGCTTGTTGGTTTACCATTGGTGCTCATTCTCGACGCTAAGGGCATTCCCTTACTGAATGTTGACTGGATCCGCAAGCTAAACATAATCCTATTTTGCGTCTGCACTCATTCTTAATATGGCCTTGCTTGCCACAATATTGACAGATAGGCAGTGCCTGCGGAGATGCTCCGGGTGGCTGGTGAATGTGAGATCTCTTTGTAACTTCTTCCTGTGGTGCTCTGGATGGTGCTGATGTGAAAGGCCGCTTCAGGCTGGTCTCTCTCCTGGTGATGAGCTCCATACGTCGGGCTGCAGCAAGGACGTCCAAGTAAGAAGTAGGCTCCTCCTTGCCTGAAAAGGTACGGGACTTCAGTTGGCGAAAATCGGTGATAGATTCCGTCGATGGCTGTCGAGCTGGTAGGTTCGCCTGCTCTAGTGCGATTACTAGACTGTCCCTTAAGTTCGCCACCTCGTGTCGCAGAGCCTCTTGTTGAATTTGCTGTTGGGCTTACATTATTGCATAAAATATTTGAAATATCTGCTGCCCGTCCATAGCCTGCCCTTGTGGGAATACGGGCATTGGTGGAGAAAACTGTGGCGGAGGTAGAATATTATCTCGCCGAACTCTTGAGGTATGCTGATTGGCTTGACTGCTTTAATGTACTGATTGACCTCCATCCACTAGTGTTACTTTATCTTCATCGGTTACCATAGCACCTCGTGGTGATCCTGTAGGAGTCTCATCGTTTGCTCGTGGATTCATTACTCTGTATCCAAAATAAACTATAAGAGGCGCACAGAGGAATCAAGGCAGGATGCATGTCAAGAATTTAATTTGAATTCGATATAGATATCAAGAACGATTCAATCAAGTGGATGAGATCCTATAACTTATCCTATCCTTATCGCAGGCTTGCTCGATTCCTAAGTTAAAACTGAAACAATTTAGTCGTTGACCTGCATGGGCCACCACAAAAACTATGTCACGCCCCAGTCCCAAAATATCGAGGGACTAAACACGTGAAAATGGCCAGCAGCACACACTGATGGGCAAACCCAATTTAATGGACCCATCAAGGTGTACTTAAGCTGTATAACAACAATAAAGGTTTATGATACTAATCCCATCCACAAAAATAAATACAATCAATAAGAAGTATAAAACAACATCAAGTCTCAATAAAGTATCTCGGAGAACAACCCGATAATATGTTTGATACAACAGTTCAATAGGCAGGAAATAGAAGTTCTACAAATAGAAATAACTGAGTATAATAAAATAGATACTCAGGTGAAATCCTCGGCGATCACCTCGTCCTCGGGTTCTCGTACTGCTCTAATGTATGCTCCTGTCCCGTACACCTCGGGGTAGATCTCCTCTGCTAAACCTGGTGACATAACCCGGATCCAGGTCCTCAGGGGACATAACAAGGTACAAGAATAACTCAAGCCAAATAAATACAGTATATGAAATGAATCAGCAGGGCAACTATATAACCAGCTAAGTGATATGCAATATGAGAGCATCACTAGAACTCAGGTTGAGACTACTACAAGCTCTGTGTCGGGGAGCCGATAGCAGTGATATCATGTAGGAGCCTAGTTCGGAGTGGCTACGACACCGTAATAGTATAATCAACCTGTAGCCTATGTGTCTCTCCCTACCCAATGTAATCACACGTCTTATGTCCACGACGTCTCATGCCCATGTCACGCAAGATCATATCTAATGCAGCAAGTCATAATGATAGCTAAGTACATGCAATATCTATGTCACGAATCATGTAACCTATACAGAATCACCATGAATATCTCAAGAAGATTCTGTCTCATGAATAGTGTCAGGTGTCCTGTGGTATGACGTAGTTGATGATGCAAGCATGGAAATATATAAGGTTTCGATATCCATCTCTAGGTGACGTTACACAACTCCGCGTACGGCATTGACACCCGAATATTATTCAGATGTTAAGTAATGTCACACGGTTCTAGGTTGAATAGTTATAACTCAGAATAGATCAAGAGAATAATAATAATCAATTTACTGTAAGTATGGCAAGGTACACTTGCCTAGGGTTCGGACTCCAACTGCTGCTCTGGTATCAGCAAGATTTACAGGTACTCCTCCGGTTGCTGAAATAAATATTACCATCATATTCAGAAGACATCAAATAGCTAGAATTGCCTGTCCATAAGTCCAATTTGGACACAGGGGCAAAATTAACAGTTTTTGGTCAAAGCGGGGTCCACATGTGGCCCGCTTCGCACCAAAAAATGTGTGCCAGAGATAATATTCTCCAAATTCGTCAAACTTAGTGTCTACAAGTCCAGAACGATGATACGAACACAACGGAATGTCCAGAAATGAATTTCGATGAGCCGATCACAAAATTGCCCGTCAAGTGGAGTCATGGGGCCCACGATACAGGATTTTGTCAATGTTCTCAGAATCGAACCAAACTTGGGTCACAGAACCAGCGTATTGCTACGAGTCCGATGGTGCAAGTTTTGTTTCGAAACGACGAGTGTACACAAAGTTACAACGAGTTTCAGAACATGGTCAATATGGGGCGTTGTCGACGGATACGCGTTGATTTCGGTGTGCACGCACATCCAAATCAACTTCCGTAAAATCCCATATGTTCATATTAACAGCACGTACCTTTCGATAAAGTTTGCACACGACCAAGTCACCTCGTTTAATGGGGTGCATCCAGTTCCGAGAAAATCAGGGTTTTATAAAGACCAAGTTTTTGGTCATTTTCACCCTCAAATTAATTATAAACCACAACATAATAAAATAAACTAAAAACATGGTTTAAAACTTGGTCATAAAGTCTAAATAATTGTTCAAGCTAATTTTAAAAATATTTAACAGGTTGGTCGCAAAACGGTCGCGAACTGGAAAGTTCGGGATATTTTCTGAATTTTCAGAAAAGGAAATTTATTTTCCTGATTTTGCGTCACAGTTTGCGACCGACACAGGGCGCGATACCCCGAACGAGTTGCACATGGTTCGAGAGGGTCACGCAGGGTACGCATCACAGCAGACAGAATGGAAAATAAGACGACGAGGAGAGAGAAATTCTTACCTGAACATGGGGTCAGTATCGACTGTATTTGGCGTACGCGAGGCGGTGCGGCGCGAACGGGCGGCGGCATTGTGCGGCTGCGGTGGCTGCTGGGGTTGGCAGAGAGTCGTCGCCGGGGGTTCGTCGTGTCGCCGGAGATGTCGTCGGCCCTAGGGAGCTCGGTGGAGGACGGTGCGGAGGCCGGTGGCCGGAGGGGTTGACGGTGATGGTGGTGGCTGTGATGGTGGTGGTGGATGATGGTGACAGTGGGTTTATATAGGGCGAGGGCGGTCGGTTCAGGAGGCGAACGGAGGAGTCACCGTCCGTCAGAGTCGCGGTGGTTGGGGGGAGAAAGTTGAACCAAGGGGTCGCCGGTGGGTCACGGCGGCGGAGGATTCGGCTGTCGGGGGTTTAACGGTCGGGGAAATAAATCCTCAGTTGTAAATGATAACGGGTCGGGTCGGGTCGGGTCGGGTCGGGTCAGTTTTAGTTAACGGGTCCGGATCCGACCCGATCCGATAGGGTATGGGTCGGGTTCGGGTTAGCGGGTCGAGTTCGAATCCGAATATGATCTGATCCACTAGGGTTGGTCCGGTTCAGCATGGATTCAGTTCGGTTTAATAATAAACCGGGTTGGTTTGGTTCAAGTTGGTTTATTTTGGTTTATTTAAAAAAATAAGTTTTTAGGTCTTTAAAAATAGTTCTGGGGTCCAATAAATTCCAAAAAAATTGCTGTATGTCTAATTAATTATTTTACACCCAAAAATATTATTTTCATATTATTTTCATATTTTATAAAATCACAAAATTTATTTAATTCCAGAAATCATTTATTTTAATTAGTTAAAAATCTCAGAAAAATTCTGAAAATTTGTTTTTAAATTCCTGAAAAATCTGGGGGTTTACATATAATACCTTGAAGAGAGGGACGAAACTGTGCACATGTGCGCGCTCGGGGCGGACGGACGGCAGTGCGGTGGCGGCCCGCGGCGGTGCGGGGGCAACGACGTCGAGGTCGGCCGGAGGTCGGGGCGTGGGGCTGGGTCGAGGTCTAAGGTTAGGGTTTTGATTTAGGTTTTTAATATATATATATATATATATATATATATATTTATTTATTTATTTATAGAGAGAGACATGGAGAGAGAACGGGGGGGGGGGGGTCGGGTGTTCACGCGTGTGGGGGGGGGGGGTTGCTGCTGGAATGGGGTAGTGTTAGGAATTTGGTTTGTTAGTTGGTTTAGGTTTAGGTTTTATTTTGTTTTGTTTTGTTTTGTTTTGTTTTCTTTCTTTTTTCTTTTTCTTTTCTTTTTTCTTTTCTTTTCTTTTTTCTTTTCTATTTATTTTATTAACAACATTATTATTATTATTATTATTACTATTAATAACCATATATTTATTAACATATATTCACATTTATAAATGAGAAGAAATCCAAAACTAATATTGCACACAAAATAAATTCTAGAAAAATTTACTTTTGTAAGGTTTTAATAAAAATACTACACACAAAATATTTTATGAAAATATTTTATAATTAATATTTAGATATTTATTTAGTTATAATAAATCAAATAATTATATTATCTAATTAACTAAGTAATTAATTAAATGGTTATCCACAAAATAAGATAATAGTAAATAATATGCATATCTTACAAAAAGAGAAAAATGCCTAACTTGGCACGGGGAATTATGGGATGCTAATTGTAGAAGAGTTGGAACTAAAAAATAACCACAATTAAATTTTATATATATATATATATATATATATATATATATATATATATATATATATATATATATATATAATCTAAATACTTAACACTTAATCTAGGATTGTTAGACTAAGGTCATATTAATATTAAGGGATCGAATTTTTGTGCCACGAAAAGATTCTACAGGTAGTGTCTCCGGTATAGGTTACTTTCTATGAAGGAAGATACAGATTTTGGGGCCATCATATATCTTTAATGTCCAAACCACGGTGAAGTATCTTAATAAAATTATTGAATTTTAATTGATGATAAAAAAAATCTAAAACAAATACAAGAAATAAAAAATACACTCAAGATGCATATTTTTGGGTGAGGGGGTTTACATAAACATTGTCTACTTAAACATTAAACATTGGCTAGGGTTTTGATCACATATCTAGGTAGCACTTTCTCCGCCCCGACTAGTTCAATGGATCCAACTATGACACGTTGTAATACAATAAACTCAAGAAATTGTCTAATACCAGCATGGTAAACTTTAGCTAATGTCCATACAAAAATATGAGAAACAATATAAACATTTGACTAATATCAATATGGAAATAGAGGCACTGTATAAACAAAAATAACATCTCATGACTGAAGATCCAATATGTATACTAGTCCGTGTACCGTCATTTCAGGAATCAAGTAAGACAATACTAAAACTTGAATTATAGTAATTATAAAATAAATAAAATTATCAGAGAATGTACTCGCCTGAAATCTTGTGCTAAATATCAAACTAGGTCCGAATAGTGTCTCGAAGACCTAAATATGAAATTATATGTCAAAAAAAGTGTTTAGGAATGATAAACATATTTAGCTAAATTGAAATATGATTTCTAGGTTATTTGGGTCTAACTAGGTCAATACCTTGTTTTTGGTTCACAATTACCTATAAGTTTGACCTGTAGGTTCAACTAGTCATTACTAGGTGATACTATGTTATACCTAGGTTTCTAGGTCAATACCTTAAGGGTAGTAACTATACTAGCTAATATATATATATATATATACCTTAGACTATAATGTGGTTCCTATCCATTAGCTTCGTATCTATAATATTACCTTAGTATATCTTACCCATAGTTAAATACCTTAGTATGAACCAATATCTTAACTATGGTTTCAATACCCTACCCTTTACCTTTACCTTGACTTGAGACCCACTTGAGACCCAACCATATATCCTAACTTTATATGACAATTATCTATATAATATTTATGTACATATATATAAATATCTACTAACACCAACACCAACTCCAACACTAACATCAACATTAACATAGCAACTAACACCAACACCCTCACCTGCCTGCAGTTGGTCCTTACAGACCCTCATATCCCTCCTACACACACATATCTAGTATCACTTACCCCTACACATGTACACATTGACTTATATAAGTGCACAGACACTTGCATATGTATATACTCGCACACACATACCAGGCAAATACACACACTTACATATCTTATGATACCCTCCCTGCTACTAAATGTAGTGGCTAACTGCTGCACTAGGTAGAAGTTGCTACACCCTAACCATTACCCTCCAACTACTGATACCAACTGAACACATATCTAGTTTTCCCCCACATGACTGGACCATAAGTCCAAACCCGAACATCATGTGCCTTACTACCCGCACTTGAAAGCATGGCTAACTCCACTGCACATAGTAAATCTGGACTTTACTTGGTGTAGTCCCCCACATTCAACTGATACTCGAGTCCCCACTGACATGCTGGCTACTGAACACAATATCAGACTCCCCTCATCAACTGAACCCAGTGCACCCTCTTCTTTAGCCTGAACCTGGGGGACAAACTCCCTCCTCACTGACCTGAAACCTGGGACCTCTACCACATGTATTGTAGGCCAACACAGGCTTACCCGAGCCTAAGTTTTACCCCCCTCACTACTCGACTGAACATCCAACACTCCACTTCACATTCTATCTAATACATACATGTATTAGCCCTCATAACCCTTCACAAATACACAAGGCACTGTCATACTTCCCCCATCACCAAGCAGTTGCTGCCATTCTACATACAACAAGCCGCTAGGTAGCTGTTGTTGTAACAGGCTCACCAATAGCAGTAACATGCTGCCCTTCTATACCAGAATTGTACCCCAATTACTGCAGTTCACTAAACTGGACTCCCCCATCACTACCACTAAATGCATACACACAACCATATACACTAAATGCATACACACAACCATATATATATATATATACACACACACACACACACACACATTGAGCACTTGGTGTGCATCAAGCCTCCCTTGAGTATCACACCATGATACTCTTGCGATACGCTCTCCAAACAGCAAGATACTCTCCCAAACCTCATGGAACACATCAAAAACACTAATTATAGTACAAGTAACATATATATTAGATATTTTAATGCAATATGGAGAAATTAACATGCTAGAACCCAACATTCATTGAAATAGTCATCTTAGCACTCTGTATCATGGCGTATCACGATACGACATACTCATATCCAATTATGGATACGTACACACTAACAAATCATGAATCAAACTCTAAAACTAATAAGGAATCATTTCATAAAATATTTAATGGGGCAAACTCAAATTTTCCCCAATTTGTCCAAAAAAATCACTAGAACTACCACAATAGGGACCTCTATCACCTAGTTCTTCTCCCTAAGGGTGGTCCTTAGCTATGAGTGGGTTCCTAAAGGTTCAATACTATAAATAAATCATAAAATTAATGGAAATATGGATTTATACCTATTGGGAGTTGAATCCTAATAAACTCCTCCAAATTGACATGAAATGAAGACAAGCTCCTAGAAATCACTCCTCCAAGTAGTGCTCATTGCAATCAAAGCTCCTAGTGTTACGATCCGTACCCAAAAATTGGACATGAGTCATGGGTACGTTCAGCCTACGCCGCATCATCGGCGATAGAATGTTGTCTATGTCACAAAATATACTAACACATCTTACAACAATATATATATATATATATATATATATATATATATATATATATATATATATATATATATATATATATATATATATATATATATATATAACCTGTCAATAATAACCTCATCTCCAAAGGAGAACAATATAATCATAATACCAGTACTCAATCACAAGAGATCTAAAATGAAGATAAAGAACACAAAATGGTTGAATACCAGAATCTGATACATAAGTCTAGCATAGGTCACAATAACATCCACAAGTCTAATGAGTCTAAACCACATATCAAGTCTAAATCCAAATACACAACCCAAGTATATCAACTAACTATCGAAAACAATTTTGATACCAAAATATGAAATGCTAACTAACTAGCTAAACATCCTCCGAGATAGGTACTCCCGCAACTATACCATACCCTCCACAATGAATAGGACTACTCCATAGTGAATCCTGAAAAATATTATCCAGTCAGGATTGGAGCGAAGCACAAGCACTAAAAGCAGTTCCAAATATATTGATAAATATTATAAAATAGTGAGTATGGTAATACATGATAGAATAACATACCAGAAATATAAGAAAGCAAGTGAGAACGGATATCATATCGCAGATAAATGGTGAGTAGTGAGTAAGCAGGTAATGAAAGTAGAAGCAGGTATAAACTGGAATAGAGAAAAAAATAAACTAGCAATGCTTTTGAAATATTTGATTGTTATGTGATCGGCTTGGGACTAGATAAGTCTTGTTATATATGATTAGCTATGATACATTTGAGGTCAGGCTAACCATACGTAGGATATAAGGTTAGCTATGATGCAAGAAGGGTCAGGCTAATCATATCTAGCAAGCTATGAGACATGTAATATGGTCAGGCTAACCATACGTATGGTGCATTGTTAGCTATGATGCATATAAAGGTGGGATATAATCACATAATTTGCTAATAATTTCTCCATCCTCCGACTAGTATAGTGGATCCAAGCATGACATATTATGACACAAGATTCATGGAGCAGGGGGGCCAACCTACTCCTGAATCGGTGTTTATACATGTACAAGAATCACATGACATGTACAGGGTCCTCTAGGACATAACATCTCATGCCGGAATCCAAGATGTACTAATTCGTGTATCATCGTGTCAGGAATCAAGTATAACACTACAAAGCTGGAATCATAGTAATCATTAAAATAATAAAAACTGTCAAAGAATATACTCGTTTGGTATCCGGTGCAATAAACAGTCAACAATGCTCAATTGGAGCCCAAGAGTCCTAAATAGGGAATATCAGTATTAATTGGTAATATAGAATGATAATCATACCTAATTAACTAATAGTGATGCTTCTAGGCCACTTTTAGGTCATACTAGTCAAACTAGGTCAAATTAGACCGTTACCTTGATTATAGGTCCTAAACTAGTTTCTAACTTATTTTCTAGAGTCACACTAGCTAATACTAAGTGTTTCTAGGTTAACACTAGGTTTCTAGGTCGTTCCGGTAAGTTAGTAGCTCAATACGCTATTATATACACTAGTACCTACAATACCTACTAATACCTTAGCATTTAGGTAAATACCTTAGTATTACCCTAGATAATATTCAATACCTTAGCCGTATCTCAAATACCTTAACTATATATTTAGTATCTTAATATTCTAACTTAGTATTTATTCCTATCTTAATATCTTGACACACATATCTTTAACCTATTGGTACCCCAATATATGCCTTAACACTATCTTAGATAGTCACACATATATAACTATATGTATAGGTAACTAGATAACCACATACAACGTATATCTAATTTGTCTATAAACTTATCCATATACTATATATCTAAACCCTATATAGTATCTAGGTACCTCTTGACACTAGGTACTATGATACCTTACCTAGATACCAAGATATCATTATGTTGGTATTAACCAACCTATCTTACCCCAACCTAGTATCTTGCCCACAGGAAATACCGCATCATGGTACCTACACTTATTATCTTAATACTTTGCTTCATGGTACCATGAGATACCCAAAATCCTAATCTCATAACTAAGTATCTCGAGATACTGGCTTACCCATACTATGTCTCAACCAACTGAGCACGACTTATATACTGCTTAGAATCAAGCTTTTACTGTACAATTCCCTTTCTCAAATCCTGCTACTAACCTCACCCCAGGTCAGCATATTAATGTGCAGTACAATTTCTGTTATTCCCTTCACTAATGAATATAATCTACTGCTCTGCTATTCCCTCTCCCATCAAATTGTTGCACCTTGTTGTGCAGGTGCATCCCTGCAGTGCCCACCTACCATCTAACCGCACTCGAGCACCTCTCTGAAATTCCTACTACTCTGCACAATCTGTGCATACCCGATGCACTACAGTGCACAATCCCAAGGAATCCCTTCCAAGTAACACTTTAACCTCACCCATGAGCACAACTCTTCCACACCAACAAGTGCACTCTTACCATAAATCCCTGAAAATAAACATGGACACACCACCCTCTTCCTTGGCACTCATACCCATTCACCTATTCATCCATGAACACCAAGTAATGATAATATCACTTGTATCATTGATACCCAAATACACTCAACTCTAACACCAATGAAGTCACCCTCCATAAACACCTATAAGCAATATACTGACACATCTTTTGATACACACATACACACACACACACACACACACTCACACACACTTACACAATATTTGGACACCCATGCACGGGCAACTACACACGCATAAATACACACACACACACACACACGCACACACACACACACACACACACACACACACACACACACACACACACAAGGCTAAATTCCATATGATACATGTGCACTAGACATTAAGTCTGAAAGATACACTGTGCAACTACTTTCTTGATACTCTCTCTTATGTAGTTCATGCTCATCATACTAGCCCTTGAGCACACACTTATTTCTAACCTACTACACACCTACATGACTACCTATACAAACATCTACAGAAAATCCTAACCAAGTGTGCACATGTATTTGGCCAACGTGGCAGTGCACAACACCCTGGATTGTACTTGTGTGCCAGTGGGCTGCTGCTCACTTGATGTCACACTCACAAAAGTTTTGATATAGGTTCACTCAAGCCTCCCCTTGCTTAACCTCTTGCAAGTGACTTATACTTTCCTCATTATCGTAGTATTAATTTAAACCTTACTATGATACCCTAGTATGAACAGGGCTCAAGCTTGCTATACAGTACAACTGTGTAAGGACTGAACTAATATCCCTTCCTGCTCATCAGTCCCTTCACTGAGACAAGGGTACCAGAGCTCTCTCTCTCTTGCACATAAATGATACACACACCATGACATCACAGTACATAAACTTACTTACAATTGCCTTGTGCAATATTCACAGACACAAAATATACATACTTTTATATATAACACATATATGATTATACAAATTCAACCTCTCTCAAAACACACAACTCCTAGTCCTCCTTATTGCCGATGTACTTAAAACCCGACTACTGCATCTTACCTTATATACAATTACCAAATACCCTTACACTATAGGATACATTATCTCCCCTATTATTTTTCTCACTACACTATCCGAGCACTCCATATGACCATAATTGCAATGCAGTTTCTTGACTATATCAAATACAGTCCCTCTATCAAATCCTATACTCCCATTTAATTGCTCAGTACCCAATTGTACTACAACTGTGCAGTGCTCATCTGATATACCTCTTTAGTCTCACGAATGACTTCCCCAACTACCTGCTATAACCCTTCATCACACCACACTTCTCATGCACAATTATAACCCTTCACTGCACTCAAACTCCTACAATTAGAGCTACTGCTAAGTCCCCTCTACCTGGCATGCACTAATTCACCTGTGCTCCACACATGTGCTCTGTTACTAAGCTGTATACCCATGTGATGCCATACATCTACTTGGATTGCAAACTGTGCTCCACACAGTCAGTCCTTTGACTGCATTGCAATATCCTTTCTCACTTGCACATGCACAACATAGGGCTCTAGGCCAAAAATCCTATTGAGACCATTCTACAAACACATGATGTACAAAATTTGTAGTTTTACCATACGAACCCTAGAAAATATCAATACAATATTCAAAATCTTAGATCTAATAGATTTGAGTCCTCTAACACCTAGATCTACCATTAGAAGGCCATTCTCACGTATGAGAGGGTTCCTATTGGCTCCATTTGGGTTTCTACCATAAAAATTAGTAAAAAAAATAATTTACCTATTGGGAGTTGGATCCCAATAAACCTCCATGAATTTGGGGGAGAATGAAAGAAGAAGTAGCTCTAAACCTCCTTGTTAGTTCTCATTGGTTTCCTCCTTGAGCTCCAAGCACTAGCTCTCCATATGCAAAAGTTTTGTTGGTGGGATAGTGTGGTAATGGTAAAATTTTGGATTTTAAATGGGTTGAAAAATTAGGGTTTTTTCACTTATGAGAAGAGGGAGAAGATAAAATAGGGAAGAAGAAGAAGTAGTGGAGGAATGAAATGAAATGAATAAGGAGGCTTGAGGAAAGGGTTTTGTCATGCTGGGTTGATCTATTTACAAGTTTACCCTTCCTAATTAGTCATGAAGAATATTTAATAAGGATGATTTAACTAAAAGAATGTTCTAATTTGATAGAAAGGGATCATTAATTCATTCTCTCTAGTTAACGAGTCAACAAAACTAATAAATAAATTAAACAAATAGTCTTGTCAATTTTTTTTGGGTCCACTGAGGTTCATGAGCACTAAATTTAACCAATAGGCTAAATCACTAATATAATTCTAGGCAATCACTAATATATAATATATAAAAAAATTTAACAACATGCAAAATTACAAAAATACCATTCTCTGAAAAAGTGGTAGTTACACCTGGGCCTTCATGGAAATGAATTTGATTAGGAATGGAAGTAATTTGGGTAGAATTTGGTGGAGGTTGGTCTCAATTTGGGGAAGAAGTAAATTTGGGATAGAATGAATAGGGAATGACAAATGGAAGAGGCTACTCCCCCCATATTTGCCGGCAACATGATTCTAGGTTTAGGCCCAATGCAAAAAGTCTAGAATGCCCCCATTGCTTGTCATGAAGGAATAATTAATTATGGAAAAGAATCTATTCTTAATGGAAGGAATATTCTACTACTTAACTAAAGAAAAAACTAATTAAACTAGTTTAGTCATGACTGGTCTAATTGGTCTAAGTGGTTCAATTGGTCTAGTTGGGTTGAACCAATACTAAGTATAACTAACTAGCTAGCACAACTCATGTCAAATAATTATATTAGAACTAAAAATTATGAAATAAAAAAATATTCCTAGAATAAAAAAGTGGTGGTTACAATGAGAGATCTGTTTTGTTGTTACTACTAGTCAAGTCCACACCTATAAAGAGATTTTGAGTATAGCAGAAGGTGTTGAAATAGACATGAGACCCAAACAGAAAAAGGAAAGGGGTGTTGATGTAGGCAAAAAGAATAACCCTGGACCAACAAAGCGTCACAATGGACAACAAACAATTTTTCCAGCCCAAGCTCCGATTCAGCCTATTTGTGCATATTGCAGGAAATCAAGACATAAGTAGGATGGATTCAGGATGACATTGGGACAATGTTTCCACGGTGGATCTAGTGAGCATAAAGTTAGAGACTGTCCACGAGAAAAGTATCATCGTCAAACCCATCCAGCAATAAGAGAACCAGGAACTAAGTGAACTTTCGAAGTTGATAGTATATACATGATCTCAGTAAACTTGTAAATAAAAGAGATGAATTTGGGAACCTTAGGAATAATGGTCAGATAGGCCTTATAGCAGTTTACTTATAATAGTTTCCTTATAGATGTATCCTTGTAATTTTTTGTCTATATTTCTGTCTTTGTAAATCATCAATTGATTTCCTTAATATAATATATTGCTAATAAATAAAATCTTGATTCTGTTGGCCCATCTGGTCTCAGTCAACTAGACGGAATCTTCCTGAGATATTCATGGTGATTCTGTATAGGATACAGTTTTATGACTTACACCGTTTACATGCTTAGATTTTATCTAGACTTGTTGCATTAGATATGGTTTTGCGAGTCGTGGACATAAGACTTGAGATTACATTGGGTGGGGAGAGATTTACCATACAAAAGGCTGATTATATATATATAATAATTTAATGGAAGTGCCTTAGTCTCTGGCGACAGAACTATGGTACCGTACTGGCCCTTCGAGAAAATACTGCTATGGGTTTCTTCGACACTGATCCTGTAGTAGTCTCAGCCCGAGTATGACTAGAACTCTCAACTTGCATATCACTTAGCTGGTTATATATTTACCCTATTATTTTATTTATTGCTGTACTGCATTTATTTTGGTATGAGCTTTCTTGTACCTTGCTATGTCCCCTGAGGACCTGGATCCGGATTATGTCCCCAGGATTAGCTGACGAGATCTATCCCGAGGTATACGGGACCGGAGCATTAGCATTAACAGAAGCAGGTACCTACATTGGAGCAGAACCAGGATCCGAGGACGAGATCGTACCAGAGGACTTCTCTTGAGTATTGGCTTGAGATGCTCATTTATTTCTATTTCTAGTACTTTATTTCCCGTCTACTGTATTATTGTATCAGACTTGTTCTCGAATTATTCTCCGAGACGCTTTTATTGAGATTTGCTAGTTTATTTTAATTACATTATTCTGGCATTTGATCTGTGATTATCTGTTGTGGATGAGATTAGTATAGACTGTGACTGGTATCATTGGACCTACTTATTATTATATTACAGCTTAAGCATGCCCTGATGGATCCATTAAATTGAGTTTGTCCATCGGTGCGTGCTGCTGGCCATTGTCGCGCGTCCGGTCCCTCGATATTTTCGGACTGGGGCGTGACAGAGCCTGTTCAAAATCAAGAGTCAGCTGCTCCTCAACCCCTTAACCCAGAGAATGTATTACCTCCTGTTGGAGTTACAATACAACCGATCTCTCACCTCTCTGTTGTCCCTTTCCCAACTGAAGATCCGATACAGGCAGTTCGGGAATTAAAAGCCCAATTTGATGCCTTGAAGCATAAGGATCAGCTCAAGAAGTTAGGAATCAACCAGCCATACCCAGCTGTCTGGGATGAGATCCCTTTCCCGCCAAAATATAAACCACAGGCTATGGTTTTGTTTGAGGGAAAGATGTCGCCAAGCCAGTACATGAACAACTTTAGCATGATGACGGTGTTGTTGCAGGGGAATGACGCCCTTCTCACCCGAGTGTTTAAAGGCTGTCTGTCTGGAGTAGCCTACCAATGGTACCGTAGTCTAGCGGACAACTGCATTACTTCTTTTGAAGATTTTAAGACTCTATTCTTTGCTTGATTCTACGAGGAAGGAATGGACATGTCTATGTCATCACTCATCGAAGTAAAGCAGAAGGAAAAAGAAAACGTTCGTACTTTTATTGAACGTTTTCGTCAGGATACTTTGCAGATGCCTCCTGGAGTTCTTGATTCAGCCTTGGGATCGTGGCATGTTGATTACGATGAGGGCTCCTGTGGGGATGGGCACGGTTGGAATCCTCCCTTGAAAACTTAATTCATAATCCAGTGGAAATGACATATCAAAAATAAAATAAAAAACCACAATAATGTCTCCCATAAGCTATAAAAAAAAGTATCACATGGCCATAGAACAACCAATGACAACCATTAAAAAAATTGTATGCCTAAACACAAGATACAGAATAAACTCTATGTTTTCTTGATGTTTTTCATAGGCAGATCAACCAAAAACATCATAGAGAATAAAATGGTATAAGATGAAAGGGAAGATGACAATAATTCATAATGGAATCATATACTTTTTTAAGGCAAGATACAAACCCAAGAGCTACATATAAGGACAAATATATTATCATATGATAATATGTCAAAAATAAGTTCACTTTATGTATAAGATGCAAAAATGATATATGATATGGACATTATTGTCTTGATCAAAATTTAAGTCTCGTATAGTGGGTTGGCTATGAACCACATATAATTCACTAAGCTTTCAAGATATTTTAACCATATTATGCAAATAACAATTGACAACAATAGAATACTTGAACATATTTTGAGACCATCTATCAACCAACCTCCACCACTTTGAAAATCAATTCCTCTTTCCAAAACAAAGTATCACTTTGAAAACCAACCTCTAGTACACAGAAAACAACACGAAAAAAAATAGTATACTGCAAATAATTCTCGCAAAGACCAAGAAGAAAACAAAAGATATACACACAAATAGAACACAAAAGACAAGAAAGTTGTCCCTAGAAACAACATAAAAAGAAGCAGTATACCCTAGAGAATTGTCTCCATGTTAAATTCCATGGCCATCCATGAAATACACACAAAACAGAACACAAAAACAAGAAAATAAACAAATAAGCAACCAAAAGAAGCATGGTTTATAAACCCTAAAGTAGCAAGTTATAAAGTTGGCTCGGAGTAATTAGTAATAATACCATGGACACATTAGCATAGTTGGTTACCACTTCACCTAGCAAATTAAACATTATGATGAATGCATCAATGGTTAGTGTCAAGCTAATTGTGTGTCATACTAAAGATCAATACCTCTTAAACCCATCAAGATTGATCAGGAATGCAACCTAACTCATATAATATTGATACCAAAACCTCTATAAACCCATCTCATCAAAGCCAATACAAGAAGCAAACAACGCATACGAAGCATAAAAAACCCAACAAGAACCCAGAATGAAATTGCTTCATCACAAACTGCAGCAAGCAGTAAAGTATTGCTTATTTTAACAAGCCAGAAATTCAACAAGCAGCAAAGAATAAACTACAAGAGGGCATGTTTGGTAACATGTAACTAACCCTGGATACATAACACAAAACACAGAGATACAAGCAGTATATTGCTAAGAAAGCTATTATAAAATAACACACAAACAACAAGAAAAATAACCAGTACACCTCATAGAATTGTCCAAAAGAACAAGCAAGACACATAATAGTTACAAAAAAAAAAAAAAAAACCATGAAAACTCTAAAAGAATTGTTCCTAGAAAACATCAAGCAAAGAAGCAGAACACCCAAAGAAATAGAGCACAACCCCTAAATTTGAGAGATCACAAGATAAGCTTTTTTAAGCATAAATCATAAAATCTTCAGAGATCACAACCCTAAAAATAGATGGATTTTTCTTCCAAAAATTTAAACCCAAACGATTTATGAGTTCTTATTGCATAGACTCCAAATTTCAACAGATATAAAAGACACCAATTAGAATGCAAGTTGATGAATGCAAGACACCAAACAATCCTTACGACTTGCTAGGAATTCTTTATTCTTACTCACTCAACTATTCTTTAGTCTTCTATCCTATTGTGAGCAAACCTCTAAAGCCTTAACTTTTCCATCTCAAAGAGCAACTCCCTAGCCTTCCTAGTGCCAAGGGCGATCTCGGTCTAGAAGTCTTTAGAGTTGTAAATAGCTGTGTTCCATCAGTTTTGCTCTCTCTCTAAGCTGTGAAGTTACGAGACTTCGGATCAAACCTCATGGTGTAAAGAAGTGGCAAGCCTTCGGATCAAAGCTTGTGATTCATTATTGGTAATTATAGCAGATAAAACTCTGAGCTTGAGTTCTCGGGACTGGACTAGTCCTCTCAGAGAAAAACCATTATACATCTTGGTGTTTGCGTTTGCTTTCTCTCTCTACTTTACTACTTTACTTTACTGTCTATATATACACTGTTAGTTAACAACTGCCTTCATTATGATAATCTTAAATTGGGTAGATTATTCCGCTGTACTCTATTCATCCCCCCTAGAGTTGCCTCACGGTCCTTCAATTGGTATCAGAGCTATTTTTCTTAATATTTGGCTTAACATCTTAAGAGACTTATGGCAACTGTTAGATCTATCCATACCAACAATGGTGAAGGCTAGTCCATAAATAGGCCACCCTTATTTGATGCTACTAAATACACGTATTGGAAGACACGTATGAGCTTCTACCTAAAGTCATTTGATTTTGACCTTTGGGTTGTAGTAGTAGAGGATACAATAAGCCTCCTAGAATAGTCATAGATGGTAACCTTGTAGAGAAGCCTCATGATAAGTACACAGACACCGAAAAAAAATAAGCTACTCTTGATGCTAAAGCTATTAACGCTCTATTTTGTGTTGTAGACAGAATTAAATTTAACAGGGTCTCCACTTGCGAAACTTCGCACGAAGTATAAAAACTTCTTGAGGTCACTCATGAAGGAACCTCCCAAGTGAAGGAATAAAAAATAAGTCGTCTAACACAAGAGTATGAAGCATTCAAGATGAAACAAAATGAGATAATTTCTCAAATATTCACGAGATTTCTCGACATCGTCAACCCTCTATTATCACTTGGTAAGAAGTACAACAATTACGAGAATCTTTGTAAGGTACTCAGAGGACTCACCAATAATTGGAATCCCAAGGCCACTGCAATCATAGAAGGGAATGATCTTACTACGATGACCCTCGAGATGCTTATGGGCAAGCTGATGACTCACGAGATGGATCTCAAGAAATTTGAAGAACGCACTCCCAAGAAAAAGACGATTGCTCTTAAGGCACATCAAAAAAATGTCACCAACTATAACTCCGACGACAATGAGTCTCAAGATGAGAAAGTTGCCCTGACCACCAGAAGCTTCAAAATTTTTCTAAAGCTTGAGAAATCAAAGAAGAAGGAGCCAACTGACAACAGTGATGAAGAGCGTATATGCTACAACTGTAAGAAGATATGGCATATAAAGAAAGATTGTCCAGCCCTAAGAAAAGGAAATCGCCACAATTACTCATCCAGAAGAACATTATCACAAAAATATGCAAATACTAGTATTTGGCATGAAAGTGAAGCCAGTGAATTCGAAGAAGAGAATCATCGAGAAGCAGCAAACCTATGCTTCATGGCATTAGCTGATTAGGTAACGGATAACAACTCTTATGATGATTTTACTTTTGATAAACTAGGTAATGCTTTTAGTGATCTTCTTGATGATTTTAGAAAACTTAGAAATAAGTACAAGCTTTAGCGCCCCGTTCTCCCGGTGCGGAGGGCGCGCCTAAGAAACACAAACGGTATCGTTCGATCGGGATAGATTGAATTAAGAACTCGTCCTCGTTATGGATTTGTTTCTTCGGAATCGATTCCCATATTCAGTGGACTGCGCCCCAAGGATCGACTTAGCGGCAGAGTCAGGAGGGACCTCTCCGCTGCTATCTTTTATTGCCTCGGTTTTCGATGTCGCTTGTTGCTTTCGTGCTTTGAGTTGGTTTTGGGATTTGCTTGTTTTCCTTGAACGGTTTTGATGGTTTTCATTATTTTCGTTCATTGACTTGCACTTCTATTTTGAGATTGGAAAGAGAGGAAGAAGTATTAATCGAGCTGTTCGTGTGCAGGTGAACGAGCAGTAGGCGGCTTGCGAGCGGAGTCGTGAAGCGCCTCTTTTCTTCTTCTTTCCAAAATCTAAGTGAGTGGCTACCAACCCGATTAGCTAGCCCTGCTTCCAAGCTTCACTCCCTTGCCCTAATCAAACGATACCAAGTTAATAATAAAAGAAATCAAGATAAAAGAGAATAGACTTGGGTATTTATGCTTGTCACTTAACTGGGAAACGATTACTCAATTTGCATGCTTGTTCATTTTAAATGTTCTATACATGCTTCAAGTTTATTTAGAATGCATCTTCTTCCATAAATTGTGCTAAGTATGGAATACACGTGTTATGAAATAAACTGTCTGAAAGACTATGCAAAACGAATCATGCAATGTTGCTTATCTTGTTCACATGCCTCAACTGCATCAACGTTAACGTGCCACGAACGATTGATCACGGACAACTTGTGCACAAGGTAACGGGTTCCGCGGACGGTCGCTGGGGCACTGGCACCGATCCGGTCCGGGCGGAACTTCACGATAGTCTCACGTGCGAACGGGATGGCGTGCAGCGCCTCACGTGCTTCGTTGCACACCATCCTCGTTCAAAGACTAAACGGTCCATTATGGCTTCTAGACAGTGATCCCAACGTGTATATTTAAACCTGTTGCATACTAACTTGTGTCTTCGTTTCAGGGAAGGCATGGTAAGTATTGTGTAGGTAATTCAGTCGGCAGGTAAAATCCACCGAACGGTGGCACGTTCATTTCAGTAAATTCTATATGCTGCTTACTTGTAAATGAACTAAGGCAAGATAGAAACCCACAAATATGCATGCTTCACTAAACAACGTGTTGATTGGTATAGTTCGGCTAGCTCGCCTTCACCAACATGTTTTGATATGCTTACCCTCGTTGAAACAGGTTCTCCGCACCAAGGCGAACCGAGCGAGGAGCCGAAGTCGTCTTCACGATCCAGTCCAGCTGTTGGCGCATCTTCACCGCGCCCTCGAAGCATTTTGAAGCCAGAAGCTGCAACTCTTCATACACATATGCAGCTCCGTGGCAAAGCCGTCCTCCAGCCTGGAGGTCTTTATCATTTTGAGTTTATAAAGGGATGTAATGTACATGACTGCTATCTCATTTTGAGTCATCTCTTTTGTAAGCCGTTCGGCATATTAGCTGACTCGTTCAAGAGTTTGTAATAGATGTTCATTATCAATAAAGAGATCTTTTCCATGTTTCAAATCTGTGTTTTAATTTATCTGCGTACTCTGAATATGTGCTTGCTATACAAATCATTAAAGCCTTGTGCGGGCGCAACTCCAGGCCCGCACGGCGGTCATGATTCGGGGGACGCCTCAAACGATTCTACATAATCGGGTCGTGACATAGTGGTACCAGAGCACAGATTCAAAGTTCCTTAGACTTCGTGTTGGAAAAGTTCCTTTAACGATCAAATTCCTGTGCAAACTCTTGAACTCGCTAGGCCAAAATGAGACACGTTCATGCAATAAGTCCATAATACATTATGATTCTAATATAATTTACCTTCTTTTGAAGAAATGGTACCAGTGCAATCTGCAGCACAACCACCGAACGAAACATAAGAAAGCAGTTCGGGCACTTCGGGAAGCTCTCGGAGCCAACGAGGCATATCTCAAGTCGACCCGCTTGAGCGGGTAATGCAAATGTTAGAATCGCAACGACAAAGAGATGATGCTCGCCAAGCCAAGTTCGAGAGCAATCTAGAGACCCGATTCTCAGTCCAACAAAAGCAGGTGGATGCCCTGCAACAGATTGTTCAGACTTTGGCTGCCAAACATTCCGCCGCAACAGCAATGACTCCGGTGGAACAGCCCGTGCTTGAAGTAGAGACGCCACAAATTCCAAGGCCGAGGGACGTGACTGCCTTCAACTTGGGACTCTTCAAGAAAGTCTGTAACACCCCATTCAACGGGACTGAGGACCCAGTGGTAGCTCTAGATTGGCTAGCCGAGCTTGAAGATCACTTCGCTCTGCTAGAAGTTCCCGAAGAGAAGCGCGTCGACTGTGCGCAACTACTGCTCCGCCTCAACGCGCACGATTGGTGGGACGTGCATCGACGATCTCTCCAATTTGATCACGGAGAGGAGGCGATCTCGTGGACGACTTTTCGTGTCGTATTTGAAGAGGAGTTTATACCCCCTCCAGTATAACGTCAAATGGAAAATAATTTCGTGCAACTGAGGCAGGGCAGTATGCCTGTGAAGCAGTACTCCGCCGAATTCAACCGACTCTCCAAATTCGCTAGGGCCTATTTACCTGATGCAGCGAGTCGAGCAAGAAGATTTGAAGGCGGTCTGCGCCCTGCCATTCATGGGCACGTAGTCAATAATCAGTATTGAACGATGCGTGAAGTCATGAATCACGCCCTATCTCTGGAACCGCAGTATCCTCACGTTTCCACCGGCGCCTCACGTTTCCACCGGCGCTGTGCATACCTACAATCACAAACGCCAAGGCAACGATAGAGGAAACACCGCTGTAAAGCGCCCTAACCATGGCAGTCCACAACAAGCAAACCCAGGGCCTTCGTGCAATTTCTGTAAGAAACAAGGGCACACGTCCGATAAGTGCCGCAAGAAACTCGGGCAATGTCTTATTTGTGGTGACTCCACCCACCGAATTCGTGATTGCCCAAACTATTCTGTTTATCACCCCTAACGGTAAGCATTGTTCTTAAGTTTCAGGACGAAACTTCCAATTGGTTGGGTAGGATGTAGCGCCCCGTTCTCCCGGTGCGGAGAGCGCGGCTAAGAAACACAAACGGTATCGTTCGATCGGGATAGATTGAATTAAGAACTCGTCCTCGTTATGGATTTGTTTCTTCGGAATCGATTCCCATATTCAGTGGACTGCGCCCCAAGGATTGGCTTAGCGGCAGAGTCAGGAGGGACCTCTCCGCTGCTATCTTTTATTGCCTCGGTTTTCGATGTCGCTTGTTGCTTTCGTGCTTTGAGTTGGTTTTAGGATTTGCTTGTTTTCCTTGAACGATTTCGATGGTTTTCATTATTTTCGTTTATTGACTTGCACTTCTATTTCGAGATTGGAAAGAGAGGAAGAAGTATTAATCGAGCTGTTCGTGTGCAGGTGAACGAGCAGTAGGCGGCTTGCGAGCGGAGTCGTGAAGCGCCTCTTTCCTTCTTCTTTCCAAAATCTAAGTGAGTGGCTACCAACCCGATTAGCTAGCCCTGCTTCCAAGCTTCACTCCCTTGCCCCGATCAAACGATACCAAGTTAATAATAAAAGAAATCAAGATAAAAGAGAATAGACTTGGGTATTTATGCTTATCACTTAACTGGGAAACGGTTACTCAATTTGCATGCTTGTTCATTTTAAATGTTCTATACATGCTTCAAGTTTATTTAGAATGCATCTTCTTCCATAAATTGTGCTAAGTATGGAATACACGTGTTATGAAATAAACTGTCTGTAAGACTATGCAAAAAGAATCATGCAATGTTGCTTATCTTGTTCACGTGCCTCAACTGCATCAACGTTAACGTGCCACGAACGATTGATCACGGACAACTTGTGCACAAGGTAACGGGTTCTGCGGACGGTCGCTGGGGCACTGGCACCGATCCGGTCCGGGCGGAACTTCACGATAGTCTCACGTGCGAACGGGATGGCGTGCAGCGCCTCACGTGCTTCGTTGCACACCATCCTCGTTCAAAGACTAAACGGTCCATTATGGCTTCTAGCCAGTGATCCCAACGTGTATATTTAAACCTGTTGCATAATAACTTGTGTCTTCGTTTCAGGGAAGGCATGGTAAGTATTGTACAGGTAATTCAGTTGGCAGGTAAAATTCACCGAACGGTGGCACGTTCATTTCAGTAAATTCTATATGCTGCTTACTTGTAAATGAACTAAGGCAAGATAGAAACCCACAAATATGCATGCTTCACTAAACAACGTATTGATTGGTATAGTTCGGCTAGCTCGCCTTCACCAACATGTTTCGATATGCTGACCCTCGTTGAAACAGCTCCGTGGCAAAGCCGTCCTCCACCCTGGAGGTCTTTATCATTTTGAGTTTATAAAGGGATGTAATGTACAGGACTGCTATCTCATTTTGAATCATCTCTTTTGTAAGCCGTTTGGCATATTAGCTGACTCGTTCAAGAGTTTGTAATAGATGTTCATTATCAATAAAGAGATCTTTTCCATGTTTCAAATCTGTGTTTCAATTTATCTGCATACTCTGAATATGTGCTTGCTATGCAAATCATTAAAGCCTTGTGCGGGCGCAACTCCAAGCCTGCACGGCGGTCACGATTCGGGGGACGCCTCAAACGATTCTACGGAATCGGGTCGTGACACAAGCATGCTAAGAAAGATGTTCAAGAATGTCAAACTAAAATAGAGAGACTAATATCTCTACTAAGTGAAGTAAAGGACATCTCAAATGATTCAGACAAAAATTCTACACTTGAGCTTAACCTCCATGAGGCACTTGCCAGTCTTGACAAGAGCTCTCTAGAGAAAGCTAAACTTAAGGAAGAACTCGAATCTGAAAAGAAAAAGTATTCCATTGCTGCACGTAGAATAGATGCTCTCGCTGTTAAATATGATGAAGTATATGCTACCTCTAAAAAGTTAGAGATTAGATTGGAAAAACAGGTCGAGCAAACCTCCACCCAACCTAACACAAGACACGTAGCTAGACAAAAGAACACTCACAACTATGATCCTACCTACATGTATAACAGTTCTTGCAATCATATGTTCATAACACATCATGCACATAGAACCAAACATAATCATGCATTCTATTATAGAATACCATAAAGAAATATCCCACACAATCATGCATTCTATCCACATAGACCACAAAAAACTGCTCCACACAAACATATCTATCATGCTGCACCATGCACCAATCACATAGCTATATGTTACTTCTGTGGTAAGAAAGATATATATCTAGATTCTGTAGAACAAAGAAGTTAGTAGATATGAATGTTTATGCATGGGTACCAGAAACTAACACAACAGGAGCCTCAAGAAAATGGGTACCAAGGGTTACGTCTACAACTCATTTTATAGGTGGACCAACCCTCTCATGCTAGAAGCGAGTGGATTCTCGATAGTGGTTGCTCACGACATATGACTGACTGGTGATGGTAACCTATTTGCAACACTATCGATGAAGAAAGAAGTTATGTCTCCTTCGGCAATAACCTCAGAGGATACATTATTGGTAATGGTAATATAGGTGTTCCTCCTTATCCTGTCATAAAAGATGTTTGTCTAGTAACGAAATTAAAACATAACCTACTCAGCATCAGTCATCTAGCTGACCATGGTTATGGTATTAAGTTCATTAAAAACAAATATTCTATTTATGAAAGATCCTCTGGTAAGGTTATCTTTGAAGGGATCAGGGAAGACAATATATATATATATATATATATATATATATATATATATATATATATATATATATATATATATATATATATATATATATATATATATATATATATATAATCTTGCAAAAGATACTGACAATGCAGGAAAATGTCTATATGCCAACAAAGATGACAGCTGACTATGGCATATGCGTCTAGGACACGCAAATATGGACACTATTGCAAGAATATCTACAAAGAAACTCGTAAGAGGCTTACCAGTGATTACTTTCAAGAAATATATGGTATATGCTGACTGTGAAAAGAATAAAGCTTTTAAATCTTTCTTTAAATCAATCAACTCTGTAAGTACCTCTAGACCTCTACAACTCTTGTATATGGACTCAGTAGAATCGCCAATCTTGGCGGTAAGCTTTATGCTTATGTTATTGTTGATGATTTTTCTATATACACATGGGTTTATTTTCTTGCAAATATAAATGAAGCATTTTCTGAATTTGTTACTTTTTGCAAAAAAAGTTCAAAACAAAAAAAGTTTCATGATTACTCGTATCTGAAGTGATCATGGAGGCGAATTTGAAAATATTACTTTTAAAAGATTTTGCAATAAAAATAATTTTTCTCATGAATTGTCCTAGAACTCCACAATAAAATGGTGTTATAGAGCTGAAGAATAGAACTCTTGGCGATATGGCTAGAGTTATGTTAAATCACTATAACCTTCCAAAATACTTTTGGACTGAAGCTGTAAGTACTTCATGCCATATTTTGAATATAGTGCTTATTCGACCTATATCGAAGAAAACCCCCTGTAGAAGCATGAAAAATACGCTGCAGAGTTATACGCAGTATTTTAGTGCTGGGTGGCGTAAGATATGGCTTCAGAGCTATCGGCGTACAATAGAGATTCATCCCTAAGTACAGCGTAAAATATAAGCTCCAGGACAACCCGCGTAAGGCAGTATTTTCAGACTGCTTCAGCGTAAAAAGGTTGTTACATCGCCACTTCAGCGTAAAACCTACTTGCTTTTAATGCAGTAGGAAGTCGTACGGAGAACTCTTCGTATTCCTCGAATGAACCTGTCAGATCATGCAGTGAACCTGACTCCTGACAAAGAGTACTGCACAACTATCCAGACGACGGCTGGAATGATGGTGCGGCACAGAGACCCAAACCGTCGTTTAGTGACATTTTCTTGGTATAAACTGCTTTTACGCATACAAGGGAATACGCTGCCTAGTTTTATACAGGCAGATGTGAGCTTTTACGCTCCGCAGAAGACAAACGGACCGTCACGTCAAAAGCTGCTCTTCGTACAGAACTCGAGGCACGTCTTTGCAGTTAATGTGCAGGATGGGGGCAGATCTCTGCATTTAATGCACGAGATTCGGTTCTATTTTTAAAGACTGGGTGAGCCATAATTATGATTAATACGTCCACATCATCACCTCTGCACATTACGCCATCAGGCTATTTTCAGCTACAAGGAGCATGTTGTACGCTATCTCCTTGAAATACGCCGACCTGGCTATTTTCAGTTATAAGGAGTACGCCGTATGCTATCTCCTCGGAATACGCCAACTCAGGCTATATTTGCATTGGTGCGTAATAGGGCTATTTGGTCCAGAATTAGCTCAAGACCTCAGTCAAAGAAGGAGAATCGGCTATCTTGTATGCTAGCTACCTATCCATGCAGCATCAGGCTTCTACACCTACTGGGATTCTACACCTACCTTGGCTTCTACGCCAGTTTGATAACTATTTGGCTTCTACGCCATAGTGACAGTTATTGGCTTCTTCGCCAACCTTTTTTCTATGCGAGGGACATCTACCTACGTGGCTTATATGACATGATCTTCGCAGCAGTTATACACATTATCTCTTAATGGGACACGCATCACACGCTTATTCAGAAGATCATATATACGTGGGTGGCAGTTATTATAACCGTCGCGTAAAAAGTGCCACACTCTCCACTGTTCGGCTTCTACGCCGACTGGACGGTTACTGTCACTAAAACCCTATAAATAGAGACCTCTATTGACAGAGGTCCAGGGTCAAAAACTTGGAGAATAGAAGTCAGAGGGTCGAAGAAATTAAGGTCAAAAATTGATTTTTGAGAGAGAAGAATCCAGAGCATAGACAGAGAGTAGTGATCGACGATTTTGGCATCGAGCATCCATTCCCTCTTGCAATCTTTGAAGCTTCTTCGTCTTCTACAGCACTTCTTCATCATCGTGTGGTCCAAGGAACAAAGTGACCAACTACAGATCAAACTCCTATAGCAATATTTACCCAGATTAAAATTTGTACTTGACATCCTCGTATAGGATTAATTATACTTCTTGTTTGTAAACCAAAGAGAGGGTTTAGTATAAACCTTGTTTTATTTCTTTCGTTTATTATCAAACACAAGATGGCGACTCTGCTGGGGACCTCTTTCTCATCTGACGAGAAAGCAATTGCTCAACACGATGCAGTGTCAGTAGGATCAATGAAGAAGACCTTGGTCGTCCAGTTCGACCAGTCTGCCTACGAAGATATGCTTCAAGCAGGGGGTAGCTCTCACTCTCTCTCTGTCCAAGACAGCAGGAAACTGCGTAAGTCTGGATGCCCAGGACATCCTCTACCATTCCTGCCGACTCTTTGGTTTCTCCGACTGGCAAGGTTGTAGCTTCGCAACCTTCGCACTCCGCACATAAAACTCCGTCTCCCGTCCGTGACGTGGCAGACAAAGCTTCTGGTGATGTCTCAGTGCTAATCCAGAAGTCTACTCCGCGCTCTGCGCATAAAATTTAGTCTCCCATCTGTGACGTGGCAGACAGAATTTCTGATAATGCCTCAGCGCCAAATCAGAAATTCCAAACACGCTCCGTGCGTAAAGATGCATTTTCCCTTCGTGGAAAAGCAGATGGTCCCTGCAATCTACACAAGGGAAAATAAGTGGCAGGATTCCCAACTTCTCGGCCTTTACGCCAGCAAGAGAAGAATCTGCCCGCCCACCAGATTACGCGAGAAGCTGATGGCCGATTGAGGACTTCCTCAGTTTTACGCCGAACTGAGCAGTGTTCCAGATTACGCCAGGAGAAGCCCCTCAGCATAAAGAAGGCTCAATTTACGGAAAGGCACACTCCTCGGGGATCATCTGCTACTCATATGGCTAACCTGCTGTACACGGGTGGCAGGGGAAAAGTTATGGTTCCCAACATCCGTATGCCAACTGATGTGAATAAGAGGAACAAGCCATCTTCCTCTTCCTCTTCAGCTAATCCTCCTGACTTGCGTGAATATCTGATCCAGAAGCGCAAGGATAGGGGATCTTCCAGCATGTCTATTACGCCTCCTAGGGAGCACTATTATAATAGTCATAGGATTGTAGTTAATTATTGCTGTTCTGAAGCAAAATGGTCGGTTTTCGACCGGTTGAACTACTCTCTGTCTTTCCAGGAAGAAGAGCCTACATATGCATCAGTGAACATGGCTTCACATGTACCTAGAGAAAGGTCGAACTCAAGACGTCATCCCTCTAGAACTCCAAGCCAAAGGAGATTCAATAAACTCCTTGAGAACATTGAAGCTGGGGTGTTCTGAAACACCCGTTCAAGGTTACGACAACCGGCTTCATATTCTTCTGATTCCGACATTGGGGGTCGCCAGTTTCCCGAATCAGATGCTGAAAGTATAGAGTCAACTTCTACAGAGACCTATACTAGCCCTTCAATGACATCCAGAGAAATGGTGGTCTATGCCATTAAAGATGAACACGAAAAGGCTTCCTCATCAGGAAGTACTGAGCAACGCATCGCTGTGTTGGAGACATCTCTAAAAGAGATATAATCCATGATGGAGAATATGCACCAAATGATGCTGACTCAACACACAGCTGCTATAGCTCAAGCATCGGTCCCTCCGACTCAGATACGTGTGGGGGTGGACTTACCACCATCTAACGCGAATCAGGAGCCTGCTCTAGATCAAGAGTCAGCAGCTCCCCCACTTTCTAACTCGGAGAACGTATTGCCTCCTGTTGGAGTTGCAATACAACCGATCTCTCATTACTCCGCGATCCCTCTACCGGCTGAAGATCTAATACAGGCAGTGCAAGAGTTGAAAGCCCAATTTGATGCCTTGAAGCACAAAGACCAGCTCAAGAAATTGGGAATCAACCAGCCGTACCCAGCTATCTGGGACGAGGTCCCTTTCCCTCCTAAGTACAATGCTTTGTTTGAGGGAAATACATCACCGAGCCAGTACATGAACTACTTCAGTATGATGACGGTGTTATTGCAAGGGAATGACGCCCTTCTCACTCGAGTATTCAAAGGCTGTCTCTCGGGAGTGGCTTATCAGTGGTACCGTAGTCTTGCGGACAACAGCATTACTTCCTTTAAAGATTTCAAGACTCCGTTCTTTGCACGATTCTACGAAGAAGGGATGGACATGTCTATGTCCTCTCTCATCGAAGTGAAGCAGAAGGAAAAAGAGAACGTTCGTACTTTCATCGAACGTTTTCGTCAAGCCACTTTGCAAATGCCTCCCGGAGTTCCAGACTCGGCATTGGTGGACATTTACAAGAAGAACCTTCTTCCAATGATCTCGGTGTTCACAGGACCAGATCAGTTCCATGATTGGCCCTCGTTCATCATCTCAGCGGTGGCCGCTGAGGACAACTGTCGGAAGGCGTGTGATAATGGAATTATGATCTCTGCCTCCGATAGAGGCAAGAGGTCATCCTCCAACAATGACCATCCCCGTGGTTCCAAAGGAAAAGAAGCTCTGGCGATCAATACGTCCAGGCAAAAGACCGTGGCAACCATACAGATGAAACCTGGGACTTCCAGGCCCATTGAAGTATACTCTTTTGACGACGACAATATCCCGAGTATATTCGAGTGTCTAGTCAAAAGCGGCAAGATTACCCTCCAAGAGGTAAAGCGGCCTAATGAAGTCGGCAGGACCAATAACCCTAAGTACAACATTTTCTATAGGTACATACATCACCCCACAAATGCGTGTTATGTACTGAAGAGGAAAATCCAGGAGTTGATTGATGCTAAGGCCATCACTCTGCGCAACAGCGAGAAGACGGTCACAGCCAACATGATCTCTCTTCAATTTGGCAATCTGCCTCTACAAGAAGTTCCAGATGGTGTTGTGCCTATTTCCCGGACAACGATAAACATCGTTAATCTCCCTCCAACCAGGTGTCAAAATCATGACCTGGTACCCCTAACTACCCAGCGGGGCGAGATTTTGTGGGTTCATCCAGATCTGGTGTCAGAGATCGAGGAAGAGACTCAAGCTGCTAAAGCTAAGTTTAAGAAGAACTCGAAGCATAAACCATGTCATATGGTTGCGGTATCCTCGACATTAGAAGAAGAGGTTTTGGCTACTGGAACCCGTTCAGGAAAAGTCTACCTCAAGGACTATGGAGGAAGTCAGGAAGATGCATCGGCAGACGCTTCAGCTGCCAAGCCTTCAGAACCGGAACCCGCCATACCAGAGGCCGGTCCTTCGAGACCAACTTTGGCGGATAAGGGGAAGCAAAAAGAAGTGCGCTTTGACAAACCTTTGAAGAATATTCAAAATAAAGGTTTGGAGAAGCCATATAACTTCGACATCCTGGCCCAGTTGGCTAATACACCAGCCAGATTATCCATTTTTGAACTACTCAGGCTCTCTAAAGACACTCGTCAAGCCCTGAGTGAAGCACTAATGCAGGCGGATGCATACTTGACCCAGCTCAAGTCTCCTGAGGAAGAACCAGTGGCATGTCCTCAATGCCATAGTGTGATGGAGGTGGTCCCGAATATCACTTTCACCCAAGATGACATGCTGTTGAAACACAACAAGCATGACAGACCCCTCTATTATACCGGATACGTCGGTTCCATGGAGGTCGACCGGATTCACATAGATCCGGGATCATCGATCAGCATCATTCCTCATAGTCTGCTCAGACCGCTGAGGATTCCTACCAGCGAATTGGCTTACACCACCACTACAATCGTGGATTTCAACGCCAGGAAAAGTAAGCCGTTGGGGAAAATTCGTCTGAGGATCCAGATTGGCGATCTCATATCAGTGGCTACATGCTATGTCATTGATTCAGAGGTGTCCTATAATATTCTGCTTGGCAGACCATGGATCCACGACCACAACATCGTTCCTTCGACTCTACATCAATGCTTTAAATATGTAGATGCCCAAGGAATAGTACAAATAGAGTTTGCTGACCTTAACCCGTTTAAAGGAGTAGAATCCTACTACTCCGATGCCATATTATACACCCAAGACTACACGGAGGAGGTGTCAGGCAAGACAGAGGAGGAATCCTACCGGGAGCCAGAAGAACCCTCTGCCAAGCAACCTCTGTCAATCAAGGTGAAAGGACGAACTACTCGACCGAAAGTCATGGAACACATGGCTATCCACCTGAATAAAACCAGATCAGGAAAAGGAGGTGATCCTCTAGTGATCACTTTGAACCAGAAGCCTCCACCCTTGATCATCAACCTTCGGCGCAGCAAGCAGCCGACTGATGTAAATATAACCAGGAACGTGGTTTCTGATGATAATAAAGATCTTCTTTTCCAATACATTGACCCTCAAATTCCTAAACAGGAATCCTCTCCCCATAATGATATAGAACCCATAGCACAAAAATTCTTGGAAGCTATCATCCGTATATTTGGGAAGTAGCATCACCATCTAATGTCATCACGGCATATGGGCCACATGAAGATTCTATCTTTATTATCCCGCCTACTTGCAGCGGTCAGCGTTCAATAGTCTTCGGTCGCATGCACAATAAACCCACTGTACAAGAAGATTCTCTCGATGACGATGCTGGTAAAATGCAGGTTCACAGATATAGCCCGCAAGATTTAAAGATTATGCAAAGTATGGGTTATGACTTGAAGCTGGAACCAGGTCTCAACTACGGGAAAGGCAGGCGAATGCCGTTGCACGATGATCCCTACTGTCAACGAACTCGTTTTGGGTTAGGGTATTCCATCTCCCTTGCAACTTCTGAGTCAAATGAGGATATCTTTTCCTCTTCTCAAGATAGCTCGTCGCCCTCTGGCTCATATGATGCTCTCGAACGAGCATTATCAGTAAATACGGTATTGACAGATTCCTTCGAAGCGGACGAACAAGAATCTGAACCGTTTGAGTATAACTCTTGGGCTCAGCAAATGGATACACAGTGGGAACTCAAGTTCGAGCAGAGAGAACCTCCCAGCGAAGATAAAATTATCCAGATTGATGTTGGAGATGAGATTTCACCAAAGCCGATATTTATCAGTAACAATCTTTCCGAAGAAGAAAGGGAATAAATAATCCAGCTGATAAAAGAATATATCGACGTCTTTGCGTGGAAGTATGAGGATATGCCAGGTCTTGATCCAAAAGTGGCTACTCATAAGCTCAATATATTGCCTAATTCAAAGCCTGTGAAGTAACATCAACGCCGATTCTGCCCGGATATGATAGACGCCATTGAAGCTGAAATCAAGAAGTTGATAGCCTGCGGCTTCATTCGGGAAAAACAACATCGAGACTGGGTCGCCAACATTGTCCCAGTCATGAAGAAAAGCGGGAAAGTACGTATCTGTATCGATTACCGAGATCTGAATGTAGCCTTCCCCAAGGATGAGTTTCCTCTTCCCATTACAGATGTCATGATCGATAATATGTGCGGTTTTGAACGCATGCCTTTCATGAACGGATTTTCAGGATACAATCAAATCAAGATGCATCCTGAAGACGAGAAGCATATTGCCTTCCGGACACCATTGGGGGTATATTGCTATACGGTCATGCCCTTCGGACTGAAGAATGTCGGGGCTACATACCAACGAGCTATGAGTAACATATTCCACGAGCATTTACGCAAAACAATTGAATATTACGTAGACGATATAGCTGTCAAAAGCTGCCTCAAGGATAATCACATCCAAGACTTGAAGACAGTGTTTGAGTTGATGCGCCAACATCAACTCAAAATGAATCCTACAAAGTCCTTTCTTGGTGTATCCAGTGGCAAATTCCTGGTATTTGTCATTACCGCTAAAGGTATTCAAGTGGACCCTGATAAAGTCAAGGCCATCTTAGAAATGTGACCACCCCACAATCTGAGAGAACTCAGGTGGTTTTAAGGTCGCCTGGCTTATATCCGAAGATTCATATCCAACCTCTCGGGGAGATGTCAGCCTTTTTCTCGTCTCATGAAGAAAGGTGTATCCTTCGTATGGGACGAAGCCTGTCAGCAAGCGTTTAATGATATCAAACGCTACCTCACTTACCCTCCAGTTCTGGTGCCTCCCACCATAGAAAGACCATTTTTGCTGTATGTTCGAGCAATGGATCATTCTCTGGGTGCTTTTCTCGCACAGAAGAACGATGAGGGTCATGAACAGGCTATCTACTATTTAAGCAGGATGATGGTCGGAGCTGAACACCGATACAATCTAGTGGAAAAAGAATGCTTGGTCCTGATGTTCGCCATTCAGAAAATACGATACTATGTCACAGGCCAGACTATTCATATCATCTCCAGGATCAATCCTCTTCGGGTATTGATGAACAAGCCAAGCGTTCTTAATTCCCGACTCACGACTTGGGCGATGTTATTAACACCATATGATATGGTGTATGTCCCTCAGAAGTCCATCAAAGGCCAAGCATTGGCTGATTTTCTAGCTGCTCATCCGATTTTGAAAATTTCTAGATTATACGAGGACATTCCCGACGAAGTTGCAGAATGTAATTCCGCAATGGAAAGTGATACATGTCAGCTATTCTTCGATGGTGCCTCCTGGACTGGTCCCAGAGGGAACGTAGTTTCAGGAGTAGGAATTATCCTGGTCACTCTTGATAAGCTCATCATCTATCGAGCATATTCTCTTTGCGAGCCCTGCTCTAATAATGTGGAAGAATATAATGCCCTACTCAACGGGCTCCAAGTCGCTAAAGAATTGGATGTCGAGTATCTGGAAGCTTTCGGCGATTCTCTGCTGATCGTCAATCAGGTCAGAGGAATTTATGAAGTCCAGAATCCAGACCTCATCCCTTATCACCAAGCAATGATCGAGATAGCCATATCTTTCAAAGGGTTCTTCCTAGAGCATGTGTCTCGATCTCAGAATCTGGAAGCTGATGCCCTAGCCAGTTTAGCTGCAGATTTAGCTACTCCTATAAGAAGGCAGAATTCGGTGATCCTTCTTAACAGAGATTTATTTTGTGTGAAAAACAACTTTCACATAGAATGCAACTACGCTGTGAACACAGATCCTTCCAGGAGAGACTGGAGAAGTCCCTTTATAGATTTTGTGGCATACATAATCTTACCAGAGGACCTAAAGAAGCAGTATCCGTCAAAAGACGATCATTACGCTTCTATTTTGATGCGTCTTCACAATGTCTATATCGTCGTACCTACGATGGATTGCTATTACGATGTCTCTCTGGTGATGAGGCACAGCGGATTATCCGTGAAGCTCACGACGGCATATGCGGAGCACATCAACCCGGTCCTAAGCTGCAGGATCGCATAAGGAGGATGGGCTATTACTGGCCTACTATGATCATAGATGCAATAAAATATGCAAGACAATGCAAAGCCTGTCAGGTTCGTGCAGATTTTATACATCAACCTTCTGAACATTTACATCCTACGGTTGCATCCTGGCCTTTCGAAGCATGGGGTATGGATATTATTGGTCCTATTCACCCGTCTTCTTCCAGAGGTCATCGGTTCATATTAGCCATCACGGATTATTTCTCCAAATGGGCAAAAGTGATCCCTCTTATTGAGGTAAAGTCATCCAACGTGATCAGCTTCATCAAACATTATGTCATTTATCGCTTTGGGATTCCCCGAAGGATAATTCATGACAATGGGCCTCAATTCATCAACCAAGCGTTTCATCGATTTTGCGATAAAAATCGGATACAAAATGTGGCCTCTACAGCATACAATCCTGCTGCTAATGGTTTGGCGGAAGCTTTCAACAAAACCATTATCAAACTCCTGAAAAAGTTTGTCTCTTCGAACAAAAGAGATTGGAATGAGAAGCTGGGAGAATATCTCTGGGCATATCGCACAACGGTACGAGCACCGACGGGTTGTACCCCATTCTCATTGGTTTACGGGAGCGAAGCAGTTCTCCCTATCGAAATTCAAATTCCGTCACTCAGAATAGCAGTGGCTAATGAGTTGACACAAGAAAAAAATGACCTATTAAGGCTTCAAGAGCTAGAAGGATTAGATGAGAAACCCCTTCAAGCCCAACAGTGCATCGCGTTCTACCAGGCACGCATTTCCAAAGCTTTTAATCAAAAAGTGAAGGAAAGAGTGTTCAAAGTTGGCGAGCTAGTTTTAGCTGTGAGAAGGCCAATGATTATTACTCACAAGAGTAAGGGCAAATTCCAGCCCAAATGGGAAGGCCCTTATGTGATCGAGACGACGTTCTCAAACAGCGCTTACAGATTACCCAAGCCTAATGGAGACTTGTTAATGGCTCCTATCAACGAAAAATTCCTTAAGAGGTACTATGCTTAATCTTCATTGCTCAACGGAGTATAGTGAAGATCTCATTCTGACAATACTACTTCCAAAGAACTAGTTGGATCATATTCTATCATGTCCATATAACCTCGGAATAGATATGTTTAACTAATTTGGAACATCAAAACCTATCATGTTCATATTACCTCTGATAGTATTTTGCATACAAATTTTAGTTGGATCATATTCTATCATGTCCATATAACCTCTGAATAGATATGTCCAGCTGAAGCTTACCGAAAGTCTATCATATCTATATTACCTCTGATATCACTTTTACTCTACCCCTATCGTTTGTATTCCAAAATGATAGGTCCACCAAAGTAAGATAAAGCCTCTTTATTATCCCCAGAAAGAGCAAATTACATAGAAAAGCAAAAGGTATATCATTTGGGAGGAGCAGTTAGGTCACGAATCAGTTGCGCCAGAGTATCCATTCTCTCATCCCTGGTGCTCAAGACGTCGGCGCGAGCCCGCTCCAACCTTGTCGCCTCATTGTTCAAAGCAGATAGTTCAGTCCGAGCATGTACAAAACCTGCGTGGATGAAACCCACACGTGCCAGGTTCTGCTGAGACGTTTCCCTTCGGATCTTCAACACATCTTGAACTGCCGACAAAGAGAGAGCCTTCTCCTCTGCCTGAGTGAGTTCATCTTTCAATTTGCGGACCCTCGCTGCCTCTTCCTCATATTCAGCCTCGCACTGAGCCAGCTGGGGAATGACTGTAGAAGCATAAAAAAAATGCTTGGAAGATCTATGCAGCGTCTTGATACAGAGCAGCGTAGGCAGAGGCCTTCAGAGCCATCCAGCGTAAAATATGTTTCTTCATCGCCTCCATGGCGTAAAACCCAGCCGCTCTCAAAGCAGCGTTAAAGCGTACGAGGAACGCTTCGTATTCCCGAAAAGAAACTGTCCAGTCACGCAGTAAACCTGACCTCTGACTCCTGACAAAAAGTGCTGCACAGCTACCCAAACGACGGCTGGGAACGGGGGCAGACCCCTCAGGACGCGCTCCATAGTATGATGGCGGATCTCAGCATTTAATGCAGAGGATTTGGTTAAAATATCACCAAACCGGCGCTTACTAAAAAACCACCGGCATAAACCGCTCTTTCGCATGAAAAGAGAACACGCTGCCTTGTTTTACACAGACAAACATGGGCTGTTTTATACTACGCAGAAGACAAATCGCCTGCCACGTCAAAAGCTGCGCTTCGTACAGGGCTCGAGGCACGTCTCTCCGCCAAAGCACACAGAGCGGTGACAGTGTCTCCTCGAGGCACGTCTCTCCGCCAAAGCACACAGAGCGGTGACAGTGTCCCATCAAGGCACGTCCCTCCGTCAAAACGCACAGAGCGGTGATAGTTTCCCCTCAAGGCACGTCTCCGCATTTAATGCACAGGATGATGGCAAATCTCTGCCAAAGATTTGATCTCCAGAAGCCGTAATTCCGGCTAAAGACGTCCATATCAGCACCCTGGCATGGTACGCAGCGGTTTCTACGCCCATTCAGGATCTGTGCTCCTACGGCTTTCGCGCCCCCTCAGTCTCTACGACTGCTCGGCTTCTACGCCTACTTGGCTTCTATGCCTGTTCGGCTTCTATGCCTGCTCGGCTTCCACGCCTACTCGGCTTCTATGCCTGTTCGGCTTCTATGCCTGCTCGGCTTCCACGCCCCCTCAGTCTCTACGACTACTCGGCGTCTATGCCTATTTGGCTTCTACGCCAAGGTGACAGACATTTGGCTTCTACGCCAACCTCTTCTACACAATGGATACCTACCTACGTGGCTTTTACGCCATGATCTTAGTAGCAATTGTACGCGTTGTGTCCCCTTAGTTGGACCCGCGTCACACGCTCATTCAAAAGATCATCTATACGTAGGCATTGGTTACTTTAACAGTTGTGTAAAAGGGTACTCTACTTTTCACTCCTCGATTGTTACACCGATGGAGTGGTCACTGTCACCAAAACTCTATAAATAGAGACCACTATCAATAGGGAACAAGGTCGACAATTTGGAAGATCAAACCAGGTTGAAAATTTTGGCCAAGAATACCAATATCAGATCAAAGCTCAAAACTTTGAAAGAAGGATCGAACAAGGTCACCGAACCGGAGATCAAGAGGGAGAGACAGAGAGAGAGAGAAGAATACAGAGCTCAGGCAAGGAATAGGGAGCGACGACCTTCAGCATCACGCATCCACCCTCCTTCGCAACCTCCGAAGCTGCATCCTGTCTTCCACGGCACTTCTTCAACATCGTGTAGTCCAAGGGCTAAAGTGATCGACCGCAGATCAGACACCTATAGCAATTTATACCCAGATTAAATAAATTGTACTCCCGCATCCTCGTTTAGGATCGATTTGTACAAGTTTGTTTGTAAACCAAAGGGCACGGGTCTCGTATACACCCTGTCATTGAAATACACTTTCATTCTTTCGTTTAATACCACAAACAAGATGGCGACTCTGCTGGGAACGTCTTTCTCTTCTGACGAGGAAGTAATTGCTCAACACGATGCGGTATCTGTAGGAACCGTGAAGAAGACACTGGTCGTTCATTTCGACCAGTCTGCCTACGAGGACATGCTTCGGGTTGGGGGTAGCCTCACTCTCTCTCCGTCTAAGACAACAGGAAGCTACGCAAAGTGTGGATGCCCAAGACATCCTCCGCCGTTCCTGTGGACTCTCCGATCTCTCCGATCTCTCCGACCAATGAGGTGGTAGCATCGCTCCCTCCTTGCCCCGCACGTAAAATTCAGTCTCCCGCTACGCGCGGTACAGACAAAACTTCTGGTAAAGCCTCAGCGCTAACCCAGGAGTATCCACTGCGCTATACGCGTAGAAATCAGTCTTCCGCTACGCGCGGTACAGACAAAACTTCTGGTAAAGCCTCAGCGCTAACCCAGGAGTATCCACTGCGCTATACGCGTAGAAATCAGTCTTCCGCTACGCGCGGTACAGACAAAACTTCGGGCAAAGCCTCAGCGCTGACCCAGAAGTATCCCCTGCACTCCACGCGTAGGAACCTGTCTTCCGCTACGCGCGGTACAGACAAAACTTCCGACGGTGCCCCAACGCCAAATCGGAAGAACAGATCACGCTCCACGCGCAGGACGACATCTGACCTCTACGGTGAACCAGATGAGCGCCATGATCTCCGCAAGAGGAAGCAAGCAGGCGAGTACTCAACTCCTCGGTCGTTACACCAGCGAAGAAGCTATCTGCCTATCCTCCGGATTATGCGGGAAGACGACGGTCGACTGAAAGCTTTACGCCTGTCTGAGCGAATCTCCAAATCACGCCTGGGTAAGTCCCACGGCGCAAAACAAGCTCAAATTGCTATTCCTGACCTACGCGAAGGCCTAATCCAGAAGCGTAAGGAGAGGGGACCTTCCAACATGTCTATTACGCCCCCTAGGGAACAATGTTGTAATAGTCATAAGATTGTGATTGACTGCTACTGTTCTAAAGCAAAACGATCGGTCTTCGACCGATTGAACTACTCTCAATCTTTCCCGGAAGAGGAGCACGCGTATGCATCCGTGAACATGGCTTCACGCATACCTAGAAGAGGGTCGAGCTCAAAGCGTCTTCCCTCTGGACCTCCGAGCCAGAGAAAATTCGAAGACCTCCTCAGGAACGCTGAAGCTGGGGTATTCCAAAATACCGTGCAAGGTCACAACAACCAGCTCCGTACTCGTCTGATTCCGACGCTGGGGGTCGCCGATCTCCCAGATCAGATGCCGAGAGTATAGAGTCGACTTCTGCAGTGACCTATACTTACCCTTCGACGACGCCCAGAGAAATGGGAGCTTACGCCATCGAAGACGAACGCGAGGGAGCGTCGCCATCAGGAGACGCAGAATAACACATCACTGACCTGGAGACGTCGCTGAAACAAATGCAATCCATGATGGAGGATATGCACCAGATGATGCTAACTCAGCACGCAACCGCCATGGCTCAAGCATCGGTTTCGCCAACTCAGATACATGTGGGGGTGGACTTGCCACCACCCAGCCCAAGCCAAGAACCTGCTCTAGATCAAGAGTCAGCAGTTCCTCCGCTTCCAACGAAAAATCCGATACAGGCGGTCCGGGAGTTGAAAGCCCAGTTCGATGCCTTGAAGCACAAAGATCAGCTCAAGAAACTGGGAATCAACCAGCCATACCCAGCTACCTGGGAAGAGGTCCCTTTCCCTCCAAAATACAAACCTCAGGCGATGGCTCTGTTCGAGGGAAAAACATCACCAAGCCAATACACGAACTATTTTAGTATGATGACGGTGCTGCTACAAGGGAACGATGCCCTCCTCACTCGGGTGTTCAAAGGCTGCCTCTCAGGAGTAGCCTATCAGTGGTAGCGTAGCTTGGCGGACAACTGCATTACTTCCTTCGATGATTTCAAAGCTCTATTCTTCACACGATTTTACGAGGGAGGAATGGACATGTCTATGTCCTCTCTCATCGAAGTCAAGCAGAAGGAAAAGGAAGATGTTCGCATCTTCATCGAACGCTTTCGTCAGGCCACCTTACAGATGCCTCCAGGAGTTCCAGACTCAGCATTGGTGGATATTTGCAGGAAGAACCTCCTTCCCGTGGTCTCGGTGTTCACAGGACCATATCAGTTCCATGATTGGCCCTAGTTCATCCTCTCGGCGGTAGCAGCCGAAGACAACAGTCGCAAGGCGCGCGACAATGGCATCATGATCTCCGCCTCTGACAGAAGCAAGAGGTCATCCCCTGGCAGTGACCATCATCGTGGTCCCAAAGGGAAGGAGGCACTAGCAATCAACACGGCCAGGCCAAAGATTGCGGCGACCGCCCAAGCGAAACCGGGGGCTCCGAGGCCCGTCGAAGTCTACTCTTTCGACGACGACGATATCCCAAGTATCTTCGAATGTCTCGTCAAAAGTGGCAAGATCACCCTCCCAGAACTAAGGCGGCCCCAGGAGGTCGACAATACTGACGACCCAAAATACTGCATCTTCCACAGATACGTACACCACCCGACAAAGGCATGCTATGTACTAAAAAGGAAGATCCAGGGGTTGATCGATGCTAAGGCCATCACTCTGCACAACACCAAGAAAACGGTCACGGCCAACATGATCTCTCTGCAGTTTGGCAATTTGCCTCCCCAAAAGGTCCCTGATGGTATTACACCTATCTCCCGGGCAATGATGAACCTCGTTAACCTTCCCCCCTGCTAGGGATCAAGGTCACAACCTGGTGCCCTTAACTATCCGGCGGGGCGAGATTATGTGGGTTCACCAAGATTTGGTGTCGGATCTCGAGGAAGAGACCAAGGCAAACAGGGCTACTCCCAAGAAGAATCCCAAATACAGATCATGCTACATGGTCACAACTTCTTCTACATCAGACGGAGACAAGGTACTTGTCGCAACCCGTTCAGGGAGGGCCTACCTCGACAACGATGGAGCAAATCAGGAAGGTGCGCCGGCTGACGCTCCAGCTACCAAACCATCAGAGCAAGATCCCGTCGTGCCAAGCATCAGCTCTGCGAAACCTACTCCGGCGGAAAAGGCAAAACAGAAAGAAGTACGCTTCGACAAACCTGTGAAAAACATTCCGAGCAAAGGTTTAGAGAAGCCGTACAAATTTGACATCCTGGCCCAACTGGCCAATACGCCAGCCAGGTTGTCCATCTTCGAGCTACTCAGGCTCTCCCCCGACGCTCGTCTAGCCCTGAGTGAAGCACTAATGCAGGCGGAAGCCTTCAACAAAACCATTATCAAGCTCCTGAAGAAGTTCGTTTCTTCAAACAAAAGAGACTGGAACGAGAAGCTGGGCGAATGTCTCTGGGCATACCGCACAATGGTACGGACACCAACAGGTTGTACCCCCTTTTCACTAGTCTACGGAAGCGAGGCGGTCCTTCCTATCAAAATCCAGATCCCGTCTCTCCGAATAGCCGTGACTAGTGAGCTGACTCGAGAAAAGAATGACCTGTTGAGGCTCCAAGAGCTGAAAGGATTAGACGAGAAACGCCTCCAAGCTCAGCAGCGCATCGCGCTCTACCAAGCACGCATTTCCAAAGCTTTCAATCATAAAGTAAAGGAAAGAGTGTTCAAAGTCGGCGAGCTAGTTCTAGCCGTGAGAAGGCCGATGATTCTAACTCACAGAAGTAAAGGCAAATTCCAGCCCAAATGGGAAGGCCCTTATGTGATCGAGATAACGTTCTCAAACGGCGCCTACAGGATAGCCCAGCCCAACGGAGATCTGTTAATGGCTCCTATCAACGGCAAATTCCTGAAAAAGTACTATGCCTAATCTCTCCTGCTTAAAGAGGAAAATAGCAAAGACCTCGATTCTGACAAAACTACTTCCAAAAAACATAATTAGTTGGGTTACACTCTATCATGTCCGCATGACCTCTGAATAGATATGTCCCGCTAAGAAGTTTATCGAGAGTTTATCACGTCCATACTACCTCTGATATCACTCTCACCTAACCTGTCATTTATATTCCGAAATGATGGGTCCACAACAGTCAGAAAAGAGTCGCTATTATTCATTCCCGAAGAAGGCAGAATTACATAGGAAGGGGTACATCAAGATGGCGGAGTAATCAGGCCATGAATCTGCCGCTCCAGTGCAGCTATCCTCTCATTCCTAAGGGCCTGCTCCAGCCGTGCCTCCGGAGTATGCGTAAGGGTCAGATTAGCCCTTGCCCAAAGACAGCCCGTACGGGCAGCTTCCGTACGATCCAGGTCCCGTCGCGCTTCGCTCAGTCGACCAGTCGCTACCTCCAAACCTGCTAACGACTGGGAAGCCCACTCCTCTGCCCGAGCAAGTTTTTCCCGCAGCTTGGAGACCCTCGCCGCATTCTCTTCATGCTCGGATCGACACTGCATCTCAACGGCAAGGGCTTCTTCCACAACAGCTCTTCTCCTATCCATCTCCAGCTTATGCGTCTGGATAGAGTTGTCTAGGCTTTCAAGCTTTGTAGCAAACCACTCAGACATGAGGTCGTACCGAGCCTGGACATCAGCATCAAGGCTGCCCTCAGTCCGCTGCAAGTATTCGTTAATGGGTTGCTCTAAACCATTAACCACCGCCTCCAGAGCGTCAGCCACTCCAGGATTGCCAAGCCCCCTGACAACCTCGATCGAAAGCTGAGAAGTCTTCTTCAGGAGCTCGAAGTCAAGGTTTTTCGCCAACAGCATCGGTATCATCATTTTTAAGCCAGTGTAGACGAGGCTGGAATGTTGCTCGATCAACGCGACTAAACCCGACTGAGCGCCCGGAGCGGCCATAATTGCAGACGAGGTAGCCACCGCCGCCTCAACAGGTGGCACGCCCAAAGAAGGTGCGATGGCGACAATCGAAGTCATCGGCATACTCGCAACAGGCGAGGTCACGATGACAGGTTCGTCCTCCCCTTGAGACGACAAAACCTCCCCGGGCGAGCTAGCCCCCGAAGACACTCCTGCCTCAAAATCCGGCGCCTCCACGTCACCGCCAGGAGCCAGAACAAAGCCGGAAGGCGCTTCAATGCCATGCTCCTCGTGGACGTCATCTCCTGAAAAAAGGACAAGAAAGCAACATGTCAAACACAGTGGTAATCCTCCTAGGAGGAGACATCGAAACGACATTTACCCGGAACCAATGGCATATACGACGCATCTGCAGCAGATGTAGCTAAGCCACGCCTTAATGACGCGATACGAACTGTCATACCTGGAGAAGGAGGTGGGCCGACCGACATCGCCAAGAGTTCGGTCAAGCCTTCCCCGAGACGCGGTCGAGGTTCATCAGCCGGAGTCTCGCTAGGCGCGCTCGCTAACGCAGGAGTAACTCCGCCCGCTACTGACCTCAGGGAAGATTCTTCCATCTGTTGGGGCCACGCAGGCAATCCCGCTCCGCTGCTTGGAGCAGCCGCAGCAACAGCAGCCTCTAGCGAGGACTCTCCAGCGTCGCCAGCCAGAACTGTAGAAGGTCCCCCTCTGAAAGGCGAGGAACCTCCGGCCAAAGAATCATCCCTGATACAGGGAGATGCAGGCTCATTCCCGGGAACCTCAACACCAGGAATACGGAGAGGACGAGCAACCGTCTCCCTCCTCCTCTTACGAAGGGAAGCTTCCTTCGGAGCAGAAGCCCGTCGCTTCCCGGAAGAGACTACCAGGGCCCTCGCCGGCAGAGGCACTACACACCTCGGCAACGACACCAAAGGCTCATCCGGAGTACCAGATTCCTCCCCCTCATCAGAAGAAACCGAGGGGACTTCGACCCTTCCCCCAGGCTTGGCAGAAGGCACCCTGAAGCTCCCACGCCTGTCGAAATCGCGGTGGAAAGTATTAACCGCCACATAAAACTGGGCATAGGAGTGAAGGATGCGCAGCTCCGTGGACGTTGTAACGACCGGCACGATAAAAATTGCCCCCGTACAACCCATGATAAAATATTGCCACCCTCTAACTCCATCAATGAGTCCACCCCTGGACCTGAAGCTGGTGACGGCGTTGCCCACATGCAACTGGTCGTACCCGAACTGCCTGGCAAACCGACTAGGCAGGTAGGGCTCGAAGAAGCAATGGTCTTCGCTCCTATACAGCAGATGGGAAGGTCTAATACAGACCAACCAATTAAACACCTCCGGAGAAAGAACGGTCTTCCCTCGACCTGAATCCTCGAGCCACAGCCCTGACTGGTTGCGATGCACAGGAGGGGGAGTACAAAGGATCTTCCAGCCATGGCTGAGGTTCAAAACCAGTCGACAGTCTAAAACTGTATTCACATTCCAGGAGGAATCCCTGTAATTCAATAGGAATATACCCCCTGAGCTGCTACCGGAACCGGGTGACATAACCCGGGAATTATGGAGAATTAACCATCCCATTAAGTACAAGTATGGTAATTCCACCCTAGGGAAGCTCTCCCGCCGAGCTTCATCAACGAGCAACCCATCTGTCATGGCCCTCAGGCCAGCCTGTATACGGCACACCATGGCAGAAAGCAAGCCCAGTCTTGCCCCAAACACCAGGCGCACTGCCGGCCACAGGATATTACGGTGAATGCGGTCCGCGGACGCGGTGCCCGGCACCACTACTTGACGCAGCAATATGGAGAGGAAACCAGCCAGCTGGGCCTCCTTAGACAAAGGCCTGCGGCAACGCCTCAAGTAACTACAGGCCTTAGTGCCTTCTGGGTACTTTCCTACCCCCTCCACAAGAATCTGATCCGGAGCTTCAGCCTCCTCCATAAGAGTCTCCACAACCTGGGCACTGAGGACGCCCAAGCAGTTCACGGGCTCTTTCTTACCACCCGAGGCTTTCTCTGACCTGGCGGCCCTGGCTCGGTGGAAGAAGAGGTAAGACATCCACTTGGTGGTGTGAGCCAAATCAGAAGGCTCGTTATAAAAAGTGGTGCACACGAAGTACTGACACATAAGCTCCTGATATACTTCCGCCACCCGAGGGTCCAAATCCCCCAACTCCCGGTTGGTGGGAATGTACTCTTCATATGGGGTATCCCCCATCGGCAGTCTCGAGATAACTGCCATCTCATGAAGGGCCAACCCCAACTCCCCTAGTGGAGTGGCGAAGGTCCCGGTGAGCGGAATGTACCGCTCCATCAGTGCCAGGAACAAATTAGGGTTCGGAGGCAGCCCGACGCTCGTTGCACTCACAGCGGCATATAGTCCGATGCCCTCCAACTCTCTCTGGAAGTGCTTTAAGGCCCAGTCAACTAGGCATCTCCATCGGGAGTTCGTTGGGGCAATCCACCCATTGCACCGAGGATTCTCCTTGGGATATACCCCACCTCGACCCATGAAGTCATTGCAGAAGGTCGGCAATTGGACCGGCTGGATCACCGAGCTATCTTCACTTGGAACACTGCCCGGGTACAGTCCTCAGAACAGCGTCACAACGCCAGAAGGGCGACTAACAAACGACCCCTGGTCAGCGCCTTTCAGATGAAAGATCTTCCCCGGCTTCCCGTGAAGATCAGGAGTCAGCTTCCAAGACATCTTCCTGGGATGCGTCGCATGGGAGAAAGCCGAGATGGGATAATCCCTCGGCATCGTCGGCAGGTACAAGACTAAATCCCCGGCAGGGAAAACCCAAGGCTCCCTCTTGGGCTTCGTCTGGGACTGTTTATCAATCATGTCCCCAAAGAGGAAAGCCGGCTTTATGTACCTCTCCCCATCTACATGTACCAAGGGTTCGCCGTTGATCATACTCAACAGCATTCGCTCACCCTGGGTCGATATCAGGAGCTCCCTTCCCTCAGGATACTGGGGTCCAGAGATGGGAAATGCCACGTGGGACAGATCCTCCAAATAGTTCGAGTGCAGCATCCCCGCAGCGGAGCCCATCACCTCAGCCAATGGGGACTCACCCAGACCAACTGCAAGATAATGCAAAGAAGATAGGTCATTACAAGTCTGGCACAAACACACGGACCAAGGAAACGACAGTCTGTGCTTTACGCCAAGATTGTACAAATTTGGTCACCTTACGCCGGAAGTCTCCTCCACAAACGTAAAATTCAAATTTTACGAAATACGCCGATTTTCGGTGGCCCGAGCTATTTACGTCCAGAGTTACGAAAATACGGAGTCGTTACGCTGACACATTAGAAATGTGGGCGTAAAAGATGAAAACGCCTCCGTGCGTCATCTTCCTCAAAAGAGGCTATCAGCATAGAAGACGACCTAGCGCAGTCACGTTCAACGTGTGCGAAGGATTTTTCGTCGTTTGTGTCATCCCAAAAAGTTCTACCTCTAAAGTCGGGAGCGCTAGTCGTCGGCGGGATGCTCCCCTCAAAGGGAAGTTCACCTTGCCCGACCGGAGATTCCCTCGCCGGGACAGAAGAATGAGAAGAAGAACCTATGCTCTTTCCCTTAGCAGAGGGGGTTTGTTTCGACGCCATTTCTGAAGACTCGAAGTGCTCGGAGAAGGAACGAAGAAAAACTCGAACAGTCGAAAGCTCTCTCTCGCAGAAGACAGATAAAAAGTTTTTTCTTTCCAGAAGCTGGGGATATATATACAGTCCGGGTTGACTCCTCGAATCCTCGGACGAACCCCTTGAGACCCTAACCAAATCTCGCAATTAATAGTTGATCATGATTGGATGCTACGTCAGCCCACTACCCTTGGAAGACGGACAGTCAGCGAATTCGAAAGATTTTTTCGTGCAAGACGGTTCAGCGGGTTCTACGCTAAATGAGCTTTCTACGCTCGACAGCAACGGATTTACGGTTTTACGCTCGCAAGATACAAGTCTATAGTTTTACGCCCAGATGCCTTTGTGCTCGGTAGCTTTTATGCTCGAGAGGCCACAAACCCACGACTTTACGCTCAGCAGATACCAAATCGACGATCTCACGCTCGGTGGCGCTCAGTTTACGCTCAGCAGCAACAGATCCGCAAACCTCACGCTCGAAGAAATTTTCTTTTCAGGAGCTACAAATCAAACAGTTCTACGCTAAAGGAGCTTTTCTACGCTCGACAGCTACGAATCTAACGGCTTTACGTTCGACAGCTACAAGTCTATGGTTTTTCTTGCCCGGATGCCTTTGTGCTCGGTAGCATTCTATGCTCGAGAGGCAACAAACCTATGACTTCACGCTCAGGAACCACAGGTTTACGATTTCACGCTCGATGGTGTTCTACGCTCACAGGCTACAGATCTACAGTCCTACGCTAAAAGGAGCTTTTCTACGCTCGACAGCTACGAATCTAACGGCTTTACGTTCGACAGCTACAAGTCTATAGTTTTTCTTGACCGGATGCCTTTGTGCTCGGTAGCATTCTATGCTTGAGAGGCAACTAACCTACGACTTCACGCTCAGGAACCACAAGTTTACGATTTCACGCTCGATGGTGTTTTACGCTCAAGAGGCTACAGACATGATTTCCCGCTCCACGACTTTCCGCATATCCAAACAGTCCCCAAGGCGGTCAAGAGCAAAGAGTTCGCACAGAAGATACTCGTTCTTGACCCAAAGCATCCCCAAGTACCCAAAGTATACAAAGTTCAAACATTAAGAAATTACTCCTCTCGGGTCCGAAAAACTGGAGGTTCATCTAGATTCCAGTCTGAACATCTCGTCTATCAAAGTGGCAACTCAGTTTTACAGCCAAAAACCTTGACCCTATTCCAAGGGAGTTTCGAGAGATCATTCTTGAAGACGAATTCTGAACAAAACGAAATTCCGCTCATCAGAGAGGCAACAGTTCAGAAATTCTACGCAGTCCTAGCAATAGGACAGTTCTAAATATTCAAAGTGCTCAGCAGCGTTCTATGAACTATCCGCTATGCATAAAGGACAGGGCCTAATACTCTTCAGCGTAAAGATTCAGACGTGTCGAAGCTGCACATATTCAGACTTCACAAGCAACGTATGGCAAGACGATCATATGGAGAAGAAGACGATTTTATTAAAGATTAAAATCATGATTACATATGAGGGAAATCCAATCTACAAGGGTTTTTCTCTATTTCTCATGATTACATCTGAGGGAAACTCCGTCTACAAAGGAGTCCCCCCATCATCGTCCGAAGATCGCCCAGAAGCTGTACTGACAGGTTCTCACATGGGTGAAGGTCTTCCTCTTCTTCGAGGGCTGTTCATCGACTACCACAGTCATGAACAAGAAGATCCTCCATTCGCCATGGCCGATCCAGTTGAGGCTTCTTAAAGCCCAACTTGATTGGGGACGATAGATTACAGTTTGTCTAATCTCGTCCGCGAGGATCTCAGAGGAAGATACACAGCATGCCAGCCGCTGTGGTCCAATATGACCCTTCCTCTCTCCTGGGGCAACGCCATACAAAGTTGCTGATTATCCCGAGCAAGGGAGGCTAAGATGTCCTTCCATGATCCATCGTTGCAGCGGACACTTGCTCGAAGACGCCGTCTTTTACGGCTCCCTACATGCTGGAAGAACACGATCTTCTTCTTCCTCAGATCGATCTGACGAACTCCGACGATCATCTCTGCATGACAATGGGAATGTGGTGAAGACAGGTTCACCCCCCAGCCTTTTATAGGCAAAAGAGATCACAGCGGTCCCCAATAAATCCGCCATAAAGTCAGTATCGACCGTTTCAACGCTCCATTCAGAAATGTTTCGAGTTACGAGGGGCCGTTCATGCTTCATTCAAAGCGTTTCAAATTTCGAGGAATTTAAAAGCTTTGAAGGGGGTCTTGTAGAAGCATGAAAAAAATGCTCGAAAGATCTATGCAGCGTCTTGATACAGAGCAGCGTAGGCAGAGGCCTTCAGAGCCATCCAGCGTAAAACAGGGTTCTTCATCGCCTCCATGGCGTAAAACCCAGCCACTCTCAAAGCAGCGTTAAAGCGTACGAGGAACGCTTCGTATTCCCGAAAAAAAACTGTCCAGTCACACAGTTAACCTGACCTCTAACTCCTGACAAAAAGTGCGCACAGCTACCCAAACGACGGCTGGGAACGGGGGCAGACCCCTCAGGACGCGCTCCATAGTATGATGGCGGATCTCAGCATTTAATGCAGAGGATTTGATTAAAATATCACCAAACCGGCGCTTACTAAAAAACCACCGGCATAAATCGCTCTTTCGCGTGAAAAGAGAACACGCTGCATTGTTTTACACAGACAAACATGGACTGTTTTACGCTACGCAGAAGATAAACCGCCTGCCACGTCAAAAGCTGCGCTTCATACAGGGCTCGAGGCACGTCTCTCCGCCAAAGCACACAAAGCGGTGACAGTGTCCCCTCGAGGCACGTCTTTCCGCCAAAGCACACAGAGTGGTGACAGTGTCCCCTCAAGGCACGTCCCTCCGTCAAAACGTACAGAGCGGTGACAGTTTCCCCTCAAGGCACGTCTCCGCATTTAATGCACAGGATGATGGCAAATCTCTGCCAAAGATTTGATCTCCAGAAGCCGTAATTCCGGCTAAAGACGTCCACATCAGCACCCTGGCACGGTACGCAGCGGCTTCTACCCCCATTCAGGATCTGTGCTCCTACGGCTTCCGCGCCCCCTCAGTCTCTACGACTGCTCGGCTTCCACGCCTACTCGGCTTCTATGCCTGTTCGGCTTCTATGCCTGCTCGGCTTCCACGCCTACTCGGCTTCCACGCCTACTCGGCTTCTATGCCTGTTCGGCTTCTATGCCTGCTCGGCTTCCACGCCCCCTCAGTCTCTACGACTACTCGACGTCTATGCCTATTTGGCTTCTACGCCAAGGTGACAGACATTTGGCTTTTACGCCAACCTCTTTTACACAATAGATACCTACCTACGTGGCTTTTACGCCGTGATCTTAGTAGCAATTGTACGCGTTGTGTCCCCTTAGTTGGACCCACGTCACACGCTCATTCAAAAGATTATCTATACGTAGGCATTGGTTACTTTAACCGTTGTGTAAAAGGGTGCTGTACTTTCTACTCCTCGATTGTTACACCGATGGAGTGGTCACTGTCACCAAAACTCTATAAATAGAGACCCCTATCAATGGGGAACAAGGTCGACAATTTGGAAGATCGAACCAGGTTGAAAAATTTGGCCAAGAATACCAATATCAGATCAAAGCTCGAAACTTTGAAAGAAGGATCGAACAAGGTCACCGAACCGGAGATCAAGAGGGAGAGACAGAAAGAGAGAGAAGAATACAGAGCTCAGGCAAGGAATAGGGAGCGACGACCTTCAGCATCACGCATCCACCCTCCTTCGCAACCTCCGAAGCTGCATCCTGTCTTCCACGGCACTTCTTCAATATCGTGTAGTCCAAGGGCTAAAGTGATCGATTGCAGATCAGACACCTATAGCAATTTATACCCAGATTAAATAAATTGTACTCCCGCATCCTCGTATAGGATCGAATTGTACAAGTTTGTTTGTAAACCAAAGGGCACGGGTCTCGTATAAACCCTGTCATTGAAATACACTTTCATTCTTTCGTTTAATACCACAAACAATGACAAACCCCAATACGGCGCGCTCTTGATCCATCTCCTGCTGCTGTTCATGGACAGATTTGTTCAAAGATTCCATTTGCCCATGTAAACCCCCTGATTTTTCAAGAATTTTTAAATTTGGATTTTCACAATTTTCTGGAATTTTTTGGGAATTTTCTGTAATTTAAAACAAGGATTTTAATTATTAAATAATTTTTAAATGATAATTAACAGTATTAAAATATTATGAAAATAATATTTTTGGATGTAAAATAAAAAACTAGACTTAGGATAATTTTTCTGGAATTTATTGGGCCCCGGACCTATTTTTTTAAACACCTGAAAATAATTTGTTATTTAATTATTTAATTATTTAATTATTTATTTATTTTTATAACCCAACGGCCCGGCCCAAACCCAGCCCAAGCCCGCGGTCCAGAAACCGGCCCAGCCCGTTACCCTAACGGGTTGGATCGGGTCCGCCCGACCGAACCCGACCCGCACCGCTACCCCTCTCCCTGACCACGTCCCCCCTCCTCCCCGCATCTTCCGGCGGAGCCGCCGCCTCCGACCCGCTCCGCCCGCAGCTCACCCCACGACCACCCCCCTCTCTCCGCCTCCTTCGCCCCGCTCGAGCTCCCCCAGCCCTATAAATTCCCCTCTCCGGCCGCCCTAGCCTACCCCGCCACCACCACTCGCCACCACGCTGCACCGCCTCCGGTGCCACCGTCCCGCTCGTCGCGCCCAGCCGACTCCCCCGGCCCCTCCTTCTTCTTCCTCCCCTCTCCTCCGCCTGCCTCCGGCCTCGACGACGATGGCAGCAGCAGCCAGCAACCGCAGAGCCGCCTCTGGCCGCCCCCGCGTCCCCTCCGCCTCCGCCCGGGTCGCCACGTGCCTCGCCCCGCTGCCCCCGGCCCTCCGCCTCAGCCCGGCCGCCCCAAGCCACCGTACCCACCGCCGAAATCCCAAACCCTAACCCTAATTCCTATTTTCCTGTGTCGGACACAGGACACAGTGTCTTGTGTCGTGTCGAACACGATTTAAACCCGGTTTCCGAGGACCCTGTTCAGGTACTCATATCTTCTTGCTCGTAGCTCTGATTTCAATTCCGTCTATTGCGTTGTGAAGCCTGTGTGACCCTCTCAGTGTCCGAACAAACTGCTCGGGGCATCGCGTCCTGTGGTGATCGCACACCGCGATCCAAAAACAGGAAAAATAATGCCCCGATTCACCCCGGAACTGGGTCCGCCCTGCCAAACGGGATGACTTGGTCGCGCGCAGTCTTCACAGATACGTGCGCGTTGTCGATACGGACGTGCGGGATTTCACAGAAGTCGATTCGGGTGTGCATGCACACCGGGATCAACGCGTATCCGCGGACATCGCCCCGTATCCGACTTTTCTGTTTCTTGCCCTAACTTTGTGTACACACGTCGGATTGAAACGAAACTTGCACCATCGAACTCGTAGCGATACGCTGGTCCTGTGACCCAAGTTTGGTTCTATTCTGAGGACGTTGACGAAATCGCGTGTCGTGGTCCCCACAGGCCCCACTCGATGGACAATTTTGTGATCGGCTCATCGGAATCCAATTCTGGAAGTTTTATTGGGTTCGTATCATCGTTCCTGACCTATTGACACTGAGTTTGGTGAATTTGGAGACCTTTGACCCTGACACATTTTTTGGTGCAAAGTGGGCCCACGTGTGGACCCCGTTTTGACCCGAAATTGCCGTTTCTGCCCTTGTCTCCAAATTGGACTCAAGGATAGGCGTTTCTAGCTGATTGATATTTTCTGGATCTGATGATGATGTTTATTTCAGCAACCGGAGTACCGCCTGCAAATCCAACTGAAGTCAGAGCTGCAATCAGAGCCGGAACCACAGGCAAGTGTACCTCGCCAAAACTTGCAGCTTTGCTACCTATTTCCTTGACTTGGTTATACATCAGTGGGCAAGTGTACCTCCCCAAAACTTGTAGCTTTGCTACCTATTTTCTTGACTTGGTTATACATCAGTGGACAAGTGTACCTTGCCAAACCCTGCAGCTTGCTATATATTTTCTTGGCTTAATTTTGCATCAGTGGGCAAGTATAGCTTGTCAACTCGCAGCGATTCCTGTTATAGTATTTTACTGGAGTTCTTGTAGATTCATATATAAATTTGTTTAACTGCTCAACCCAGGACACCTGACACTATTCATGTGACAGAATTTCCCTGAGATATATAGGGTGATTCCGTATAGGATACATATTCATGACATATACAGTTTACATGCTTAGTTTATATCCTGACTTGTTGTATTAGCTTTGATCCTGCGTGTCATGGACATGAGACGTGAGATTTTATTGGGTGGGGAGAGTATTACCATAACAAAGGCTGATTATATTATATATATTGATATCTGGATGTGTCTTAGTCTCTGACACAGAGCTATGGCACCAGTTCTGGCCCTTCGAGAAAATACTGCTATGGGTTTCTCCGACACTGATCCTGTAGTAGCCTCAGCCTGAGTATGACTAAAACTCTCAACTTGCATATCACTTAGCTGGTTATATAGTTTACCCTATGGTTTCATTTATTGCTGCACTGTATTTATTTTGGCTTGTATTTTTTGTACCTTGTTATGTCCCCTGAGGACCTGGAATGGACTATGTCCCCAGGTATAGCCGAAGAGATCTACCCCGAGGTGTACGGAATAGGAGCACTCCTTGGAACAGAACTAGGAACCGAGGACGAGATAGTGGCAGAAGACTTCTCCTGAGTACCGGCTTCATCTACTCAGTATTTCCATTTCCAGTATTTTATTTCCTGTCTATTTCCTTAATGTAACAGACTGATTCTCAGATTGTTTCCAGAGATAATCTTATTTGAGATTTGTTTAGTTATTCTATTGCATTATTTCTGGCATTAATCTGTGTTTATTTTGTGGATGAGATTAGAATAACCTGGGACTTGTAATATTTGTTCTATTTCCTGTTAGACTACAGCTTAAGCATGCCCTGATGGATCTATTAAATTGGGTTGTCCATCGGTGCGTGCTGCTGGCCATTGCCACGTGTCCAGTCCCTCGGCATTTTGGGACTGGGGCGTGACATGGTTTTTGTGGTGGCCCATGCAGGTCTATGACTAAATTATTCGATTTCAACTTAGGGACCGAACAGGCCTACAATAAGATAGGATAAGTTTTTAGGATCTCATCCACTTGCTTGAATCGTTCTTGATATCTATTCGAATTAATTTATTGACTTGCATCCTGCCTTGATTCCTGTGTGCCTCTTATTGTTTATTTTGGATGCAGGGAAATGGACCCACAAGAGTGCAACGAGACTCCCGCCGGAATACCACAAGCTACAGGTGTCACCTATGACGACGAAGTGACACCAGTCGGAGGAGTTCCATCAACTCAATAGAGCCAGCAGGCAGGTCAACCTACCTCCAGATTTTGGCGTAATGACATCCCACCTCCGCCGCAGTTCGTTCCACCAGCGCCCGTATTTCCACAAGGACAGCCGACTGACGGGCAACAGATATTCCAACTGATCTATGCGATGATGCAAGCCCAGCAACAAGTCTAACATGAGGCTCAGCGTCGTGAGGTTGAATTCTTGAGGAGCAGCATCGTAACTGCACTGGAGCAGGCCCACCTACCAGCTCGACGGCCATCGACGGGCTCCATCACTGACTTCCGCCAACTGAAGTCTCGTACCTTCTCAGGCAAGAAAGAGCCCACAGAAGTTCATGAGTGGCTCACCAACATTCGGCATCAACTTGAAGCAGCTGAGCCTCCACGGAAACGTTGGATGACTGCCGTCCGAATGCAATTGACGGACAATGCCCATCACTGGTGGCTATCCGAGGAGACACGGCCCGGACCAAACCGAGTTACTTGGGAGGAGTTCTCTAGACTCTTCCAGGAGATGTACATTCCAGCCATCGCTCGATCAGAACTTCGGGACAAGTTCAATCGCCTCACTCAGGATACTATGACGGTGGAAGAGTACAACGCTGAGTTCATTCGTCTAAGCCGCTTCGCCCCAACCCTGATCCCGACAGAGGAAAAGAAGGCCAAAAAATTCTTCGACGGACTGAACATTGAGCTACAAAAACTAATTGGGTCCGTCGCACCAACATCATACTCGGACGTCCTTGCTGCGGCTCGACACATGGAGCGCGTCACCAAGAGAGAAACCAGTCTGAAGAGGTCTTCCCCATCAGCAACATCCAGAGCACCATAAGAAGAATCTGCAAAGAGACCGCACCAACAGCAGAAAGCATCTATACCACAAGTGGTAGTCCTCCTTACCTGTCACTACTGTGGCAAAGCAGGCCATCTAGCCAGGGAATGCTGATGCAGGTTAGGACTATGCTTAGGTTGCGGATCCAGACAGCATGCAGTGAGAGACTGCCCTGAGCGTAGAGAAAGAGCACCAAGGGCGAACCAGCAAACTCCACCAGCGCCTCGAGCAGCACCCTACCAGCAAGCTCAGCAGCAGCAGAGGGCACTACCTCAAGGACGTGGACAAGCTTACGCGATGACTTTGGAGGACGCGCAGACTCGTGGAGTAGCTAATGCGAGTAAGTGATTCGTAGTTATCCGTTTCTGGTGTTGTTTAGCTCGTGCCTCTTGGTTCGTGACCTCAGCCCCAACCTAGTAAATTGCAACTTGTTAATAATAACCTAGTTTTCTAAAGTTGAAAATCTTTTGCTTTAACTAGATTTTTCTCTGGAAAGTGCATAACTTTCATTCTTAGGAAAACGGTATTTTTCCTAAGTATCTTGTGATGTGTTTCGAACGATACCTGCAACCATGTCATCTCTGCTGACCGGTTATTCTTTAATTGCGAGGACGCAATCCTCTTAAGGGGGGTAGATTGTAAACCCCCTAATTTTTCAAGAATTTTTAAATTTGGATTTTCATAATTTTCTGGAATTTTCTGGGAATTTTCTATAATTTAAAACAAGGATTTTAATTATTAAATGATTTTTAAATGATAATAAACAATATTAAAATATTATGAAAATAATATTTTTGGATGTAAAATCAAAAAGTGGACTTAGGGTAATTTTTCTAGAATTTATTGGGCCCCGGACCTATTTTTTTAAACACCTAAAAATAATTAGTTATTTAATTATTTAATTATTTAATTATTTAATTATTTTTATAACCCAACGGCCCGGCCCAAACCCAGCCCAAGCCCGCGACCCAGAAACCGGCCCAGCCTGTTACCCTAACGGGTCGGATCGGGTCCGCCCGACCGAACCCGACCCGACCTGTACCGCTACCCCTCTTCCTGACCACGTCCCCCCTCCTCCCCGCGTCTTCCGGCGGAGCTGCCGCCTCCGGCCCGCTCCGCCCGCACCTCACCCTACGACCACCCCCCTCTCTCCGCCTCCTCTGCCCCGCTCGAGCTCCCCCAGCCCTATAAATTCCCCTCTCCGGCCGCCCTAGCCTACCCCGCCACCACCACTCGCCACCACGCTGTACCGCCTCCGGCGCCACCGTCCCGCTCGCCGCGCCCAGCCGACTCCCCCGGCCCCTCCTTCTTCTTCTTTCTCCCCTCTCCTCCGCCTGCCTCCGGCCTCGACGACGACGGCAGCAGCAGCCAGCAACCGCAGAGCCGCCTCCGGCCGCCTTCGCGTCCCCTCCGCCTCCGCCCGGGTCGTCATTTGCCTCGCCCCGCTGCCCCCGGCCCCTCCGCCTCAGCCCGGCCGCCCCAAGCCGCCGTCCCCGCCGCCGGAATCCCAAACCCTAACCCTAATTCCTATTTTCCTGTGTCGAACACAGGACACAGTATCCTGTGTCGTGTCGGACATGATTTAAACCCGGTTTTCGATGACCCTGTTAAGGTACTCATATCTTCTTGCTCGTAGCTCTGATTTCGATTCCTTCTATTGCGTTGCGAAGCCTGTGTGACCCTCTCGGTGTCCGGACAAACCGCTCGGGGCATCGCGTCCTGTGGTGATCGCACACCGCGATCCAAAAACAGGAAAAACAACGCCCTGATTCACCCCGGAACTGGGTCCGCCCTGCCAAACGGGACGACTTGGTCATGCGCGGTCTTCACAGATACGTGCGCGTCGTCGATACGGACGTACAGGATTTTGCAGAAGTCGATTCGGGTGTGCGTGCACACCGGGATCAACGCGTATCCGCGGATATCGTCCCGTATCCGACTTTTCTGTTTCTCGCCCTAACTTTGTGTACACACGTCAGATTGAAACAAAACTTGCGCCATCGGACTCGTAGCGATACGCTGGTCCTATGACCCAAGTTTGGTTCGATTCTGAGGACGTTGACGAAATCGCGTGTTGTGGGCCCCACAGGCCCCACTCGACGGGCAATTTTGTGATCGGCTCATCGGAATCTAATTCTGGAAGTTCCGTTGGGTTCGTATCATCGTTCCTGACCTGTTGACACTGAGTTTGGTGAATTTGGAGACCTTTGACCCTGACACATTTTTTGGTGCAAAGCGGGCCCACATGTGGACCCCATTTTGACCCGAAATTGTCGTTTCTGTCCTTGTCTCCAAATTGGACTCAAGGACAGGCATTTTTAGCTGATTGATATTTTCTAGATCTGATGGTGATGTTTATTTCAGCAACCAGAGTACCGCCTGTAAATCCAACTGAAGTCAGAGCTGCAATCAGAGCCGGAACCACAGGCAAGTGTACCTCGCCAAAACTTGCAGCTTTGCTACCTATTTCCTTGACTTGGTTATACATCAGTGGGCAAGTGTACCTCGCCAAAACTTACAGCTTTGCTACCTATTTCCTTGACTTGGTTATACATCAGTGGGCAAGTGTACCTTGCCAAACCCTGCAGCTTGCTATATATTTTCTTGGCTTAATTTTGCATCAGTGGGCAAGTATAGCTTGTCAACTCGCAGTGATTCCTGTTATAGTATTTTACTGGAGTTCTTGTAGATTTATATATAAACTTGTTTAACTGCTCAACCCAGGACACCTGACACTATTCATGTGACAGAATTTCCCTGAGATATACAGGGTGATTCCGTATAGGATACATATTCATAACATATACAGTTTACATGCTTAGTTTATATCCTGACTTGTTGCATTAGCTTTGATCCTGCGTGTCATGGACATGAGACGTGAGATTTTATTGGGTGGGGAGAGTATTACCATAACAAAGGCTGATTATATTATATATATTGATATCTGGATGTGTCTTAGTCTCTGACACAGAGCTATGGCACCAGTTCTGGCCCTTCGAGAAAATACTGCTATGGGTTTCTCCGACACTGATCCTGTAGTAGCCTCAGCCTGAGTATGACTAAAACTCTCAACTTGCATATCACTTAGCTGGTTATATAGTTTACCCTATGGTTTCATTTATTGCTGCACTGCATTTATTTTGGCTTGTATTTTCTGTACCTTGTTATGTCCCCTGAGGACCTGGAATGGACTATGTCCCCAGGTATAGCCGAAGAGATCTACCCCGAGGTGTATGGAACATGAGCACTCCTTGGAACAGAACCAGGAACCGAGGACGAGATAGTGGTAGAAGACTTCTCCTGAGTACCGGCTTCATCTACTCAGTATTTTCATTTCCAGTATTTTATTTCCTGTCTATTTCCTTAATGTAACAGACTGATTCTCGGATTGTTTCCCGAGATAATCTTATTTGAGATTTGTTTAGTTATTCTATTGCATTATTTCTGGCATTAATCTGTGTTTATTCTGTGGATGAGATTAGAATAACTTGGGACTTGTAACATTTGTTCTATTTCCTGTTAGACTACAGCTTAAGCATGCCCTGATGGATCCATTAAATTGGGTTGTCCATCGGTGCGTGCTGCTAGCCATTGCCACGTGTCCAGTCCTTCGGCATTTTGGGACTGGGGCGTGACAGCCCAGAAAGCTCTGTAGTTAAGGAGTCATACCTAGCTTGAACGAGACCGTCGATGCTGCCTCGAGATAGTTACAAATAATCGTTAATGGGTTGTTCCAAACCATTAACTATTTGCTCTAGCGCATCAGCTCTATCATTATCGTTGAAGTACCTAATCTGCGCTATACTAAAGTTGGAAGACGTCTTCAGAGCCTCGAAGCTTAGATTCTTCTCCAGCACCATCGATATCAGCGTTTTCAAAGTGGCATAGAAAACGCTTGAGAACTGCTCAACTAACATGGCAAGATTCGAATGGGTGCTGTGAGTGGCTGCAATATCAGAGAATTCCCTTCCAGGAATGACTGCAGAGGGTATCGTCACAGTCGTCGCTTCAGTAGAGGGTGCGACAAAAGTAGAGGCACCGACAACGGCTGAAGTCACTGGCGTACTCAAAGAAGGCATAATCATAATGACAGGCTCATCCTTCTCTCGAGATATCGGGGTTGTTTCGGGCGAGCCGGCACCCAAAAATGTTTCCTCTTCGAAGTCGGGCACCTCTATATCATCGGCAAGAGCTGCAACAGAGCCAAAAGTCGCGTCGACACTGCCCTCCCCGTAGAGGTCTTCCCCTGAAAAGAAGACAAGAGAAAGTTAATATCAACATGATGTTAATCTTTCTAAAAAAGGCATAAAGACGATATTTACCCATGGCCGATGGTATATATGTCGCGTCGGCAGCCAGTACAGCTAAATCATTTCTTAATGATGCTAAGCGAGCTGTCATACCTGGAGAAGGGGGTGTGCCAACGGACACTGGCAGGTACTCCTCCAGGTTTTTACCGAGATCCACTTGAGGCGCATTGGGTGGAATCTCGCTGGGTATACTTACAGACGCGGCATGGGTTTCTCCCATTGCTGGTCTGGATATAGATATTCTTATTTGTCTTGGCCCCGAAGGCGATCTCGTACCACTACCTGAGGCGGTAGCAGCGACAACAGCCTCGAGCAAAGATTCTCCGGCACTGCCAGCCGGAATTGTGGAGGTTCCCTCTCTAATAGGCGAAGGACCTTTAATCAAAGGATCGTCCCCAACAGGGGAAACAACAGGCTCACTCCTAGGAGCCTCATGACTGAAAGTCCTGACAAGACCACAAACAGTCTTCTTCTTCTTGCGAGGGGAAGCCTCCTTCAGAATAGGAGCCCTTCGCTTTCCAGGGATAACCAGAGGCTCTGCAGGCAGAGGTATTTCGCCTCTTGGTACTGTCAGCAAAAGCTCATCTGGATTGACAGAGTCTTCACCATCGTCAGAGGAAACTGATGGGATTTCCTCTCTTCTTGCGGACTTAGAAGTGGGCGTCCTAAAACTTCCACGCATATCAAAATTGCGATAGAAGGTATTGACGGCCATATAAAACTGGGCGTACGAATAGAGGATGCGCAACTCCATGGAGAGAGAAGTCACGAGCACAGTAAAGGCCGCTCCAGTATAATCCATTATAAAGTACCGCCATCCTCTCGCTCCATCAATAAATCTACCCCTGGACTTGAAGCTGGTGATGATATTACCCACGTACAACTGGTCATACCCAAACTTCCTGGCAAACCGACTAGGCAGATAGGGCTCCAAAAAGCAATGATCTTCACTTCTGTACAATAAATGGGAAGGTCTAATGTAGACCAACCAATAAAAAGCTTCAGGAGAAAGAACGGTCTTCCCTTCACCTGAGTCCTGAAGCCTGCTCCCCTGTTGATGAGATATACAGAGGGGACGGTGCAGAAGAGCTTCCAGCTGTGAGCAAAATTTAATGTCCGCCGATAGTCTAAGACGGTGGTCATGTTCCAGGTGGAATTCTTGTAATTCAACAAGAAATTATTCCCCGAACTACTGGCAGAGCCGGGAGACATCACTCTGGGGTTATGAAGAATTAGCCATCCCATCAAATACAGGAACGATAATTCTACCCTGGGAAAGCTGTCATGCCGTGTTTCATCGGCAAACAGCCCATCAGTAATGGCCCTCATGCCAGCTTATATCCGGCATACCATGGCAGGGAGCAAGCCCAGTCTTGCCCCAAACATCAAATGCACCGCGGGCCGTAAGGTGTTACGGTAAATACGATCCGAAGATTCAATGCCAGGTACTACCAGTCGGCGCAGCCATATGGAGAGGAAGCCAGCCAGTTGAGCTTCCCTTGACAAAGGCCTGCGGCAATGCCTCAAATAACTGTAGGCTTTAGTGTCTGCAGGATAAATCCCTATCCCTTCGTTGAGAATTTGATCTGAAGCCCCAGCGTCTTCAATAAGGTCATCGACTACTTGAGCATTAAGCATGCTCAGAAAGCTCAAAGGCCTATCCCTGCTATCCATGACTTTGTCTGGCTTATCATCTCTGGCCTGATGGAAAAAGAGGTAGGACGCCCATTTGTTGGTATGAGCCAAATCAGAGGGCTCATTATAGAAGGCGGTGCACGCTAAATAGTGGCACATCAGCTCCTGGTATACTGCCACCACCCGAGGGTTTGTATTCCCAGCTCCCAGTTTGTAGGAACATACTCTTCATAAGGAGTATCCCCCATTGGCAGTCTTGAAATCTCTGCCATTTCATGAAGGGCCAATCCCAACTCCCCCAGTGGAGTGGCGAAAGTCCCAGTGAGTGAGATATATCGCTCCATCAAAGCCAAAAATAGGTTGGGATTGAGAGTTAACCCAACACTGGTAGCATTCACAGCTTCAAACAGACCAATGGTCTCCAGCTCAGTCCGAAAATGCTTCAGGGCCCAGGCAGCTAAACGAACCCAGCAAAGATTTGTAGGGGTAAGCCACCCATTGGTCCGAGGATTAACCTTGGGATATACTCCTCCATGCTCCATGAAGCCATTTTAGAAAGTCGGTAATTGGACTGGCTGAAATAATGCAGTGTCTTCACTCGGGACAATGCCCGAAAATAATCCCCTGAAAGGTATGACGGGACTGGAAGGGCGGCTTACAAAGAACCCTCGGTCGGATCATTTCTGGTAAAATATCTTCCCCGGCTGGCCGTGAAGATTGGGAGTCAGAGTCTACGACATCCTCCTCGGATGCGTGGCATAAAAGAATGCCGAGATAGGGTAATCTCTCAGCATCTTGGGCAGGTACATGACCAGGCCCCCGGTAGGAAAAACCCAGTTTTCTTTCTTGGGTTTCGTCTGGGATTGTTTGTCAATTATATCCCCGAAGAGGAAAGCTGGTTTTATGTATTTTGTCCCGTCTATATACGTCAGGGGCTCTCCGTTGATCATGCTCAACAGCATTCGCTCTCCTTGAGACGATATCAGGATTCCCTTTCCTTCAGGATATTGGGGTCCGAAAATAGGAAATGTCACATGCGACAAATCCTCCAGGTAATTTGAGTTCAGCATCCCAGCAGCATAACCTATCACCTCGGCCAATGGAGGTATTTGCAAGTTAACTACAAAGTGTAAGAAAACATGTCAGTTACTATACTAGATATTACAGGCTTACAGCTTATGCCAAAGATCAACAGTCTGTGCTTTTACGCCGAGACTGTAAAAACTTGAGTTTTTATGCTGGAACTTATGTCCTAGGCGTAAAATCCAAGATTGACAGTATACACAAAAACCTGACAGTCTGTGTTTTTATGCCAGACTGCCAAAGTTTGAGTTATTACGCCAAAATTTTCATCCAGGGCGTAACACCCAAAATTTGTAGTATACGCCAAATTTCGACAGTCAAAGCTTTTACGCCAGACTGCAAAAATATAGAGTTTTTACGCTGACACATTAGAAATGTGGGCGTAAAAGATGAAACATCTCTGTGCATCATCTTCCTTGAAGAGGCTCTCAGCACAGAAGATGACCTAGCGCGTTTACGTACAACGTGTGCGAAGGGTTTTCTTCGTTTTTATCGTCCCAAAAGCTTTACCTATAACGTCCGGTGCACAGCTCGTCGGTGGGATACTTCGTTCAGAGCGAGGTTCGTCCTGCGCGATGGGAGTCACTCTTGCTTGGGTAGAGGAGCAAGAAGAGGAGGCAGCCTTCTTTCCCTTAGAGGAGGAGATTGGTTTTGGTGTCATTGCTAAAAACTCAGAGTGCTCGGAGAAGAAACGAAGGAAAGTACTCAAAGAAACAAAGATTTTTCTCTTGCAAAAGACAGGTAAAAAGTTTTCTCTCTGAAGGCCTTGGGGTATATATAGAGTTCAGATGGACTCCTCGAATCCCTAACCAAATCCGATATTTAATATTCGGTTATGATTGGGGACCATGTTAGCCTACTACTCAGGGAAGGCGGACAGTCAGCGAATTCAAAAAGTTTTTCGTATAGAGCAGATTCGTGATTTTACGCCAATGAGCTTTTTACGCTCAGCAGCTACAAATCTACGGTTTTACGCTCAGAGGCTATAAGTCTACGATTTTACGCCCGGATGCTTTTATGCTCGGTAGCTTTTACGTTCGAGAGGCTACAAACCTACGATTTTACGCTCAGAGGCTACAAATCTATGATTTTACGCTCAGAAGTTTTTTTATGCTCAGAGGCGACAAATCTACGACTTCACACTCAGGAGTTTTCTTTTCAGAGGCTATAAATCTACAGTTCTATGCCCGGATGCTCTTATGCTCAGCAGCTTTTACGCTCGAGAGGCTACAAACTTACGATTTTATGCTCATCCACACTACGGATCTATGACTCTCCGCATATCTGAAAATACGCTGGCCAGAGTATACGTATATCTGAACAATGCTCAAGATGGCCAGTTACAAGGGTTCACGCAGAAGATGCTCCTTCTTGGCCTCAAAATATCCCAAGTATCTAAAACATACAGAGTTCAGCATTGAATACGACTCTTCTCCTTGGGTCAATTGAAAGTTCATCCAAAATCCAGTCAGAATATTTCCTCTACAGTTCAAGATGGTGACTCAGTTTTGACAGCCGTTTCTCGCCCTATTTCAAGGGATTTTTAGGAAATCACTCTTGAAGATGATGGTCTGAACAAAAATTCTGCTTATCAGAGAAGTGACATTTCAGAATTCTATGCAGTCCCTCATTCCTAACAGCAGGACAGTTCGAATATTCGACTTAAATGCCAAGCAGTTTTCTACGCGCCCTTAATTACGCGTAAAAGATAGGACGGGACCAAATACTCTTTTTATCAGAGTCGGCGTAAAGTTATCCAGACGCGTCGAAGCTACACATATTCAGACTTCATCACAGCAAAAAATATGGCAAATCATCAAGATGTGTAGAAAAAGACAACTTTATTAAATCATGATTACATATGAGGGAAATCCAGCCTACAAAGGATTTTTTTCATCTTCATGATTACATATGAGGGAAATCCCGTCTACAAAGGGTTTCTCATCTTCATTTAAAGATCACGCCAAGAATCTGTTCTGCCAGGTTCTCGTATTGGTGGAGATCTTTGTCGTCTTCTTCAGTATTTGATCGACTTCCGTGGTCGATTAACAAGAAAATGATTAATGGCATGAGGATACAAAACTGGGCATGTTTGAATTATTCAAGAGCCCATCCTCCATACGCCATGACAGATTGAGTTGAGGTTTTAGACCCAACTCAATACTGGAAGACAGGGCTAGTTTGTCTGCCATCATCCACGAACGATGGGAGAAAATACAACTTACAAGCTGTATGGTCGAATGTGACCCTTCCTCTTTCCTGGACGAATCGCCATATGAAGTTGCTGATTATCCCGAGCAAAGGAAGCTATGATATCCTTCTATGATCCATCGTTGTAGACGATATTTGCTCGAAGATGCCTCCTTTTTTGGCTCCTTACATGCTGGAAGAACATGATCTTCTTCTTCCTTAAGTCAGCAAGACGAACCTTGGCAACCATCTCTGTGTGGTGAAGAAAATATAGGAAGAATAGGTTAACTCATCAACCTTTATATAGGCAAAGGAGAACACACCGAATCCCAACAAGATCCCAAAAATCTGCCAGGAGGTCAGCCTCGAGGAACGAGTCAGATTTGACCGTTTCATGCTTCATTCAAAGTATTTCAAATTACGAGAAATTTGAAAACTTTGAAGGGGGTCTTGTAGAAGCATGAAAAATATGCTGCAGAGTTATACGCAGTATTTTAGTGCTGGGTGGCGTAAGATATGGCTTCAGAGCCATCGGCGTACAATAGAGCTTCATCGCTAAGTACATCGTAAAATATAAGCTCCAGGACAACCCGCATAAGGCAGTATTTCCAGACTTCTTCAGCGTAAAAAGGTTGTTACATCGCTACTTCGGCGTAAAACCTACTCGCTTTTAATGCAATGGGAAGTCGTACGGAGAACTCTTCGTATTCCTTGAATGAACCTGTCAGATCATGCAGTGAACCTGACTCCTGACAAAGAGTACTGCACAACTATCCAGACGACGGCTGTAATGATGGTGCGGCACAGAGACCCAAACCATCGTTTAGTGACATTTCTTGGTATAAACTGCTTTTACGCATACAAGGGAATACGCTGCCTAGTTTTATACAGACAGATGTGAGCTTTTATGCTCAGCAGAAGACAAACGGACCGCCACGTCAAAAGCTGCTCTTTGTACAGAACTCGAGGCATGTCTCTGCAGTTAATGCGCAAGATGGGGGCAGATCTCTGCATTTAATGCACAGGATTCGGTTCTATTTTCAAAGACTGGGTGAGCCATAATTATGACTAATACGTCCACATCATCACCTCTACACATTACGCCATCAGGCTATTTTCAGCTATAAGGAGCATGCTGTACGCTATCTCCTTGAAATACGCTGACCTGGCTATTTTCAGTTATAAGGAGTACGCCATATGCTATCTCCTCGGAATATGTCAACTCAGGCTATATTTGCATTGGTGCGTAATAGGGCTATTTGGTCCAGAATTAGCTCAAGACCTCAGTCAAAGAAGGAGGATCGGCTATCTTGTACGCTAGCTACCTATCCATACAGCATCAGGCTTCTACACCTACTGGGCTTCTACGCCTACCTTGGCTTCTATGCCAGTTTGACAACTATTTGGCTTCTACGCCATGGTGACAGTTATTGGCTTCTACGCCAATCTTTTTTCTACACGAGGGACATCTACCTACGTGGCTTGCATGACGTGATCTTTGCAGTAGTTATACACATTATCTCTTAATGGGACATGCGTCACACGCTTATTCAGAAGATCATTTATACGTGGGTGGCAGTTATTAGAACCGTCGCGTAAAAAGTGCCACACTCTCCACTGTCCGGCTTCTACGCCAACTGGACGGTTACTGTCACTAAAACCCTATAAATAGAGACCTCTATTGACAGAGGTCCAGGGTCAAAAACTTGGAGAATAGAAGTCAGAGGGTCGAAGAAATTAAGGTCGGAAATTGATTTTTGAGAGAGAAGAATCCAGAGCATAGACAGAGAGTAGTGATCGACGATTTTGGCATCGAGCATCCACTCCCTCTTGCAATCTTTGAAGCTTCTCCGTCTTCTACAGTACTTTTTCATCATCGTGTGGTCCAAGGGACAAAGTGATCGACTGCAGATCAGACTCCTATAGCAATATTTACCCAAAAAAAAATTTATACTTGATATCCTCGTATAGGATTAATTGTACTTCTTGTTTGTAAACCAAAGAGAGGGTTTAGTATAAACCTTGTTTTATTTCTTTCGTTTATTATCAAACACCCCCTATGAACTTTGGTTTGATAGTATCCCCATAATTAGTTACTTTAAAGTTTTTTTGACTGCAAATGTTTTATTCTTAATACCAAAGATAATATAGAAAAGTTTGACTCCAAGGCCGATGAAGGTATTTTTCTAGGTTATGCCGCCAAAAGTAAAGGAATTAGAGTATTCAACAAAACCTCATTGACTGTTGAAGAATCAATTAATGTTATATTTGATGAACACAACACTCAAGCACTAAACGACAGCGACGATGAATGTAGTCAACCCGCAACCAACAAGACATCAGAAGATACAAACAGTATAAGTCATCCTGACAATCTGCCAAGGCGACTAAAGTTTTCCATAGAACATCCTGAGAACTTGGTAATAGGTGATGTATTGAAAGGTGTAATTACACGTTCCTCAAATAGAGATATCATTACAAATATTGCTTTTATTTCTCAAATATAACCTAAAAATAGTGATAAAGCTTTTGCTGATAAATTTTAAAATTTTGCTATGCAAGAGGAACTCAACCAATTTGAACGCAATCAAGTTTGGGAAATTGTTCTTAAACCTAATGATTATCCGATCATTGGTACTAAATGAGTTTTCCGAAATAAATTAAATGAGGATGGTTTAGTTACACGTAATAAAGCATGTCTCGTAGATTCAATGATACAACTAAGAGGAAGGTATTGACTACGATGAGACTTATGCTCCTGTTGCTAGACTTGAATCTATCCGAATGTATTGTGCTTTTGCTAGTTTTTATAACTTCAAACTTTTTCAAATGGATATTAAAAGTACTTTTCTAAATGGAGTTATCAAAGAAGATATTTTTGTCAAACAACCCCCTGATTTTGAAGATCTCAAATACCCTGACCATGTATTCAAGTTACGAAAGGCTCTATACGTACTTAAACAAGCCCCTCGTGCTTGATATGAACATCTTAGCCTCTTTCTACTTGGAAACCGTTTTTTAAAAGGAAAAATTGATACTACCATTTTTATAAAAACTTCTGCTAATTCTTTGTTATTAGTGCAAATATATGTTAATGATATCATATTTGGATCTACTAATGAGATGCTATGTAATGAGTTTGCTAAGTGTATGCAGAGTGAATTTGAGATGAGCATGATGGGAGAACTGACTTTCTTTCTAGGATTGCAAATTAAATAAGATTCACAAGAAACTTTTATCCATCAGGCTAAGTACACGAAGAATTTTATCAAAAAGTTTGATTTGGACAATGCAAAGCCTATCGGAACTCAATGGCAACATCCACTAAGCTTGACCTTGATAATAGCAGTAAACCAACAGACATACGTAAGTATCGAGGTATGATTTGTAGTTTGTTATATCTAACTGCTAGTCACCTTGACATTATGTTTGTTGTATGCCTTTGTGCTAGATATCAGGCTAATCCTAAGGAATCATATTTGTGCGTTGTTCTCGGGACTGGATTAGTCCTCTCAGAGGGAAACCTGTATACATCTTGGTGTTTGCGTTTGCTTTTTCTCTCTACTTTACTGATTTACTTTACTGTTTCTTTATACACTGTCAGTTAGCAACTGCCTTCATTCTGATTATCTTAAATTGGTTAGATTATTCTGCTATACTCTATTCACCCCCTCTAGAGTTGTCTCACGGTCCTTCAAATTCAACCTAGTGTCATTCCTGAAATTTTGACGATAATTTTTTAGGTGTGTAGATTTGTAACCCCCTTTCTTGATAAATATTTTCAATAAATTAAATTTTAAATTCTAAAACAAAATTTTACTAATTAAAAAATTATGAAGAAGAAAGGGTAGTTTGGTAATTAGTATAAAAATAACTTGGTAGGAAGTTTATACAAAAAGAAGAATCTAGAAACCTAATTAGACATGTGCATGAATTAATTTTAACAAAATAAATTAATTTTTGCAATTAAAATTCTTTCCTAAAAATCCTATAAATAGAGAGCCCAATCTTTTTGATTTTTATTCATAATCTTTAGTCCATTACTGTAGCAACCCACCACTTAATTTTTTTCGGTCCACTCTTTCCCAAGCCTATTCAAAACCTTCTTTCCACGATCTTTTCTCTACCAAGAAGATAAAATCGATTCCAACAAAAATCAGTTACAACCTAAAACTGACTCCCCATTCTCTTCGCCTCCTTAACTTCACGCGTTCGGGTTCATCTTTCCACTGGTGGCTGGTGCCAATCGATCGAAGGTCGCAGCCAACCACTGTAGTGCATCGCTCCTAGCGCTATACTACGTGATGCTTTTTGCTAGATATACTCAGTCGAAATTGAGTATTGGGGAAACCTTTTAGCAAAATCGATCACGGACAAATCCAATGAACCTTTCCAACTTATAGATCAGCTTATGTCGGAATGAGTCCAAGAGTTTTCTTTGGATATTTTTGTCGCTATATTTTGATGAATGCATTTTTATGATGGTTTTTGATGATTAATTTTTTTGTCCGTTTCTATCGAATTTCTTGCATTCATTCTTAAGAACTCTGATAGAAAAGAAGATAAAAAAAAGGCATTCTGATCCAATGTTGGTGCTATTCCAGGTAGACACATAACCGAACCCTGGCTATATAAAAGCAGTAAGCAATAACATATTGTAAGTAAATTATATATTTGATATGGTAAGGTAAATAGATACACTAGAATATGTAAAAGTAAAAAGGTACAAGAGCATGTAAGGTAAACTAGTATAAACATGTATAATAGAATCATAACCAGTAAATCAAAATAATAAAGGAATAATAAACTGGAATAAAATCTGAGCAAGACTAGACAATAATCAATCAGCCAGTCAATTAATCAATCAATCAATCACGATCAATCATGACCTACGGCTTGCTATCATTAGCTAACTAGGGTTATCACAACTTTTAGTTACTAGAATATGTACTTGAGGTATTCCTACTAGTCACATGCCCTATAGTTTATCCAAATTATCCAAGAAAAGTATGGCAATATGTGACAGTAAGTGACAATATTGCATCACTCGATGGTGAGCTGGAAGTGTGCCCCTCACAACGGAGAGCTCCAAATCCATATGTTGTAGTCGGGATAATGGGACCGCATGCAACCAGAAAACCTCTCCTCCCAATGCCTCTATGTTATCAATCTAGTTATTTAACCTTAATAGTTATTCAAGAATTTTCGACCACGGTAACCGGAGATCCATTATAAACATGATGCAAGATTATACAATAGCTTGACAAGCACATTCAGGACATAAGTAGAAAACAACCACGAAATGTAATCAGGCAATAGGTGTACGCTACTAAGAGCCACAATCCAGATAGTACAAGAATCTAGAGTCATGAATGTGCTACGACTAGACACTATCGAGAATCAAGATGTGAATCGATATATGGACATGAGTACGCTACAACAAGCTACTAACAGAAAATTAATGTAATAACATGGTGTCAGTGGAGGATATTTACTTGTGTCAAGTATATAGGAAGTATAAGCTCTCCCTAACTATACAAGGTCACTAAGTAATGCTAAAAAACTATTACAGGCAAAAAATATATCAAAAGCAGACTAAACGGTTCTACGCACTTTCTACGCAAAATAGGGGTCTCTACGCAGTTTTGCGCCTGTCATGCCCAGATCCAGAATACTGGAGAGCGGAGGAATGACTTAGTCAACCACACCTTGCGGAATATCGAAGCAACCTTCAATGTGTTAAGGTTGTCTACACAAGAGGGTGCATACTACAATCAAGTCTTCTAGGGTCAAGAACTTTTATGTCTCAATCATTCAAACAAGTAGCAATAATATAAAATATTTTATAATAAGCAGTAAGGCGTCCCAAATGCCATATTAGAATATTCTTTAGAGATATGGCGGTACAGAATGATGTGCCATATACAAGATCAAAGTGTACATGACAACGAGTCACCTGTAGTATGAATATATACAGTCATGTAAGGAATAAATATCCAGATTTGTCGACTAACAGGTGCCGGTTGGCTAAACGCCCAAACGAATATAGTTTACAAAAGACGAGCAATGAATAAAAAAACCCACTTGTGTCCCTCAACAGGCATCCTTCTGGTGAGTGCCATCAGTAAGGTTGAGACGCTGGATCCTATGCTGCTGGATCTAAACCTGGCCATACAAAACCAGTGGGGTTAGACCCCAAATAGCAAGTACCATAAAGGAAGCAAAAAATAAAAAAATAAAACCAGATCTATAGCATAAAGTGCAAGAGCCAAGAATCATTGGTACGTGCCATCTTTGGGATAATATGACACTCCTTCACCAAACAAGGACAAAAAATACCATCCCACCCAAGATAAGATACGTCCCGTGATTATGGTCAAGCTAAGATTCTGTGTCGTAGTTCAGTCCATATTCCATCATAGCATAATGACCCAACTCTCAACCAAACAAGGACAGAAGTTGAACACCACACTATGACAGTCCAAGTCCCTAAGCTACTAGCAGAGTTACAATCACAACCAAGTCAGGTTAGAACGGCCAGAGTCTTGGATTATCCAAGATATAATAATTAATAAGCATTCTCAGATCGTGCCATGTCGAGCAGGGCTAACCGAGCCAATATTATACAAGTCAAAAATCATGATTGCACTAGTCTCCCCATAAGGCCACCGTGCTAATTGTCGCACCAGTCCCCCGTAGGGCCACCACACTGATAAATCAGTAACAGTTCTAACTTTCATACAGGAAAAAATGTTGGCTCGGTCTTAAATATAAAAAGGTCGAATATTGTACTCCACTACATGTGGATGATATACAATATTCGTGGCAGCCAGCCTTGCACACCATAAAAATTATTATGGGATGGCCTATTACGCACGATATCGGGATGCCATTTTCTTCCTATGTTCTAATCAGCTTTTATGTTACCTAATTAACCCTACAGTGATATGGAATTCCCTGTCGTGGTTATAGGAATATTTTCCTTAATAATGTCGTACAGAGTACGGGCATATTTGATATGAATTTATTTTATATAAGGAGTCAAGTCTGGATTCAAGCAAGTGTAGATGCAACATTCAAACAAGCAATAGCCTAGCCATGCTATGGTTCTGACCCATTATCATTTCTGTGCCAAGAATTCAGGAATATAGTATTATACACCGAGTAGGAATCATCATGTCACATTCAGTATACATGTTGGCCAATGTCCCATACTCAGTGTACAATATAGCAGTTATAAAAAGGCGAATAGGACAAGTATATCAGCACGAATATAATAACCAAGTCAAGATACCAAACCTATCAGTTGGTCATATGAATCATGTTTTGATCAAGTTAGGAATCATAATTAATTTGTCACTTTATTATATCGATGAAAGAGGATAAGAGTAGTGTGCTAACCCCTCGAGATCAGATTCACAACCCTAAAACAAAATAAGGACCAGGATTGTAGATCCTCACCCGAGTTGAACTACACTCCTTACCCTATCGAATGCATAAGAATAAAGTTAGGAAAAAAATATTAAGCATAAATAGGGCCACATCTACAGGTCTCTCAATATAACAAGTCCATGCTGGGTGTCGTACATTATGGCCAAGAACCTCATACAAGTCTCAATAAGGCAATGGTCCTTAATATCACTCATTAAATGCCCATGGCAACAAAAAATTATAAAACAGGAAAGTGGCACACAATTGCCAGAGAAATAAGCATAGGCGCACTTTACTAAAGTACATAGGCTAGACAAATCAAGGTTGACGCATAACAACCAAAAAATAGGCAGTGGCGCACTCTCACAAAAGTGCACGCTCTACAAGAGAAGAAAAGTAGGCACATAAGTCTAGGCAGACGGATTTGGTGTATTCCTCCAAAAGTACGCGAGCCACATGGGTCAAGGTACTCAAAACAATGGTGGTGCACAATGCCAACAAACAAACAACTTGATGCACTCTCATAAAAGTGTGCAAACAAGATACTCGATGCATTTAGTTGAAGTATGCCAGCAACAGGGAGTGGCACATTCAGCAAAGTTAGCGAGCTAAAAGATGACAAGAACTAAAAGACAAAAATATAAGTTCTAAGGCTGATGCGACAATCGATGGCACGACAGTCGATGACTCAAAAATCAAGGTACGCCAAAGTCTCTAGCTCGCTTAACCAAGCAAGAGTGCGCCAAGGGATAATAAGTGCGCCGAGTTATTAATCCATCAAAAGTGTGCCAAGCATTGAGCGTCTAAAAAGTGCGCCAATGGTTATATAAATGTGGCACATTTTTGATAGTTAATGCATAATGTGTCAATTGTGCGTCGGTCTATTAATCTGGTTAAAAGTGCGCCAATCAATAGAAAGTTGGTCCAAAGTACGCTAAATACCAACTGACGCACTTTCTCTTGGTTCATTCGTTAGTACATCAATTGTGCGCCTGAAGTCTTTTAAAAGTACGCTAAGAAGGATTTTTCCAAAAATTTATCCCCTTAACATACTTTTGCAAGAAATTAATAGTACCCTTAAAGTACGCACGAGTATGAAACACGGGTCACACTCAACATGCGCCCATTGACTGCGGGTCACACTCAACATGCGCCCCTAATACAAATCCTCATGTGTATTTCTTGTCACTGTTCTTCTTCTCTAACCGACCCACCATTGATGCATTCAGAGCTCAAGCTCGAGACTATAACAGTGCTCCAAATCACAAATGCGAAGAAGCAAAGCTATATAATATAGGATGCCCATCACTATGAGCCAAGTACTTTTCCAAAATACTATGTTTTGGGAGATCATTCCCTCAAAATATCAAGAAGATCCATAAATTGTGAACTCAGATATATAAGATCCTAGCCATGAAAATCTAAAGCTGTCACGCCCCAGTCCCAAAATACGTAGGACTAGGGATACGTAAGCATGCCAGCCGTATGTATATGGCAACTCCAATATATGGATACCATAATACACACGTATGCTATAATATGAATATTAACTCACATGTGGTATATATATAGTCACAAGTCACAGAAATACTAATCTCATCCATACCACAAGTCATAGAAAAGAAATAACTAAACTAGAATAACGAGTCTGAATAATCTAAAATAATAGTCGGATGGAGACAAATCCACTACCAATGACTATATCCAAACTAGAATGAGAGAGGAGTATAAATTCTCCAATATAAAATAAGATGATGATAGAAGTGTATCAACTAAGAAGATCCATCACTAGAGATAATCAATGATGCTCAGAAGGTAAGACCTCCTCGGTAGAAAATAATGCGTCAGGTCCAGGCCCGTACTCCTACGGATACTCCTGATTGTCTATACCTGGCAAGGGACCAGGTCCTCAGAGGGACGTAACAAGATACATAGAAGCATGCCAATTTGAATACAGTAAACATGCAATATAGACGAAAAATATATAAGTACGCTGTACAAGACAATCTATATGAATGCATAATGAGGATAACTTTTTGACGTATGGGCAGGGGTAGGCTACTCTATCTAATCTCACAACTCACACACGTCTAGAACATCATCAGCCGTCATACCATGGGTGTAGCGACCATCTTGACACTATCAGCCGACATACCGCGGGGATAGCGACCATCGGACACGACTACCATAGTGCGTGCTAGTTACTACGGTTTACCAGAGTGGTTATAGCCCATACGCCTACTGATTGTCCTCCCCTCCCATGATACTATGTGTCAAGTATGTGTCAACATATATATAGTATATAATTATGACTGAAAGAAAAACACACATCCAATGAACATATGAAAAATATAATAAGCATGCAAGGTACTGTAAGCAATTTGGCAAGGTATCTTGCCTGGTAAGAAAGCTGCAAAGTATAACGTCCAGGAGTCAAGCACACAGGATCAGAACTACGGCCTCAGAATGAACGTCTCCGGTTGCTAAAATAAACATCACCAACGTTCCCATAATAAGCGAGATAGCTAGAAAATACTACCCTTTCATCCAATTTGGACACAGGGGCAAAACGGTAATTTTGGGTCAAAGCGGGGTCCACATGTGGCCCACTTTGCACCAAAAAATATGCTAGGGGTAAAGGTCTCTAAAAGGGACAAATTATAGGTCAAACCAATTCTAAACGTCAATATGAACTCAACGGTACGTCCAATTTTGGATTCCGGTGAGCCGAACACAAATTTGCCCAAAAAGTCAATCGTGGGGCCCGTAAATAGGCGACTTGGTTAACTGTCTCAGAATTGTGTGAAACTTGGGTCACAGGACCAGCGTGATACCATGAATCCAATGGCGCAAGTTTCGTCGCGTTCTGACGAGCGTACACTAAATGGTACGGTATTTTGCAAAAGTCGCGATACGGGGATATTTTGCGGATACGGGTTGATTTCGACGCGCACACGTGTCCGAATCAGTTTCCGCAAAATCTTACACGTCAGGACATACTATACGCGCCTTTTGATACAATTGGTACGAGATGGGGCAGTCCCGTTTGGCAGAGCACTCTCCGTATCATAAATTTTGGAAGTTGAAAAAATATGTTTTCATAATTTTTAATCCAATTTTATTCAGCATTCAGCAACAAATAAAATAATATAATTAACAGGAATTAATCTGAGTTAGGTGGTCTTCGCACAGCCGCATGGATCCATCCTTCTTCTTCACGAACATCACCGGAGCGCCCCACGGAGAAACACTTGGATGAATGTATCCTCGATCTAACATATCTTGTAACTGAACCTTAAGTTCCTTCAGCTCTGTTGGGGCCATTCGATAAGATGCCTGTGATATCGATCGCAAATTCGGAAAGGTGTCAATGCTGAATTCGATCTCACGATCAGGAGGCATTCTAGGCAGCTCGTCCGGGAATACGTCGAGAAAATCTGCTATGACTTCAGCCTGAGCTGCATCTGTACTTTCCTGTCGGGTGTCTCGAACAGAAGCTAAGTACCCTTCACAGCCCGAATGCAACATACGCCTAGCCGAAATTGCTGATATCATCATTGCCGTCTTTGGTGCAGCGCTGCACGAATAGTAGAAGTCTGCCTCGCCGGGTAGACGGAATACGACTCGCTTCTCCGCGCACTCGATTGTTGCATGGCAAGTGCCCAACCAGTCCATACCGAGAATAATATCATAATCCTTAATGTTTAGTACAATGACATCTAAGAAAAGATTCCTTCCTCCAATGCAAATATAACCATCCCTATAGATCGCATGGACGAGCATGTCGACTCCCGAAGGGGTACTCACGCAAAGGTTCATATTTAAAGGAGTAGAAGCTAATTTATGCTCAACAGTAAAATCAGCAGATATGAAACTATGCATAGCACCTGAATCGAATAAGACTCTAGCGGGCAATTCTCTGAAAAGTAAAGTACCTGTCACAACAGTATCGGATACAGATGCCTCATCCTGAGTTAGTGCATAGACTCGGCCTTGAGCACCCTGGCATCGTGGGTTCACTGGCACAACATTGGCATCACTTGCTGGAGGCCCCTTGTTCTGATTTCCATTGTTCTGATTCCCGTGGTTCTGATTCTGTCTGCCCTCTCGATAGTTAAAATATTTGTGGCCCAGACGACCACATTTAAAACATCCAGTAGCCCAATATTCATTCACTCGATGCCCTAATCTGCCGCACCTATTGCAGTACGGTGCCTGGGATGGACCCCTGTGTTCTGATGTGTACGAACGCTTTTATGCTCCAGACCCTCCCGTTTCCTGAGGCTGCTTGTTGTTGTTGGTACGGAGGGTTTGTACATTGACCATTGGTGGATAGCGCCCAAAGATCCGCTTGCTATTTAGGGCAGCTTCGTTACATTCTCTGTAGGTTTGACATTTCTGGTTGATGACGTCCCTACGCAGATCGTCATTCAAACCTTTCTGAAAATGATAGCACCACGCCTGCTGGTTAGGCAAGAAGTGCCCAGCAAACTTAGCCAGTTTAGCAAACACTGAGTCATAATCATCAACAGACATACTTCCTTGTACCAGGTTGCTAAAATCGTCTTCTTTCTGTTGTCGCATGGCTCGAGGAATATATTGTTCAATAAAGGCAGATTTAAATATTTCCCAGGTGATTTTGTAGTTGTGATTGGCATCATAAATTCCTTGCTTAGTGGTTTCCCACCAATCATGCGCATGCAGTTCCAGCTGAACCGATGCACTGGCCACTCGTTTGGATCCCCTAATGCCAACCAGATTGAAGAGTCCTTTCAGCTTTGCAATCCATCCCATCACCATGTCCGGTTCTGCTCGTCCGTTGAATGTTGGTGGATGCATTTTAGTGAACTCTGCTGCACGACAGGTATTCCTAGCTGGAGGCTGAGTTTCTTCTGACTCATCCTCTACCACCACAGCCGGCGGTGTGGCAGCCGTCACTGTAGCTCCCCTGTTGTTGGGTACCAAGGATGCAATTAGTTGCATCATTATATCCATCTGCTTTTGTTGAGCAGCAAACTGTGCTTGTATATGAGCTTGTTGAGTAACGGCTTGTTGTTGCTGCACCTCCATGAGATGTATAAGCCGTTCGGCCATATTGGTTGAACCCGCTCCTCCGGATTCTCCAGAACTTGCTGGATCGCTCTGAATGGGCTGAGCACTGCTGGCAGTTGCAGTATTTTTCTTAGCCATGGCTACAAAAGAGAGTAGCTTGTCAATACTCCAAAAACGATAAATTTTATATCTATGGGCTCATTGTATAGGCGACTCATCTTATGCAGCGGATGTCGAATGCAACTCAATTGAGAGGCGCATCAAACTCCTTTATAATTCTTTTAAAATCCCAAGGAAGTGAAGCCGTGCTCTGATACCAATATGTCACGCCCCGATCCCGAAAGGGTCGATCGTCCTCGCTGGATCCTTTACGGAACTGATTCGTCCTTACTGGGGCGTGATACCGTGCGAGCCTGGAGTTGCGCTCGCACAAGGCAAGAACGTGCAGTGATAGGAACCCATTTTAAAACACAATTTAGAAATCACATTCACAGATATTTGAACACAAGTATAGGAAGAAACATGCTTTTTTATTGATAATTCAGAGTAATTTACATAGAGTTTACATTGATGCGCCTCTCGGCAACTTGATTTACATTATAAAAAGATAACTTAAAAGGCAGGGCGCGCTCCATCAGATAGTCTACGTCGTTCATACATTACGCCCTTGTATAGATTGAAAGTCCAAGTCTCCAAAATGAATTAACTCCAACTATACTTCAAAATAGAGGTGCTTCTAATGCCTCGTCGTCTATCCACTAGCGTTGCACCGCCTGAGTGCCTGAAATAGTTGCCCACAACGTGGGTCAGTACTCAACTTGTACTGGTGAGTAGGATGAACCTACTCGACTAAATCGACACTAGCTTATTAGGGGCGAGCATGCATTAAGATGATCTTTCTATCAAGAAGCAAGTGAATTCAATTCATATCAGTTGCATGTTTTGATAGGAATGAAAATAACATTGAATCCAACCAGTACATCGATTGCTTACTCAACCGATGCACGCCTTCCCTGCAACGGAACACAAGTATACTTCCAATCTGCACAAGACAATAAATTAGCATGTGTTCTATTCTATACGGTCATTGGTGTGATCGATACCTTAGGGACTTACTCCAAGCATTTGCGGCGCGCCCTATCAGCCGGGTAGCAAGCCCTGCTGGAGGTCCCGCAATGCATCGCGACTAGCACGAATTAATATTTTTCTCCGGATCGATACGGTTCCAGTGTCCCGGAATGCTATTTCAAGGAAATGCCAAACCTTGTGCACAAGTTGTCCCAGACCATGCAAATGCATGAACAATTCATATATCATACAATGCATCAAAATAAACAAAAGAAGTAAAGCAGCAATATATATCTTATGCAATAGTTCATATTTTCTTAAGAGGTGTTCTGATTTTGGTATCCCATAGGTCCAAACTCTATCCGAGGCACCAGGCCGCAACCAACAACCAATTTTTCTTTATAAACAAAACTCAAGTTATAAGGTGTGCAAGCATATAGTAAAGCTAGTATACAATTCCCATGTTCCTTTCTTAGTGGCTGGCATGCATTGTGGCTAAGGATTTCCTAGGCGTCCAACCGGGCATCATCGAGTGAACGTTTGAAACATTAGAGATGCGGGCGTGAAGAAGTAGGAAAGAAGGGTCCAAACCACTCACTGGTTAAGGAAAAAGGTTGCTGAAATAAGGAATCCCGCCTAGCGACGATCAAGCGTCAGTTACGCGGACCTGCAACAGCACGAGCACCAATTAGAATTCTTGCCTATCCTTCCTTGCCGAACTTCCCAAGAATCAAGGCTCTAAACGATAAAACCAGCAGCAAAAACCAAGCAAATCGAAAGCAACACCAAATCAAAATCCCAAAGCGGCAATCAAGAAAACCAAGCAACCAAACACGAAAACTATTGGACTCGTTTCAATAGAGGCCTTTCCATAAGTTGGAAAGGAACATCGCATTTCTTCCGTGGCAAGAAGATGCCGAAGATCTAAGCTACGACTCAGACGGACTAGCCACAAGCCCAATTATATAGTGCATGTCCCGGTCGGATCAGGATTTGAGGCACTACATAGGTTAGGGTTAGGGTTTTAGAGATATATTTATATATATAGAGAATGAAAGAAAAGGGGGGAGGGGACAGGGAATCGCAGGGGGAGGGGGGGTTTCTCAGTACAGCGGGGGGGGGGGGGGGGGGGTTAGTTACTGGGCTGGGTAGGGGCTAAAACGGGTTAGGGTTTAGGTTATCAGTTTTTTTTTCTTTTTTTTCTTATTCTTATTCTTTTCTTTTTCTTTTCTTTTCTTTTTCTTTTCTTTCTCTTTTCTATTTCTTATTTAATTACATTATTATTATTACTACTACTACTACTACTACTACTACTACTACTACTACTACTAATAATAATAATATTATTATTATTGCTACTATTACACTATTTATTATTATTATTATTATTATTATTATTATTATTATCATTATTAATACAAATAACACTTATTATTTATTATCACTTATTATTATTACGAATATATATTATTTACATATATAATTAAGGTATATATAAAAATATATTTGTACTTAAAATAGATTCTTAAAATTTTATCCCTCTTTTGCAAATATTTCTAAAATAAAATAATAAGACTTTGTCCGATAATTCTAAATGATTAATTATCTAGGTAACTAAATCAATAATATATATATTGTCTAATTAACTATGAAATAATATAGGTAAATTCAATAACTAACTAATTAAATAGTATTTAAAAATATGGGGTTTTATATTTACCCAGCTTACAAAAATTTTGTCATCGAAATTGACACTAACCCATGTTCCTAATAATCACTATAGCTATTACACTACATTGCTATCTAGCAGTGCTTCCTAAAATGTCATGGTCAGCCACTATAACACTTTTCTTATTTATTTTCTATACTCTATTCTACCATCCTCTAACTCGTCTATACTACCCAACTTACAAGAATTCTACTAGTAGTCACAGTCTCTTGAGGCTATTGTCTAGGTTGTAAGACAAATTTATTTATTGGGTCGAGAATCTTGAGATACTTGTCTGGAATCTCATAACCATAATTTTTTTTGTAACCGTCGAGTATCGTAGTCTAATACTGCCATGCCACCTGACCCGTATGTCTACAAATACTTCGACTACTCTACTATAACGGTCTAGTTGTAGCTGTCGCTACTTTGCCAGCGGTTTGTCATAGACGTCAGTTCGTAACAAGTGCCTTCAACTCTTTCTTAAGCTTAGTCTAAGTTTTAGGACAATAATTAAGGTCTTGACTAACTTTATAAAATTATTAGATGTATAAATTATTTCAATAATCTAACTAATTCCTGTTAGACTAAATGATGCTACTCATGGTTTTTAAAAAAATAGTAAGAGAACACATATATTTGTTATAGTACATATACATAGGGATTATTATTATGAACTTATCTTTTAGTTATCAATCATTTACTAAACCATTTATGTTTTAACTAACAAAATAAGGGTGAGGTCGAAGTAATTCAAACAATCCATAATGGCACGAAAGGATACGACTAAGATAGGAAGAGTTAAGCACGAGATAAGAAATGGATATAGAAGAGAAGATGAGCCACCCCAAGAGGCGAGATGGTGATAGGAGGAGAATACTACTGCTACTCGTGTCATTTATTAGTATCGCGTGTATGCCATATGGGTAGAAAATTAATATATCCTCATATCTACTAAATTACCTTATATATAATTCTACGTCTACTATGCACCTAAGATCTCGTATCATAAAGGGGGTCATGAGTATGCAATGACAAATATAACTAGAGGTCGTACCTGTATCTATGATTTCCTGGGCCTGCGCTCCCTTATTTGTCATCATGAGCGCTTGGCCTATGGGTATATCTAGTACTATCCATATATCAAACTTATACTAAGCACGAATGTTCGTCTTTCCGAAATAGGGGAAGACGAAAAACAACAATAAAGAATTCAAGGAGGAGGTGATAGAATACAAGTACGGGATTCAAAGGGATTAGAGAATTCGAAAGGGAGTTGCCAAGGCAGTTGTGGATTAAAATCTTATTTTGGTAAATTCCTCTATGCATGTTCATATCAGAACAATTATGTACGTGACATGATATGCTCTGACCAGTGTAGAGGACAAGTATATTCGTCTAACAAGTTAAGTCAACTATATCTCAATCCACATAAAGTAGTGATATGAAGAGCGAACCAAGCACACTAAGGTTGATAAGACCATAATGCACTAATTCTGATTTAGACAATGTATTAGTGTGGGCCCCCAATAATATATGTATCATAAACAAGCTCAATAAAAGAATAAGCTTGCAAAACTAGGCTATAATAGCAGCATAAGTCGAGGTAGTACAAAAAAATATAAGTACGCTTGATTATGATGGAGGAAGGTACAGAATAATTTAAGTTCACTAAGAAGATCGGTGTTGTGTCTCTACAGTTGCCATACTAACTACTTGTCAAGGTCTCTAGTCGACCAAATGGGTGTATGGGCCTCTAAGTTCTACAGTCTGAATAAACACTAACTTTTTATGCAAGTCTATAGTTGGTGTCATTCAATTACACCTTATTAATGGGGCAATAGGACTATGTGATAGTAGGTTATGAGGCATACTACCAAACTTACAAAAATTTAACTAATAGTATTATTGAATACTAGAGTGTATATACCTAGTACAAGTCATCTTCCTAACCTCTATCAAGCATGAGAGAAGATTAACGTTGAGAAGGGATCAAGCAAGATGCAATGCAAGCAGTCAAATAAGAATACGAAATAAAATCAAGGGCGGTGATTAAATAAGTGGATGAGATCCTATATTCTAATCCTATGCGCAGGCTTGCTCGGTACAGTAATGTAACCGAGACAATATGCTCTCGACCTGCATGGGCCACTATAAAAATATGTCCCCAGTCCCAAAATACGTAGGACTAGGGATACGTAAGCATGCCAGCCGTATGTATATGGCAACTCCAATATATGGATACCATAATACACACGTATACTGTAATATGAATATTAACTCACATGTGGTATATATATAGTCATAAGTCACAGAAATACTAATCTCATCCACACCACAAGTCATAGAAAAGAAATAACTAAACTAGAATAACGAGTCTGAATAATCCAAAATAATAGTCGGGTAGAGACAAATCCACTACCAATGACTATATCAAAACTAGAATGAGAGAGCAGTATAAAATCTCCAATATAAAATAAGATGATGATAGAAGTGTATCAGCTAAGAAGATCCATCACTAGAGATAATCAATGATGCTCAGAAGGTAAGACCTCCTCGGTAGAAAATAATGCGTTAGGTCCAGGCCCATACTCCTGCGGATACTCCTGATCGTCTATACCTGGCAAGGGACTAGGTCCTCAGAGGGACGTAACAAGATACATAGAAGCATGCCAATTTGAATACAGTAAACATGCAATATAGACAAAAAATATATAAGTACGCTCTATATGAATGCATAATGAGGACAACTTTTCGACGTATGGGCAGGGGTAGGCTACTCTATCTAATCTCACAACTCACATACACGTCTAGAACATTATCAGCCATCATACCGCGGGGGTAGCGACCATCATGACACCATCAGCCGACATACCGCGAAGGTAGCGACCATCGAACACGACTACCATAGTGCGTGCTAGTTACTACGGTTTACCAGAGTGGTTATAGCCCATACGCCTAATGATTATCCTCCCCTCCCATGATACTATGTGTCAAGTATGTGTCAACATATATATAGTATATAATTATGACTGAAAGAAAAACACACATGCAATGAACATATACAAAATATAATAAGCATGAAAGGTACTGTAAGCAATTTTGTAAGGTATCTTGCCTGGTAAGAAAGCTGCAAAGTGTAATGTCTAAGAGTCCAGCACACAGGATTAGAAACTATGGCCTCAGAATGAACGTCTTCGGATGCTGAAATAAACATCACCAACGTTCACAGAATAAGCGAGATAGCTAAAAAATACTACCCTTTCATCCAATTTGGACACAGGGGCAAAACAGTAATTTTGGGTCAAAGTGGGGTCCATATGTGGCCTACTTTGCACCAAAAAGCGTGCCAGAGGTAAAGGTGAGCCGAACACAAATTCTAGATCAAACCAATTTTAAATGTTAATACAAACTCAATGGTACGTCCAATTTTGGATTCCGGTGAGCCGAACACAAATTCGCCCAAAAAGTCAACCGTAGGGCCCACAAATAGGCAACTTGGTTAACTGCCTCAGAATCACATGAAACTTTGGTCACAGGACCAGCGTGATACCACGAATCCAATGGCACAAGTTTTGTCGCGTTCTGACGAGCGTACACTAAATGGTGCAATATTTTGCAAAAGTCACGATATAGGGACTTTTCGCAGATACGGGTTGATTCCGACGTGCACATGCGTCCGAATCAGTTTCTGTGAAAGCCCACACGTCAGGACATACCGTACGCACCTTTTGGTGCAATTTGTATACGACGGGGCGGTCCCGTTTGGCGGGGCGCACTCCGTATCACAAATTTTGGAAGTTAAAAAAGCAGGTTTTTATGATTTTTAATCCGATTTAATTCAGCATTCAACAATAAATAAAATAATGTAATTGACATAAATTAATCTCGATTAGGTGGTCTTTGCATAGCAAGAAGAAAAACTAAATTCGAATCTCTGTGGTGGGAGATACGAGTCCTTAAACATGGGTCATCGCAACAGTTTTCTATAGTGTAAAAGTTATCATTTTTCTCCAACTTGGTCTTGGTTTTTGCCTAGGGTTACGCTCTGTTCGAAGTAAACTAATACACAGAGTTGGAAGAGGGATAGGTCGTGAACATACCGGTGAAGACGAGGTCGAATTTAGTTGAGCGAGGAGGCAAAAATCTACGCGGGAATGAGAGGTCGTCGTTGCCAATTTCTGCTTGTGTTATTTGCGGTCGCGCAGCGTCTCTGCGACCGGCCGGCGGCGATGCAGTAGCGGTGGCTCCGGTCGACGACGGTCTCGTTGGCGTCGGGTCAGGGTGAGAGGCTAGGTTAGGGTTTTAGAGATATATTTATATATATAAAGAATGAGAGAAAAGAGGGGGGGGGGGGAACAGGGAATCACGGGGTGGGGGGGGGGTTGAGTTACTGGGCCGGGTAGGGGCTAAAACGGGTTAGGGTTTAGGTTATTAGTTTTTTCCTTTTCTTATTCTTTTCTTTTTCTTTTCTATTTCTTTTCTATTTCTTATTTAATTACATTATTATTATTACTACTACTACTACTACTAATAATAATAATATTATTATTATTATTATTATTATTACTATTACACTATTTATTATTATTATTATTATTATTATTAATACAAATAACACTTATTATTTATTATCACTTATTATTATTACGACTATATATTATTTACATATATAATTAAGGTATATATAAAAATACATTGTACCTAAAATAGATTCTTAAAATTCTACCCTTCTTCTGCAAATATTCCTAAAATAAAATAATAGGACTTTGTGCAATAATTCTAAATGATTAATTATCTAGGTAATTAAATCAATATATATATATAATCTAATTAACTACGAAATAATATAGGTAAATTTAATAACTAATTAATTAAATAATATTTAAAAATATATGGATTTTACAAAAGCAGCAATCACTAAAGATCAAGAGGAACTCATTCCCAACAATATAAGCTAAAAAAAATCAAAGAACTTATGGAGAAATAAATCCATGCATGATCCATGTTTCTTCATTCAATACAAGATGTACTTGATGTGAAGAAAAGATGGAAAGAGAACAAGAACACAATAATGGAAGAGAGAGAGGGAAGACAAGAATATATATAGGCAAGGGGTGGATGGTGAGCCGTCAGATCTCTCCAAGAAATCCAAGCTATACACCCTACCTACCACCATCACACAATCAATATTAGCCAATGCACGCCAAGCTCCATTCAACCATGTGCTTGAAGTACACTCAAAGTGCGCCAACAATGAAAATACCCCAAAAGTGTGCCAACTTGAGTATATTCTGAGTATACGGGATATGGGGGTGACATCTCTACTCACCTTAGAAAAATTTTGTCTTCAAAATTTTAGGACCAAGGCAACTAGAGACATCATGACAAGCACATCTAGCTATAAGCAATCTACACATACATGTAAGCAATCCAAGCAACATATAGTGAAGAAAAGCAATATCACAAATAAAAGAGCAAAGATCAATGAGTTCTGGACATGAAGGCATACAAAAGAATATGCCCCCTGAGTCATGCTAAAATAAGAACTCGTCCTATGCTGACTCCTAAAAATGAACATGGGTTAAGTCTCAAGATGAGTCGGTACCAATGACTCAACCTAAGATATGACTTTGTCCAGGACGTACCTTCGTAGTCGGGACATATGATATCCATAATGTATCATGAGTTACGGAGGCGGAAGAGCGAGACAAGAAACTCATCTCCATTCGCCTAATATAGAACCCAAGAATACGACTGAAGAAGCTCACAACGTACCCTCAACTGAACCGCCTTCAACCAACATCTGTTCCAGCCTGCCAAACCCTAGTTGATCGTATCTTGGTGCTACTGCAACTCTGTCATAAGGGTGACACTGTCATCGTGGCCTTTGTTGACCAATCTGACGTTGCCCTTGCTAAAATATCTGAGCTTGTGTTAACATAGGATGCTGGGCTACTAGATGTACTGATAGTACTGGCTCTTGATCTAGATCTGCCCTTGGAGCTGGTAATATCGAGAATTGATGATGTGGTCCTCCTTGCCTATGCATCTGTGGGCAAGTAACTATCTTATGGTCTGAACCTCCATATCACAAGCATTTTTTACTTGCCATTCTGCATACGTCTCGGGTGTGACCTCCTTTGCCACAGTGAGTGCAACCTACGGGGTCCCCCGAGTGCTGTTGATGTTGCCTTGGCTATCATTGCCAAGATGGTGCCATTGCATCTGATGTCACTGGCCCTCACTATACTGTATCATAAATACGGACACCGGGTGCTGGTGCTGAAGTCCGAGGTGCTGGTTCTCCTCCTATATTCTGGGCATAAGACCTCTTCTGGCCTCCTGTCCCGACTATAAATCTTTGTGTAGTTAGCTCGCATCTCTTAGCTACTATTAATACTTCATCGAAGGTTTTGAAATTTTGTCCCTCTATCAATAGTAAGATCTCGAGATGAAGTCCGTACTGGAACTTCCTTGCTCTTTCTAGCTCTGTGGCTACCATGGCCGGAGCAAATCTGCTCAATCTGTAGAACTCTGCTGCGTATCCGTCTATGGTCTGGCCTGCTTGTCTAAGATCAATGAACCATTGTTGTAGCCTATATTGTGCTACTACTCTAAAATACTTTGTCCTAAAATGGGCCCTAAAATTATCCTAAGAGATAGGATACCTCATGCCAACTTCTTCTGTTTCCCACCAATTTCGTACAAGATCTTGGAGTTGCAATCTAACTTGATCAACTTGCTCATAAACTGGGACCTTTGCTGCTGCTAATATCGTCTCGATGTCTTGGAGCCAGTCATCTGTTGTGATAGAGTCCTTCGTGCCATCAAAATATATGGGGTTCAATTTGCAAACTCTGACAGATGCCCTAGAATCCATCTTGGTACTTCTCTCCAAGGCTGTCTGCAATCCCTGGTTTAGCAGGACATACTCCTCGTGATGCTGAAGCTGTTGTTGTTGCTGTGTAGCTATCATACCTCTTATGATCTCTAGTAATACTTGTACATCTAACATCGTAGTTACTACTGGTACAACCGGGAGAACTGACATCTCTGGTATATGCTGCTATTCTTGCTCTCCCACGGGCTTTACTCCGATCTTATCACGAACATGTGCTGCCTCTCGTTGTTGATCAATAGAGTCTTGCCCTACTAAAACTGCTGGTGCACCAACCACCAAGGGTGGAGAAGCCCTAAAGAAAAGGACACAAGAAACATGATAAATCAAGAATAATACGAGAAGGAATCGAGAAAACCAATCAACATTAAAGTTCAAGCTCGGTATCGAGGAAGACGAATGCAGGATTAAAGAAGGAACAAGGTGGATTGAGACATCCTATGAACAGGACACCCCGCAAGTCTAAAAAAAATTGAGACCTGCATAGGCCATCACTAAAACCTAATCACGCCCCAGATCTAGAATACTGGAGAGTGGGAGAATGACTCAGCCAACCGCACCTTGCAGAATACCGAAGCAACCCGCAATGTATTAAGGTTATCTAGAGACAAGGTGATGCATACTAAAATCAAGTCTCCTAGGGTCAAGAACTTTTATTTCTCAATCATTCAAACAAGTAACAAAAATATAGAATATTTTAGAATAAGCAGTAAGACATCCCAAACTCCACATCAAAATATTCTTTAAAGATCTATCGGTATAGAATGATGTGCCATATTCTAGATCAAAGTGTACATGACTCTGCTACAGTCTGAATATATACAGTCATATAAGGAACAAATATCATTGGTGCGTGCCCCATCTTTGGGATAACGTGACACTCCTTCACCAATCAAGGACAGAAAATATTATGCCACCAAAGATAAGATACGTCCCATAATTATGGTCAAGCTAAGATTATGTGTCATAGTTCGGTTCATATTCTATAATAGAATAATGACCTAACTCTCCAACAAAATAAGGACAGAAGTTGAACACCACACTATGATAGTCCATGTCCCTAAGCTACTAGCAGAATTATAATCACAACCAAATCAGGTTAGAATGACCAATTAATGTTACGATTTGTTATGTGGAGTCTGGGGTTATCCCAGATATAATAATTAATATGCATCCTCAGATTACGCCACGTCGAGCAGGGCTAACCGAGCCAATATTATACAAGTCAAAAATCATGATTGCACTAGTCCCCCGTAAGGCCACCGTGCTAATTGTCGCACCAGTCCCCTGTAGGGCGACTGGGCTGATAAATCAGTAACAATTCTAACCTTCCTATGGGGAAAAATATTGGCTCGGTCTTAAATATAAAAGGTTGAATATTTTACTCCACTACATCTGGATGATATACAATTTCTGCGACGGCCAGCCATGCACACCATAAAAAATATTACGGGACAGCCCATCACGCACAATCTCGGGATGTCATTTCCTTCCTACGTTCTAATCAGCTTTTATGTTACCTAATTAACCCTACAGTGATATAGAATTCCCTGTCATAGCCACAGGAATATTCCCCTTAATAATGTCGTACAGAGTACGGGCACATTTGATACAAATCTATTTAATATAAGGAGTCAAATCTGGATTCACCCAGGTGTAGATGCAACATTCAAACAAGCAATAGCCTAGCCACGCTATGGTTCTGACCCATTATCATTTTCGTGCCAAGAATTCAGGAATATAGTATTATACACTAAGCATGAATCACCATGTCATGTTCAGTGTACATGTTGGCCAATGTCCCACACTCAGTGTATAATATAGCCGTTATAAATAGGCAAATAGGACAAGTGTATCAACACTAATACAATAACCAAGTCAGGATACCAAACCTATCAATTGATCATATGAATCATGTTTTGATCAAGTCAGAAATTATAATTAATTTGTCACTTTATTATATTTATGAAAGAGGATAAGAGTAGTGCGAGAATCCCTCAAGATCAGATCCACAACCCATAAACCAAACAAGGACCAGGATTTTAGATCCTCACCCGAGTTGAACTACACTCCTTACCCTATCGAACACATAAGAATAAAGTTAGAAAGGAAACATCAAGCATAATTAGGGCCACATCTACAGGACTCTAAATATAACAAGTCCATACTGGATATCGTACATTATGGACAAGAACCTCATACAAGTCTCAATAAGGCAATAGTCCTTAACATTACTCAATAATATGCCCAAGGCAACAAGAAATCATAAAACAGGCAAGTGGCACACCATCACCAAAGAAACAAGCATAGGCACACTTTACAAAAGTACACGGGCTAGGTAAATCAAGGTTGGCGCATAACAACCAACAAATAGGAAGTTTCTTGTATGCTCTACAAGAAAAAAAAGTAGGCACATAGGGCTAGGCAGACGTACTTGGCCCATTCCTCCAAAAGTGGGCGAGCCACAGGGGTCTAGGTATTCAAAACAATGGTAGCGCACAACCGGCCAGCCATGCAAACAAGTAACTCGGCACACTCTCAGAAAAGTGCACAAACAAGACACTCAGCGCATTTTGTTGAAGTATGCCAACAACTGGGAGGGCACATTCAGCAAAGTGCACGAGCCAAAAGACGACAAGAACTAAAAGACAAAAATATAAGTTCCAAGGCTGGCATGATAGTCAACGACTCAAAAATCAAGGCACGCCAAATTCAGAGTTCGCTTATCGAGGCAGAACCGAGCAAGAGTGTGCCAAGGGATAATAAGTGCGTCCGGTTATTAATCCATCAAAAGTGTGCCAACCGTTGAACGTCCAGAAAGTGCACCAAGGGTTATATAAGAGCGTCTTATTTTTGATAGTTAATGTACAATGTGTCAATTGTATGCTGGTCTGTTAATTTGGTTAAAAAGTGCGTCAATCAATAGAAAGTTGATCCAAAGTGCGCTGAAAGGTAGACTGACGCACTTTTGCTTGGTTTATTCGTTAGTACATCAATTGTGCGCTAGAGGCTGAAGTCTTTCAAAAGTGCGCCAAGAAAGAGTTTTCCAAAATTTTATCCCCTTGAAACTGGCAGTACCCTTAAAGTACGCACGAGTATAAAATGCGGGTCACACTCAATATGCGCCCCTAATACAAATCCTCTTGTGTACTTCTTGTCACTGTTCTTCTTCTCCAACCGACCCACCATTGATGCACTCAGAGCTCAAGCTCGAGACTATAACAGTGCTCCAAACCATAAATGCCAAGAAGCAAAGCTACATAATATAGGATGCTCATCACTATGAGCCAAGTAGTTTTCCAAGATACTATGTTTTGGGGGATTATTCCCTCAAAATATCAAAAAGATCCATAAATCATGAACTCAGATCTATAAGATCCTAGCCATAAAAATCTAAAACAATAAGCATTAAAGATAAAGAGAAACTCAGTCCCAACAATATAAGATAAAAAAAATCAAAGAACTAACCGAGAAATAAATTCATGCATGATCCATGCTTCTTCATTCCAAGCAAAATATACTTGCCTGTGAAGAAAATATTGAAAGAGAACAAGAACACAATAATGGAAGAGAGAGAGAGAGAGAGAGAGAGAGAGAGAGAGGGAAGACATGAATATATATAGGCAAGGGATGGATGGTGAACCATCGGATCTCCCCAGCAAATTTAAGCCACACACCCTACCTACCACCACTACATAATTAATATTAGCCAATGTGCACCAAGCTCCATTCAACCGTGGGCTTGAAGTATACTCAAACTGGGCCAAGAATAAAAATGCACCAAAAGTGCGCCAACTTGAGTATATTTCGAGTATACGGGATATGGGGTGATAGCGCCCCAAATAAGAGTTCTGTATAAAATTGAGCACAAATAAGGGTTTCTGCGCAAAAGTGTGCACAAATAAATTTTGCACATAAAATGATCCAAAATAGTCTATATACACATTAAATTGAAAACATGAATGCATACTTTTGAATTCTTGGCTCAAACAGACACTTTTTGAATTAAAAATAATGAATGCACACTTTTGGTGTAACAAAAGGGTTTCTGTATAAAAGTACGCAAAACATGGTCTCTGCACAAAGAAAAGGGTCTCTGTATAAAAAGTACACAAGACAAGGGTCTCTGCACACTTTTACGCAATGGGAAGAGTCTCTGTGTAAAAAGTACGCAAGATAGACTCTTCTGCACACTTTTACACAAAGAAAATTGTCTCTGTGTAAAAGGTACGCAAGACAGGGTCTTCTGTGTACTTTTACATAAAGGAAAGGGTCTCTGTGTAAAATGTACGCAAGACAGGGTATTCTGTGCACTTTTACGCAAAAGGAATGGCCTACGTGTAAAAAGTACGCAAGATAGGGGTCTCTGCACAAAGGGAAGGGTCTCTGCGCACTTTGACACATTTTTTCATGCAATCTGTGCACATTTTCAATTTATGCATGCAATCTGCGCATTTTTTCAAATTCCAGCAGCCAAAAAAATCATGAAAAAACTCTAAACTTGTTTTGACCATAAAAATTTCTTTTTAACTCAAAATTTATTGTTTCAAAAGCCAAAATCACATAAAATTAAATTTTCTACAACATGGTATAATTATATTTCACAAATTCTAAGTTTTAAAAGATCAAATCCTCGAAATTTCCTAAAGCACCATTTTAAAACTTAGATTTACTCCAAATTATTCATCAAAACCAAAAATACCAAATATTAAAGTTGTAGAGAATCATACAAGAAATATTTCTATGAAATACTATTTAATAAATACTAAAAATAAAAGAAATCCAAAAATTTGGGTTCAATCAATGACAATATGTACTTGCTTATAACAAGCTCCAAGCCTAATCCTCCACTCCACCACCAAGAGGGATTCTGAAACCACACTCTAGACCTCAAGGCCAAGCTCCAAGCTTGAGGAAGAGGAATGAAAGTGAAGAGGGAAGGAGAAAGATGAAGGAAAGAGTGAGAAAGAAAGGAGAGAGAAAATGAAAGGGGTTATATGCATGTGGGATTAAATCCTATCTATCCATACGCCACCTCATCAATCCATGCCCTCCAAGTCATCTCAACCATCCAAAGAAAAAACCAAAAAACTAATGGATAAATGAATGCATCAACACTATTCACGTAAATATCAAAATACTATTTATGAAAATATAAAAAAAAATAAAAAATATTTCGAATCAGTATACCGGCGGTATATCGGCCATGAGGCAAAATTTTTAATTTTAAAATAAATCAAATATGTTGCATAAGTCATTACGTGTTTATCGAAATCAAAAAATCAAGAAAATGTAGAAATAATATAATATATAATAAATACTCGCGTATTCGGATACAAATTCCAATAAAGTGATTTTGTCCTCAAAATTTCAATAAGGCACAAAATTAGTCAAGAAAATCCAAGAAATCATGTTATCAAAATTCATATCAAACTCAGAAATACTAGAAATAAATAATAGGAAATGCAAAAGGAATAAGATACAGGGTATACGAAAAGTATACCTCATGAGTCGAACAGATACAGATAACGAGCTCGGATATCATCCTCCCGCTCCCAAGTCGACTCATCCGGTGAGTGATGTCCTAAGCGACATGGACTATATGGATAGTCTGGTTCTTGAGAACCTTCTACCTTTGGTCCAAAATAAAAATATGCCTCTCCACATACGAAAGGTTGGTACCAACGACCAACTCTGAATAATCTGGGATATGGCTCAGATCCGAAATGTACCATCATAACTGAGATATATGAAACATGTCATCTACCTCACAAAGCGACAGTGGGAGAGTGAGACGATAGGAAATATCTCTACCTCGCTCGAGGATATCGAATAGACCAATAAACCTTGGACTAAGCTTTTCTGTACCCCCAAATCTGATTTCTCCTCGGGTAGGCTAAATCTGAAGGAATATATGGTCATCGACAAAGAACTCCAGAGGACGCCGATGCTGATCTGGCCAATGGCGCTGACGATCCTGAGCCACTCTAAGATACTCTCTGATCTGCCAGACTACCTCAACCATCTGTGCTATTATCATTGGACCAAGCATCTTTCTCCCATCCACATCGTTCCAAGCCAACGATGATCTGCATCTTCTGCCATACAATATCTCGATGTGATCCATCTGAATACTCGCTTAAAAGTAATTATTGTAGGAGAACTCTACCAAGTGCAAGTGATCCTCCAAAGAATCTCCAAAGTTAAGGGTGCACGACCAAAGCATATCCTCGGGAGTCTGAATCTTGTGCTCCAACTGACCATTTGTCTGCTGATAGTAGGCTGAACTGAATCTCTGATGGGAGCCTAAACTCTGCTGAAGGCTCTGCAAAAAGTGAGATGTGAACCTAGAATCCCTTTCGGATACGATATTCACTAGCACCCCATGCAATCTGACCACCTGACTCATGTACATCTCAGCCAACTTCTCTGTAAACTGGCCCACTCTGAAAGAAAGGAAACGGGCAACCTTCATGAGTCATTCCACTATCACCTAAATGGCATCTCTGTCTATCGGGGATCTATGAAGATCTGCTATTCCCACTTCTATTCTGGAATGGGTAGAGGCTGAAGAAGCCCGATCGGTCTATGATGCTCAGCCTTGACTTGCTAGCAAACCAAAAACCCTGAGACAAACCATGATATGTCCCTCTTTATCCCATTTACTAGAAATACTAACGAATATCCTGGTACATCTTTGTACCCCCTGGATGTACTGAATATTGTGAACTGTGAGCTTCCGACATGATCTCGTGCTGAACATCTTCACTTGGCAAGCAAAGATGACTTATCATATCCAGTCCCAAAATACGTAGGACCAGAGTATATAACAATGGCCAGCTATGTATCAAGTAAACTATAGCCCAACTCGAATACGTATACGCTATCTATAATATGATATAATTTCTAATATAACAAGTCTAACTGCATCTTAATCCACATAAAAATAAATATCAAGAATGGACAATATGACTCATGGTCTGCAACCTACTAGCATATATGTTCGAATGGACTTGTAAGAATAAAATAAGTCTATCAAACTAGGATTTATCAGCAAAGAGTATCATGATATGAAGTATTTAGCACAGAATAACAATAATTTAGTACCACTAACGATACCTGAATCCTGGAGACTCAATAAAAAACCATCTATATACTCTACCAGGCGAGCTCAACAATAACCTGGAAAGGAACCAGGTCCTCAGTAGGACGTAATAAGATACATAAAAATATGCCAAAACTATATTATAAAACATGCATAGCCAAAAAGCAAAGAAGGGAACAAATATGACTACATAACAAATAAAAATGCATACAATAACAACTACGTATAAGTAAACTGCTGAAAAGAAATGGACTAATCAAATACCAACTTCCTATGTGAACACATGGCAAGAAAAATAAAAATTAATAAGTAAAATCCTTGTCCTAGTTTGGACTCGCAAGTTTGCTCAAACAGTCAACCCTCGCCCCTAGTATGGAATCGCAGGTTTGGTTAAACAGTCAACCCTCATCCCTAGTGTGGACTTGCAGGCTGAGAAAATTAGAAACAAAAATAACAACTCAAATATATCGCATTCGTTCTCCCCACCCACGATACGGTATAACCCATGTAAGATATGGTTCTACTAAATTGAGTATGAACCACGACACTAAATTGGAACTATAACATTGGTAGATGTAGAATCATAGCAAAATATGCACAGACATATCGAGGAGGAGGCATACTTTTTAGATTATTTGAAGTAGGACTGTGAGACTCATCTACTGTTCTAGTATACGTACCCGATATACACGTATTATACATATATATTATTTATTGTTTAATTGCTTACATCATGTTTTATGCCATTCATGCATTGTTTAGGTTACTTTTGTAACTTTTCCTTAGTTGCATGCTTTGGACCATTGGTCCCTTGGTTTTCTTGGTGGGTGGCTGTGATGATGTCACACCCCAGTACCAGAATATACAGATAGATATGGCTAGCTCCCCTATATAAGTTATAGAATATTGTATGACGGTCATGGCTGTAATTAGACAAGGAGGTGTGTACTACAAGCAAGTCACTTAGGGCCACATAGCACATCTATTGTATCAATCAATCAAGCAAGAACAGTAAACATAGAACATATATGGCAAGGAAGTAAGACGTCCCAAATGCCCTTCCACGATATTCTGGAAATCAGCTGTGCAAAATAAGAAAGCTGACAAAGTATCAAAAGTACATGACCATGATCAGCTACAGTCTTATTAATTACAATCATATAAAGGAACTAAATGTCCAAATTTACCGCTAACAAGTGCCGGTGGATAAACGCCCAAAAGACTAAAATGCACAATAACGAGTAGTGATCAAGAAACCCACTCATTTTTCTCAGTGGCCATCCGCCTGGTGTACGCCATGGTTTAGGAGGAAGTACCCTTAATCCTCGGGTACTGGCTCTAAACCTGGCCATGTAAAACCAGTGGGGTTAGACCCCAAATAGCAAGTACCACAAAGGAAGCATGAATGAAGAAATAAAACTAGATTATATATATATATATATATATATATAGTTCTGTCTCGTAGTTTCGGTTTATAGACTATCATGACATAATAATCTAACCCTACAACCAAACAAGGACAAGGGTTAGACCATCGTACCATGATAGACCATGTCCCTAGACTATTTGATAGCAGATGCAATATACAAACAAGCTCAGTTACATAATCGGCCAATCATTTATAAGGCTTACTAGAAGGAGTCTGGGTTATCCCAGTGATATTTTGCATATAAGAATCCTCATATCGAACCAGGTACTAGCAGGGTTAGCCGAGCCATAAATCACCGTATAGCACTTATTATTGCGCACCGGTCCCTCATAAGGCTACCCTGCTAAGATAGCATAGAACACATAGTATAGTATAATAGTCGAATATTGCCATCCACTAATGAGGACTTAAACAATATCCATGGGGACTAGCCTGTCCAACCCAATTCAGATGACTGGAGGTGGCTAGTTAGACACGATCTCGAGATTTTATTCCCTCCCAATGCTCTACAAGTTTAGTTGCCTAGTTAACCCTATTGTTAACTGGAATCATATGGCGTGGTCACATGGTATTCCCTTATATTATGTACCATAGTATGACCATACTAGATACGGATCCACTTTTTACTTTGCAGTTCAACTTGGATTCACCCCAGCATGATGCAATAATCAACAGATCCTAACCACACTTGGTTATTGACCAACTATTATGTCCATGCTGAAGAAATTGTTACATCACATGTCGCTTAGTATGTAGGTACACCTCGGTGTGAAACATATAATATAATCACGTAGAAATACTTAGCACGTAGGAACACATATCACGTAGTAAGTGTATAAGTACGAATACCAATAGTCGAGTCAAGTTACCAATCATTGGTAAATCACATGAGTTCTAGCACATTGCAATACGTAGGTCAAGTCAGGCACATAGATACTCATAGTCACTTGGCCGCATGGTCTATCTTTATTCATAGTCGGGTCAAGCATATAGTCAAGTTCAACATATGATCACGCAGTTCTCATGCATTCCAATCATCAATCTCACACTTAGAATCACAAAAATCCAATAAAGCATCAAACCAAAAAAAAAATCAACAAATCATGCACACAAGGCCGCATAGGGTCAGGGTCGCATATGACAGGTGACACATAGGGAGTCAGGTCGCATATAATTAGTTGTCGCATAGGAAGTCGGGCCACATATCCGCATAGATCGCATAGCCGTACGAACTCAGACCACATGGCCGCGTAAGTTCAGACCGCATGGTCTTGTAAGTTCAGGCCGCATAGACGCATAACTTTAGACCACATGGTTGCATGAATCGGGCCGCATGATCGCGTAAGCTCAGAACGCATGGTCGCAGACCGCATGGCTACATAGTTGCATGGTCGCTGACCGCAGAGGTCGTATGAGCTCAAGGCCGCATAAGTCTACTTGCCGCATTTGGGTCAAGGCCGCATGGATCTCTCGACCGCATGGAACTTTATCTTCCACGCAGCAAGTTCAGCCATGGCGAGAACTCAAAAACTCAAAAATTTGTTTTCTTCATATTTTTTTTTCAACTCCGAATCAAGTGAACCAAAAGCCAAAATGCTCGAAATGAAGGGCTCCATCCATCCAAAAAACTATTTTTTTGAAAATACTATGTTTTAGTAGATCAAAATCCCTAAAAATCAAGGAATCCATAAAATATTCTAAACTTCAAATATAGATCTACTCAAATCTACCCAATAAAACCAAAAACTTTTAAAACTAAAAGGGTTTAGAATCATAATACACACATATTAGACTAATAAAATGCAAGAAAAGAGCAAAAATTAAAAATTAAGGGATTTTTCCATGTGGTGCAAGGTATACTTGCCTAAATAAAGGAAGAAGAGAAAATGGAGAGAATGAGCGAAGAGAGAGAAAGATGTTGGGTTTTATAGTTAGGGTTTGAGGTTTAGACAATGGGTTCAACTCATGAATGAATCAACCCAACAATTAAACCATAGGTCTAATTGAACCAAAGAATGGGTCTAGTCTCCATGCATGCAACCTAATTATCATGTAAGCAAGAAATACTCTAAGTAGAAAATAAATACAAGCAAGAAATAAATATATCTCAAAATATATATTTTGGGAACGAAGAGTGACATCTCTACCCACCTTAGAAAAAATTCGTCATCGGAATTCAAACCCAAGGCTAGCTAGGAAAATCAGAACAAGTATTATGCTAACTGCAAGCTCACGTCTATACATGCAATCAAATCCAAGCATATAATAAAGAAAATTAATGTTACATAGCATGGGTAAACAAATTGCGAGATTCAAGATACGAAGGCATAAGAATGAATATACCTTCCGAGTTGAATATGTACGAATTCCAAGATCGAATATCATTCTCGCGCTCCCACATTAACTCTCCCAAAGGGTGATGACCCCAAGAAACCCGGACAAGATGGATACTTTAATTCTTGAGCACCTTCTTCCTTCGATCCAAAATGGATACAGGTTGCTCCTCGTATGACAAGTCGGTACCAACGACTAGCTCGGAATGGTCGAGGATATAACTCAATTTTGGGACATACCTACGCAATTGAGACATATAAAATATATCGTACACCTCACATAGCGAAGGCGGAAGGACAAGACTATAAGCAATATTGTCCACTCATTCGAGAATATCAAATGGACCGACGTATCGCGGATAAGCTTTCCGCAAACCCCGAATCTAATGACTCAACGGGTTGGCAAAATTCACAAGAATATGTGGTCGCTGACACAAAACTCTAAAGGCCTACGATGCTAATTTGCCTAATGCCGATGCCTATCTTGCGCAACCCGAAGCCGCTCTCTAATTTGCTTGACAACTTCTACTCTCCGTGTGATCATTTATGGGCCTAACATCTTTCGCTCACCTATATCATCCCATGCCAATGGTGATTTACACTTTCTTCCATATAATGCTTCAAATGGTGCCATCTGAATACTTGCTTGATAACTGTTGTTATATGAGAACTCAACGAGATGAAGGTGATCTTCCCAAGACCCTCCAAAATCTAAAGTGCAAGTTCGTAGAATGTCTTCCAAAGTCGGAATGGTTCTCTCTGATTGCCCGTCTGTTTGAGGACGCTAGGCGGTACTGAATCTCAACTTGGTGCCCAAACTCTGGTGTAAGCTCTTCCAAAAATGTGAAGTGAAATGAGTGTCTCGATCGGATCCAATACTCATTACGATGCCGTGTTGTCTTACTATCTGTCTCATATACATCTCTGCTAGCTTCTCTGTGGATTGTCCTACTCGAAATAGAAAAAATGAGCTACTTTCATGAGACGATCCATTATTACCCAAACTGCATCATGACCAGTCGGGGATCAAGGTAAACCGGTCATAAATTCTATCGTGATGTATTCCCACTTTCACTCCAGAATAGAAAGCGGATGTAATAATCCTGTCGGTCTTTGTTGGTCGGCTTACACTTGCTGACATACCAAACACTGAGAAACAAATCATGATATCTCCTTCTTCATCCCGTTCCACCAGAAATATTGCTTGATGTCTCGATACATCTTGGTACCTCCTGGATAAATTGAATACTGGGAACTGTGTGTCTCGATCATTACTTCTTGCCGGATATTTCCACTTGGTACACAGAGATAATTTCTAAACTTAAGAGTTTCATCTTCATGAATCATCAACTCTTTCCCAAGACTAGATTCACATTCCGCCCAAAGCTTCTGACCTTTCTGATCCTCTGCCCGAGCTGCCTTAATCCTCTCTATAATGGTAGATTGTGCCTGTAAAGTAGCCAATACTCCTATGTCTTGTGGAAGTACTATCTCAATCCCTATTTCTCGTAGATCTTCTAAGATATGCCACTGCGATATTAACATAAATGTGCTACCTCTTCTGTTAAGATCATCTGCTACCAAATTTGCCTTACCGGGATGGAATCAAAGTTCCATATTATAGTCCTTTCTCAATTCTAGCCACCTCCTCTGCCTCATGTTCAAGTCCTTCTGGGTGAATACATACTTTAAGCTGTTATGATTCGTAAATATCTTCACCCGATCACCATACAAGTAGTGTCTCTACAGCTTAAGTGCAAATACTACCACGGCCAACTCCAAATCGTGAGTCAAATAATTCTTCTCGTGACCTCAAAGCTACCAAGATGCATAAGCTATCACCCTCCCATGTTGCATCAATACACACCCAAGTCCTTTGCCTAACGCTTTACAATACACTGTAAACCCCAGAGCCTACTGGAAGCGTGAGAATTGGAGCTGAAATCAATCTCTTCTTTAATTCTTTAAATAATGTCTGGCACTTTACTGACCAGTCAAACTTAGCATCTTTGTATGTTAATCGAGTCAGCGGTGCTGAAATCCTTGCAAAGTTTGCCACGAACCTTCTGTACTATCCTACAAATCCCAGAAAACTATGCACCTTAGCTACTGTCTTAGGAACTGGCCAACTCTCTATAGCCTCAACCTTCTTCAGATCTACTCTTACTCCTGCTCCAGAGATGATGTGACCCAAGAATGATATGTGCTCTAACCTAAACTCACACTTGCTGAGCTTTGTGTATAAGTGGTGTTCCCTCAAATATGTAAGACCTTCCGAAGATACTCATCGTGCTTCTCTTCGCTACTGGAATAGACTAGAATGTCGTCTATGAAAACTACCATGAACTGATCTAGATACGGCATAAAAATATAGTTCATCAAATCCATAAATATCGCTGGAGTTTAGTTAGTCCGAATGACATAACTAGGAATTCGTAATACCCATATTGTGACCTAAATGTTGTCTTAGGTATGTCTTGCTCCCGAACTCTTACTTGATGATACCTTGATCGGAGATCAATCTTAGAGAAAACCTTGGCTTTACTCAGCTGTTACTGCGTTCAACTATCTGTAGTTGATACATAACCGTGACGATCCATCCTTTTTCTTTACTAGAACCACTGGCGCTCCCCAAGGTGATCCACTGGCTCGAATAAACTTTTTTGACTTCAGATCTTCTATATGTTGGTATATTATGTCTAGCTCTGATGGTGCCATTTAGTAAACTTTACAAGATATTGATCCTACTCCAGGATCAACTCTATACAAAACTCAACATCTCTTACTGGGGGTAACCCTGGTAGTTCTTCTGAGAAGACGTCTAAGAACTCCTTAACTATCTCGGGAAGTTGTTCTTCTGCTGACACTGTCGTTGTGATTCTCTCTTCATGTTGGTCTCCCACAGATCGGTCAAAGGTGAAACCTTCCATGCCCGAAATACTAAATAGTACCCTACCCTTATGGCAATCTATCATAGCATAACTTTCTCTCAGCCAATCCATGCCTAGGATAACGTCAAAGTTACCTATAGGGAACTCGATCAACCGTGCTAGTAGTGAACGCTTGCACACTATGACCAGATACGCTATACATACCCTAGTAACTCCTACGAGCCCATTACCAGTTAGTATATTCAACCTCTCTGACAATGCCTCAAACTTTAATCTAATACGTATCGCGAATCTTGCAGATATAAATGAATGAGATACGCTTGAATCAAATAATGCTACAATAGAAAAAAATGCGACATAAATGTTACCTTCCACCACGTCACCCGATGCTAAAGCCTCCTCTAAAGACAAGGTGTATGCCTGCCCTTGGCTCTGCTGTGCTCGTCGCTGCTGTCTCCTTTGGTAATGCTGTTGTGGTATCTGCTAGCCCTGTTGTTGATTCTAGGGCTGCTGGTATATCTCAGCTTGCGTCAGTAACGGACGCTGAGCTAATGGCTGCACTGTTGTCGCTGGCCCTCTTTGTTGCACTGTTCTTGGTACTAGCAGTGCTAAAAATTGCTGAACTAGCCCTCCTGGTCTCTGCATTATTAGACAATTGACAATCCAATGATCTGGATTGCCATACCTCATACATAACCCATTGGCTACCTTACATACATCTCTAGTGTGGCCTCCCTTGTCATAATAAGTATACCCCGCCGATGCTCCCTGGCATTGCTGTTGTTGTTATTGTTGCTGTTGCCTTGGCTGTTGTCGAGCCGGTACTGTCACCATTGAAACTGCCATCCTCCTTGGCACTGAGTAATGGATTCGAACGTTAGGTGATGGTACTGACGTCCAAGGTACTCATCTACCTCCTCCTCCGCTCTGAGCATGAGACCTCTTCTAGCCTACTATCCTTGTCGATAACCTCTACATGGTAAGCTCGTGCCTCCGAGTTGCTATCAGTACTTGTTCATAAGTCTGGTAGCCGTGTCCCTCTACCTATTATTTGATAATAAACAAAAGAAATTATAACTAGGTTTATACGAAACCCTTTCTTTGTTTACAAACAAGAAAAAGAAGTACAATTAATCCTATGCGAGAATGTTAAGTACAAAAATTTGATTCTGGGGAAATATTGCTATAGGAGTCTGATCTGCGGTCGATCACTTTGTCCCTTGGACCACACGATAACGAAGAAGTGCTGTAGAAGAAGGAAAAGAAGTTTAAAGACTGCAGGAAAGGTTGAACTCTCGTTGCCAAAGCTCTCTATAGGTGCTTTCTTGACTTTGGCCTCTGTTATTTTTCGACCTTTTTTTGACCCTGGACCTCCATGGCCGGAGGTTTTTATTTATAGAGTTCAGTTATAGTCGGTGTAGAAATCGAACAGTGGAAAGAGCTGCACCTTTTATGCGGCGGTTATAATAACTGCTACCCACGTATAAATGATCTCCTGAATTGGCGTGTGATGCGTATCCCATTATGAGGTAATACGTATAATCGCTCATCGAAGATCACGGCATGCAAGCCACGTAGATAACTGCCCCTTGCGTAGAGATGGTTGGCATAAAAGTCAAATAACTATCTCGTTGGCGTAAAAGCCAAATAGCTGTTCTGATGGCGTAAAAGCCAAGTAGGCGTAGAAGCCGAATATTTGTCAAGTTGGCGTAGAAGCCAAGTAGCTGTTATGTTGGCATAGAAGCCAAATTCTGCGTAAAGCTTGATGCTGCATGGATAGGTAACTGGCGTAAAGATAGCCAATTATCCTTCTTTGACTGAGATCTTGAGCATATTCTGGGCCGAGTAGCTTTATCACGTACCTTACAAATATAGCCTGAATCGGCATATTTCGAGGAGATAGCATACGACGTACTCCTATAGTTGAAAATAGCCTGGTTGACGTATTTCAAGGAGATAGCGTACGGCGTGCTCCAATAGTTGAAAATAGCCTGGTTGGCGTAATATGCAGGGATAGTGACGTGAGCATATTAGCCCTAATTTTAGCTCTCCCAGTCATTAAAAGTAGAGCCGAATCTCGTGCATTAAATGCAAAGATCTGCCCCCATCTCGTGCATTAACTGCAGAGACGTGCCTCGAGTTTTGTACAAAGAATAGCTTTTGACGTGACGGTTGGTTTCGTCTCATCCTGTGAGTAAAGCTCGTCTCTGCCTGTGTAAAATAGGCAGCGTATTCCTTGAATGTGTAAAAGACGTTTATATCAAGGGTTATGTCACTAGACGATAGTCTGGGGCTCTGTGCAGAATCATCATTACAGCCGTCCTCTCGATCGTCATGCAGTACTCTTTGTCAGGAGCCAGGTTTACTGCTTCGTCTGACAGGTTCATTCGAGGAATACGAAGAGTTCCTCGTACAACTTCCCGCTGCATTAAAAGCAGACAAGTTTTACGCCGAAGTGGCGATGTAGCAACCTTTTTACGCCGAAGCAGTTTGGAAGGACTGCTTTACGTGGGTTATTCTGGAGCTATGTTTTACGATGAACAACGTTGAAGCTCTGTTGTACGCCAATGGCTCTGAAGTCATATTTTACGCCACCCAATGCTGTATGTATGTTAAGGGTTTTACGCGTATGATCACCCAGCGTATTTTTCATGCTTCTACAAGACCCCCTTCAAAGTTTTCAAATTCCTCATAATTTGAAACACTTTGAATGAAGCATAAAACGGTCAAATTTGACTCGTTCCGCGAGGCTGATTTTTTGGCGAATTTTTAAGAATTTGTTGGGATTTGGTGTGTTATCCTCTGCCTATATAAAGGTGAATGAGTTAACCTATTTTTCCCATACTTCCTTCACCACAAAGAGAGATGGTTGCTGAGCTTCGTCGGGTTGACTTGAGGAAGAAGAAGATCATGTTCTTCCAGCATGTAAGGACCCGTAAAAAGAGGCATCTTCGAGCAAATATCCTATGCAACGATGGATCATGGAAGGATATCATAGCTTCCTTTGCTCGGGATGATCAGCAATTTCATATGGCAATTCGTCTAGGAGAGAGAAAGGGTCGTATTGGACCACACAGCTTGCAAGCTGTATTCTCTCCTATTACGGTGCTGGATGATGGTAGACAGTTTAGCCCTGTCTTCCAGTATTGTGTTGGGTCTGAACCCCTAACACAATTTCTAGGGCATGCCTGCCATGGCGTATGGAGGGTGGGCTTGCGTAATTGATACATGTCCAGTTCTGTATCCTCCCGCCATTAATCATTTTCTTGTTAATCGGCTGTGGAAGCCGATTAACTGCTGTAGAAGACGAAAAAGATCTCCACCAATATGAGAACCTGGCACAGCAGATTCTTGGTGTGATCTTAAATGAAAATGAGAAACCCTTTGTAGAAAAAAGGATTTCCATCATATATAATCATGAAGATGAAAAACCCTTTGTAAACTGGATTTCCATCATATGTAATCATGATTAATAGAATTGTCTTCTTTTACGCATATGATGATTTGCCATATTTGCTGTGAGAAAGTCTGAATAGTGTGCAGCTTCGGCACGTCTGAATAATTTTACGCCGACTCCGATAAAAAATCTGATCTCATCCTATCTTTTACGCGTAATGGAAGATGCGCAGAAAGCTCCTTAGCATTAAGTTATTTTGCAGATCCAAACTGTCATGTTGTTTTGGACGAGGAGTCGCGTAGAATTTCTAAACTGTCGCTTCTTTGATATGAAAAATTCTTGTTCAGACTATCATCTTCAAGAATAGTTTCCCAAAAATCCCTTAAAAAAGGCGAGAAATGTCCGTCGACTAAGCCATACTTGAACTTTTGTAAAATATTCTGACTGGACTTTGGATGAACTTCCAAATGGTCTAAGAAGAAGAGTCATCTTCAATACTGAACTCTGTGTGTTTTCAGGCACTTGGAATGTTTCATAGCCAAAAAGGAACATCTTTTGCGTAAACCCTTGTAATTGGCCGTCTGTAGCTTTCGAGCGTAGAATCGTAGATTTGTAGCCTCTGAGCATAAAAAGCTTTCGAGCGTGAAATCATAGATTTGTAGCCTCTGAGCATAAAATCGTAGGTTTGTAGCCTCTCGAGCGTAAAAGCTCCTGAGCGTAAAAGCATCTGAGCGTAAAACCATAGACTTATAGCCTCTGAGCGTAAAACCGTAGATTTGTAGCCTTTGAGCGTAAAAAGCTTCCGAGCGTGAAATCATAGATTTGCTCTGTGCGTAAATTCTGAATCCACTGACTGTCCGTCTTTTTTTTCTTCCAAATAATAGGCTGACGTGGTCCCAAATCATAACTGAATATTAAATATCGAATTTGGTTAGGGATTCGAAGAGTTATCCGAACTCTATAAATAGCCCAAGGTATTGAGAGAGAAAACTTTTATCTGTCTTCACAAAACCCTTGCTTTCAAGAACCCTTCTTCTTCGTCTCTTTCTTGAGAACTCAGATTCGCCATGGCACCTAAATAGGCTTCCACTGCTAAGGGAAAGAAGGTCACTTCCTCTTCTCGCTCTACTGCTCAAGCACGAGCAACTCCCATTAGGTTGAACGAGCCTCGATCGGAATGCAGCGCTCCACCGTCGAGCTGTGCTGGACATTACAGGTAAAGACTTCGGGAGAGAAAAATCCTTCGCACACGTTGTACGTGCACGCGCAAGGTCATCTTTTGTGTTGAGAGCCTCTTCGAGGAAGATGATACACATAGATATTTTATTATTATGCGCACATTTCTAATGTGTCAGCGTAAAAACTCCATCTTTTCGCAGTTTGGCGTAAAAACTCAGACTGTCAAAATTTGGCGTATACTTCCAACTTTGGGTTTTACGCGCTTGAATTTTATGCTTCAAAAATAAGTTCTAGCGTTAGAGCTCAAGTTTTTGCAGTCTTGGCGTAAAAGCTCAGACTGGTAATCTTTGGCGTAAACTGCAAGAGTGTATCATCTAGTGTAAAAATTGACTTATTTTCTTGCATTTTGTAGTGGATTTGCAGATTTCTCCTTTGGCTGAAGTTATGGGCTCTGCTGCCGGGATGTTGAGCTCAAATTATATGAAGGATTTGTCTTATGTGATATTCCCTATTTCTGGAGCCAATTATCCTGAAGAAAGGGGAACCCTGATCTCGTCCCAGGGAGAACGCATGCTGCTGAGTATGATCAGTGGGGAACCCTGACATACATAGACGGGACGGAGTATAAGAAACCGAGTTTCTTATTCGGGGATATTATCGACAAACAATCCCAGACCAAACCCAAGAAGGAGGATTGGGTGTTTACTGCTGAGGGCACGGTGATGTATCTGCCTAGGATGCCCAGGGATTATCCTATCTCTGCGTTCTTCTACGCCACACATCCTAGGAAGATGACATGGACCCTGACTCCCGATCTTCACGGCCGACCGGGGAACATCTTATACAACAAGGAATACGACGGGGGGAGGGGGGGGGGGGCTATATGAGCCGTCCCTCGGGCCCTGTTATGCCATTTAGGGGATTACTGTCGGGTAGTGTCCCGAGTGAGGATACTTCGCTGATCCAGCCGGTCCAAATATCGACCTTCTGCAATGACTTTATGGGTCAAGGAGGAATGTACCCCAGGGTCAACCCTCGGACTAGTGGATGGCTTAGCCCGGGGAATCTTTGATGGGCCAGTTTGACTGCCTGGGCCCTGAAACACTTCCAGACGGAGCTGGAAAGTATTGGCTTGTTCGCGGCTGTGAGCGCCACAAGTGTTGGGTTGCCTGTCAACCCTAACTTGTTTTTAGCCTTGATGGAGCGATACAATTCGCTTACTGGGACTTTTGCCACTCCGCTGGGGGAGTTGGGCTTGGCCTTTCATGAGATGGCAGAGATTTCAAAGTTGCCAATGGGGGACGCTCTACAAACAAGGAGTTAAGGGATACAAACCCTCGGGCAGTGGCAGTATATCAGGAGCTGATGTGACACTATCTTGCCTGCACCACTTTCTACAAGGAGTCCTCTGATTTGGATCACATCAACAAGTGGGCAACCTATCTCTTTTTCCACCAGGCTAAAAATGTTAAGCCGGACAAGGTAGTAGATAGCCGAGATAGGCCCTTAAACCTCCTGAGCATGCTCAATGCTAACACGGTCGATGACCTTATTGAAGAAGCAGGGGCTTCAGATTATATTTTTGACGAGAAGATAGGGGGTTACCCTGCAGGCACGAAAGCCTTCAGTTATATAAGGCATTGTCGCAAGCCTCTGTCAAGGGAAGCTCAATTGGCTGGCTTTCTCTCCGTCTGGCTTCGCCGCTGGGTAGTGCCTGGTATCACGTCTGCAGATCGCATCCATCGCAACACCTTATGGCCTGCAATACGTTTGGTGTTCGGAGCAAGATTGGGCCTGCTTCCTGCTATGGTATGTAGAATACAAGCAGGCCTGAGGGCCCTTACTGATGGGCTGCTCGTGGATGAGACACAGTGTGAAGGATTTCCTCGAGTGGAATTACCATTCCTATACCTGATGGGATGGTTAATTCTTCACAACACCAGGGTGATGTCTCCCGGTCCTGCCAGCGGTTCAGGAAATAACTTCTTGTTGAATTACAAGAATTCCTCTTAGAACATGGCGACAGTCATAGATTTTCGGCGGGCGTTAAATATTGCCCACAGCTGGAAACTCTTCTGTATCGTCCCCCCTATACACATCAATCAACAGGGGAAGAAACTTAAGGATGAGGGCCATGGGAGGACCATTCTTTCTCCTGAAGCCTTCTACTGGTTGGTCTGTATTAGACCTTCCCATTTGCTATACAGAAGCGATGACCACTGCTACCTGGAGCCTTATTTGCCCAGTCGGTTCACTAGGCAGTTTGGGTATGACCAGTTGCATGTGGGGAATGCCATTACCAGCTTCAAGTCCAAAGTTGGACTTATTGATGGACCCAGAGGATGGCGGTACTTCATCACGGGCTGTACTGGTGTAACTTTTGCTGTTCCCGCGACTTCTCTCTCTATGGAGTTGTTCATCCTTCACTCATATGCGCAGTTCTATGCGTCCATCAATTTCTTCCATCGTAATTTTAATGTGCATGGAAGTTTTAGGATACCCTCCCATAGGTCTACTGGAAGGGAGGAGATTCTGTCTGTTTCCTCGGATGAGAATGAAGACACCGTCGGGGCAGACGAGTTCTTGTTAATAATATCGAGAGGCGTAATAGCTCCGCCAGCCGAGCCTCTCGTTATCCCCCAGAAACAGAAGGCTTCCACTCTGAAAGAGCCTTCCCCCCGCAAGAAGAAGATTGCCAGAGGTCCGAAAAAGGCTTCCACCAGGGGGCTTCTAGGAGCGAACCTGTCATTTCCCCTGTTGGGGATGCTTCTTTGATCAGAGGTCCTTCGCCTTTTAGAGAGGGAACCTCCATAATTCCGGCTGGCAGTGCCGGAGATTCTTTGCTCGAGATCGCTGCTGCTACTACTGCTTCTGGTAGTGCTACGAGATCGCCTTCGAGGCCGAGCCTAGTAAGGATACCTTTATCCAAACAAATAATGGGAGTAACCCCTACTTCGTCTGTAAGTATTTCCAACAAGATTCCACCCGATAAGCCTCGAGTGGATCTTGGTGAAGACTGGAAAGACTATCCTCCAACGTCAGTTGGTGCACCTTCTTCTCCAGGTATGACAGCTCGCTTAGCATCATTAAGAAATGATTTAGCTGTACTGGCTGCGGATGCGACATATATACCATCGGCCATGGGTAAATATTGTCTTTACGCCTCTTTTAGGAAAATTAACATCAAATTGATGTTAACTTTCTCTTGTCTTCTTTTCAGGTGAAGACATCTCAGGGGAGGATGGAGTTGACGCAACCTTTGATTTTGTTGCGGATCCTGCCGATGAAACGGCGGCGCTCGACCTTGAAGAGGCATGCTTTAAGGCTGCCGATCCTTCATCTGCAACATTTTTGGGTGTCGTCTCGCCAACAGCAGTTCAGATATCTTCAGAGGAGGATGAGTCCATCATCGCGACTGTGCCTCCTTAGTTGAGTATGCCGACAACTTCAACCATTGCTGGTGTACGTTCTTTTATAGCGCCATCTGTAGAGGCAACGGCCGTGGCAACATCCTTCAAGGTCATTCCTGGAAGGAGATTTCTCGGTATCGCAGCCACTCCTAGCGTGCATCCTGTCTTCGATATGCTGATTGAACAATATACCAGCCTATTCTACCGCAGTTTGAAGGAGTTGATTTCCATGGTGCTGGAGAAGAACCTAAGCTTTGATAATCTGCTGACATCCTCCCAGCTTACGATAGCACCGATAAGAAATTTTAATGATGCTGGACGAGCTGATGCGCTAGAGCAAATAGTTAATGGTTTAGAACAACCCATTAACGAATATTTGCAACTATCTTGAGGCAACGTCGACGATATAATTCAGGCGGAGTATAACTCCTTGACCGCGAAGCTTGCTGAACAGATGGAATGCTTAAATAAATCCACCCCGACACAGCAGCATGAGATGGATGAAGAACAGGCCGTCTTGGAGGAGGTTATTCCTCATCTAATGAAGTACGAGGCCGAACATGAGGGAAATGAAGCGAGGGTCCGCAAATTGGAAACTAAACTCGCTCAGGCAAAGGAGTGGGCTCTCCAGTCATCGGCAGCTCGAGATGCATTAAAGGGCCGAATGGATACAGCTCAGCGAAACTTGGCACGTGCGGGCGACATTCGTGCCGATTTTGTTCATCTTCGGTCCGAACTATCCCTCATGAGCGATGACGAGGTACGACTGGAGCAGGCTCGCGCTAACATCTTAGACTCCAGGAATGAGAGGATGGCCGCTTTGGCACAAAAAATTCGTGATTTGACTGCTCCTCCCTAATGATGTACTTTTTGCTTCTCTATGTAATTTGCTCTTCCTGGAGATAATAAAGAAACTTTATCTGACTTTGTGGACCCACCATTTTTTGAATATAAATGATAGGCTAGGGTGAAAGTGATATCAGAGGTAATATGGACGTGATATACTTTCGGTAAGTTTTAGTTGGATATATCTATTCAGAGGTTATATGGACATGATAGAATATGATCCAACTAAATTTGTATATAAAACTCTATCAGAGGTAATATGGACGTGATAGGTTTTAAAGTTTTAAATTAGTTAAACATATCTATTCAGAGGTCATAAGAACATGATAGAATATGCTCCAACTAGTCTTTGTACGTAGTATCGTCAGAATGAGATCTTCACCATACTCCGTTTAAGCAAGGGAGATTAAGCGTAGTACCTCTTCAGGAATTTGCCGTTGATAGGAGCCATTATCAGATATCCGTTAGGCTTGGCTAATCTGTAGGCGCCATTTGAGAATGTCGTCTCAATCACATAAGGACCTTCCCATTTAGGCTAGAATTTTCCCTTACTTTTGTGCGTGATAATCATTGGCCTCTTCACAGCTAAAACTAGCTCACCAAATTTGAACACTCTTTCCTTTACTTTTTGATTAAAAGCTCTGGAAATGCGTGCCTGGTAGAACGCAATACGCTGCTGATCTTTAAGGCGTTTCTCGTCTAATATTTTTAGCTCTTGAAGCCGTAGTCGATCATTATTTTCCTGAGTCAACTTATTAGCCACTGCTATTCTGAGTGATGGAATTTGGATTTCAATGGGGAGAACTGCTTCACACCCGTAGACTAATGAGAACGGGGTACAACCCGTCGGTGCTCGTACCGTTGTGTGGTATGCCCAGAGACATTCTCCCAGCTTCTCATTCCAATCTCTTTTGTTCGAAGAAATGAACTTTTTCAAGAGTTTGATGATGGTTTTGTTGAAGGCTTCCGCCAAACCATTAGCAGCCGGATTGTATGCCGTAGAGGCCATATTTTGTATCCGATTCTTATCGCAAAATCGGTGAAATGCTTGCCTGATGAATTGAGGCCCATTATCATAAATTATCCTTTGGGGTATTCCAAAGCGATAAATGACATGATGCTTGATAAAGCTGATCACGTTGGATGTCTTTACCTCAGCAAGGGGGATCGCCTTCGCCCATTTGGAGAAATAATCCGTGATAGCCAATATGAACCGATATCCTCTAGAAGAAGATGGGTGAATAGGACCAATGATATCCATACCCCATGCTTCAAAAGGCCATGATGCAATCGTAGGGTGTAAATGCTCAGAAGGCTGATGTATAAAATCAGCATGAACTTGACAGGCTTTGCATTGTCTTGCATATTTTACCGCATCTGCGATCATAGTAGGCCAGTAGTATTCCATCCTCCTGATATGATCCTGTAACTTAGGACCGGGTTGATGTGCTCCACATACCCCATCGTGAGCTTCACGGATAACCCATTTTGCATCATCATCAGAGAGACATTGTAATAGCAGTCCATCGTATGTTCGGCGATATAGACATCGTGAAGATGAATCAAAATAGAAGCGTAATGATCATCTTTTGATGGATACTGCTTCTTTAGGATCCTCTGGTAAGATTTTGTTTGACACGAAGTCTATAAAGGGACTTCTCCAGTCTCTCTTAGGAGGAACTGTGTTTACAGCGTAGCTGTGTTCTATGTGAAAATTATATTTTACACAGAATAAATCTCTGTTAAGAAGGATCACCGAATTCTGCCTTCTTATAGGAATAGCTAGATCTGCGGCTAGGCTGGCCAGGGCATCTTGTAGAAGCATGAAAAATACGCTGGGAGGATCTACGCAGCCTCTTGATGCAGAGCAGCGTAAACAGAGGCCTTCAGAGCCATCAAGCGTGCAACAGAGCTTTTTCCGCTAAAACCCAGCATGAAGTATAAGCTCAAAGGACCATCCGCGTAAGTGCAGTACATCCAGGCTGCTCCAGCGTAAGACAGAGTTCTTCATCGCCTCCATGGCGTAAAACTTAGCCGCTCTCAAAGCAGCATTAATGCGTACGAGGAACGCTTCTTCTTCCCCGAAATGAACCTGTCAAGTCACGCAGTGAACCTGGCCTCTGACTCCTGACAAAAAGTGCTGTACGGCTACCCAGACGACGGCTGGAAACGATGGCAGACCCCTCGGGACGCACCCCACAGTATGATGGCGGATCTTGACATTTAATGCAGAGGATTTGGTTAAGATATCACCAAACCGTCGGTTACCAAAGTCCCCCCAGCGTAAACCGCTCTTTCGCGTACAAGGGAATACGCCGCCTTATTTTACACAGGCAAACATGAGCTATTTTACGCTCCGCAGTAGACAAACCGCCTGCCACGTCAAAAGCTGCACTTCGTATAGGGCCCGAGGCACGTCTCTACGTCAAATTGCATAGAGCGGTGACAGTTTCCCTCAAGACACGTCTCTGCGACGGATGCACAGAAGGGCTGCAGACCTTCAAAAGGAGAATTCAGGAATTAATCGATGCCAAGGTCATCACTCTGCGTCTATGAAAAACAATGGAACGGTCACTATGGCAGAGTAGCAGATATGTGCCTCCTTCCCCGATGGAGTCACAATCACAAAGTTTGTCATGTTCATATTACCTCTGAATAAACTTTCGACCATCAATACCTCTGATATCGATTGTCGCCACACTTAACATTCGTACTTAAATTCTAAAGTACGCCAGTAATGTTAAGTCCACAAAAATTGCCATGTCCATATTACCTCTGAGCAGATATGTGCCTCCCTCCTCGATGGAGTCACAATCACAAAGTTTGTCATGTTCATATTACCTCTGAATAAACATTGGACCATCAATTATCATGTCCATATTACCTCTGATATCGATTGTCGCCTACACTTAACATTCGTACTTAAATTCTAAAGTACGCCAGTAATGTTAAGTCCACAAAAATTGCCATGTCCATATTACCTCTGAGCAGATATGTGCCTCCCTCCCCGATGGAGTCACAATCACAAAGTTTGTCATGTTCATATTACCTCTGAATAAACTTTCGACCATCAATTATCATGTCCATATTACCTCTGATATCGATTGTCGCCTACACTTAACATTCGTACTTAAATTCTAAAGTACGCCAGTAATGTTAAGTCCACAAAAATTGCCATGTCCATATTACCTCTGAGCAGATATGTGCCTCCCTCCCCGATGGAGTCACAATCACAAAGTTTGTCATGTTCATATTACCTCTGAATAAACATTGGACCATCAATTATCATGTCCATATTACCTCTGATATCGATTGTCGCCTACACTTAACATTCGTACTTAAATTCTAAAGTACGCCAGTAATGTTAAGTCCACAAAAATTGCCATGTCCATATTACCTCTGAGCAGATATGTGCCTCCCTCCCCGATGGAGTCACAATCACAAAGTTTGTCATGTTCATATTACCTCTGAATAAACTTTCGACCATCAATTATCATGTCCATATTACCTCTGATATCGATTGTCGCCTACACTTAACATTCGTACTTAAATTCTAAAGTACGCCAGTAATGTTAAGTCCACAAAAATTGCCATGTCCATATTACCTCTGAGCAGATATGTGCCTCCCTCCCCGATGGAGTCACAATCACAAAGTTTGTCATGTTCATATTACCTCTGAATAAACTTTCGACCATCAATACCTCTGATATCGATTGTCGCCTACACTTAACATTCGTACTTAAATTCTAAAGTACGCCAGTAATGTTAAGTCCACAAAAATTGCCATGTCCATATTACCTCTGAGCAGATATGTGCCTCCCTCCCCGATGGAGTCACAATCACAAAGTTTGTCATGTTCATATTACCTCTGAATAAACTTTCGACCATCAATTATCATGTCCATATTACCTCTGATATCGATTGTCGCCTACACTTAACATTCGTACTTAAATTCTAAAGTACGCCAGTAATGTTAAGTCCACAAAAATTGCCATGTCCATATTACCTCTGAGCAGATATGTGCCTCCCTCCCCGATGGAGTCACAATCATAAAGTTTGTCATGTTCATATTACCTCTGAATAAACTTTCGACCATCAATTATCATGTCCATATTACCTCTGATATCGATTGTCGCCTACACTTAATATTCGTACTTAAATTCTAAAGTACGCCAGTAATGTTAAGTCCACAAAAATTTCCATGTCCATATCACCTCTGAGCAAGTATATAGACCATCCCCCATGACGAGGTAGAACCCATAGCACAAAAATTCTTGGAAGCTATAAACTCCTACCGTCCGTATGTCTGGGAAGTGGCATCATCGTCCAACGTCGTCACGACATATAGGCCACACGAGGATTCTATCTTCATCGTCCCGCCTACCTGCAGCAGTCAGCGCCCAATAGTCTTCGGCCGCATGCGCAATCAACCGACTGCCCAGGAAGATCCTTTCGACAACGATACTGGGAAAATGCAGGTTCACCGATACAGCCCGCAAGTGCTAAGGATCATGCAAAACATGGGCTACGACTTGAAGCGGAAGCCAGGCCTCAACTACGGAAGAGGCAGATGAACACCGCCGCGCGGCGACCCCCGCTATCAGCAGACCCGTTTTGGGTTAGGATATGCCACCGCCCTTGCGACTTCTAAGTCAGACGAGGACATATTTTCCTCCTCCCAGAATAGCTCGTCGCCCTCTGACTCACCTGATGCTCTCGAATAAACACTATCAGTAAATATGGTGGTGACAGATCCCTCAGGAGCAGATGAGCAGGATTCGGAGCCGTTTGAGAATAACTCTTGGGCTCAGCAAATGGATACGCAGTGGGAATTCCGCTTCGAGCAAAGAGAACCTTCCACCAAAGATGAAGTTATCCAAATCGATGTTGGGGGTGAACTTTCGCCAAAGTCAATATTTATCAGTAACAACCTTCCCCCAGCAGAAAGGGAAGAAGTTATACAGCTGATAAAGGAATACATCAACGTCTTTGCATGGAATTTTGAGGACATGCCGGGCCTTGACCCGAAGGTAGCTACTCACAAGCTCAATATATTGACCGATTCGAAGCCAGTAAAGCAGCACCAACGCCGGTTCCGCCCAGATATGATGGACGCCATCGAAGCTGAAATCAAGAAGTTGATAGCCTACGGTTTCATCCGGGAAGAACAACATCCCGACTGGGTCGCCAATGTTGTCCCAGTCGTAAAGAAAAATAGAAAGGTACGTATATGCATCGATTACCGAGATCTGAATACGGCCTGCCCCAAGGATGAATTCCCTCTTCCCATCACGGACATCATGATCGACAATACCTGCGGCTTTGAACGCATGTCTTTCATGGACGGGTTCTCAGGATACAATCAGATCAAGATGCATCCTGAAGACGAGAAGCACACCGCCTTCCGGACACCATTGGGAGTATATTGCTACACGGTCATGCCCTTCGGATTAAAGAACGTCGGGGCTACATACCAACGAGCTATGAGTAACATATTCCACGAGCATTTACGCAAAATAGTAAAATATTACGTGGACGACATAGCCGTCAAGAGCCGCCTCAAAGGTGATCACATTTAAGACCTGAGGACGGTATTCATGTTAATGCGCTAATATCAACTCAAGATGAACCCTACAAAGTCCTTTCTGGTTATATCTAGTGGCAAATTCCTGGGATTTGTCATTATCGCCAAAGACATCCAAGTGGACCCTGATAAAGTCCAGGCAATCGTGGAAATGCAACCGCCCCGTAATCTGAGGGAACTCAGGGGATTTCAAGGACGTCTGACTTACATCCGACGATTCATATCCAACCTCTCAGGGAGATGTCAGCCCTTCTCTCATCTCATGAAGAAAGGTGTATCCTTCGTATGGGACAAAATCTGTCAGCAAGCGTTCGGAGATATCAAGCACTACCTCACCAGTCCACCAGTTCTGGTGCCTCCCGTTATGGGAAAACCGTTCTTGCTGTACGTCCGAGCAATGGATCATTCGCTAGGAGCTCTTCTCGCACAGAAGAACGATGTAGGGCATGAACAGGCTATCTACTACCTCAGCAGGATGATGGTCGGAGCCGAACACTGGTACAACCCAGTGGAGAAAGAATGCTTGGCTCTGATGTTCGCTATCCAAAAGATGCGGCACTACGTCACCGGCCAGACTATCCACATCATCTCCAGGATTAACCCTCTTCGAGTACTGATGAGCAAGCCGAGCGTTCTTAATTCCTGACTCGCAACTTGGGCGATGCTGTTAACACCATATGACATGGTATATGTCCCACAAAAGTCCATCAAAGGCCAAGCATTGGCCGACTTCCTAGCCGCTCATCCGATCCCGGAGACCTCCAAACTATACGAAGACATCCCTGATGAGGTTGCAGAATGTAATTCTACAAGGAAAAGTAACGTATGGCGAATGTTCTTCGATGGTGCCTCCAGAACCGGTCCTAAGGGAAACATCGTTTCGGGAGTGGGAGTCGTCCTGGTCGCCCCCGATCAGCTCGTCATCTACCGAGCATATTCTCTTAGCGAGCCCTGCTCCAACAATGTGGCCGAGTACAACGCTCTACTAATAGGGCTCCAAGTTGCTAAAGAGCTGGGGGTAGAGTCCCTGGAAGCTTTCGGTGATTCTCTGCTTATCGTCAATCAAGTCAGAAGAATATATGAAGTCCAGAATCCAGACCTTATCCCCTATCACCAAGCGACGGTCGAGATAGCCATGACATTCAAGGAGTTCTTCCTAGAGCATGTACCTCGATCTCAGAATCTGGAAGCTGATGTCCTAGCCAGTCTAGCTGCGGATTTAGCTACTCTCGTAAGAAGGCAGGATTCGATAATCCTTCTTAACAGAGATTTATTCTGTGTGAAGAACAGCTGTCACATAGAACGCAGCTACGCTGTCAACACCGATCCTCCTACGAGAGATTGGACAAGTCCCTTCATAGATTTCGTGGCATACAGAATCTTGCCGGAGGACCCCAAAGAAGAAGTATCCGTCAAGAGACGATCATTACGCTTCTACTTCGAGGCATCTTCACAATGCCTATATCGCCGGACCTACGACGGATTACTATTGAGATGTCTCTCTAGCGACGAAGTACAGCAGATTATCCGTGAAGCTCACGATGGCGTATGCGGATCCCATCAACCCGGTCCTAAGCTACAGGATCGTATCAGGAGAATGGGCTATTACTGGCCTACTATGATCGCAGATATAATACGGTATGCAAGATATTGCAGAGCCTGTCAGGTTCATGCAGACTTCATACATCAACCGTTTGAACATCTACATCCTACAGTCGCATCCTGGCCTTTCGAAGCATGGGGTATGGATATCATCGGTCCTATTCACCCGTCTTCTTCCAAGGGTCACCAGTTCATATTGGCCATCACGGATTACTTCTCCAAATGGGCAGAGGCAATCCCTCTCGCTGAGGTAAAGGCATCTAATGTGATCAGCTTCATCAAGCATCACGTTATTTATCGCTTTGGGGTACCCCGGAGGATAATTCACGACAATGGGCCTCAGTTCATCAGCCAAGCGTTTCATCGATTTTGCGATAAAAATCGGATACACAATATTGCCTCTACGACATACTATCCAGCTGCTAATGGTTTGGCGGAAGCTTTCAACAAAACCATTATCAAACTCTTGAAGAAATTCGTCTCTTCAAACAAGAGAGATTGGAATGAGAAGCTGGGCGAATGTCTCTGGGCATACCGCACAACGGTACAGACGCCGACAGGCTGTACCCCGTTCTCGCTGGTCTACGGAAGCGAAGCGGTTCTCCCCATTGAAATCCAGATCCCGTCGCTCAGGATAGCCGTGACTAATGAGCTGACTCGAGAAAAGAATGACCTGTAAAGGCTCCAAGAGCTGGAAGGATTAGACGAGAAACGCCTCCAAGCTCAACAGCGCATCGCGCTCTACCAAGCACGCATTTCCAGAGCTTTCAATCATAAAGTAAAGGAAAGGGTGTTCAAAGTCGGCGAGCTAGTTCTAGCCGTGAGAAGGCCGATGATCCTTACTCACAGAAGTAAAGGCAAATTCCAGCCCAAGTTGGAAGGCCCTTATGTGATCGAGACAACGTTCTCGAACGGCGCCTACAGGATAGCCCAGCCTAATGGAGACCTGTTAATGGCTCCTATCAACGGCAAATTCCTGAAAAGGTACTATGCTTAATCTTTCCTGCTCGGGTGGAATATAGCAAGGATCTCATATTCTGACAAAACTACTCCCAAAACAAAACTAGTTGGGTCATATCCTATCATATCTGTACGACCTCTGAATAGATATGTCCTGCTAAGAAGTTTATCGAGAGTCTATCATGTCCATACTACCTCTGATATTACTCTCGCCTAAAAACTGTCATTTATATTCCGAAATGACGGGTCCACAAAGTCAAAAAAGAGTCGCCTTTATTTATTCCAAAAAGGGAGGCAGAATTACATCTGGGCAAGCAAAAAGGAAAAGGATACATCATGATGGCGGAGTAGTCAGATTGCGAATCAGCCGCTCCAGTGCAGCTATCCTCTCATTCCTAAGAGCCAAGGCGTCGGCGCGAGCCTGCTCCAGCCGTGCCTCGGAAGTGTTCGTAAGGGTCAGATCAGCCTTTGCCCGAAGACAGCCCGTACGAGCAGCTTCAGCACGGTCCAAATCCTGTCGCGCTGCACTCAGACGACCAGCCGCTACCTCTAGACCCGCCAACGACTGAGAAGCCCACTCCTCTGCCCGAGCGAGTTTTTCCCTCAGCTTGGAGACCCTCGCTGCGTTTCCTTTATGCTCGGAGCGACACTGCGTCTCAACAGCAAGAGCCTATTCCACGACAGCTTTTTTCCTATCCATCTCCAGCTTATGCTTCTGGATGGAGTTGTCTAGGCTTTCCAGCTTTGTAGCAAGCCGCGCAGTCATGAGGTCGAATCGAGCCTGGACATCAGCATCGAGGCTGCCCCGAGTCAGCTGCAAGTATTCGGTAATGGGTTGCTCTAACCTATTAACCACCGCCTCCAGGGCGTCAGCTACCCCAGGATCACCAAGCTCCCTGACAGCCCCGATCGAGAACTGAGAAGTTTTCTTCAGGCGCTCGAAGTCCAGATTCTTCGCCAACACCATCGATATCATCATTTTCAAACCGGTGTAGAAGAAGCTGGTATGCTGCTCGGTCAACGCAGCTAGACCCGACTGAACGCCAGGAGTGGCCTCGATACTAGCGGGTCCCTCTCCAGGAATGATTGCAGATGAGGTGGCGACAACAATGATCAAAGTCGTCGGCATACTCACTTGAGGCGAGGTCACGATGACAGGTTCGTCCTCTTCTGGAGACAACGAAACCACTCCAGGCGAACTAGCCCCCGAGGACACTTCCTCCTCGAAGTCGGGTACCTCCGTGTCATCACCAGGACCCGGAGCAGAGCCAAAAGGTACTCCAACGCTGTGCTCCCCGTGGACGTTATCCCCTGAAAAGAGGACAAGAAAGCTTATATCAATATAATAGTAATCTTTCTAAGGGGAGACCTAAAGACGACATTGACCCGGAGCCAACGGCATATACGACGCATCTGCACCCGAGGTAGCTAAACCACGCCTTAATGACGCAATGCGAACCGTCATACCTGGAGAAGGAGGTGGGCCGACCGACATCGCCAAGAGTTCTGTCAAGCCTTCACCAAGACGCGATCGAGGTTCGTCAGCAGGAACCTCGCCAGGCATGCTCGCTGACACAGCAGGAACTTCACCCGCTGCTGACCTCGGGAAAGATTCTCCCATCTGTCGCGGCCATACAGGCAATCGCGTTCCGCTACCTGGAGCAGTAGCAGCGACAGCAACCTCTAGCGAAGATTCTCCGGCGCCACCCGCCAGAGCTGAAGAAGGTCCCTCTCTAAAAGGCAAAAAACCTCCAACCAAAGAATCATCCCTGATATAGGGAAATGAAGGCTCAGCCCCGGGAGCCTCAACAGCAAAAATGAGGAGAGGACGAGCAACCGTCTCCTTCCTCCTCTTACGAAGGGAAGCTTCCTTCGGAGCAGAAGCCCGCCGCTTCCCAGAAGAGACTACCAGAGCCCCCGCAGGCGGAGGCACTTCGCACCTCGGCACCGGCACCAGAGGCTCATCCGGAGTACCAGACTCCTCACCCTCATCAGAAGAAACCGAGGGGACTTCAACTCTTCCCCCAGGCTTGGGAGAAGGCACCCTAAAGCTTCCACGCGTGTCAAAATCGCGATGGAAGGTGTTAATCGTCACATAGAACTGGGCGTAGGAATGAAGGATGCGCAGCTCCGTGGAAGTTGTAACGACCGGCACGATAATGATTGCCCCCGTACAACCCATGATGAAATACCGCCACCCTCTAGCTCCATCAATGAGTCCGCCCCTGGACCTGAAGCTGGTAACGGCATTATCTACATGCAACTGATAGTACCCAAACTGCCTGGCGAACCGACTAGGCAAGTAGGGCTCGAAGAAGCAGTGATCTTCGCTCCTGTACAACAGATGGGAGGGTCTAATACAGACCAACCAGTTAAAAGCTTCCGGGGAAAGGTCGGTCTTCTCTCCACCTGAATCCTCAAGCCGCACCCCTGATTGATTGCGATGTACGGAGGGGACAATGCAGAGGATCTTCCAGCCGTGGCTGAGGTTCAACACCAGTCAACAGTCTAAGACTGTGTTCATATTCCAGGAGGAATCCTTGTAATTCAGCAAGAATATACCCTTCGAGCTGCTACCGGAGCCAGGAGATATCACCCGGGGATTGTGAAGAATTAACCATCCCATCAAGTATAGGTATGGTAATTCCACCCTGGGAAAACTCTCACGCCGAGCTTCGTCGGCGAGCAACCCATCAGTTATGGCTCTCAGGCCAGCCTGTATATGGCACACCATGGCGGAAAGCAAACCCAGTCTTGCCCCGAACACCAGGCGCACTGCCGGCTACAGGATATTCCGGTAAATACGGTCCGCGGACGCTGTGCCAGGCACTACGACTCGACGCAGCCATATGGAGAGGAAACCAGCCAACTGGGCTTCCTTAGATAGAGGCCGGCGACAGCGCCTCAAGTAACTACAGGCCTTAGTGCCTTCGGGGTACTTTCCTACCCCCTCGACGTGAATCTGATCCGGAGCTGTGGCCTCCTCCATAAGATCCTCGATGACCTGGGCGCTAAGCACGCCCAAACAGTTCACGGGCTCATTTTTGCCCCCCGAGGCTTTCTCCGACTTGGCAGCCCTAGCTCGGTGGAAGAAGAGGTAGGACATCCACTTGGTGGTATGAGCCAAATCAGAAGGCTCATTATAAAAAGCAGTGCACGCGAAGTATTGACACATCAGCTCCTGATATACTTCCGCCACCCGAGGGTCCAAATCCCCTAACTCCCGGTTGGTGGGAACATACTCTTCATATGGGGTATCCCCCATCGGCAGTCTCGAGACAACTGCCATCTCGTGGAGCGCCAATCCCAACTCCCCCAGTGGAGTGGCAAAGGTCCCAGTGAGCGGAATGTACCGCTCCATCAGCGCCAGGAACAAGTTAGGGTTCAGAGGCAACCCAACGCTCGTCGCACTCACAGCGGCATATAACCCAATGACCTCCAGCTCTCTCCGGAAGTGCTTCAAGGCCCAGCCAACTAGGCATGTCCATCGGGAGTTTGTTGGGGTGATCCACCCATTACACCGAGGATTCTCCTTGGGATATACCCTGCCTCGTCCCATGAAGTCGTTGCAAAAGGTCAACAATTGGACCGGCTGGATCACCGAGCTGTCTTCACTCGGGACACTACCCGAGCACAGTCCCCGGAACAACGTCACAAAGCCCGAAGGGCGACTGACAAACGACCCCCGATCAGCTCCTTTGAGATGAAAGATCTTCCCCGGCTTACCGTGAAGATCAGGAGTCAGCATCCACGACATCTTCCTGGGATGCGTCGTATGGAAGAAGCCGAGATGGGATAATCCCTCGGCATCGTTGGCAAATACAAAACCAAATTTCCGGCAGGGAAAACCCAGGGCTCCCTCTTGGGCCTCGTCTGGGACTGTTTGTCAATCATGTCCCCAAAGAGGAAAGCCGGCTTTATGTACTGCTCCCCGTCTACGTAGGTCAGGGGCTCGCCATTAATCATGCTCAGCAGCGTCCGCTCGCCCTGAGCCGATATCAGAAACCCCCTTCCCTCAGGATACTGGGGTTCGGAGATGGGAAATGCCACGTGGGACAGATCCTCCAGATAATTCGAGTGCAGCATCCCGACAGCGGATCCCATCACCTCGGCCAGTGGAGACTCGCCCAGATCAACTACAAAAGTGCAAGGGAAATATGTCATTACAAATCTCGGACAAACGTACAGACCAAAGAAACGACAGTCTGTGCTCTACGCAGGATCGTAACCATTTGGTTATTTTACGCCGGAAGTCCCCTCCACAAGCGTAAAACTCAAATTTTATGATATACGCCCAATTTCGATAGCCAGAGCTTTTACACTCAGGGCTACGAAAATATGGAGTCTTTACGCTGGCCCATTAGAAATGTGGGCGTAAAAGATGAAAATGCCTCCGTGCATCATCTTCCTCCAAAGAGGCTATCAGCACAGAAGACGACCTAGCGCGGTCACATTCAACGTGTGTGAAGGATTTTTCGTTATTTTTGTCACCCCAAAGGCTCTACCTCTAAGGCCGGGTGCGCTGCTCATCGGCGGAATACTTTGCTCGGAAGGAAGTTCGCCTTGCCCGACCAGAGACTCCCTCGCTGGGGCAGAAGAATGAGATAAAGAACCTATGCTCTTTCCCTTAGCGGAGGGGGTTTATTTCGGCGCCATTTCTGAAGACTCGAAGTGCTCGAAGAAGGAACGAAGAAAAACTCGAACAGTCGAAAGCTCTCTTTCGCAGAAGACAGATAAAAAGTTTTTCTCTCAAAAACTTGGGGTATATATAGTCCGGGTCGACTCCTCGAATCCTCGGACGAACTCCTCGAGACCCTAACCAAATCTCGCAGATTGGTTATGATTGGATGCTACGTCAGCCCGCTACCCTTAGAAGACGGACAGTCAGCGAATTCGAAAGGTTTTTCGTGCAAAACGGTTCAGCGGGTTCTACGCTAAAGGAGCTTTCTACGCTTGACAGCAACGGATCTATGGTTTTACGCTCGCAAGCTACAAGTCTATGGTTTTACGCCCGGATGCCTTTGTGCTCGGTAGCTTTTATGCTCGAGAGGCCACAAACCTACGACTTCACGCTCAGCAGATACCAAATCGACGATCTCACGCTCGGTGGCGCTCAGTTTACGCTCAGAGGCAACAGATCCGCAAACTTTACGCTCGAAGAAATTTTCTTTTCAGGAGCTACAAATCAAACAGTTCTACGCTAAAGGAGCTTTCTACGCTCGACGGCTATGAATCTACAGCTTTACGTTCGACAGCTATAAGTCTATGGTTTTATGCCCGGATGCCTTTGTGCTCGGTAGCTTTTATGCTCGAGAGGCAACAAACCTACGACTTCACGCTCAGAAATCACAAGTCTACGATTTCACGCTCGATGGTGTTCTACGCTCACAGGCTATAGATCTCCAGTCCTACGCTAAAGGAGCTTTCTACGCTCGACGACTACGAATCTACAGCTTTACGTTCGACAGCTATAAGTCTATGGTTTTATGCCCGGATGCCTTTGTGCTCGGTAGCTTTTATGCTCGAGAGGCAACAAACCTACGACTTTACGCTCAGGAACCACAAGTCTACGATTCCGCGCTCGATGGTGTTTTACGTCCAGAGGTTACAGACTGATGATTTCATGCTCCACAACTTTCCGCATATTCAAAACAGTCCCCAAAGCGGTCAATTACAAAGAGTTCACACAGAAGATACTCGTTCTTGACCCAAAGCATCCCAAGTATCTGAAGCATACAGAGTTCAAACATTGAGAAATTACTCTTCTCGGGTCCAAAATTGGAGGTTCATCCAGACTCCAGTCTGAACATCTCGTCTATCAAGATGGCAAACTCAGTTAGACAGCCATTTCTCGACCCTGTTCCAAGGGATTTTTTGGGAAGTCATTCTTGAAGACGAAGTCTGAACAAAAATTCTGTTTATTAGAAGTTCAGAGCTCTACGCGGTTCCTCAGTCCTAGCAACAGGACAGTTCTAAAAATGTTCAAAATGCTCTACAGCGTTCTATGGACTATTCGCTATGCGTAAAGGACAGGACCTAGCACTCTTTCTACAGAGTCGGCGTAAAGATTCAGACGTGTCGAAGCTACACATATTCAGACTTCACAGCAACATATGGCAAGACGATCATATGGAGAAGAAGACAATTTTATTAAAAGATTAAAATCATGATTACATATGAGGGAAATCCAATCTACAAGGGGTTTTTTCTCTATTTTTTATGATTGCATCTGAGGGAAACTCCATCTACAAAAGGAGATACCCCCTCGTCGTTTGAAGGCCGCCCTCGAAATCTGTTCTGACAGGTTCTCGCATTGGTGATCTTCCTCTTCTTCTAAGAAGATGACCAGTGGCAGGAGGATACAAAACTGGGCATATGACCCATCCTCCAACAGAAGAAAAGCAGGGTAATTCTGCTTTCCTACAGACCACCGCCACTCTAGCCGTTCTGTCTGCCTCTCGTCACCAGAGGTAACTGGAGAAAGCGCCACTTGCAAGCAGCATGGTGAAATATGATTCTCCGTCTCTCCCGAAGACCACCATACAAAGTTGCTGATTATTCCGAGCAAGGGAGGCTAAGATATTCTTCCATGATCCATCGTTGCAGTGGATATTTGCTCGAAGATTTCGTCTTTTTTGGCTCCCTACATGCAGGAAGAACATGATCTTCTTCTTCCTCAGGTCGACCCGACGAACTCCGGCGATCATCTCTGCATGGTGATGGGAATATGGTGAGAACAGATTCACCCCCCAGCCTTTTTATAGGCAAAAGAGATCACAGCGGTCCCCAATAAATCTGCCATAAAGTTCGTATCGACCGTTTCAGCCCTCCATTCAGAAACATTTCGAGTTACGAGGGGCCGTTCATGCTTCATTCAAAGTGTTTCAAATTCCGAGGAATTTAAAAGCTTTGAAGGGGGTCTTGTAGAAGCATGAAAAATACGCTGGGAGGATCTACGCAGCCTCTTGATGCAGAGCAGCGTAAACAGAGGCCTTCAGAGCCATCAAGCGTGCAACCGAGCTTTTTCCGCTAAAACACAGCATGAAGTATAAGCTCAAAGGACCATCCGCGTAAGTGCAGTACGTCCAGGCCGCTCCAGCGTAAGACAGAGTTCTTTATCGCCTCCATGGCGTAAAACTCAGCCGCTCTCAAAGCAGCGTTAATGCGTACGAGGAACGCTTCGTCTTCCCCGAAATGAACCTGTCAAGTCACGCAGTGAACCTGGCCTCTGACTCCTGACAAAAAGTGCTGTACGGCTACCCAGACGACGGCTGGAAACGATGGCAGACCCCTCGGGACGCGCCCCACAGTATGATGGCGGATCTCGGCATTTAATATAGAGGATTTGGTTAAGATATCACCAAACCGTCGGTTACTAAAGTCCCCCAGCGTAAACTGCTCTTTCGCGTACAAGGGAATACGCTGCCTTGTTTTACACAGGCAAACATGAGCTGTTTTACGCTCCACAGTAGACAAACCGCCTGCCACGTCAAAAGCTGTACTTCGTATAGGGCCTGAGGCACGTCTCTACGTCAAATTGCACAAAGCTGTGACAGTTTCCCTCAAGACACGTCTCTGCGACGGATGCACAGAAGGGCTGCAGACCTTCAAAATACGTCTCCGCATTTAATGCACAGGATGGTGGCAAATCTCTGTAAGAGATTTGATTACACCTTCGAAAGCCGTAATTCTGACGAAGACGTCCACATCAACACTCTGGCACGGTACGCAGCGGCTTCTACGCCCATTCAGGATCTGTGTTCATTCGGCTTCAAACGCGCACTCAGTCTCTACGACCATTCGGCTTCTATGCCTGTTCGGCTTCTATGCCTGTTCGGCTTCTATGCCTATTCGGCTTCTACGCCTGTTCGGCTTCTATGCCTATTTTGGCTTCTACGCCAAGGGTGACAGTCATTTGGCTTCTACGCCAACCTCTTCTACACGAGGGATACCTACCTACGTAGCTTCTACGCCGTGATCTTCGCAGTAGATATACGCATTTTGTCCCCTTAGTTGGACACGCGTCACATGCTCACTCAAAAGGTCATTTATAGGCAGGCATTAGTTATTTTAACCGTTGTGTAAAAGGGTGCTGTACTGTCCACTCCTCGGTTGTTACACCGACGGAGTGGTCACTGTCACCAAAACTCTATAAATAGAGACCCCGATCAATGGGGAACAAGGTCGACAATTTGGAAGATCGAACCAGGTCGGAGAATTGGTAAAAAAAGAGAGAGAGAATGAGAGAAGAGTCCGGAGCTCAGGCAAAGAGTAGGGGTCGACGGCTTTGGCATCGTGCATCCACCCTCCTTCGCAACCTTCGAAGCTGCTTCCTGTCTTCTACGGCACTTCTTCAACATCGTGTGGTCCAAGGGCTAAAGTGATCGACTGCAGATCAGACACCTATAGCAATATCTACCCAGATTAAATAAATTGTACTCCCATATCCTCGTATAGGATCAAATTATATAAGTTTGTTTGTAAACCAAAGGGCACGGGTCTCATATAAACCCTGTCATTGAAATACACTTTCATTCTTTCGTTTAATACCACAAACAGGCATCAGCTTCCAAATTTTAATATTGAGGCACGTGCTCTAGGAAGAATCCTTTAAAAGATATGGCTATCTCGACCGTTGCTTAGTGATAAGGAATGAGGTCTAGATTGTGGACTTTATATATTCCTCTGACCTGATTGACGATCAGCTGAGAATCACCAAAAGCTTCCAGGTATTCAACATCCAATTCTTTAGCGACTTGAAGCCCGATTAGTAGAGCGTTATACTCTGCCACATTATTAGAGCAGGGTTCACTAAGAGAATATGCTCGATAGATGACGAGTTTATCAGGAGTCACCAGGATAATTCCTACTCCTGAAACCACGTTTCCCCTGGGACCAGTCCGGGAGGCACCATCGAAGAATAGCTGCCATGTATCACTTTCCATTGCAGAGTTACATTCTGCAACTTCGTCGGGAATGTCCTCGTATAGTTTAGAGGTTTCCGGAATCGGATGAGCAGCTAAAAAATCTGCCAAGGCCTAACCTTTGATGGACTTCCAAAGAGGATTAATTCTGGAGATGATATGAATAGTTTGGCCCGTGACGTAATGTCGCGTCTTCTGAATGGCGAATATTAGGGCCAAGCATTCTTTTTCCACTGGATTGTACCGGTGTTCAGCTCCGACCATCATCCTGCTTAAATAGTAGATAGCCTGTTCATGACCCTCGTTGTTCTTTTGTGCGAGGAGAGCTCCTAAAGAATGATCCATTGCTCGAACATACAGCAAAAATGGTCTTCCTATGACGGGAGGCACCAGAACTGAAGGATTAGTGAGGTAGCATTTAATATCATTAAACGCTTGCTGACAGGCTTCGTCCCATACGAATGATACACCTTTCTTCATCAGGCGAGAAAAAGGTTGACATCTCCCAGAGAGGTTGGATATGAATCTCCTGATATAAGCCAGACGTCCTTAAAATCCCCTGAGTTCCCTCAGATTATGGGGTGGTCACATTTCTTAGATAGCCTTCACTTTATCAGGGTCCACTTGAATGCCTTTAGCGGTAATGACAAATCCCAGGAATTTGCCACTGGATACACCAAGAAAGGACTTTGTAGGATTTATTTTGAGTTGATGTTGGCGCATCAACTTGAATACTGTCTTAAAGTCTTGGATGTTATTATCCTTGAGACGGTTTTTGACAGCAATATCGTCTACGTAACATTCTACTATTTTGTGTAAGTGCTCATGGAATATGTTACTCATAGCTCGTTGGTACGTAGCCCTGACATTCTTCAGTCCGAAAGGCATAACTATATAGCAATATACCCCCAATGGTATCCGGAAGGCAGTATGCTTCTCATTTTCAGGATTCATCTTAATCTGATTATATCCTGAGAATCCGTCCATGAAAGACATGCGCTCAAAACTGCACGTATTATCGATCATGACGTCTGTAATGGGAAGAGGGAACTCATCTTTAGGGTATGCCACATTCAGATCTCGGAAATCGATGCAAACATGCACTTTCCTACTTTTTTTCATGACCGGGACAACATTGGCGACCCAGTCAGGATGTTGTTCTTCCCGGATGAACCCACAGGCTATTAGCTTCTTGATTTCAGCTTCAATGGCATCCATCATATCCGGACGGAACCGGCGTTGGTGTTGCTTCACAGGCTTCGAATTGGGCCGTATGTTGAGTTTATGGGTAGCCACTTTAGGATCAAGACCTGGCATATCCTCATAATTCCACGCAAAGACATCGATATATTCTTTTATCAGCTGGATTATTTCTTCCATTTCTTCTTCGAAAAGATAGTTACTGATAAATATCGGCTTTGGTAAAAGTTCATCCCCAACATCGATTTGGATAACTTTATCTTTAGTGGGCGGTTCTCTCTGCTCGAACCGGAGTTCCCATTGTGTATCCATTTGCTGAGCCCAGGATTCATCTTTGAATGGTTCAGATTCTTGTTCATCTGCTTTGAAAGAATCTGTCAATACCGTATTTACTGATAATGCTCGTTCGAGATCAGTATATGAGCCGAAGGACGACGAGCCATCCTGAGAAGAGAAAAAGGTATCCTCACTTGAGTCAGAAGTTGCAAGAGACATGGTATACCCTATCCCAAAATGAGTTCGTTGACAGTAGGGATCACCATGCAACGGTATTCGTCTGCCTTTCCCATAGTTGAGACCTGGTTCCAGCTTCAAGTAATAATCCATACTTTGTATAATCTTCAAAGCTTGTGGGCTATATCTATGTACCTGTATTTTTCCAGCATCGGACTCGTGAGAATCTTCTTGTATAATCGGTCTGTTGCACATGCGACCAAAGACTATTGGATGTTGATTGCTGCGAGTAGGCGGGATAATAAAGATAGAATCTTCATGTGGTCCATATGTCGTAATGACATTAGATGTTGACACCATTTCCCACATATACGGATGATAGGAGTCTATAGCTTCCAAGAATTTTTGTGCTATAGGTTCTATATCGTTATGGGGGAAGGATTCCTGATATTAAAATTGAGCGTCAGTATACTGGAAAAGAGAATCTTTATTATTATCAGAAACCACGTTCCCGGTTGTATTTACTTCAGTCGGCTGCTTGTTGCGCATGAGGTTGATGACCAAAGGTGGAGGCTTCTGGTTCAAAGTGATCACTAGGGGATCACTTCCTCCTCCTGATTTGGTTTTGTTCAAGTGGATAGCCATGGGTTCCATGATTTTCGGACGGGTAGTCCGCCCTTTCACCTGGATCGACAGGGGTTGCTCAGCAGATGGTTCTTCTGGCTCCCGGTGGGATTCCTCCTCCGTCTTGCCTGACACCCCCTTCATGTAGTCTTGGGTGTACAACATGGCATCAGAATAGTAGGACTCTACTCCTTTGAACGGGTTAAGGTCAGCAAACTCTGTTTTTACTGTCCCTTGGGCGTCTACATATTTGAAGCATTAATGTAGAGTCGAAGGAACAATATTATGATCGTGGATCCATGGTCTGCCCAACAAAATGTTGTAAGACACATCTGAATCAATGACGTAGCATGTAGCCACTGATCTAAGGTCCCCAATCTGGATCCTCAGACGAATCTTCCCCAACAGCTTACTTTTCCTGGCGTTGAAGCCCACGATTGTAGTGGTGGTGTAAGCCAGTTCGTTTGTAGGAATCCTCAGTGGTCTGAGAAGACTATGAGGGATAATGCTGATCGACAATCCTGGATCTATGTGAATCCTGTCTACCTCCATGGAACCGACGTATCCGGTGTAATAGAGGGGCCTGTCATTCTTGTTATATTTCAACAGCATGTCCTCTTGAGTGAAAGTGATATTAGGGACCACTTCCATCACACTATGGCATTGAGGGCATGCCATAGGTTCTTTATTGGGGGACTTGAGCTGAGTCAAGCATACATCCGCCTGCATTAACGCTTCACTTAAGGCTTGACGAGTGTCTTTGTATAGCCTTAGGAGCTCAAAAATAGACAATCTGGCTGGTGTGTTAGCCAACTGGGCCAGTATGTCGAAGTTATATAGTTTCTCCAAACCTTTGTTTTGAATATTCTTCAAAGGTTTATCAAAACGCACTTCTTTTTGTTTGCCCTTGTCCGCCGAATTTGGTCTAGAAGGACCTGCCTCTGGTATAACAGGTTCAGGCTCCGGAGGTTTGGCAGCTGAAGTGTCTGCCATTGGTTCTTCCTGGTTTCCTCCATAGTCTTTGAGGTAGGCTTTTCCTGAACGGGTTCCAGTAGCCAAAGCCTCTTCTTCTGATGTCGAGGATATTGAAACCATATGACATGGTTTACGCCTTGAGTTTTTTTTAGACTTAGCCTTAGCAGCTTGAGTCTCTTCCTCAATCTCTGACACCAGATCAGGATGAACCCACATAATCTCACCACTCTGGGTAGTTAGGGGTACCAGGTCATGATTTTGACCCCTGGTCGGAGGAAGATTAACAATGTTCATCATCGTCCGGAAAATAGGTACAACACCATCCGGGACCTCTTGAGGGGGCAGGTTACCGAATTGGAGAGAGATCATGTTGGCAGTGACCGTTTTCTCATTATTACGCAGAGTGATGGCCTTGGCATTGATAAACTCCTGGATTTTCCTCTTTAGTACGTAACACGCCTTTGTGGGATGATGTATGTACCTATGGAAAATGCAGTACTTAGGGTTATTGGTACTGCCGAGTTTATTAGGCCGCTTTACCTCGGGGAGGGTGAGCTTGCCGCTTTTGACTAGACAATCGAATATGCTCGGAATATCATCGTCGTCAAAAGAATATTCTTCTTTAGGCCTAGAAGTCCCAGGATTTGTCTGCGTAGTCCCTGGAGTATGTTGCCTGGACGTATTGATCGCCAGAGCTTCTTTTCCTTTGGAACCACGAGGATGGTCGCTATTGGAGGATGACCTCTTCCCTCTATCGGAGGTAGAGATCATGATTCCATTGTCATGTGCCTTCCGACTGTTGTCTTCAGCGGCTACTGCTGAGATGATAAACGAGGGCCAATCATGGAACTGATATGGTCCTGTGAACACCGAGATCAGTGGAAGAAGGTTCTTCCTGCAAATGTCCACCAAGGCTGAATCCGGAACTCCGGGAGGCATCTGCAAAGTGGCCTGACGAAAATGTTCAATAAAAGTACGAACGTTCTCTTTCTCCTTCTGCTTTACTTCGATGAGCGAGGACATAGACATGTCCATCCCTCCTTTGTAGAATCGATTGAAGAACAGAGTCTTAAAATCTTCAAAGGGAGTAATGCAGTTGTCCGCAAGACTACGGTACCACTGATAGGCCACTACAGACAGACAGCCTTTAAACACTCGAGTGAGAAGGGCGTCATTCCCTTGCAACAACACTGTCATCATGCTAAAGTAGTTCATTTATTGGCTCAGTGACGTCTTTTCCTCAAACAAAACCATAGCCTATGGTTTGTATTTAGGTGGGAAAGGGATCTCGTCCCAGATAGCTGGGTATGGCTGGTTGATTCCCAACTTCTTGAGCTGATCCTTATGCTTCAAGGCATCAAATTGGGATTTTAATTCCCGCACTGCCAGCATCGGGTCTTCAGCTGGTAAAGGGACAACAGAGTGGTGAGAGATCGGTTGTATTATAACTCCAACAGGAGGCAATACATTCTCCGAGTTAAGAAGTTGAGGAGCCGCTGACTCTTGATTTAGAATAGGCTCTTGGTTTGCGTTGGATGGAGGTAGGTCCACCCCCACACGTAGTTGAGTCGGAGGAACCAATGTTTGAGCTATTGCAGCTGCATGTTGAGTCACCATCATCTGACGCATACTCTCCATCATGGAATACATCTCTTTAAGTGATGCTTCCAATACAACGATGCGTTGGTCAGTACTTCCTGATGGGGAAGCCTCTTTGTGTTCATCTCCAATGGCATAGACTCCCATTTCTCTGGATGCTATTGAAGGATTAGTATAGATCTTTATAGAGATCGAGTCTATATTTTCAGCATCCAATTCGGGAAACTGGCGACCCCCAGTGTCGGAATCAGAAGAATATGAAGTCGGTTGTCGTGACCTCGAACGGGTGTTTTGAAACACACCAGCTTCAATATTCTCAAGGAGTCTGTCGAATCTCCTTTGGCTTAGAGTTCTAGAGGGATGGCGTCTTAAATTTGACCTTCCTTTAGGAATGTGTGAAGCCATGTTCACTGATGCGAATGTAGGCTCTTCTTCCTGTAAAGACAAAGAGTAGTTCAACCGGTCAAAAATTGACCGTTTTGCCATAGAACAACAGTAGTTAACTACCACTTTATGACTATTACAATAATGCTCCCTAGGGGGTGTAATAGCCATATTAGAAGATCCCCTATCTTTGCACTTCTGGATCAGAAAATTACACAAGTCAGGAGGATTAACAGAAGAAGAAGAATGCTTATTCTGCCTTTTTACATCAGTTGGGGTATGGAGATTGGGAATCATAACTCTCTCCCTGCCATAAGAATACAACAGCTCAGCCATGTGAGTAGCATATGATCCATCATCCATTTGGGGAGTATATTTCCCCATGAACCGGGTCTTCTTTATGCTGAGGGGCTTATCCTGGCGTAATCTGTTGATTTGCACAGGTTGGCGTAAAACTGAGGAAGTCCTCAATCGACCGTCAGCATTCTGCATAATCTGAAGAGTGGGCAAATTCTTCTCTTGATGGCGTAAAAGCCGGGAGGTCGGGAAATCCGCCATTTGTTTTCCCTTGCGGTGATTGCAGGGATCATCTGCCTCATCGTAGATGGGAGATATATTTTTACGCGTAGGGCGCGTTTGGAATTTTTGAATTGGCGCTGAGGCATTGTCAAAAATTGTCTGCCATGTCACAGATGGGAGACCGATTTTTATGCGCGGGGCGCGGTATAGACTTCTGGATTGGCGCTAAGGCATTGCCAGAAGCTTTGTCTGCCATATCACAGACGGGAGACAGAGTTTTACGCGTGGGGCACGGTACTAAGGCATTGCCAGAAGCTTTGTTTGCCACGTCACAGACGGGAGACCAAATTTTACGCGTAGGGCATGGAGTAGACTTCTGGATTGGCACTGAGGCATTGCCAGAAGCTTTGTCTGCCACGTCACAGACGGGAGACGGATTTTTACGCCCAAGGCGTAAAGGTCGCGATGTCACAACCTTGTTGATCGGAGAGAGAGAGAGTCCGCAGGAATTGTAGAGGATGTCCGGGGCATCCATACTTTACGCAGCTTTCTGTTGTCTTGGACAGAGAGGGAATGAGAGCTACCCCCTACTCGAAGCATGTCTTTGTAAGCCGATTGGACGACCAAGGTCTTCTTCGTTGATCCAACAGATACAGCATCATGTTGAGCAATGGCTTTCTCGTCAGATGAGAAAGTAGTCCCCAGCAGAGTCGCCATCTTGTGTTTGATAATAAACGAAAGAAATTGCAACTAGGTTTATACGAAACCCTTTCTTTGTTTATAAACAAGAAAAAGAAGTACAATTAATCCTATGCGAGGATGTTAAGTACAAAAATTTGATTATGGGGAAATATTGTTATAGGAGTCTGATCTGCGGTCGATCACTTTGTCCCTTGGACCACACGATGACGAAGAAGTGCTGTAGAAGAAGTAAAAGAAGCTTCAAAGACTGCAGGAAAGGTTGAACTCTCGTTGCCAAAGCTCTCTATAGGTGCTTTTTTGACTTTGACCTCTGTTATTTTCCGACCTTTTTTTGACCCTTTTTTTGACCCTGGACCTCCGTGGCCGGAGGTCTCTCTTTATAGAGTTCAGTTATAGTCGGCGTAGAAACCGAACAGCGAAAAGAGCTGCACCTTTTATACGGCGGTTATAATAACTGCTACCCATGTATGAATGATCTCATGAATTGGCGTGTGACGCGTATCCCATTATGAGGTAATGCGTATAATCGCTCATCGAAGATCACGACATACAAGCCACGTAGATAACTGCCCCTTGCGTAGAGATGGTTGGCATAAAAGTCAAATAACTGTCTCGTTGGCGTAAAAGCTAAATAGCTGTTCTGATGGCGTAAAAGCCAAGTAGGCGTAGAAGCCGAATAGTTGTCAAGTTGGTGTAGAGGCCAAGTAGCTGTCATGTTGGCGTAGAAGCCAAATTCTGCGTAAAGCTTGATGCTGCATGGATAGGTAACTGGCGTAAAGATAGCCAATTATCCTTCTTTGACTGAGGTCTTGAGCGTATTCTGGGCCGAGTAGCTTTATCATGTACCTTGAAAATATAGCCTGAATCGGCATATTTTGAGGAGATAGCATACGACGTACTCCTATAGTTGAAAATAGCCTGGTTGGCGTATTTCAAGGAGATAGCGTACGGCGTGCTCCTATAGTTAAAAATAGTCTGGTTGGCATAATATACAGGGATAGTGACGTGAGCATATTAGCCCTAATTTTAGCTCTCCCAGTCATTAAAAGTAGAGCCGAATCTCGTGCATTAAATGCAAAGATCTGCCCCCATCTTGTGCATTAACTGCAGAGACGTGCCTCGAGTTCTGTACGAAGAACAACTTTTGACGTGGCGGTTGGTTTCGTCTCATCCTGTGTAAAATAGGCAGCGTATTCCTTGAATGCGTAAACGACATCATATATCAAGGGTTATGTCACTAGACGACAGTCTGGGGCTCTGTGCAGAGTCATCATTACAGTCGTCCTCTCGATCGTCGTGCAGTACTCTTTGTCAGGAGTCAGGTTTACTGCTTCGTCTGACAGGTTCATTTGAGGAATACGAAGAGTTCCTCGTACAACTTTTTGCTGTATTAAAAGCAGACAAGTTTTACGCCGAAGTGGCGATGTAGCAACCTTTTTACATCGAAGCAGTTTGGAATGACTGCTTTACGCAGGTTATTCTGGAGCTATGTTTTACGCTGAACAACATTGAAGCTCTGTTGTATGCCAATGGCTCTAAAGTCATGTTTTACGCCACCCAATGCTGTATGTATGTTAAGGGTTTTACGCGTATGATCACCCAGCGTATTTTTTATGCTTCTACACCTATTTTAGAATCTTGAGATGAAGTCCTTGCTAGAACCTCATTGCTCTATCCAACTTCGTAGCCACTATAGTAGGAGTAAATCTATTCAGCCTGCAAAACTCGGCTGCATATCCATCCACTGTTCTATCGGCCTACGTAAGACTGATAAATATTTGTTAGAGCTCATACTATGCTACGACTCCAAAATATTTAGCCTTGAATCAAGCCCCAAAACTGTCCCAAGAGATAGGACGCCTCAAGCCAACCTCTATTGATACCCACCAGTCATGGGCAAGGTCTTGAAGCTGTAATCGAACTTGATCAACTTGTTCATCAGCCGGAACCTTCACCACCGCCAGAATGACTTTGATGTCTTGGAGCCATGCATCTGCCGTATTGGCATCCTCTGTACCATCAAAGTATCTCGGGTTAAGTCAGCAAAATCTAACCGACTCTCCCGAATCAGTCCTTTCTCCTCTTTCCAGGGCCGTCTGCAAACCCTGACTCAATAAGATATTCGGCTCTTATTATTGAAACTGCTGATGTTGTTGCACTGCTATCTGATGTTGCTGTATAGACATTATTTCTTGGAGGATCTCCAGTAATGTCGGGGTGTCAAGTACCATTGGTACTGCTGGGGGTACATAAAGATCAGGGGCTGGTTGCTCAATATGTCCAACTTTCGGTTCTACTATGTCAGCTTGTTCAACTACTGGCTCTACTCGAATTTGACTTTGAACAAGTGCTACCTCCAGTTGTTGCCAAGGGAAACCCAGTCCTGCCTTACCTGCTGCTCCAACAACTGAAGAATCCCTAAAAAAGGACAAGAAACATCAAGAATAGGACGGGAAGGATCAAGGAAACAATTGACTTGATAGTCAAGCAAGGCTTTAAGAAGAACGAATTCATGATTTTAAAGGCACATGTTTGATTGAGACACCAATGATCATAACACCCCATAAGTCTAAAAATATTGATGTACATGGACCACAACTAAAACCTTGTCACGCTTCAGTACCGGAATACGGAGACGAACATGGCCAGCTCCCCCGTACAAGGTATAGAATATCGTACAGCAGTCACGACACTAACTATACAAGGGAGTGTATACTACAAACAAGTCACTTAGGGTCACATAGCACATTTATTGTCTCAATCAGTCAAGCAAGATTAGTAAACATAGAATATATATAACAAAAAAGTAAGGTGGCCAAAATGCCTGGCGCAGTCTGATTAATTACAATCATGTAAAGGAACTAAATATCCAAATTTACGGCTAACAAGTACTAGTGACTAAATGCCCAAAAGACTAAAATGCACAATAATGAGTAGTGATAAAAAAACCCACTCATTTTTCTCAGTAGTCATCCGCCTAGTGTGCGCCATGGTTCAGGAGGAAGTACGGGTGCTAGCTCTATACGTGGCCATGCAAAACCAGTAGGGTTAGACCCCAAATAGCAAGTACCACAAAAGAAGCATGAATGAAGAAATAAAACTAGGTTATGAAATAGATACAGTATAGTTCTGTCTCGTAGTTTTATTTTATAGCCTATCATGCCACAATAATCTAACCCTACAACCAAACAAGGACAATGGTTAGACCATCGCACCATGATAGTCCATATCCCTATACTATTTGACAACAGATGTAATACATAAACAAGCTCAGATACATAATCGACCAATCATTTATACGGCTTACTAGATGGAGTCCGGGTTATCCCAAAGATATTATGCATATAGGAATCCTCAGATCGAACCAGGCACTAGCAGGGTTAGCCGAGCCATAAATCGTCGTATAGCACGTATTATTGCGTACCGGTCCCTCATAAGGCCACCGTGCTAAGATCGCATAGAACACATAGTATAGTATAATAGTCGGATATTGCTATCCACTAATGAGGACTTAAATAATATCCATAGGGACTACCCTGTACACCCTAATTCAGATGACTGGAGGTGGCTAGTTAAGCATGATCTCGAGATTTCATTCTCTCCCAATGCTCTACAAGTTTATTTACCTAGTTAACCCTATTGTTAACTGGAATCACATGGCATGGTCTCATGGTATTCCCCTTATATGACGTACTATAATACGACCATGCTAGATACGAATCCACTTGTCACTTTACAATTTAACTTGGATACCCCAGGATGTAACAATCAACAGATTCTAGCCACGCTTGGTTATTGACCAACTATCATATCCTTGCTAGAGGAATTTATTACATCACATGTCGCTTAGCATGTAGGCACACCTCGGTGTGAAATATGTAATATAATCACGTAGAAACACTTAGCACGTAGGAACATATAGCACGTAGTAAGTGTATCAGTACAGATACCAATAATCGAGTCAAGTTACCAATTATTGGTAAATCATATGAGTTCTAGCATATTGTAATACGTCGGTCGAGTCAGGCACATATGTAGTCATAGTCACTTGGCCGCATGGTCAATCTCTATTCATAGTCGGGTCAAGCATATAGTCTGGTTCAACACATGGTTACTCAGTTCTCATGCATTCCAATCATCAATCTCACACTTAGAATCACAAAAATCCAATAAAGCATCAAACCAAGAAAAATCAACAAATTATGCACAGAAGGCCTCATAGGGTCAGGGTCGCATATGACAGGTGCCATATAGGGTGTCAGGCCTCATAGGAAGTCGGGCCACATAGCCTCATAGGTCACATAGCCGCGTAGCCTTATGAGCTCAGACCTTATGGCCACATAAGTTCAGGCCGCATGGTCTCGTAAGTTCAGGCCGCATGGCCGCATAAGTTTAGACTACATGGTCGCATGAATCGGGTAGCATGTTCGCGTACGCTTAGACCGCTTGGCCGCATGGTCACATGGTCGCTGACCGCAGAGGTCGCATGAGTCTACTTGACACATATGGGTCAAGACCGCATGGATCTCTCAGCCGCATGGAACTTTGTCTTATCCAGGAAACAAGTTCAGCCATGGCAAAAACTCCAAAAACTAAAAATTTGTTTTCTTTATTAAAATTTTATTTCAACTCTGAATCAAGTGAACCAAAAGCCAAAATGCTCGAAATGAAGGGCTCCACCCATCCCAAAAACTATTTTTTCGAAAATACTATGTTTTAGTATATTAAAACCCCAGAAAATGAAGGAACTCATAAAAAATTCTAAACTTCAAATGTAGATATACTCAAATCTACCCATTAAAATTGAAAACTTTCAATACTAAAAGGGTTTAGAATCATAATGCATACATATTATACTAATAAAATGCAAAGAAAGAGCAAGAATCGAAAATCAAGAAATTTTTCCATGTGGTGCAAGGTATATTTGCCTAAATGAAGGAAGAAGAGGGAATGGAGAGAATGAGGGAAGATAGAGAAATATGTTAGATTTTATCTTTAGGTTTGCGGTTTAGACCATGGGTTTAACTCATAAATGAACCAACCCAACAATTAAACCTTGGGTCTAATTGAACCAAAGAACGAGTCCAGTCTCCATGCATCCAACCTAATTATCATATAAGCAAGAAATACTCTAAGCAGGAAATAAATACAAGAAAAAAATAAATATATCCCAAAATATATATTTTGGGAACGGGGAGTGACAGATGAACCCGGGTGAGGGGCATGTATTATGATCCAATGTCCTACAATCCTAGCTCTTCCTATATAAGCAATCCCATTCTCTTTCCTCCAATTTTCTTTTCCTTTTATTTCTTTATTTTTTCCAGCAGAGAGCAGCAACCAAGCTTGGTCTTGGCCGTGGATAACCTTGGTAGTGTTGGTATTAGGCTAGAATTTGACCGTAGATAAGTACATCTTGCTAACTGAAGGAACAACCTTGGATCTTGCTTTGATTCTTAGTATAGCTTGTTTTAATCATTTGATCGATTTTATTTTTGGGTAACACTTAGAACTAGTCTCATTAATGATTTTATTTTTCTTGAATTGGATTGCTCATGGAGCCCGAGAACAACAAGTCGAAGAATTCAAAGTTGGCCTGAGAATGCATACAAAAAGTACACAGGGAACCCTTGTCGCATAAAACGAAGTTCCAGTGAGCACACATGTGTGTGTTTCATAAATTCCTTAGAAAGTACGCTAAGATATGTTGAGTACTCTGGGCGCACTTCTCTACTCCTACGTACGTTTTATACTATGGTAATTCTTTCAAAAGTATGCCAATCCTACTTGGCACACTTTTGAATGGGTATGCAAGTCATCAAGAATGAACGCCACTGTTTAAATAGCCAAGTTGATGTACTTTATAGATATTGCAGAGTTGGCGTACTTTGGTGAACTTTCCTTACCGGCGCACTTTGTCCCTTTTGGAGAATGGCACACTTTGCTGTGTGGCGCACTATTTGGCATTCTCTAGAGATGGCATATTTTGTAGCCCTTCGTAATTACTTTATGACTAAGTAATAACTTCTGACCATTCTCGAGAATTATGTTCTCGACTGTAGGGTCGTCTCCACTACTTGGTATGCCTTGGAACTTGTGTTTATCTTTTAGTAGACCTTCCTGCGCTTGTTTGTGCGCCAAGCCTCACTACTACCATACTTGATGAAAGTGTGCCAAGGTCATAGCTTGGATACTTTTATTTTTGCGCCAATAATAGATTTATGCGCCAAGCTCCTAGCCCTCACACTTCTGTCATTGTGCACCAAGATCCTAGAAGTGCACTTTAGTATGAATTATGTGCCACCTTTTGCTCGGAACACTTTTGTATCAATGTGTGCCATAACTGTCCGAATTAGTGATTTGTGCCCCAAAACTGTTTTGGCCATTTGTGTGTTAATACTCGTTTTGGCTATTTGTGCGCCAATAGTGGTTTTAGCCTATTATGTATGGATGTTATTTTCTTGCCTGATTTTATGCGCCAACCCTAAATTATTGATTTTTTTACCTATATGCCAGTATTCTCTTTAATATGCTTAACTCTTGATAATTCTCTGGTTCTCTTTTATCCCTTTATTTTAGTAAATCTTGGTTATTTCTTGAATATGACATTCTTGATATTGATCTTGATTTCCTGACATGATCTAGTGATTGTACACTATATATGAACTCATAAATCCTGATAATGTATTGATAATCCTGACACTGTACTGATAATCTTAATATTGTACTGATAATCCTGACACTTTACTGATAATCCTGATACTGTACTAATAACCCTGATACTCCTGATCCTGATAATCCGGATAGTGACTCGAAGTAGCGCATGTCATGACCCGCACCCGGTATAGGGGCACGAGTGGTGAACAACGTCCATCCTACACCATAGCATCGGCGGTAGAACGCTGTTTGGTAAACTATCTATCTAGCAATAAAGATATAATAATACCACCAATGAAATATAAATACTCAATCACAGATCTATAAGATGGAATAATCGTACGAATATAATATAAAGAACTGAAGAGTCAAACACAACTCACGAGACAAAGTAATAACCAATGAATCATCTAATAATAAGAATACTAATAACAAAGCTGGAGACAAATCTAGTAAAAATAAATCTATCTACTGAGCTACGGGTGCTAGGTCGTCTGTCTCAACCGGGATGAGAACCTCCTGAGCCAAGGTCTCTGGATCTAAGCCAACTATGTCTCGAGGCCCGTAGTGAGTGGGATACCACTCCTTAGTGTCATCTGGAAAAAGTATATCCAGTTAGGAAAGAAATAAAGTAATCTCTAATAGCAATTTCAATGAATAATATAAACTATGTAACAATAAATAGAGCGAATATATAAGATGTAATATACAGGTACAAGAGATATGCATTATAGGAATACTGAAATTAAATACAAGAATGAGCATCAAGAATATGAGCAAAAAATACTACTACTAGTACTACTACTATGTGAGTGAGTACCAGCTTCAATATATTATCGGCTTGGGAACTTGTACAAGGATTTGGGCCGGGTTAATCATACGTGCGGTGTATGATCAATACTCATAAGGAACAAGACATGCACAAGGAGGTTATGATCACATATCTACACTAACACTCCCCGTCCTGACTGGTATAGTGGATCCAACCATGGTATGTTATGACACGGGATTCACTGGGTAGGTAGCTAGTCTCCCTAAGAATCAATATTTGTACATATACAAAAAATAAGGAACAAGGCTTGCATAAGATACACCATAAATAACAAAGAATAATATATCATGACGAGATCCGGATATACCAATCCGTATAACCATCGTGTCAAGAATTCAAGGATATCTACACTAAATATAAGAAACATAGGGGATATCATAAATGAGAAACTATCAGAGAGTGTACTTGCCTGGAATCCGATGAACAATATCAAAGATGTCCGAAACGGTACTTCAGAGACCTAAATATAAAATATTACATCAATACAAGGTTTTGGAAAGTCAAACTAGTCAAATTCTAGGTCGTAAAGCCATTTCTAAGTCAAAATAGTCAAACTAGGTAAACTTTAGTTCAAACTAGTCAAATTTGGTCAAATTAGCTATTTCTAGGTTGTATGAGTCAACCTCTAGAATATTGGATCCATACACTATGTATCTAGGCTATACTAACTATGCTAGAAAACTAGAGTATCGACACGATTCTCTATCATAAGATACGTAAATTATACCTATATAAAATATTCTATAAGTTGTACAACTATACCACATACTAGTATTCCTAGCTAAACTAATACTAAGTGGGTACCTTGGCTTTGAGCCAACATGGTATCACTCTAGCTACCCTCATCTTGATACTCATACCCAATACCTTGAGTATAAACCAAATACCTAACAATTACCTTGGTATCACAAGGTAATACTAGAACCAACATTAACTAAACTAATACTTATGCTAACTAGTGTGTGTATATATATATATATATATATATATATATATATATATATATATATATATATATATATATATATATATATATATATATACTTACTCATATACAAATAACTAACTTACTACTTACAAAACTCTAACAATTGGCATTTACTCCCATCCTTGCTATACTCAGACCTGGGAACAACATCCCTACTTGTTGCTGCTGCTATATATTGCTGCTGCTGCTATGCATTATTGTGGCTGCTGCTGCTGCTGCTTCACGTTGCTACTGCTGTAGCTACGTACTGCTGCTGCTGCTATGCACTGCAGTAGTTCAACACCCCCTCCTAGTACATATATAAATATATAACATACCCTCACATCAACTGATACTAGGATACGAAGCATACAATTGACAGTGTCCCCCCCAGCAGAACACTTAACCAAGTATGAGACTAAAACATATATCGAACTAGACACTAATGTATATATACTAATTATACACACACATACACACACACACACAACCTCATACTCAATATATGAATCAAAACAATAACATATATATATATATAAATATACTACACTCTAGTATCAATAATATATGGACAAAATTCATATATATATATATATACCTACTCTCCATATGACAACCAACACACTCAAATGAGTGTGTTGGTTGTCATATGGAGAGTAGGTATATATATATATATATATATATATATATATATATATATATATATATATATATATATATATATATAACAACTACAAATACAATGCGCTAATAGCTATAACCAAGGTAAATTAAATTAGATTGCAAAGTATCAAACATGTGGACTGTAACGCACCCATATCACACTCAATCTATGATACGCTTACGATACAAATCCACCACACCACCAAACGTATCCTGAAGTACACAAGCAAGTCTAAAATCACAATTAGAAGCAACACGAAGAGCTAGCTACTCAACTACGTGCTCGTGTCAAAATATGACATGCTTAAACCTCCGTGTTGGAAGAAAACCCCCAAATCAATCCGTATCGCCAAATTATCGTGATACGGCCTACACATATCCAATTTTGGATACGATACTAGTCTCATACAATCAAACAAATATCAATTTGATCTAATTGACCTATTGACAAACACATGATGTGCCAATCTTAAAATTTTCCCAAAATTGGCACAAAATATACCATAACTTCCTCCATAGGCCTCCTATGAACCTAATTTCACTTTCTATGGGTAGCCTTAGTATATGGGAGGATTTCTAATAATTAAACTACATATTTAGAGTCTAATTAGAGAGAGAAATTAGAATTGTACCTATTGGGAGATGGATTCCCAATGCTAGTCTCCAAATGAGTGTCAAGAACCTTTAACTTGTGCTTCTTCCTTCTCCTTGTAGATCCTTGCCTCCTCCTTATTTAAATACCCTCCAATGGTGAGTAAAAAAGAAATTGAAAAGGAATTTGGGTAGGGATTGGTGTAGGGATGAAGGAATTTGGATAGGAAAAATTTTAGATCTAGAATTAAAATGAATGGATGAAGAGAGAGAGAGAGAGAGAGAGAGAGAGAGAGAGAGAGAGAGTATCTCTCCTCCCCCCTATGGCCGGCCTTGCCCCTTTCTCCAAGACACTATGAAAATTCCACAATATCCCTTGGAGCTAGTTATGAATGAATTAATTAAAGAAGGAATGTTCTAATCTAATTGGTTTAACTAATTAAGTCATCCTCCTAATGAGTGGGTAACTATTGGGCTTGTTTATTGGGTTCAATCTAACTAGAATTAATGTTGGTCCATAGTTTAGTCTAATCTAGTTAGGTCCACTAACACAAATTCAAAATAAAATCTAACATCTAATAATAATTAAATAATACAATAAATAAATATTCAATAAGCATATAAATTAATTATAAAATAACCGAAAATATCCTTCCTAGAAAATATGGTAGTTATAAAGTCTACCCCCTTAAAATAATTTTGTCCTCAAAATTCAAAAATAAAACTACCCCCCAAAAAAATAAAAATGAATCAGAAAAGAACATACCTCAAGGTACAAACAGATATGGGTAACGCTCTCGTATTTTATCCTCCCTCTCCCAGGTAGACTCACCCGAAGAGTGATGTCTCAATGCGACACATACCAAGGGAATAGTCTGGTTCCTCAGTACCTTATCTCTCTGATCCTGAATCTCAATTGGCTGCTTTAGATAGCTAAGAGCAGGGCCCACCTTTATGTCACGCCCCAGTCCCAAAATGTCAGGAACTAGGCCACGTGTCACTGGCCAGCTGACACGTCACTAAGGGCTTAATCCACTTTGATGGACCCAAAGGGACGTGCTACGCTGTCCTAAAATACTACAAGTATAGAACAGGTAAAACTATCTCATCCACAACAAAATATCAGAAAAGCAAGTGCTGAAATATATATATATATATAACTGAGTCTGATACAGTACACAACTGGTGAGAATACAAGCCTACTACAAATACTGATAATAGCGCAGAAAAATCAGATAGACTAAGCAATGTCTATCTGATCAAAACATCTCCATCTCTAGGTAGCAGCATCTAGGGTCAAGCCTACTCTGAGGGTAACTCCTCGAGCTCCTCCTCGGTAGCACATCTGGCCTCCTGATCAGGCCCGTACACTGTGGGGTAGAAAGCCTCATCTAGATCTGGCAAGGACCAGGTCCTCAGTGGGACGTAACAAGATACAGAAAATTGACATGCCATGTAATGTAAATACTGAATAAAGAAATAAAATAAATACAGGGTGCTAACCATACTAAGTGAAAATATAAGTAAAGATCCAGTAGTACGCATGGGAATGTGTGGTTAGACATACGCTGACGTAATTCATCAATCGTGGCGACTGGCTAGTATAGGTGTCGTATGCCCCCGACTCAGGGAACTCTGCAATCGACCATCTCCAAGGAGCATGGTGCGAAGGTATAGAACATTTGTGGAGGGGGTGTCCCATACGTCAACTAGTTATCTTTCCCATCCCAATGAAACTAAATGTCAAGTCGTACATTTCCTGAGTTATTCTAATCCGTGATGCGGGTCACACGTACTGGTAGCTAACCAAATACGCAGCTCACATCCATATATGTAAATGCAACCATGTTGCGTGTTCTCGTGATAGGGTCTAGGAGAATATATTAGGACATTCTCTCAGCTGTTGGAGAGTCTGTAATATCATGTCAACATAACAGTTGACTGTACCCAAGGCAGTCTCGGGTGATCATGGTATATGAATTTTCAGAACAAAGTAGATATCAATAATTTAATTTAAACAATACTTGGCAAGGTATACTTGCCTACTCCCTGATAGTGTTGAAACCCTGATTTTACAGTCAGTTGTGAAGGTGCTGGTGACAGGGGGTCACTGGCAGTGCTGAAGTTGATTTCTGTTAAAATAGACAGGGTTCGTGAATATCCAGGCTGTAATACAAAACATATTTATATACATAATATATAGTATAGATATATATATAGTAGGCATAGATATAATATATATAATAGTATATATATATATAGAACAGATAAATGCAGGCAATAATATATAGTAGCAGGGTATATCCACTGCGATAAATAATATAGTATTTATCAGGGTGTATCCTCTGATATATATAATATAAATAAATTGAATTGACAGGACAGTAATTAAATACATATATAATATCAGGGTCTATATGTGACCACTGTTAATAATTAATTATATATTTATAGATAGGCTGTAATATAAAACATAGTATATAATATGATAAATGACATTTCAAGAATTAAAATATAATATATATAATTAAGCTGTATTATCCAGCTGGTATATAGTATATATAATATATAGATAAAGACATTGCAGAAATATAAATTTACATATTTATAATAAGCTGTATTATCCAGCTGAATAATAATATATATAAATAATATATATATAGATAATATATATAGATAGTGCAGGAAATTAAATGCAGAAAAATAAAAGGAAAAAAATGCATAGATAGTATTTATATAATAGCTTATTATATATACATATCATATAGTAATTTACATAATATAATATAGTATGTAAATATACATATATATATAGACATATACCTATATACATATATAAATATATATATGTATAGAATATATATAGATATACATATATAATATATATACAGTATAATATAATACATATATATAATTATACATATAAATACAAAAAAAATGCTGAAAATATAAATACAATATATATACTGTATAATTACAGTATTATTATATAATATTACATATACTACTTATATATTAATATATATATATATATATATTAATATATATATTAATATATACATATATACATATATATATATACACATAGACATGTATTAGGAATTATCTATGTATTTTTGTATAGTATAGGTATATTATACCTTACAGGTGGCAGGAGGGGTCCCACGCGGTGTCGCCGGCGGAAGGACGGCAGCGGAGCTGGCCGGAGGCTGCCGGAGGAGCAGCAACAGTAGCAGTGGCTACTGACAACAGCAGCAGCAGCAGCAACTTGCGGGGGCGCTGGCCGGCGGAGGAGCGGCGGAGGAGCGGCGGAGGTGGCCGGGAAGGCGGCGGGTTCGGGAGAGGGGAGGGTGGCGGTGAAGTTGGTGGTGGTGGCGGAGGTGCACGGCGGTGGTGGTGGCGGCTAGAGGCGTCGGGGAGAGGAGTAGCAGCAGCTAAGGTTAGGGGGGGTGGCTGCTGCGGGGGCTAGGGCGGCCGGAGGTGGCGTCGTGGGGAGGCGAGGTGGTGGTGGTAGGTAGAGGAGGTCGGGGCGAAGGGTTTGGGTAGGGTGGCGGTGGTCGGCGACGGCCGGAGGCGGCGGGGGAAGTGAATGGGAGTGGTGGTGGTGCTGTGAAGGTGGTGGTCGGGATGGTGCTGTGGAGGCTGGCCACGGCGGAGCGGCCGGCCGGAGGTGGGTGGCAGTGGTCGGAGGGAAGGGGAGGGGAGTGGCGACAGGTTCGGCGGCGGTCCGGTGGGCGGAGGGTGGCCGTGGTGGTGGTGGGATGGGTTTGAATGGAGGGAATACTAGGGTTTATATAGGGTTTTGCCTAATGGCATTTTCGTAATTAAGTAGAACTTTAGGGGCATTTTGGTAATTTGATATTTTGGAGATATTTCCAGCAGATTTTTCTGGAAATTATGGTGGATCCCACCCACCTATGGTCTAGCCAATAGGATTAGGCCACCTAGCATGCAATTTTGCATAAAAACCCTAACTTTTCAATAATTGCATAAATGCATAAAATTTGTATTTTGCGTAATTTCGCAATTTACCAAATTTCAAATACTGATTTCCCGAAATTCTAAATTGTATAGAAATGAGGGAAAATAGCTGGGGGAAAATATTTTGGACAGTGTGGAGTGAGTCTGGGTAGAGGCAGGGTCTGATATTGCAGGTGATACAGTCATCGTATTTATTATTTAATAAATACTGCGCACGGTGTTCACTAATTATTTTGAGGCTGTTAGGGTCATAATTTTTCTACGGTGTCAAAACGATAATTGAAGTATAATTAGAGTAGAATATTATCGTATTTTTTGGTTGGGCAATCAGGTGCCTACTGGTCCTCAAATCTCTAAGGGTACAGAGATAGATAAAGAGCAGAAAATTAAATAGGAAATAATTACATACGTTTGTAACGATATTTGTGCGACTAAAACGAAGCATCAAACGAGGTTTCTGGAAGTTGCACAAAATACAGAAAAAGTAGTCTAACAAGTCTAGGGCAGGTATGTAAAATTTGTTTAGGGTTAACTGCTAGTGTGATGCCCTAATTAATTGTGTAATAAACAAGTGCACAATCAGCAGAATATATAATAAATAAATTTTTCAAAAAGTTGTCATAATTCTAATTAGTCTAAACTAATCCTAATTTACTGAAATCTGGTCGAGGGAGTTTACACTTTATCTCCGAGTTATCCAATATGTGACTAGGATCTGCCACGTACCGTCTCAACTGTGACACATAAAACATATTGTGCACTCCCTCTAATACAGGTGGCAAGTCTAGTCTATAAGCAACTACACCGACCCTCTCGAGAATAGTGAAGGGTCCGATGAATCACGGACTAAGTTTCTCGCCTTCACCGAAATGAATCGTACCTCGTGTTGAAGAAATTCTCAGAAACACCAGACCACCAACCTAGAAAAAATATAACCTTAAGAACTTAATCTATAACAAACAACTAATATGAACGCAAAAAAAAAAAAAAAAAAATCTATACCTCAAACTCCAATGGTCTCCGGTGGCTATCAGCCCAATACCGTTGTCTGTCATGCGCCACTCGAAGTCTGTCTCTAATAAACTTAACCTTCTCCGCTGCATCCACAACCATCTCTGGCCTTAGCAAAGCTCTCTCTCCAATATCATCCAATGACAAAGGAGAACAAAATCTCTAACCGTACATAGACTCAAATGGTGACATCTCTATACTAGCCTGGAAGCTGTTGTTCTAAGCAAACTCTACCAAATAAAGATGGTCCTCCCAAGATCCCCCAAAATCTAGTACATATGTATGCAGCATATTCTCGTGAGTCTGAATGGTCATCTCTGACTGCCCATCTGTCTAGGGATGATATGCAGTACTGAACTTGAGCTGGGTGCCCAAAGTCGACTGCAAACTCCTCCAGAAATGAGAAATAAAATGACTATCCAGATTCGAGACTATGCTAACGGGAACCCCAGGTATCCTGACGATCTGACTCACATATATCTCTGCCAGCTTCTCCGTAGACAATCCCACATTGAAAGGCAAAAAATAGGCCGACTTGGTCAACCTGTTAACGATGACCCAAATCACGTCTTTCCCTCATAGAGATCGTGGAAGTTCGAACACAAAATCTATAGTATTGTGCTCCCACTTCTACTCTGGAATGGATAATGGCTGAAGTAATCCATCTGGCCTCTGCCTCTCGACTTTTACCTGCTGGCACACTAAGCATCTGGATACAAACTGTACCACCTCACTCTTCATGCCATACCACCACACACTCTCTCGCATATCCCGATACATCTTGTTGGCCCCTGGATGCATAGAATACTGAGAGCGATACGCTTCTTGCAATACCTCCTCACGCAGCTCCCCACTAGGCACACATAATCTAGCACCATGCCGCAAAGAACCATCCTCAGCAATGGTGAAATCATCCTCCAATCCTACTCTCACCTTAGCTCTGATGCTCCTCAGAGATACATCCTCATACTAGGCTGGCTTGATCCTGTCTATCAACTCTGAGCGTATCTGCAACCCCCACATCTGCATAGCAAAACCAGGGACTAATACCTTAATGCCAAAGTTTTCCAGATCCTCCAACAAATTTTAATCCTGCGTCAAAAATATTGTTACTGGATACCTACTCAAGGCATCGACAACTATATTGGCTTTCCAGGATGATACTGTAAAGATATATCAAAATCTTTTATCAATTCTAGCCACCAATGCTGCCTCATGTTCAATTCCTTCTAAGTGAAAACGTACTTTAAGCTCTTGTTGTCTGTGAAGATCTCCACACTCTCTCCGTACAAATAGTATTTTCACAACTTCAAGGCAAAGATGACTGCTACCAACTCCAAATGATGGGTAAGATCGTTCTTCTTATGAGGACACAACTGTTCGGATGCATAGGCAATCACTTTTTCATTATGTTGAAGAACACAACCCAACCCTTTCTCCGATGAATCATTATAAATAGTGAAACCTCCTGACCCTAATGGCAACGTCAAAATAGGAACAGACGCCAACTTTGTCTTCAATTCCTCAAAAGTAGTCTAGCACTCCTCTGTCCAAATAATCTCTGCATCCTTCATGGTGAGTCTAGTCTGTAAACCCTCTCATTTATTTCTATAGATAGCCTGGTATGGGATAGAAAATTTTGGTTTAGCAGCAGATGATTGAGGTTTAGAGTAGGGTTGTAGATATCTGTTTATTTTTTTAATTTAAACCCTCGGTGCACACTACCGTTGTTGAAATATTCGGAGCCCAACATCAGCCCACAATTTTCAACAGAGTGTTGCACTCTTGACTTGACATGCCAATTTAGGCGCTGGACTTTTCCGTCCCCTAAAATCAAATTCTTTTTGCCCTAAATTAATTGCACAACTTCCCGTATCCAAAATCCCATATTTAATCCCGTGTCGGACACCTGTATCGTTACCATCAATTTCGAGACACCAAATTAACCCGTTGAGCTTGACCAACTAAAGGGTCCAAGACTACACCATTCTTGACCTTTGAGTCACTCCCAAATTGAGACCCCAGGTGCCCCATTTAATTAAAAAGCACGGGACACATTTATTCTAATTAAATTGGGGATACCAACTTTGACTAATCATATTTTAATCCCTATTTAATTCCAATGCCCATTTAATTAAGCCCATACAAAATACCCAACATTCTCTCACCCTACAAAATACCAAACACCAATTCTTCCACAATTTTTCCATTATTTCATGTGTTTGTGCAAATACCCAAACTTAAGGGGCTAAATTGTAAATATTGTGACATGTGGCACACCCTCATTGGTCAAAGCCAAATGAAGGATTCATCCCTCTTCCTTGACCGGTCAAGCCCTCTCCCCCTCTCATTTGCATGAAGAAATAAATCTCTACATGTGAAATCTCCACCACCCATTTGAATTGGGCCAATCCCTACCATCCAATCCTCACACCCCTCCCTATATAATGTCACCATTACTACACACAACCCCATGCCGGCCCTAATCCCCAAAACCTAGGGAACCCCACCCCCTCTCTCTCCTCCCTCCATACACTCACAGCCGAATTCAATGCTTCTTCCCTTCTTCTTCTTCTTCCTTTCTTCTTCTTTTTTCTCATTCTTCTTCCTCTCTCTCCCTCTCACACATAAAACCCTAGATTTCTCTTCCTCGGAATCTAGGGTTTATTGACCTCTCAATCAATGGCGGACGAGAGCCACTTGAAGAATAGGGTCTCCGACAAGCTCATGTCGCTGACGGGCTTCTCGAAGAACGTGCTCGTCTAGTACGTCATCGGCCTATCAAAGGAATCCTCTTCTCCGGGGGACCTCATGGACCGACTCGTAGACTACGGCCTCTCCTCATCGTTAGAGTCACGGTCGTTCGCGCAGGAGCTGTTCGCCAAGGTCTCCCGGAAACAACCCGGCCGACCGAGCTCCCAACTCCGGCGAGTTTCCTCCTACAGCCGACTGCCACCCCAGTAACCTCCGCCCGCTGTCCAGAACAGAACCCGGCCAACTGCTACCCCGGCTACCCCTCGTCTCCGACGAGCACACCCGCCACCGCCGCCATCACCTTCTTCTCCGGCGAACTCCACTACGTCACCATCAACATCACCATCACCACTGCTACCACATTCCCTATATATGGCGAGCTTCACCCCATCCGTACTACCACTCCCCACCACACACCACCACTGCCAACCACAGCTCCGGTCAAGCCCTCGCTCCTCCTCTAGTCGAACACGACCTCCCCCTCACGGCTGCCCCGACCTCCATCCAACCGGCCATCCACAGTTCTCCGGCCAGCAACCACCTCGCCGAGGTGAACGACTTCCCCCCCTCTCTATATCTTTATATTTTGTTATGTATAATTTTATTGTAATGCTAATGAAATCTTGTATTTTAATGATGTGTGTTTAGGGTTACTGTAGTGTTTAGGGTATACCTACATAAGTATTTTAAAATAAAATTAATGGATATACATCAAGTTAGGGTTTAAGAAATATTTGATCTTTGTTTGGGGTTATATTCGTATTAGGAATTTTGAGGAAATTGCATGGTTAGTAAATAAGGTTCATAAATGCTAGGTTTAAGATGTTAGGGTTTTTTAATTAATATATGCATTTTTGATTTAATGTTGTTGTGCATGCATTTAAACAATTGAGAAAGGATGGTGATATTAACACATTGATTATTACCAAGGCGCAGATTTAATTAATAAATGGTAGAGGGATATCGAACCTTGGGTAAATATTGGAAGTTGATGATAAAGTTGTTTGAGGACATAAAATATATATACGCATATTGGTCATTGTTGGTTTAGCTGTTGTAAACTATTGCCAAAAATTAGTATGATATTGAAATATTGATGGACATTGGGAGCAGGTGCTCGATCGTGAAATAGGTATAATATCAAATCATGAGACCGTGATTGAGGGTTGAGAATATTAATTATTTAATTAAACTTGAGAAGTCAATGTGCATGTTAACATCTGTGAACACTGAGGTGAATCTGAGGATTGATCATGGCTCAAAATACTGATAAACACTGTGATGAATGTAGTAGGATTGATGATAGTTGATGATATTGTGCAGATGATTAATTTGATTGAATATAACGTACCATTAGTCAACCTTGGTCAACCCTCTAGCGTCGTGTCACTTTTTGGTGAGCGTATAGAGATTTACACAGATCATAAAAGTCTGAAGTATGTCTACACACAGAAGGAGCTCAACATGAGACAGATGCGCTGGCTAGAGTTGATGACATATTATGATATAGAGTTGTAGTACCACCCTGGAAAGGCGAATGTAGTAGTAGATGCCTTAATCAGGAAGCCCATATCATACTTTTTGATAACTCAGCGCCAGTTGTTAGAGGATCTTCAGGAACTCAAGATTGAGATTGTATTGCCAGGCATGGATGGACAGATGGCCAGTCTCGAGGTTCAGTCTACATTGATTAAGAGGGTCAAGGCAGCCTTGCCTACGGATGCGAGATTTCGACGACTGCGAGAGAGGACAGAGGCCGACATGCAGACAGGACTCAGGATTCATGAAGGCGGAACATTGAGGTGTAGAGATCGCCTATACGTTCTGAGTGGCAAGCTACGCCAGGAGTGGATGACCGAGACTCATAGATTAATTTATTCTATTCATCCCGGGGGTACGAAGATGTACCGAGATTTGAGGCAACATTTCTGGTAGCATGGGATAAAGAGAGAGATTGCAAGATTCAAGGCGAGATATTTAGTCTGTCAGCAAGTCAAGGCTGAACATCAGAGGACTGTAGGACTATTGCAGCCGCTTTCCATTCCCGAGTGGAAGTGGGAACACATTACCATGGACTTCGTCACAGGGTTCCCGCGGAGCCCTAGCGGAAAGGATGCAGTTTGGGTTATTGTAGAAAATTTCCCAAGTCTGTACATTTCTTGCCCTTTAGAGTTGGGCAGTTCACGGAGATATTAGCTGACATGTATATGAGGCAGATAGTACGACTACATGGAGTACTTGTCAGCATTGTATTGGATCGTGATTCCAGATTCACGTCATATTTTTGGTGGAGTATGCAGGAGAGTCTAGGGACTCGTCTCAAGTTCAGCACTGCATATCATCCACAGACTGATGGCTAGTCAGAGCGCACGATACAAATACTAGAGGATATGTTGAGAGCATGCATGATCGATTTTGGAGGATCTTGGGAGGACCATATACACTTGGTGGAATTCTCCTACAATAACAGCTACCATGCTAGCATACAGATGGCACCTTATGAGGCACTGTACGACAGGAAGTGTAGGTCACCAGTATGTTGGAGTAACGTGGGAGAGCGTCAGATACTTGGTCCAGAGTTGGTGACACTGACAGTGGAGAAAGTCAAGCAGATTCAGAGCCACCTACGTGCAGCACAGGACAGACAGAAACATTGGGCAGATGCACACCACAGACCTTTGGAGTTCAAGGAAGGTGACCATATATTTTTGAAGATAACGTCTACTCGTGGTACCATCAGATTCGGAGGCAGAGACAAGCTGAGTCCGAGGTACATCGGACCTTTTAACATCTTGGAACGAGTTGGCCAAGTGGCTTATCATCTTGTATTTCCTCTATCATTAGAAGGAGTGCATGACGTATTTCACGTATCGCAGTTGAGGAGATACGTGGCAGACCCTAGCCACGTGCTTGATCATTCGGAGATTACAGTTGGGCCCAGTTTATCTTACGTAGAGCAGCCAGTGGAGATACTCGATCACAGTGAGAAGACTTTGAGAGGTCAGATTATTCGACTGGACAGAGTCGCATGGAAGCATCATTTGCTAGGCGAGTCTACCTGGGAGCGCGAGGATTCCATTCGACAGCGTTTCCCGTATTTATTTGAGGACCAAGGTACGAATTTACGTACCGTATTTGGTTACTAGTTTGCTTTTAAAATTCTCTTAGCTATTATCGTGCTTTACTTTTAATTTCGGGGACAAAATTTTTCTAAGTTGGGAAGGATGTAAACCCCTTCATTTATTTCTATAGATAGTCTGGTATGGGATAAAAAATTTTAGTTTAGCAGCAGATGATTGAGGTTTAGAGTAGGGTTGTAGATGTCTGTTTATTTTTTTAATTTAAACCCTCGGCGCACACTACCGTTGTTGAAATATTCGGAGCCCAACATCAGCCCACAATTTTCAACAGATTGTTGCACTCTTGACTTTACACGCCAATTTAGGCGCTGGACTTTTCTGTCCCTCAAAATTAAATCCTTTGTGCCCTAAATTAATTGCACAACTTCCCGTATCCAAAATCCCATATTTAATCCCGTGTCGGACACCTGTATCGTTACCATCAATTTTGAGACACCAACTTAACCCGTTGAGCCAGACCAACTAAAGGGTCCAAGACTGACTCCAAGCCTACACCATTCTTGACCTTTGAGTCACTCCCAAATTGAGACCCAGGTGCCCCATTTAATTAATAAGTACGGGACACATTTATTCTAATTAAATTGGGGATACCAACTTTGACTAATCCCATTTTAATCCCTATTTAATTCCAATGCCCATTTAATTAAGCCCATACAAAACACCCAACACTCCCTCACCCTACAAAACACCAAACACCAATTCTCCCATAATTTTTTTATTATTTCATGTGTTTGTGCAAATACCCAAACTTAAGGGGCTAAATTACAAATATTATGACATGTGGCACACCCTCATTGGTCAAAGCCAAATGAAGGAGCCATCCCTCTTTCTTGATCGGTCAAGCCCTCTACCCCTCTCATTTGCATGAAGAAATAAATCTCTTCATGTGAAATCTCTACCACCCATTTGAATTGGGCCAATCCCCACCATCCAATCCTCACACCCCTCCCTATATAATGTCACCAACAAAATACACAACCCCATGCCGGCCCTAATCCCCAAAACCTAGGGAACCCCACCCCCTCTCTCTCTCCTCCCTCTATACACTCACAGCCAAATTCAATGCTTCTTCCCTTCTTCTTCCTTTCTTATTCTTTTTTCTCATTCTTCTTCCTCTCTATCCCTCTCACACATAAAACCCTAGATTTCTCTTCCTCATAATCTAGGGTTTATTGACCTCTCAATCAATGGCGGACGAGAGCCACTTGAAGAATAGGGTCTCCGACAAGCTCATGTCGCTGACGGGCTTCTCGAAGAACGTGCTCGTCCAGTACGTCATCGGCCTATCAAAGGAATCCTCTTCTCTAGGGGACCTCATAGCCCGGCTTGTAGACTACGGCCTCTCCTCGTCGTTAGAGTCACGGTCGTTCGCGTAGGAGCTGTTCGCCAAGGTCTTGCGGAAACAACCCGGCCGACCGAGCTCCCAACTCCGGCGAGTTTCCTCCTACAGCCGACTGCCACCCCAGTAACCTCCGCCCGCTGTCTAGAACCGAACCCGGCCAACTGCTACCCCGGCTACCCCTTGTCTCCGGCGAGCACACCCACCACCGCCGCCATCACCTTCTTCTCCGGCGAACTCTACTACATCACCATCAACATCACCATCACCACTGCTACCACATTCCCTACTCCAGTTGATCATCCTACCTCCATTCTCTACTTCCCGCCACCATCGTCCACCTCAACCCCCACCGGCCAAGCCATGGTGCTCCGGCGAGCTTCACCCCATCCGCACTACTACTCCCTACCACCAGCACCACCACTGCCAACCACAGCTCCGGTCAAGCCCCCGCTCCTCCTTAAGTCGAACACGACCTCCCCCTCACGGCTGCCCCGACCTCCATCCAACCGGCCATCCACGGTTCTCCGGCCAGCAACCACCTCGCCGAGGTGAACGACTCCCCCCCTCTCTATATCTTTATATTTTGTTATGTGTAATTTTAGTGTAGTGCTAATGAAATATTATGTTTTAATGATGTGTATTTAGGGTTAATGTAGTGTTTAGGGTATACCTACATAAGTATTTTAAAATAAAATTAATGGATATACATCAAGTTAGGGTTTGAGAAATATTGGATCTTTGTTTGGGGTTATATTCGTATTGGGAATTTTGAGGAAATTGCATGGTTAGTAAATAAGGTTCATAAATGCTAGGTTTGAGATGGTAGGGGTTTTCAATTAATATATGCATTTTTGATTTAATGTTGTTGTACATGCATTTAAACGATTGAGAAAGGATGGTGATATTAACACATTGATTAATACCAAGGAGCAGATTTAATTAATAAATGGTAGAGGGATATCAAACCTTGGGTAAATATTAGAAGTTGATGATAAAGTTGTTTGAGGACATAAAATATATATACGCATATTGGTCATTGTTGGTTTAGATGTTGTAAACTATTGCCAAAAATTAGTATGATATTAAAATATTGATGGACATTGGGAGCAGGTGCTCGATCGTGAAATAGGTATAATATCAAATCATGAGACCGTGATTGAGGGTTGTAAATATTAATTATTTAATTGAACTTGAGAAGTCAATGTACATGTTAATATCTGTGAATACTGAGGTGAATCTGAGGATTGATTATGGCTCAAAATACTAATAAACACTGTGATGAATGTAGTAGGATTGAGGATAGTTGATGATATTATACAGATGATTAATTTGATTGAATGTAACGTACCATTAGTCAACCTTGGTGAACCCTCTAGAGACGCTGAGGAGAGAGAGACTTTATGCCAAGTTGAGCAAGTACGAGTTTCTTCTGGATCGTGTCGCTTTCCTTGGACATGTTATCTCAGGAGAGGGCATTTCAGTAGATCCGATGAAGATTTTATCAGTAGAGACATGGCCAACCCCTACCAATGTCTCAGAAGTGAGGAGTTTCCTAGGACTTGCCAGATATTACTGGAGGTTCGTGGAGAACTTCACGAAGATTACAGAATCGATGACCCGCTTGACCCGTAAGGAGCAAGGGTTCACTTGGACATAGGAGTGTTAGAAGGCATTTGACGAGCTGAAGAAGCGCCTGACTACAGCACCCATCTTGACCATACCTTCTGGACCTAAAGGATTCGTGATCTATAGCGATGCATCCGGGAAAGGATTAGGATTTATCTTGATGCAGCATGGAAAGGTTGTAGACTATGCTTCTAGACAGTTGAGGACACATGAGAAGAACTATCCCACTCACAACTTGGAGCTTGCAGCCATGATCTTTCTTTTGAAGCTTTGGAGGCACTACTTATATGGAGAAAGAGTGGAGATATTTACTGATCATAAGAGCCTGAAGTGTAGCGCCCCGTTCTCCCGGTGCGGAGAGCGCGGCTAAGAAACACAAGACGGTATCGTTCGATCGGGATAGATTGAATTAAGAACTCGTCCTCGTTATGGATTTGTTTCTTCGGAATCGATTCCCATATTCAGTGGACTGCGCCCCAAGGATCGGCTTAGCGGCAGAGTCAGGAGGGACCTCTCCGTTGCTATCTTTTATTGCCTCAGTTTTCGATATCGCTTGTTGCTTTCGTGCTTTGAGTTGGTTTTAGGATTTGCTTGTTTTCCTTGAACGGTTTCGATGGTTTCATTGTTTTCGTTCATTGAACTGCATTTCAATTCCGAGATTGGAAAGAGAGGAATAAGTATTAATCAAGCTGTTCGTGTACAGGTGAACGAGCAGTAGGCGGCTTGCGAGCGGAGTCGTGAAGCGCCTCTTTCCTTCTCTTTTCCTTCCAACCAAGTGAGTGGCTACCAACCCGATTAGCTAGCCCTGCTCCCAAGCTTCACAGCTAATAATCCGCACTCTCCTTTGCCCCGATCAAACGATACCAAGTAATAATAAAAGATACCAAGATAAAAGAGAATAGACTTGGTAATACTGCTTGTCAATCAAACTTGTGAACGAATACTTGTATGCATGCTTGTTCGTTTAGAATGTTCATTGTGTTTCAAGTTTAGTTAGAATGCATATCTCTATAAAAATATTGTTATGCATATGGAACACACTTTCTTTGCCATAGATGGATCATATAGACTATGCAAAGACTGTTGTGTATGGAACTTGTATCGTGCTGGAAATTATCTTGAAACGTGCATGGATTGATGGAAAACTTAACGAACGCTTCGATCACGGACAACTTGTGCACAAGGTTTTGGAGGTTTCGCGGACGGTCGCCAGGGCGCTGGGACCGATCCGATCCGGACGGAACATATGGATTAGTCAATTAGAATTGAGGAAGTAAACGGTATGTGGCGGGGCTCGCAACCTGCGTCGCATATCGTTTTCTATCCCGTGACTATAACCCGTCCCTCGTGGCACCACGCCAGTGATCTCAATGTATATTTAAACCTGTTGCATACTAACTTGTGTCTTCGTGGCAGGGAAGGCAAGGTAAGTATTGTGCAGGTAATTCAGACGGTCAGGTAAAATCCACCGAACGGTGGCACGTTCATTTCAGTAAATTCTATATGCTGCTTACTTGTAAATGAACTAAGGCAAGATAGAAACCCACAAATATGCATACTTCATTAAACAACGTGTTGATTGGTATAGTCAGGCTAGCTCGCCTTCACCAGCATGTTTCGATATGCTGACCCTCGTTGAAACAGGTTCTCCGCACCAAGGCGAACCGAGCGAGGAGCCGAAGTCGTCTATCCGATCCAGTCCAACTGTTGGCGCATCTTCATCGCGCCTCGAAGCCTTTTGAAGCCAGAAGCTGCAACTCTTCATACACAAATGCAGCTCCGTGGCAAAGCGATCCTCCAGCCTGGAGGTCTTTATCATTTTGAGTTTATAAAGGATGTAATGTACAGGACTGCTATCTCATTTTGAGTCAACCCTTTTGTAAGCCGTTCGGCACATTAGCTGACTCGTTCAGGAGTTTGTAATAGATGTTCATTATCAATAAAGAGAACTTTTCTATGTTTCAAATCTGTGTTTCAATTTATCTGCGTACTCTGAATATGTGCTTGCTATGCAAATCATTAAAGCCTTGTGCGGGCGCAACTCCAGGCCCGCACGGCGGTCACGACTCGGGGGACGCCTCGGGGCGTGACATAGTGGTATCAGAGCACAGATTCAAAGTTCCTTAGACTTCGTGCTGGAAAAGTTCCTTTAACGATCAAATTCCTATGCGAACTCTTGAACTCGCTAGGCCAAAATGAGATACGTTCATGCAATAAGTCCATAATACATTATGATCCTAATGTAATTTACCTTCTTTTGAAGGAATGGATCCAGCGCAATCTGCAGCGCAACCACTGAACGAAACACAAGAAAGCAGTTCGGGTACTTCGGGAAGCTCTCGGAGCCAACGAGGCATGTCTCAAGTCGACCCGCTTGAGCGGGTAATGCAAATATTAGAATCGCAACGACAACGAGATGATGCTCGCCAAGCCAAGCTCGAGAGTAATCTAGAGACCCGATTCTCAGTCCAACAGAAGCAGGTAGATGCCCTGCAACATATCGTTCAGACTTTGGCTGCCAACCATTCCGCCGCAACAGCAACGACTCCGGTGGGACAGCCCGTGCTTGAAGTAGAGACGCCACAAATTCCAAGGCCGAGGGACGTGACTGCCTTCAACTTGGGACACTTCAAGAAAGTCTGCAACACCCCGTTCAACGGGACTGAGGACCCAGTGGTAGCTCTAGATTGGCTAGCAGAACTAGAAGATCACTTCGCTCTGCTAGAGGTCCCCGAAGAGAAGCGCGTCTCCTGCGCGCAACTACAGCTCCGCCTCAACGCACACGATTGGTGGGACGTGCATCGACGATCTCTCCAACTTGATCACGGAGAGGAGGCGATCTCGTGGACGACCTTTTGTGCCACGTTCGAAGAGGAGTTTATACCCCCTCCAGTACAACGTAAAATGGAGAATAATTTCGTACAACTGAGGCAGGGCAGTTTGACAGTGAAGCAATACTCCGCCGAATTTAACCGACTCTCCAAATTTGCTAGGGCCTATTTACCTGATGCAGTGAGTCGAGCTAGAAGGTTTGAAGGTGGACTATGCCCTGCCATCTATTCGCACGTGGTCAATAATCAGTATGGAATAATGCGTGAAGTCATGAATCACGCCTTATCGCTCGAGCCACAGTATCCTTACGTTTCTACCAGCGCTGTGCATACATCCAGTCACAAATGCCATAGCAACGACGGAGGGAACAATGCTGCAAAGCGTCGAAACGACGGTGGTCAGCATAAAGGGAACCAGGAGAATGGACTATGCTTCTATTGTAAAAAGCTGGGGCACACCGCAAATAACTGCCATGTTAGAAAGGGTCTGTGCTTCAACTGTGGCGGTCCAGGCCACATATTTCGAGATTGTCCCCACCCCTCTAAAGTCCTGCCTCAACGCAATGTTCCTTAGAGGTAGGCTCTATTCCTAAGTTTCGGGACGAAACTTCCAATTGGTTGGGTAGGATGTAGCGCCCCGTTCTCCCGGTGCGGAGAGCGCGGCTAAGAAACACAAGACGGTATCGTTCGATCGGGATAGATTGAATTAAGAACTCGTCCTCGTTATGGATTTGTTTCTTCGGAATCGATTCCCATATTCAGTGGACTGCGCCCCAAGGATCGGCTTAGCGGCAGAGTCAGGAGGGACCTCTCCGCTGCTATCTTTTATTGCCTCGGTTTTCGATGTCGCGTGTTGCTTTCGTGCTTTGAGTTGGTTTTGGGATTTGCTTGTTTTTCTTGAACGGTTTCGATGGTTTCATTATTTTCGTACATTGAACTGCATTTCAATTCCGAGATTGGAAAGAGAGAAAGAAGTATTAATCAAGCTGTTCGTGTACAGGTGAACGAGCAGTAGGCAGCTTGCGAGCGGAGTCGTGAAGCGCCTCTTTCCTTCTCTTTTCCTTCCAACCAAGTGAGTGGCTACCAACCCGATTAGCTAGCCCTGCTCCCAAGCTTCACAGCTAATAATCCGCACTCTCCTTTGCCCCGATCAAACGATACCAAGTAATAATAAAAGATACCAAGATAAAAGAGAATAGACTTGGTAATACTGCTTGTCAATCAAACTTGTAAACGAATACTTGTATGCATGCTTGTTCGTTTGGAATGTTCATTGTGTTTCAAGTTTAGTTAGAATACATATCTCTATAAAAATATTGTTATGCATATGGAACACACTTTCTTTGCCATAGATGGATCATATAGACTATGCAAAGACTGGTGTGTATGGAACTTGTATCGTGCTGGAAATTATCTTGAAACGTGCATGGATTGATGGAAAACTTAACGAACGCTTCGATCACGGACAACTTGTGCACAAGGTTTTGGAGGTTTCGCGGACGGTCGCCAGGGCGCTGGGACCGATCCGATCCGGACGGAACATATGGATTAGTCAATTAGAATTGAGGAAGTAAACGACATGTGGCGGGGCTCGCAACCTGCGTCGCATATCGTTTTCTATCCCGTGACTATAACCCGTCCCTCGTGGCACCACGCCAGTGATCTCAATGTATATTTAAACCTGTTGCATACTAACTTGTGTCTTCGTGGCAGGGAAGGCAAGGTAAGTATTGTGCAGGTAATTCAGACGGTCAGGTAAAATCCACCGAACGGTGGCACGTTCATTTCAGTAAATTCTATATGCTGCTTACTTGTAAATAAACTAAGGCAAGATAGAAACCCACAAATATGCATGCTTCATTAAACAACGTATTGATTGGTATAGTCAGGCTAGCTCGCCTTCACCAGCATGTTTCGATATGCTGACCCTCGTTGAAACAGGTTCTCCGCACCAAGGCGAACCGAGCGAGGAGCCGAAGTCGTCTACCCGATCCAGTCCAACTGTTGGCGCATCTTCACCGCGCCTCGAAGCCTTTTGAAGCCAGAAGCTGCAACTCTTCATACACAAATGCAGCTCCGTGGCAAAGCGATCCTCCAGCCTGGAGGTCTTTATCATTTTGAGTTTATAAAGGATGTAATGTACAGGACTGCTATCTCATTTTGAGTCAACCCTTTTGTAAGCCGTTCGGCACATTAGCTGACTCGTTCAGGAGTTTGTAATAGATGTTCATTATCAATAAAGAGAACTTTTCTATGTTTCAAATCTGTGTTTCAATTTATCTGCGTACTCTGAATATGTGCTTGCTATGCAAATCATTAAAGCCTTGTGCGGGCGTAACTCCAGGCCCGCACGGCGGTCACGACTCGGGGGACGCCTCGGGGCGTGACATAGTGGTATCAGAGCACAGATTCAAAGTTCCTTAGACTTCGTGCTGGAAAAGTTCCTTTAACGATCAAATTCCTATGCGAACTCTTGAACTCGCTAGGCCAAAATAAGATACGTTCATGCAATAAGTCCATAATACATTATGATCCTAATATAATTTACCTTCTTTTGAAGGAATGGATCCAGCGCAATCTGCAGCGCAACCACTGAACGAAACACAAGAAAGCAGTTCGGGTACTTCGGGAAGCTCTCGGAGCCAACGAGGCATGTCTCAAGTCGACCCGCTTGAGCGGGTAATACAAATGTTAGAATCGCAACGACAACGAGATGATGCTCGCCAAGCCAAGCTCGAGAGTAATCTAGAGACCCGATTCTCAGTCCAACAGAAACAGGTAGATGCCCTGCAACATATCGTTCAGACTTTGGCTGCCAACCATTCCGCCGCAACAGCAACGACTCCGGTGGGACAGCCCGTGCTTGAAGTAGAGACGCCACAAATTCCAAGGCCGAGGGACGTGACTGCCTTCAACTTGGGACACTTCAAGAAAGTCTGCAACACCCCGTTCAACGGGACTGAGGACCCAGTGGTAGCTCTAGATTGGCTAGCAGAACTAGAAGATCACTTCGCTCTGCTAGAGGTCCCCGAAGAGAAGCGCGTCTCCTGCGCGCAACTACAGCTCCGCCTCAACGTACACGATTGGTGGGACGTGCATCGACGATCTCTCCAACTTGATCACGGAGAGGAGGCGATCTCGTGGACGACCTTTTGTGCCACGTTCGAAGAGGAGTTTATACCCCCTCCAGTACAACGTAAAATGGAGAATAATTTCGTGCAACTGAGGCAGGGCAGTTTGACAGTGAAGCAATACTCCGCCGAATTCAACCGACTCTCCAAATTCGCTAGGGCCTATTTACCTGATACAGCGAGTCGAGCTAGAAGGTTTGAAGGTGGACTATGCCCTGCCATCTATTCGCACGTGGTCAATAATCAGTATGGAACAATGCGTGAAGTCATGAATCACGCCTTATCGCTCGAGCCACAGTATCCTCACGTTTCTACCGGCGCTATGCATACATCCGGTCACAAATGCCATAGCAACGACGGAGGGAACAATGCTGCAAAGCGTCAAAATGACGGTGGTCAGCATAAAGGGAACCAGGAGAATGGACTATGCTTCTATTATAAAAAGCTGGGGCACACCGCAAATAACTGCCATGTTAGAAAGGGTCTGTGCTTCAACTATGGCGGTCCAGGCCACATATTTCGAGATTGTCCCCACCCCTCTAAAGTCCTACCTCAACGCAATGTTCCTTAGAGGTAGGCTCTATTCCTAAGTTTCGGGACGAAACTTCCAATTGGTTGGGTAGGATGTAGCGCCCCGTTCTCCCGGTGCGGAGAGCGCGGCTAAGAAACACAAGACGGTATCGTTCGATCGGGATAGATTGAATTAAGAACTCGTCCTCGTTATGGATTTGTTTCTTCGGAATCGATTCCCATATTCAGTGGACTGCGCCCCAAGGATCGGCTTAGCGGCAGAGTCAGGAGGGACCTCTCCGCTGCTATCTTTTATTGCCTCGGTTTTTGATGTCGCTTGTTGCTTTCGTGCTTTGAGTTGGTTTTGGGATTTGCTTGTTTTTCTTGAACGGTTTCGATGGTTTCATTGTTTTCGTTCATTGAACTGCATTTCAATTCCGAGATTGGAAAGAGAGGAAGAAGTATTAATCAAGCTGTTCGTGTACAGGTGAACGAGCAGTAGGCGGCTTGCGAGCGGAGTCGTGAAGCGCCTCTTTCCTTCTCTTTTTCTTCCAACCAAGTGAGTGGCTACCAACCCGATTAGCTAGCCCTGCTCCCAAGCTTCACAGCTAATAATCCGCACTCTCCTTTGCCCCGATCAAACGATACCAAGTAATAATAAAAGATACCAAGATAAAAGAGAATAGACTTGGTAATACTGCTTGTCAATCAAACTTGTGAACGAATACTTGTATGCATGCTTGTTCGTTTAGAATGTTCATTGTGTTTCAAGTTTAGTTAGAATGCATATCTCTATAAAAATATTGTTATGCATATGGAACACACTTTCTTTGCCATAGATGGATCATATAGACTATGCAAAGACTGTTGTGTATAGAACTTGTATCGTGCTGGAAATTATCTTAAAACGTGCATGGATTGATGGAAAACTTAACGAACGCTTCGATCACGGACAACTTGTGCACAAGGTTTTGGAGGTTTTGCGGACGGTCGCCAGGGCGCTGGGACCGATCCGATCCGGACGGAACATATGGATTAGTCAATTGGAATTGAGGAAGTAAACGACATGTGGCGGGGCTCGCAACCTGCGTCGTATATTGTTTTCTATCCCGTGACTATAACTCATCCCTCGTGGCACCACGCCAGTGATCTCAATGTATATTTAAACCTGTTGCATACTAACTTGTGTCTTCGTGGCAGGGAAGGCAAGGTAAGTATTGTGCAGGTAATTCAGACGGTCAGGTAAAATCTACCGAACGGTGGCACGTTCATTTCAGTAAATTCTATATGCTGCTTACTTGTAAATGAACTAAGGCAAGATAGAAACCCACAAATATGCATGCTTTATTAAATAATGTGTTGATTGGTATAGTCAGGCTAGCTCGCCTTCACCAGCATGTTTCGATATGCTGACCCTCGTTGAAACAGGTTCTCCGCACCAAGGCGAACCGAGCGAGGAGCCGAAGTCGTCTACCCGATCCAGTCCAACTGTTGGCGCATCTTCACCGCGCCTCGAAGCCTTTTGAAGCCAGAAGCTGCAACTCTTCATACACAAATGCAGCTCCGTGGCAAAGCGATCCTCCAGCTTGGAGGTCTTTATCATTTTGAGTTTATAAAGGATGTAATGTACAGGACTGCTATCTCATTTTGAGTCAACTCTTTTGTAAGCCGGTTGGCACATTAGCTGACTCGTTCAGGAGTTTGTAATAGATGTTCATTATCAATAAAGAGAACTTTTCTATGTTTCAAATCTGTGTTTTAATTTATCTGCGTACTCTGAATATGTGCTTGCTATGCAAATCATTAAAGCCATGTGCGGGCGCAACTCCAGGCCCGCACGGCGGTCATGACTCGGGGGACGCCTCAGGGTGTGACATGAAGTACGTCTACACCCAGAAGGACCTTAATCAGATACAGAGACGTTGGCTCGAGGTGATGACAGACTTCGAGATTGAGCTACACTACCACCCAGGAAAGGCCAACGTAGTAGCTGACGCGTTGAGCAGAAGACCCATGGCATTCTTCTTGACTACTCACCAACATCTATTAAGAGATCTAGAGCAGATGGGCATAGAGGTTGTTATGCCCGGAATAGACGGACAATTGACGAGTTTTCAGTTACAGTCAATATTAGTGGAGAGGATCAAGGATGCTTTGCCGACAGATGCCAGATTTTAGAGGCTTAGACAGAGGACAGAGGCTGGAATACAGACAGGACTGCGGATACACGAAGATGGAACTTTGAGATGAGAAGATCGTCTCTATGTTCCAAATGGAGAACTTCGTCAAGAGTTAATGACAGAAGCACACAGTTCAACCTATTCTATTCATCCAGGAGGCACGAAGATGTACAGAGACCTGAGACAGTACTACTGGTGGCATGGAATGAAGAGAGAGATAACACGCTTTGTGGCCAAGTGCCTGGTGTGTCAGCAAGTCAAGGCTGAGCATCAGAGATCTGCGGGATTGCTCCAACCGCTCCCTATACTAGAGTGGAAATGGGAGCACGTCACCATAGACTTTGTTACGGGCTTTCCGAGGAGTCCTAGTAGTCGCAATGCAGTATGGGTAATTGTGGGTAGACTCACCAAATCTGCACACTTTTTATCCTTCAGAGTGGGGCAATCTACAGAGGTCTTAGAATATATGTTCATGAGGGAGATTGTGCGACTGCATGGAGTGCCAGTTAGCATCGTATCTGACAGGGATACGAGGTTTACATCTTACTTTTGGCGGAGTATGCAAGAGAGTCTCGGTACCCGCCTAAAGTTTAGCACAGCATATCATCCACAAACAGATGGCCAGTCGGAGCACACCATTCAGACATTGGAAGACATGTTAAGAGCGTGCATGCTTGACTTCGGAGGATCATGGGAGGACCATTTGCACTTGGTCGAATTTTCTTACAACAACAGTTATCAGGCGAGCATCCAGATGGCTCCCTATGAAGCATTGTATGGAAGGAAGTGCCGTTCCCCAGTATGTTGGAGCGATATAGGCGAGAGACAGATCCTTAGCCCCGAGTTGGTTGTTCGTACAGTAGAGAAGGTAAAGAAGATTCAAGGACACCTACGAGCAGCACAGGACAGTCAGAAGCATTGGGCGAATACACATTGATGACCCTTAGAGTTCCAGGTTGGAGATCACGTATTTCTAAAGATCTCGCCTACTCGAGGGACTATCAGATTCGGAGGCAGACGAAAGCTGAGTCCGAGGTACATCGGACCATTCGATGTGTTAGAACGCATCAAAGAGGTTGCTTACAGATTAGCCTTGCCGCAGACTTTGGAAGGAGTCCATGACGTATTCCATATATCTCAGTTGAGGAGGTACATACCGGATCCGAGTCACATACTTGACCATTCAGAGATCACAGTTAGCCCGAGCTTATCATACCAAGTGGAGCCTATTGAGATTCTAGATAGGAGTGAGAAGGTACTGCGGGGTCAGACTATTTCCCTAGTTCGTATTACATGGAGGCATCATGCACCAGGCGAGTCGACCTAGGAGCGCGATGAGGATATTAGACAGCGCTATCCCCACCTCTTCGAAGGACTAGGTACGAATTAGCATTTTAAATTCATTCAGTAGTTCTTACCATGCGTATATTTTAATTTCGAGGATGAAATGCTCTAAGGAGGGTATATTGTAAACCCTCTCGACCAATTTAGGGTTTAATTTGGTTTAAGTGAGAGACTAGGGTTAATTTGGTTTTAATTAGGATTAGTGAACACAAATCGTAGATCATAATACGCCATACCGTAGCTGTGAGGTTTTGGAGCACTGCACTAGCAGTTACCCTCAAACTAATTAATTTCACACCCCTAGACATGCCAGATTACCATCTAACCTTGTGAGACTTTTTAGATACTGAATATTGGACTTCGTGTGAGCTAAAGAACATATGTTACAAATGTCGGGTATTTTTTTATTAAACCTAATTCGCCCTAATATCAGAGGCAACTGTTTGAAATCTAATTAAATTAAGGCCAATTCTACCTCAAACAAACCTAACCCAAGCCCACGCGTACCCTTCCAAGTGGACCAGCCCCGCCCCAAAGAATTCTGGCAGGCCCAAACCTCGAGGCCAGCCCACAAGTTCCATCACCTATATATTTATATGTATTCTTTCAATGGAAACCCTAAGGCTTAAAACACCATCTCCACCCCCATAAACCCTAGCAGATCCCTCTCTAACCGAGTATCCCCGCCCTTCCCAACCGGACCCCGTGGTCGGACCACCCCGTAGGCCACCATCCCTCAACCACCTTGCCGACTGTCACTGCTCCCCCGACACCAACCACCACCATCGACACCCTGCACCGCCCCGACTTTCAACATTAGCACCATCCCTACTATAGCCAACACGACCCCGACCGCTCTGAACCGCCCTAGCACCGCCAACCGCCCCTGACCAGCGGAGAACCACCTCCCCCGCGGTCGATAGTCACCTCGCGCCGCCTCGACCAGCAGCCGCAGCTGCCCAGAGCTGCTGCTGCTGCTGCGACCACCCGCAGTTGCTGCTATGAGCCGCTGCCGCCGCTGCCTTGCTCGCCAGCCGCTGACCGAAGCATCGCCACTCACCGAAGGACGACCACGCTGAGGAGACCTTTATCCAGCCTAATAGGTAAATACCTATATACTCCCCTCTCTCGTATCGTGTCCTTTTATAATCGTCGTGTCATCATGTCTAGCATCATAGTCCTGGACACAACCCTGAGTTTACGGACACGAGGATTATATTAACAAAAGATTTAATAATTATTTTACAACCAATAATTTACCTTAATAAAATGACCTGTGATTAAGACTTAAAATCCACCTGGAGGCGTAGACATTTACCTAGTGCATTTAACCTGGAAATTAGAGGACGAGTAATTCAACAAGGTGCGAAGTAAGTTCGTAAAACCGTGAACGTAGTAATTATCATCTTAAGACACACGTTGACCAAGGACAGAATATGTGTACATCCTAGCTACGTGCACATGTAACGCTGTCTTCGACCAACCATGAACTTGAGACAGTTTCTAAGAGCAACGTAGTGTCTACACATTTGGTCTTAGTGTCTGATGTAGATTTCTATATTATATTGTGTGTTAGGATCATCGGATCAGCCAGGAGACATCACAGGAGCAGACTATTGGCATTCACAGCTTGAGGACTCAGGCAAGATACATTGCTATATTTACTGTTTAAATTAAATGCTGCATATGTTGTATGTTATTTTGTTGTTTTATTTCCTACGACTGTGCGCGTCCGAGATTGACTCGGGTGCTATCGACGGATACGTCGATGATTTAGTATACTTGGCCTAGTCACTAGTAGACTCATCCCAGTAAGGAGGATACGTGGATATCTTCCAAGACCTGACACTTTATACGCTTTCACTGTGAAATTCATGTTGGTATACGGGTTCGTGTATTCGACTAGTTATCGGTACGCTTGACATGCATCACGGTTAGTACATAACTCAGGGTTAATTTTGTTCATAGAGACTGGCATATAGATACGTGGTACGCATGTTGAGTATTCAACTAGTGTATCTACATTGGGCGGGGAGGACCACTAGTAGGCGTATGGGAACCATCCATTGGAAATTCGTAGTATCCGGAGGAGCCACGGATTCAATGACTCCTTTTATGCAGATTCCCCATTCTTCGGAGCGGTATGGATGTTATATATACTTGCAGATTCCCCGTTATTCGGAGCGGTATGGACGTTATATTATTCAGATTCTCCGTTCTTCGGAGCGGTATGGATGTATATATATACTTGCAGATTTCCCGTTCTTCAGAGCGGTATGGACGTTATGCCTACACCTACTCATACGCACCAAAGTTGTCCTCACATTGCATTCACTTAGATGGCTAGCACACCCTTTATTACATTTATTTTATTCAGTATTTATATATATGGCATGTTTCTATGTATCTTGTTACGTCCCTCTGAGGACCTGGTATCTTTCCAGATTTAGATGAGGCTTACTACCCCATAGTGTACGGGCCAGGACAGGAGATGAGGTTCGCTACCGCAGAGGAGTTAGAGGTGCCGCCATCAGAGTTTTCGTGATCAGTTGGTAGCCTTCTGCCTAGGATTGGGTGCATCATTACCTAGTCAGCCGATGCCCAGTCATTATCTTTCATTTATCATTACAGTATTTTATTCGTCATAGCAGTGGGTTTGTCCCCACCGACATTCTTGGTTGTACTATGATATATTGAGACTGGTGTTTATCTTCCAACAGTTTATTTAGTACTTCTTGTTGTTTATTTTTTGGATGAGATTAGTTATCTGTTATTGACTGATATTAGGACATGCTAATATTTTAGGACAGCGTAGCACTCTTCGTTAGGATCCATTAAATTAGGATATTCTCGGAGATATGACAGCTGGCTATTGCCACGTGACTTAGTCCCGTGTATTTTGGGACTGGGGCGTGACGTGGTTTTAGTGGTGGCCCATGCAGGTTGACAATTCGTTTGTGGTGTGGTAACATGCCCAGCGAGCCTGCAATTGGATAGAAGTTACTGGGTCTCATCCACTCTGATTATGTTTTTGAGCTTCCTTCGTGTTACTTCTAAATATCTGCATCCTGATTGTTTGATTCCGTCCTCTTTTTAATGGAGTCCTATCTTTTGCAGCAAGATGAACTTGCACAGTGGACGAGGATCACCCAGTGCCGCGGTGCCAAACAACACCACCCAAAGAGAGGAGGTACCCCAAGGGCAACCCCCACTACAGACCCCGCTGATACATTGGCACGAGACTTCTCAAGGCGATCCTACACCACAGCATGAGGGACAGACTTCCCAGACGATCCCCACGCAGCATTGTGAGGGCCAGACTTCCGCAGCTACACCGATGCCGCAGACCGAGAGGCCGACATCTGAGGAGATGCCTACTGCACAGCCAGAGGTTCCATTACCACCACCTCCACCCTATATACCCCAGATGCCACAGCTAGATGGACAGCTACAGATGCTACAGTTCTTTCAAACTATGATGCAGGCACAGTGGCATCAGACAGAGACGTTGAGACAGAGTTTGATGGTAGTACTAGAGAGGACACCTGTCCCAGCACCCGTACCAGCACCTCCACCAGCCTAGACAGGTGGCACTGTTAGATGGTTCCGACAAATGGGACCAGATACCTTCTCAGGCAATGAGACTTTAGAACAGATCTCCGATTGGGTCGCCAACACGGAGATGCTACTAGAGGCGTCATAACTGCACCCAGACCTTTGGATGACTGCAGTGAGGGCCCAACTAAAAGGCAACGTCCACCACTGGTGGGATTCTATTGAGCACAGTATAGGCAAGAACCAGACCTGGGAACAGTTCTTAGAATACTTCAATGCGAAGTATTTTTTGGCCACAGTTAGGAATGCCCTGTACTCCCTGTTTCTACATTTAGAACAAGGAAATATGACTGTGGACGCATATGATGCGGAGTTTAGCCGTCTTAGCAGATTTTGTGCCGTCCTGATACCCAATGATTTAGAGAAAGCCTAGAGATTCCATCATGTCCTCAATTTTGAGCTACAGAGGTATACTATCACACAGGTGAGGATTTCTTACGAGGAGGTTCTTGCAGAAGCGAGGATCCAGGAGGCCATTGCCAGAGGAGCTAGACGTCCCAGCACGACCATACCAGTCAGAGCCCAGCCCGGAGTAGGAGGACCGATTCGTCGTCCCGGAGTGCAAACACAGCAAAGGATAGCACCATACCAGTAAAATGAGCTTCCGTCTTGCAACTACTGTGGTAAAAGAGGACATTACCAGAAGGACTACCGAAAAAGACTAGGAATATGCATGATTTGTGGAGCGAGCCAGCACTATGCCCAGGACTGCCTACAGCGCAGAGACATAGCACCGCAAACAGGACAGAGGCCAGCAGCACCAGTTCCGAGGATACTACCCCCACCAGGAGGACAGCATCCACCAGCACCTGGAGGATTTCAGAGGGGACCACCCTTGGCCCCACAGCAGGCACAGTTCGATCGAGCTCGACAGCAGACCGGAGGACAGAAACAAGGACATGCCTTCTTATTAGCAGCTACTGAGGAGGAAACAGAAGGGGAAGCTATCACAGGTACCATTTTAGTTGCATCATTACCTAAAATTGTATTGTTTGATTCTGAAGCTACATTATCGTTTATATCTAGTAGATTTATAGCAATGCATAGAGTAGCGACTTCCCCCTTACCTAAGAGCTGGAAGATCCTTATCGGAGGAGGTATCATGCCGGTTACCAGCACTATTCGAACGTGCTCGGTAGTTATATGTGGCAGAGAGATGAGAGCGCGATTCTTGGTATTGCCCATGCCATACTTTGATGTTGTACTAGGCATGGACTGGTTAAGCTAATATAATGCCGTACTGGACTGCCGGAAGGGTAGCGTCACTTTTAGACCGCCAAATCAACTAGAGTTCGAGTACATGCGAGGGACCGTCGAACAAGGAGTAGGACAGATAGATGGAGCTTACATGGCTATGAAGATGGTACCCCCACTAATAGTTACAGAATTCGAGGATGTGTTTCGTAAAGAATTGTCAAGCTTACCGCCAGATAGAGACGTAGAGTTCACCATTGAGCTAGTACCCAGAGCAGCACCGGTATCTTCTAATGTATACCGATTGGCGAAGAAGGAGTTAGATGAGCTGAAGCTACAATTAAAGGAGTTGCAGAGCAAGGGATTTATCCGTCCTAGTGCATCATCCTGGGGAGCACCAGTGTTGTTTGTACCTAAGAAGGATGAAACAGTACGTATGTGCATTGATTACAGAGCTCATAATGCTTTGACTATCAAGAACAAGTACCCCCTGCCGCGGATTGATGACCTGTTCGACCAGCTGACAGGAGCAGTGGTATTCACAAAGATCGACTTGAGATCGGGTTATCATCAAGTGAAGGTACGAAGAGAAGACATTCAAAAGAAAGCATTCATGACTCGTTACGGTCACTACGAGTTCTTAGTGATGCCTTTTGGACTGAAGAATGCACCTGCTGTATTTATGAACTTGATGAACAGGGCCTTCCACCAATACTTGGACCAATTCGTGGTAGTCTTCATCGACGACATTTTGGTGTATTCAAAGAGCCACGAGGAGCACGAAGAGCATCTGAGACTAGTGTTAGAGACGCTAAGGAGAGAGAGACTTTATGCCAAGTTGAGCAAGTGTGAGTTTCTTCTGGATTGTGTCGCTTTCTTTGGACATGTTATCCCAGGAGAGGGCATTTCAGTAGATCCGACGAAGATTTCATCCGTAGAGACATGACCAACCCCTACCAATGTCTCAGAAGTGAGGAGTTTCCTAGGACTTGCCGGATATTACCGGAGGTTCGTGGAGAACTTCGCAAAGATTGCAGAACCGATGACCCGCTTGACCATAAGGAGCAGGAGTTCACTTGGACAGAGGAGTGTCAGAAGGCATTCGACGAGCTGAAGAAGCGCCTGACTACAGCACCCATCTTGACCATACCTTCTGGACCCGGAGGATTCGTGATCTATAACGATGCATCTGGGAAAGGATTAGGATGTGTCTTGATGCAGTATGAAAAGGTGGTAGCCTATGCTTCTAGACAGTTGAGGACACATAAGAAGAACTATCCCACTCACGACTTGGAGCTTGCAGCCGTGATCTTTGCTTTGAAGCTTTGGAGGCACTACTTATATGGAGAAAGAGTGGAGATATTTACTGATCATAAGAGCCTGAAGTACGTCTACACCCAGAAGGACCTTAATCAGAGACAGAGACGTAGGCTCGAGGTGATGACAAACTTCGAAATTGAGCTACAGTACCACCCAGGAAAGGCCAACGTAGTAGCTGATGCGTTGAGCAGAAGACCCATGGCATTCTTCTTGACTACTCAACAACATCTATTGAGAGATCTAGAGCATATGGGCATAGAGGTTGTTATGCCCGAAATAGACGGACAGTTGATGAGTTTTCAGTTGCAGTCAACATTAGTGGAGAGGATCAAGGCTGCTTTGCTGATATATGCCAGATTTTAGAGGCTTAGACAGAGGACAGAGGCTGGAATACAGACAGGACTGCGGATACACGAAGACGGAACTTTGAGATGAGAAGATCATCTCTATGTTCCAAATGGAGAACTTCGTCAAGAGTTAATGACAGAAGCACATAATTCAACCTATTCTATTCATCCAGGAGGCACAAGATGTACAGAGACCTGAGACAGTACTACTGGTGGCATGGAATAAAGAGAAAGATAGCACGCTTTATGGCCAAGTGCCTGGTGTGTCAGCAAGTCAAGGCTGAGCATCAGAGATCTGCGGGATTGCTCCAACCGCTCCCTATACCAGAGTGGAAATGGGAGCACGTCACTATGGACTTTATTACGGGATTTTCGAGGAGTCCTAGTGGTCGCAATGCAGTATAGGTAATTGTGGATAGACTCGCCAAATCCGCACACTTTTACCCTTCAGAGTGGGGCAATCTACAGAGATCTTAGCAGATATGTACATGAGGAAGATTGTGCGACTGCATGGAGTGCCAGTTAGCATCGTGTCTGACGGAGATACGAGGTTTACATCTTACTTTTGGCGGAGTATGCAAGAGAGTCTCGATACCTGCCTAAAGTTTGGTACAGTATATCATCCACAAACAGATGGCCAATCGGAGCACACCATTCAGATATTGGAAGACATGTTAAGAGCGTGCATGCTTGACTTCGGAGGATCATGGGAGGACCATTTGCACTTGGTCAAATTTTCCAACAACAATAGTTATCAGGCGAGCATCCAGATGGCTTTCTATGAAGCATTGTATGGAAGGAAGTATCGTTCCCCAGTATGTTAGAGCGATATAGACGAGAGACAGATCCTTGGCCCAGAGTTGGTTGTTCGTACAGTTGAGAAAGTGAAGAAGATCCAAGGACACCTACGAGTAGCACAGGACAGACAGAAGCATTGGGCGAATACGCATCAATGACCCTTAGAGTTCCAGGTTGAAGATCACGTATTTCTAAAGATCTTGCCTACTCGATGGACTATCAGATTCGGAGGCAGAGGAAAGCTGAGTCCGAGGTACATCGGACCATTCGATGTGTTAGAACGCGTCAGAGAGGTTGCTTACAGATTAGCCTTGCCACAGACTTTGGAAGGAGTCCATGACGTCTTCCATGTATCTCAGTTGAGGAGGTACATACCGGATCCGAGTTACGTACTTGACCATTCAGAGATCACAGTTGTCCCGAGCTTATCATACCAAGAGGAGCCTGTTGAGATTCTGGATGGGAGAGAGAAGGTATTGCAGGGTCAGACTATTCCCCTAGTTCGTGTTGCATGGAGGCATCATGCACCAGGCGAGTCGACCTGGGAGCGCGAGAAAGATATTAGACAGCGCTATCCCCACCTCTTCGAAGGACTAGGTATGTATTAGTATTTTAAATTCAGTCAGTAGTTCTTACCATGTGTATGTTTTAATTTCGAGGACGAAATACTCTAAGGAGGGTAGTTTATAAACCCCCTCGACTAATTTAGGGTTTAATTTAGTTTAAGCGAGAGACTAGTGTTAATTTGGTTTTAATTAGGATTAGTGAACACAAATCGTAGATCTTAATACGCCATACCGTAGCTGTGAGGTTTTGGTGCACTGCACTAGCAGTTACCCTCAAACTAATTAATTTCACACCCCCTAGATATGCCAGATTACCATCTAACCTTATGAGACTTTTTAGATACTGAATATTGGACTTCGTGTGAGCTAAAGAAAATATGTTACAAATGCCGGATATTTTTTCGTTAAACCCAATTTGCCCTAATATCAGAGGCAACTGTTTGAAATCTAATTAAATTAAGGCCAATTCTACCTCAAACAAACCTAACCCAAGCCCACGCGCACCCTTCCAAGTGGACCAGCCCCGCCCCAAAGAACTATGGCCGGCCCAAACCTCGAGGCCAGCCCATAAGTTCCATCACCTATATATTTATATGCATTCTTTCAATGGAAACCCTAAGGCTTAAAACACCATCTCCACCTCCATAAACCCTAGCCGACCCCTCTCTAATCAAGCATCCCCGCCCTTCCCAACTGGACCCCATTGCCGGACCACCCCGTAGGCCGCCATCCCTCAACCACCTTGTTGCCTGTCACTGCTCCCCCGATGTTAACCACCACCATCGACACCCAGCACCACCCCGACTTTCACCATTAGCACCATCCCCACCATAGCCAACCCGACCCCGACCGCTCTGAACCGCCCTAGCACCGCCAACCGCCCCTGACCAGCGGAGAACCACCTCCCCTGCGGTCGACATTCACCCCGTGCCGCCTCGACCAGCAGCCGTTGCTGCCCAGAGCTGCTGCTGCTGCTGCTACGACCACCCGCAGTTGCTGTTGCGAGCCGCTGCCGCCGCTGCCTTGCTCGCCAGCCGCTGACCGAAGCACCGCCACTCACCGAAGGACGACCACGCTGAGGAGACCTTTATCCAGCCTAATAGGTAAATACCTATATACTCCCCTCTCTCGTATAGTGTCCTTTTATGATCGTCGTGTCATCATGTCTAGCATCATAGTCCTGGACACAACCCTGAGTTTACGGACACGAGGATTATATTAACAAAAGATTTAATAATTATTTTACAACCAGTAATTTACCTTAATAAAATGACCTGTGATTAAGACTTAAAATCCACCTGGAGGCGTAGACATTTACCTAGTGCATTTAACCTGGAAATTAGAGGACGAGTAATTCAACAAGGTGCGAAGTAAGTTTGTAAAACCGTGAACGTAGTAATTATCATCTTAAGACACACGTTGACCAAGGACAGAACATGTGTACATCCTAGCTACGTGCACACGTAACGCTGTCTTCGACCAACCATGAACTTAAGACAGTTTCTAAGAGCAACATAGTGTCTACACATTTGGTCTTAGTGTCTGATATAGATTTCTATATTATATTGTGTATTAGGATCATCGGATCAGCCAGGAGACATCGCAGGAGAAGGTTATTGGCATTCACAGCTTGAGAACTCAGGCAAGATATCTTGCCATATTTATTGTTTAAATTAAATACTGCATATGTTGTATGTTATCTTATTGTTCTATTTCCTACGACTATGTGCGTCCGAGATTGACTTGGGTGCTATCGACGGATACGTTGATGATTTAGTATACTTGGCCTAGTCACTAGTAGACTCATCCCAGTAAGGAGGATACGTGGATATCTTCCAAGACCTGAAACTTTACACGCTTTCACTGTGACATTCATGTTGGGATGCGGGTCCGCGTATTCGACTAGCTATCGGTACACATGACATACATCACGGTTAGTACGTAACTCAGGATTATTTTTGTTCATAGAGACTGGCATTAGATACATGGTACGCACATCGAGTATTCGACTAGTATATCTACATTGGGTGGGGAGGACCACTAGTAGGCGTATGGGAACCACCCATTAGAAATCTATAGTATCCGGAGGAGCCACGGATCCAATAACTCCCTTTATGCAGATTCCCTGTTCTTCGGAGCGGTATGGACGTTATATATACTTGCAGATTTCCCATTCTTCGGAGCTGTATGTACGTTATACTATTCAGATTCCCCGTTCTTCAGAGCGGTATGGACGTATATATATACTTGCAGATTCCCCACTCTTCGGAGCGGTATGGACGTTATGCCTACACCTACTCATACGCACCAAAGTTGTCCTCACATTGCATTCACTTAGATGGCTAGCACACCCTTTATTATATTTATTTTATTCAGTATTTATATATATGGCATATTTCTATGTATCTTATTACGTCCCTCTGAGGACCTGGTACCTTTCCAGATTTAGACGAGGCTTACTACCCCACAGTGTATGGGCGAAGACAGGAGACGAGGTTCGCTACCGTAGAGGAGTTAGAGGTGCAGCCGTCAGAGTTTCCATGATCAGTTGGTAGGCCTTCTGCCTAGGATTGGGTGCATCATTACCTAGTCAGCCGATGCCTAGTCATTATCTTTCATTTATCATTACAGTACTTTATTCGTCATAGCAGTGGGTTTGTCCCCACCGATATTCTTGGTTGTACTATGATATATTGAGACTGGTGTTTATCTTCCAGCAGTTTATTTAGTACTTCTTGTTGTTTATTTTGTGGATGAGATTAGTTATCTGTTGTTGACTGATATTGGGACATGCTAGTATTTTAGGACAGTGTAGCACTCTTCGTTAGGATCCATTAAATTAGGATATCCTCGGAGATGTGACAGTTGGCTATTGCCACATGACTTAGTCCAGTGTATTTTGGGACTGGGGCATGATATTTTTGTACCTTGTTACATCCCTCTGAGGACCTGATTCCCTGTCAGTTTGTAGCATAGACGATTATGGAGCATTTGGAGTGGCTGATGGAGTGGCATGTCTTGCGGGCATTGTACCAGGTACTCATATTATTTCTACCGGCATTATCGTTACTTTGTTCATATTTATTATTCATCTGCTGTTGTAGCCTAGTTTTTATAGACTCATATTTCTTTTCGAGTCTATTCGAGTTGGTGTGTTATTGGGCGGTCGACTTTAGCATATGTAGCTCTTCTTATATATTGCTGTATTTTATTGATTGAGACATAGATGTTTATATTTACGGGATTTTTAGATATTGCCCTTTATTATACAGCTTATACGTATTCGAGTCAGACCAGAGTCTGGTCGAATACGTAGCTGGCGTGTCGCATATTTTTGGTCATATATATTTTGGGATTGGGGCGTGACATGTTTTTATGGTGGCCCATGCAGGTCCGATTAAAATCGTCTTGGTCACCTGACTGTGCCAAGCGAGCCTGCAAATTAGGAATAGATATTATGATTTTTTGTGAATAAGATCGCAATCCATAATCGATTTTTAAAACTCCCTTTTTGTATGTGATTATCGCCTTGGACTTCCTAAATTGTATTCGTTCAGTCTTCGCCAATATCGTTATCATTGTTTCTCATCTCCTATTAATTCAGAAAGACGAACGCTTGCGCCTGATGGTTTCCTCCAAAAGAAGATCGCAGTTCAGACGACAGAAGACGTGATATGTGCAATAATCTCTGAGAAGATTGTTACCCTCAGTAGGGTAGGCTGATAGGTTCTTTTCGATGTTAGGACTAGTGTTGAAGGTTAGCAAGAGAATTGGACCCAGTAGTACCCTACCCGTGCTTGAGATAGCAGTAATCTTGGAAGTACTGGGAGCTGAAAAGATTGTTGATCATGACCTAGAATAATTTATGGAAATGCATAGCCCGATGCTAGAACTTAGTTGTTGTATATGATGGCAATACCAGAAATGATATTAGGAAATGGTGAGGATAAAATTTCAGGCTCTCACTTGGAAGATAATGATCTGATTCCAGGAATTTTAGTATGTGCTTGAGGATACCATTAATGTACTATGTGACTTGGAGAGAGAAATAGCAAAAAGAAGAAATTTGAGGAATACAATTGTAGGAATAAATTTAAGGAGAAGAGTAATTATACATTAGGCAGGGAAAATTTTTCTTTTGAGGATTGATGTTAAAAACAGAACTGGAGAATTTATTATGAGGTTTCGTCTAGACTATAACATTATCCTAGACATGGATTGGTTGAGCCAATACCATGCAACGCAAGATTGTCGGTATGGTTACATTATTTTTGACCACCAAATTACCCTGAGTTTGAGTTTCTTCAGAGAGCCCGGGAGCATGGTGCCCATCTACCTAAGAGGCACACATTGGAGAAGGTGAACCAGTGTACCCCCGCATTATATCAGAGTTTGAGGATGTGGTTCTAGAGAATCTTTTCGGCCGGCCACCTGACAGAGATAGAATTTGCTATAGAGTTGATTCCAAGAGCCGAGCCAATTATTTTCTCCCATCTGCAGACTAGCACCGATAGAGTTGGTTGAGTTGAAGGTCCATAGTAGAGGATCTCTTAGTCAAGGGTTTCAGTCGGGCTAGTATTTCTCCATGGGGAGTATCTATCTTATTTGTACCGAAGAAGGATGGGACGGTACGTTGTGTGTCGATTACAGGGCGTTAAGTGTTGTAACGATAAAGAACAAGTACCTGTTTGCCGTGCATCGATGATTTATTTGATTAGTTTAGCGGCGCATATATATTCTCGAAGATCGATCTTAGATCCAGCTATCATCAGATCAAGGTACGGAGAGAGGACATTCCGAAGACGACTTTCCGCATGAAGTATGGACACTATGAGTTTCTAGTCATGCCGTTTGGTTTAACCAACACGTCAGCAGTATTTATGAGCTTGATGAACAATATTTCCCACCAGTACTTAGATAAGTTCATGGTGGTGTTCATCGATAACTTAATATATTCCGAGAGCCAGGAGGAGCACGAGAGACATCTCAGGATCGTGTTGGAGACGCTGAGATAGGAGAGGCTGTACACCAAACTCAGCAAATATGAGTTCTGCTTGGATAGAGTACCATTTTTGGGACACATAATCACCGGAGATGGACTATCAGTTGACCCAGAGAAGATAGCGGTAGTTGAGACATGGCCTACCCCTACATCAGTTATAAAGGTTAGGAGTTTGCTCGGACTTGCCGGATGTTATCGGAGGTTCGTAGAAAATTTCTCGAGCATTGTTGCACCTATGACGCGACTGACGCGTAAAGTCGAGGAGTTTATCTGGACCGATGAGTGTCAGACGGCTTTTGATAAGCTGAAGAAGCGTCTGACATCAGCACCGATTTTTACACTATCTACAGGATCAGGAGGATTTGTAGTGTACAGTGACGCATCTAGGAGCGGATTAGGATGTGTACTGATGCAATACGGCAGAGTGATAGCCTACGCATCGAGATAGCTGAGAGTTCATAAGAAGAACAATCCGACGTACGATCTAGAGCTGGCTGCAGAGATATTTATACTTAAGCTATGGCGACACTACCTTTTTGGTGAGCGTATAGAGATTTACACATATCACAAAAGTCTGAAGTATGTCTACATACAGAAGGAGCTTAACATGAGACAGAGGCGCTGGCTAGAGTTGATGACAGATTATGATATAGAGTTGCAGTACCACCCTGGCAAGGCGAATGTAGTAGCAGATGCCTTAAGCAAGAAGCCCATGGCATACTTTTTGACGACTCAGCACCAGTTGTTAGAGGATCTTCAGGAACTCTAGATTGAGATTGTATTACCAGGCATAAATGGACAGATGGCCAAATGACCTTAGGGTCGCGTCTGTTGAGTTATTTCTGTGTGACGAGACTGTTAGATAGATGTTCAGATTCAACGCATAATCGTTGACCGCTTGGGATGGAGAAGACAGTTACTAGACGTTTGGGCTCCTCTGTACGCGCTTATATATGTATATGTACTATTTCTGTAGTGATCCTGTATCTAGTATAGTTGTATCACCCGTGTGACTCTTTGCCCAGAGCTGCGGTACGTCCCATGTGTCTCCGTGTCCGGAGCTACGATTTTATTTTGGACATCCCAAGCGTCAAACGTTGTCTTAAACTGTATCTCACTTAGTTGGTTATGCTAGACTACACCGTCGTTGTACTTGTACTTTCTGTTGTACTTTGAGATGCTATATTTTTGTACCTTGTTACGTCCCTCTAAGGACCTGGTTCCCTGTCAGTTTTATATTATAGACGATTATGGAGCATTTGGAGTTGCTGATGGAGTGGCATATCTTGCGGGCATTGTACCAGGTACTCATATCATCTCTACTGGCATTATGGTTACTTTGTTCATATTGATTATTCATCTGCTGTTGTAGCCTAGTTTTTATAGACTCATATTTCTTCTCGAGTCTATTTGAGTTGGTGTGTTATTGGGCGGCCGACTTTAGCACATGTAGCTCTTCTTGTATATTGTTGTATTTTATGGATTGAGACATAGATGTTTACATTTACGGGATTTTTAGATAGTGCCCCTTATTATACAACTTCTACGTATTCGAGTCAGACCAGAGTCTGGTCGAATGTGTAGCTGGCGTGTCACATATTCCTGGTCCTATGTATTTTGGGACTGGGGCGTGACAAGTCATCGGCTCGGTAATCCTTGAAAAATCTTGCACAAACTTCCTGTAGTAGCCTGACAGACCCAAGAAACTTCTGATCTCTGCCACTGAACTCGGGGTCTTCCAAGATTCTACTGCCGCAATCTTCTTTGGATCTACTAAAATTTTATTACCAGTCACAACATGTCTTAAGAACTCAACCTTGTCCAGGAAGAACTCACACTTGGATAGCTTCCCATACAACTTCTTCTTCCTCAACACATCCAACATAATCCGCAGATGCTCCTCGTGATCTTCTGGTGTCTTCGAGTATATGAGTATGTCATTGATGAACACCACCATGAACTTGTCAAGGTATTAGTGGAACACCTTGTTTATCAAATTCATAAATACCTTCGGGGTATTAGTCAACCCAAATGGCATCACCATGAACTCATACTGCCATACCGAGTCCTAAAAGAATGTCCACCGGCTTCACTTTCAACTGGTGGTAGCCTGATCTCAAGTCTATCTTGGAAAACACTTTGGTGTCACTTAACTGATCAAACATGTCATCAATTCATGGCAACAGATATTTATTCTTGATAGTGAGATTATTCAATGTCCTGTAATCGATGCACATGGGCACCGATCCATCCTTTTTTGGTACAAACAATACCGGGGCTCCCCACGATGAAGAACTGGATCTGATAAACCTCTTATCCTGTAATTCATCTACTTGCTTCTTTATCTCGACCAGGTCATTATTGTTTACTCTATAGACATGCTGTAAAATTGGCTCTATACCTGGCACCAAGTCTATAGAGAGCTCAATATCTCGATCTGGCGGTAATCCTGGCAATTCTTCAGGAAACACCTCCAAGAATTCTGCTATCAAAAGATGTGGCAACTTCTTGTCTTCCACCATAGTTCTACAGATAATGTCTTCTCTCTGCTCTGCAGTTCCTCTAGCAAACTCAAACTCTGGCTCTCCTAGCGGGCTAAACAAAATTCTACCTCCTTTATAATCTATACTAGCATGGTGGCTACTCAACCAATCCATCCCGAGTACAATGTCATAGCTCAAAAGTGGCATTACAAGTAGACATGCACTCATCTCTCGGCCTCCCAGAGTAACTCTCTGATCCTTGCAAATATCACTAACCAGGATAATGCCTCCCCCGGTCATAATCTTGCAAGTCCTAAGCAAAGACTCAGCTACCAAATAATGCTTCAGAAAAAAATAGATACAAAACTATGGGAAGCACCACTATCAAATAATATTAAAGCTGGAATAAAATAAAGAAGAATAGAACCTGCGATGACATCTCTGATTGGCTCGGCCTCCTCGATCGTCATAGTAAATGCTCATCCATGAGGTGCACCTCCCTGATGCTGGTACTGGGCATAATGCTGCTGCTGGGTCGGAAGCGACGGTCCCCTCGGCTATACTACAAATGGCCTCGCTTGTCTTCTCGGAGTTGAAGCTGCTCCCTGAACTGCACGACAAGGGTTGGAAGGACAATACCTCAGCTGACGTCCCTCAGCACCATAATACAGACAAACTCTCAACCTCTTCCTGTAAACTTTCCAGATGTGGCCGGGCTTCTTGCAGTAGTGCCAGGAAGCTTGTTATAACTGTCTCTATTACTGTTGTGGTGCCCGATAAACTGGCGCCCTACCTGGAGTCTGGTGCTGTTGTGGCTACTGAAAAAGCCTACTGGAAATGAGGACGCTTAGCAGTCACTGCACTGCTACTATCCCCCAGAAAAGAATCACGGTCTCTCTTGGGTTTCAAGCCCAACTCCTGCTCAACCTTGCATGCCTCTACAAGTATCTCAGAATACATCTCATTGAAAGATGGAATAAGAATATTCACTTCCCAGTTCAGACTCTCGCAGAAGCGGATAGCCCAAACCTCTCATTCCCTCACCAAATACTCTCTAAATTAGCTCAGCCTACCGAACTCTGTGACGTACTCCTCCACAGACATACTCCCCTGAGTAAGGCCCTCATACTGCCTCCCCAAGTCCAATCTATCCACCTGAGCAAAGAACTTCCTCTTGAAAAGGTCCTTGAACACCTCCCAAGACTGTCTCGTATCAGCAAAAAGTGGCTTATTCCTGAACCAAGTGCAGGCGATGTCGAATAGCAGAAGTCCTACTGCCTCAACCTTCAGATCCTCAGCAAGTTGGGATACCTTCATAAGACGCTCGATATCCTTGAACCAATCATCAGCGTAGATGATGCCCTCGATTCCCTTGAAGACCTGAGGTTCTAGCTTCTTGAAGTCCTGAATATCATCCAGCCGAAGCTGGGCAACTTATGAAGCAACATACTGCTGAGCCGGAGCTCCTCTCTCTACTACAACAAGGGCAAGCTACTGAGTACTCTCAATACCCTACCATAACACATCGGTCTTCCTCTGGTGAGCCTCTGATTGGGCCTTCTGAGCCTCCAGTATCTCGCAAAATAATGCGAACACCTGAGTCGCATCTGTCGGCACGGAAGGTGGAGGTGGAAGCCCCTCTGATGTAGCTAGAACAGTCCTCTAAGCTGGAGGTGGACCCCAGAATGCAGCTGATATGCCAATCACCGGAGAAGTGACTGGTGCAGGCCCTCGGGAAGTCGTAAATCTCTCAGAAACTGCTCTACTCTGCTGTGATCGAGTCTCAGGCGGCATCCTAAGAAAAAGTGAAAAGAAAGAATTAATATGGCATATGATATAATGTATTCAAAGAAGGGCAGTTAAAGATCAGATATCAATATCAAGGAAGAACAGTTAAAATGAACAATAGATTTTTCCTAGTTGTGATTGAGTATTCTCAGCCTATAGCATATATCCTATATCCTGAAACAGGCTCATAATAGCACTCAAATCAGAGCACCACTATGAATCGCACTACTTGCGACCTCGAATACCTTCATAGGCTACCACTAAAATTGTGTCATGACCCACACCCGGTATAGTGGCACGAGTGGTAAACAACGTCCAGCCTATGTCACAACATCGATGGTAGAACGTTGTTTGGTAAACTATCTATCTAGCAATCAAGATATAATAATGTCACCAACAAAATATGAATACTCAATCACAGATCTATAAGATGGAATAATTGCACGAATATGATATAAAGAATTGAAGGGTCAAACACAACTCACGAGACAAAGTAATAACCAATAAGTCTTCTAATAATAAGAATATTAATAACAAAAGCTGGAGACAAATCCAATACAAATAAATCTATCTACTGAGCTACGGGTACTGGATTGTCTGTCTCAACCAGGATGAGACCCTCCTGAGCCAAGGTCTGTGGCTCTAAGCTAACTACCTCCTGAGGCCTGTAGTGAGTGGAATACCACTCTTCAGTGTCATCTGAGAAAAATATATTCAATCAGGAAAGGAGCAAAGTACATCTCTAACAACAGCTCCAATGAATGATATAAACTTTATAATAGTAAATAGAACAAACATACAAGATACAATATATAGGTACAAGAGATATGCATAATAGGAATACTGGAATTAAATACAAGAATGAATATTAAGAAAATGAGCAAGAAATACTACTACTACTACTACGTGAGTGAGAACCAGCTTCAATATGTGATCGACTTGGGAACTTGCACAATATTTTGGGACTTGACATTCTAGTCTGCGGGCCTACATGTAAAGCATATTCTAGACTATAGTTAGATCTGATCATGTAATATTATACTCTGCTAGCTCTTTATTTTGGTAACTAGCTTCATGATCATCTGGGTATGTATAGTTTGGGACGCCTTACTATTATATGTTGGTGATCATACATCTTGTAAACTTATTTCTTGCTTGAGATTGAGACACCTAGGATTCTTGACCCAGGATTTCCTGATGGATTATAGAGTAAACCCTCACATTTCTAGACAGCCGTGACCATATCTCGGGGTATAGAGTATTCTAGTATACGTAGCTGGCTTTGTCTGAACTCGATCTCCAGTATTCTGGTTCTGGGTCTTGACACGACTTGAGTAGTAGCCCATGCAGGTCTGAAAATTCAGAAGTGTGGGGGGTTTACCAATGTATTTTAGATGTCTCAATCATGCTACTCCGCGATCTTCTCTAATATTAAATTTATATCCCTGAAATCTTGATTCAACATCTGCTTTGATCCTCGATTAATCATGTTCGTCCCTTTGATGATACTTTTGTTCTTTGTCTTTCAAGGATATTATTCCTGGTCCTTCTGATCATCCATCATGAGTTCCTCCAGTAGTAGGACAATATTCCGATGCCCAACAAATCCTTGAGGTTCAGCCTCAGCATTCCGGGGCCGGGTCCAGAACAACTCAAAATGAGGAACCTCAGATCTAGCCAGTACCTCTCGTACAACCAGTACCTAATAAAGGAGGGGACAAAAATGTAATAATTGGAATCCTTAGGGAATTATTAGAAAGAGACATACCTCGTGCCAACAACTCGGCAAGCAACTTCAAGCGACTCCAATGCTCGTATTTCTATAGAACCACGGATGTGATTGCATCAGACGCTTGGCTTAAGGATACTGAGGCTATTCTAGAGACAGTCAAAGTTCCAGCTTGAGAGCAAGTCTTGGTGGTTCGGTTGCAGTTGACAGATCTGGCCCGAGATTGGTGGGCAGCACAGATGGTTTCACTAACCGTACCCATCCCCTGGGCCAAATTTAGCAAAAGATTTCAGGTCAGATACTTTGACGTGGTATTGCATTATGATCTGTAACAAAAATTTAATAACTTAAAGTAGATGGACAGGACTGTCGACGGCTATATGGCAGAGTTCTGTAGGTTAAGTCGATTTTCTTTTACCTTGGTGGCGACCAAATTAGACTGAGCAAGGAGGTTCTAGCAGGGACTTCAGCTGGTGATCATATTGGCAGTGGAACAACACGAGTTTCAGACTTTTGATGCTATGTTAAGAGCCGCAAGAAGATATGAGTATACCTCCAAGAGAATAATAGATAGGATTGGAGGTTGTAAGAGGATCCATACTTCAGGCGGTTCTTATAACCAGTCTTCGGCACCAGCCTTGGTAGTTAGGGCTTTAACTATCGGATCTCCAAGGAGGACGGTTTCATAAGCCTCGGTTCAGCAAACAGCCCCAACCAGAACTCAGTAGCATAGGATATCTTCTTCAGCAGAGTGTTCTCATTATGAAAATCCTAGACAAGTATTTTCTAAATGTCGCAGAGCAGAAGGGTTGTGCTTAGCTTGTGGAGCACCAGACCACAGAGTGAGAACTTGCCTACATAGAGCTAAATCATGATCATCTGCTCCGGCAGGACCCCAGTATAGGGTTTTAGTGCTGGTTTAGCAGAACCAGGGTCCGAGGCCTTTGCCGACCCAATCTCAAGTATTCCAGCAGCAGAGGCCACAACAATATGCACAGGCCCAAGCTCAAGTACAATCCCGACAAGGAGGCCCGCAGAAGCAATGACCAGCAGCAAGAGGATAAGGCTTGGCTATGTCACTAATTATGGAAGAGCAATTAGCTTCAGGTTAGGTGGTGGCAGGTACCATTATCGTCAACTCTCATTCATCTTCAGTATTATTTGATTCTGGTGCCTTTATGTCTGCACGATTTGCGATACGAGTTAGAGTAGAACTCGAATCATTATCAGTAAGACTCAATATACTTACAAGCAATAGTATTGTGGAAGTAGATAGAGTTTATACCTCGTGTCAGGTTGTAGTATGCGGGAAAGATTTTCCTGCTAGACTGATAGAGTTTCTTATGGGAGATTATGACGTCATCCTAGGAATGGATTGGTTGAGTGCCCGATATGCGATGATAGATTACCATGCTGGCAAGGTTATCTTTCGTATCCCTGGAGTAAAAGAATTTTTATTTTGTAAATGAGAGATGGAGTCTCCGTCAGCAATCATGAGAATGGCAGTAGCAGAAGGAGTATAATTTCCCAGAGTAGTTAGTGAGTTTTTAGATGTGTTCCCAGAAGAACTTCCAAGCATGCCTCCAGAAAGAGAGATAGAGTTTACTATTAATCTTCTTCCCAGAACAACACCAGTATCAGAGAGAGTCTATAGGATGCCACCATCAGAGTTTGAAGTACGTCTTTACTCAGAAGGATCTCAACATGAGGCAGAGGAGATGGCTAGAGTTGATGGCAAACTATGATCTTGACCTTCAATATCATCCAGGGAAGGCTAATGTCATGTCAGATGCTTTGATCCGGAGAGAAGGAGCTTATTTTCTCATGGTCAGGAAGAGATTTTAGAAGATCTCCAGGATATGGACATAGAAGTAGTGTTGTCTAGCAACACATTATTGATGGCCGGTCTGCAAGTTCAGTCCAGTATAGTGGGAAGGATAAAAGCAGCACAATCAATGGATGTCAAGCTTCAGTGACTTAGGACAGAATGCATGGTAAGACATAGTAAGCATTCACAATGACGAAACTCTCTGATTTGCTAATCGTCTTTGTGTACCAAGTGGAGATATCCGTCAAGAGATCATGTCAGAAGCCCATATTTCTCAGTATTTCGTTCACCTAGGAGGGACGAAGATGTACAAAGATATTCGTTAATATTTCTGGTAGAATGGTATGAAGTGGGAGATAGCACGGTTTGTATCCCGATGTTTGGTTTATCAGCAAGTCAAGGCTGAGCATCAGAGACCAGCATAATTTTTTTAACCTTTACCAATTCCAGAATGAAAGTGAGACCATATCACCATGGATTTTATGATCGATCTTCCTAGATCTCCACCTGGCAGAGATATAATTTGGGTAATAGTAGATCCGCTCACAAAGGTTGCTTACTTTTTTTCCTTCAGAGTGGGACAATTTATAGCGCAGTTGGCTCAGATGTACATGAATCATATTGTTAGACTTCATAGAGTACCAGTCAGCATCATATCTAATAGATATTCCAGATTCATATTTCACTTTTGGTAGAGTCTACAGTAGAGTCTGGGTACCCGTCTGAAGTTCAGTACAGCTTATCATCCCTAGACAGATGGTCAGTCAGAACATACGATCCAGACTCTAGAAGATATGTTTCGATCTTGCACCTTGAATGTGACGGTTCATGGGAAGACTATTTATACTTGGTGGAATTGTCCTACAACAATAGTTTTTATGCAAGTATTCAGATGACACTGTTCGAGGCACTGTATGACGGAAAGTACAAATTATTGTTAGCTTGGGATGATATTGGTGAGAGAAAATTACTTGGTCCTGAGATGATAGCCCCGATAGTTGAGGTAGTCAAACAAGTCCACAAGCATCTTAAGGTGGCTTAAGATCATCAGCGTCATTGGGCCAATTCGTATTAGCAACCTCTTGAGTTCTCTGTCAACGATCATGTATTCCTTCAGATTTTGCCTACCCGAGGAGTCATCATATTTGGTGTGCGGAAAAAGTTTAGTCCACGGTATATTGGTTTGTTCGATATCCTCGAGCGAGTGGGAAATATTTCTTATCACCTTGCTCTTTCGCAGTCACTTCATGAGATACATAACATTTTTCATGTATCTCAGTTACGACGGTATATACCGGATTCAAGTTATGTCCTGGATCATTCAGAATTGGTCGTTGGTACCGACCTTTCATATGAGGATATGCTTGTATCTATTTTGGACTGGAAAGAAAATATTCTCAAGAACCAGACTATTCAGTTAGTCTGAGTTGCTTGGGGGGCATCATTCACCGAACGAGTAAACTTAGGAGCGAGAGGAAGATATCTGTGAGCGATACCCGTATTTGTTTAACTCGTGAGGTATACTTGTTCGTATATCTCATACTCTGATCTTGTTTTGTGCATGCTTGTCTTATTCTAGGATTGTACTTGATTTCGGTATGCCCTTGCTTACCTTGGTTGCATGCTCCCAGAGTTTTCTTGCTAGACCCCGTGCCTTATTAAAATTTTGAGGACAAATTTTTTTAAGGAGGAGAGAGTTGTGAGGCTCGTCTTACTGTTCTAGTATACATACCCGATATACTCATATTATGTATGTATAACTTGTTTATTATTTAATTGCTTACATCATGCTTTATGCCATTTATGCATTGTTTGGTTATTTTTCTAAGTTTTCCTTAGTTGAATGCTTTGGATTGTTGGTCCATTAGTTTTCTTGGTAGATGACTGTGATGAACCCGGGTGAGGGGCATAAATTATGATCCAATGGCCTATAATCCTAGGTTTTCCTATATAAACAATCCCATTTTCTTTCCTCCACTTTTTTTTCTTTTCATTTCTCTTTTCTTCTTCATTTCTTTTCCAGCAGAGAGCAGCAACCGAGCTTGTCCTTAGCCGTGGGTGACCTTGGTAGTGTTGGTATTAGGCAAGAACTTGACCGTAGGTAAGTACATCTTGCCAACCGAAGGAACAACCATGGATCTTTCTTTGATTCTTAGTATAGCTTGTTTTAATCATTTGATCAGTTTTATTTTTGGGTAACACTTAGAACTATTCACATTGATAATTTTGTTTCCCTTAAATTGGATTTCTCATGGATCCCGAGAATAGCAATTCAGAAAATGCAAAGTTGTCCTGAGAATGCATATAAAAAGTACTTAGGGTACCCTTATTGCATAAAGCGAAGTTCCAGTGAGCGCACTTATGCGTGTTTCATAAATTCCTTAGACAGTGCGCCAAGATATGTTGAGTACTCTGGGCACACTTCTCTACTCTTACGTATATTTTGTGCTATGGCAATTCCTTCAAAAGACGCCAATCATACTTGTCATACTTTTGAATGGGTCTGCTAGTCATCAAAAATGTACGCTACTGCTTAAATAGCCAAGTTGGTGTACTTTATAGATATTGCAAAGTTAGCGTACTTTGGTGAACTTTTCTTATCGGCGCACTTTGTCCATTCTGGAGAATGGAGCACTTTGCTGTATGGGGCACTATGTGGCATTCTCTAGAGACGGCGCACTTTGTAGCCCTTCGTAATTACTTAATGACTAAGCATTGACTTCTTACCATTCTCGAGAATTGTGTTCTCGACTGCAGGGTCGTCTCGACTGTTGTGCCATGCTTTGGAACTTGTGTTTTGTATTTTAGTATACCTTCCTACGCTTGTTTGTGTGCTAAACCTCACTACTGGCATACTTGATGAAAATGCGCCAATGTCATAGCTTGGGTACTTTTGTTTGTGCGCCAATGATAGATTTATGTGCTAAGCTCCTGGTTTACGGACTTCTATCATTGTGCGTCAAGATCCTAAAAGTGCATTTTAGTATGAATTGTGTGCCACCTTTTGTTCTGAGCACCTTTGTATCAAAGTGAGCCAGAGCTGCCCGTATTAGTGATTTGTGTGCCAAAACTGTTTTTGACCATTTGTGCTCCAATACTCGTTTTGGTCATTTGTGCGCCAATAGTGATTTTGGTCCATTGTACGCGGATATTATTTTTTTGCCTGATTTTATGCACCAACCCTGAATGGTTAATTTTTGCACCTGTATGCCAGTATTCTCTTTAATATGCTTAACTCTTGATGATTCTCTGGTTCTCTTTTATCCCTGTATTTTAGTAAATCCTAGTTATTTCCTGAATATGATATTCTTGATGTTTATCTTAATTTTTTGATATGATCTAGTGATTGTCCACTATATATGAACTCCTAAATCCTGATATTGTACTTATAATCCTAATACTGTACTGATAATCCTGATAAAGTACTGATAACCCTGATACTCATGATCCTGATAATCCTGATAGTGGCTCAATGTAGAGCACTTCTGACTCGAGAATTCTTGTACTGTCCTAATCATGGCTATTAGTAGCACCTGTATTGCATGGCATGTATCTCCGTGATTGATTTTAATTATACTCATAAAGTTACTGTCCTGTCTTGCATCATGTCTACGGCATATTCCTCAGCACCACGGTCGAAAATTCTTGATAATATCTAGGCTAATTACTAGAATAATAATCTAAAAAGCATCTAGAGAGATTTTCTACCTACATGCAATTCTGGTATCCCAATGACACCTGCTGGATTTGGAGCTCTCCGTCGGGAGGGGCATACTTCCAGCACATCGACGAGTGTTACACTACCTGAAAAGATAAGAAATGATTATACCTGATAAACCTGTACTATGTACCCGTTCGTTTGGATAATTCGGATAGTTTGTAGGGCATGTGGCTGTAAGGAATCTCAAACTGTATGTGTTAGTCTCTAGGAGTATGATAACCCTGCTTAGCTAATGATATCAAGCCGTAGGGCATGATTGGCCGTGATTGGTTGTTTTCCAGTCTAGTCTAGTTCCGTCCTGATTTATTTAACAACTGATCTAGAAATGGTAACTAGAGTGCTGATTCTAGATATCCTTGTTTAAATACTCTAGAACTGTTTCGCTATTACTTTACCTGCTATTCTTACTGATTTGTCTGTATCCTGGTTTTAGTTCATAAGTTTGGCTCCATTGTGGTACTTTTTGTTTTAGGGTCTGACCCCACTGGTTTTGTATGGCCAGATATCGGAGCAGGATAGCAGGATCACCCATACTTCCTGCCTCAAGATGGTGAATACTAGGAGCACCCAGGGCCTTGAGTGGGTTCTTCTTTCATCACCCACTTGATCTTGCATAATTATTCTTTTGAGGCATTTAGCTACCGAGCAAGTGGTTAGCTCAAATTTTGGGACTTGACATTCTAGCCCGCGGGCCTATATGTAAAGCATATTCTAGATTATAGGTAGAGTTGATCATGTAACATTGTACTCTGCTAGTTCTTTATTTTGGTAACTAGCCTCATGATCATCTGAGTATGTAGAGTTTAGGACGCCTTACTATTATATGTTGGTGATCATACATCTTATAAACTTTTTGCTTACTTGAGATTGAGTCACCTAGGATTCTTGACCCAGGATTTTCTGATATATTGTAGAGTAAACCCTCACATGTCTAGACAACCATGACCGTATCTCGGGGTATAGAGTACTTTGGTATACGTAGTTGGCTTTGTTTGCCCCCGCTCTCTAGTATTCTGGTTCTGGGGTGTGACAAGGACACACTTTGCTTTATTTCTTTATTCCACTCTTGGCGTACATTGTCCTTTGTAGAGAAAGCGGTGGCATACAAAGAGAGCAGCAAAGCCTCTCTCGAAAGACATGCTTGACCACTGATGGACTGATGTCAGAGATCGAGGTCATTTAATGCAGAAGATCTCTTGGGATGATGTCTCAGGTTATCATTTTGTAGCCAGTATTGCTGCTTTCCATCAAAGTACGCCATTGTCATGTCTATCAAAGTACGCCAATGTTGCTTCTCCCACAAGAGTACACCATCTGTGCTACTTTTACCAAAGTATGCTAGTATGCTACTTTTTATCAAAGACGCCAGGATGCTACTTCCACCAAGGTATGCTAGTGTTGCTGCCTCAACCAAGGTACGCCAGTGTTGTCGCCTCTGCCAAAGTATGCTAGTGTTGCTACTTTTGGCAAAGTTCGCCTGCGTGCTACTCTCTGTAAAAATACGCTAAAGTATGCCTATGCTTCTTTTTTCACGATAGTGCGTACATTTATCCTTTTCTTTACGCTTAGGGATAAAAGTGTGCGCACTTCATTACTCCTAAACGATAGTGAGTAGTTATTATCCCAAGGAGATTATGCACATTTAAAGTCATAATTCTTGAAGAAAGTATATAAGCAGTTATCACCACGACCCAAGCTTTTATCGTACAAGAAACCACGTATCAGGCTGGCAGCAATTTGTGCGCCCACTAAGAAGAACATGGGCAATAAATATCCAAATATACACGCACAAAATGGCAAACACAGTTTAAATTGCTCATTTGTGTGCGCATATTTAGATAACCATTTTGGATGCTATAAACATATGATCAATACTATTCCATACACACAGATGGAGATAGACATACATATATGGGTCTTGCGTGCGGTTGCCAGAGCCTTCTTGCTGCTGAGTTCTCTAAAGATTGAGTTCTTGCATTTCTTTATTTTGTGTCTTGTAGTCCAAGGAGTAAAATGATCGACCGCATATCAGATCTCCATAACTTCTACTTCCCTAGATTCTGTACTTAGATTCTTATTCAGAAATTTTCGTACTTTTTCTTAAAGTTTGTAATAAAAGTTAGTACAACTTTTGTTTATGGCAAACAAATTATTTGCCATAAACAAAATGGTGGCTCTGCTGGGGACGACCTTCTCCTATGATGAGAAGGTGGTGGCTTAACTTGACACAGTATTAGTTGGCATAACGCAGAAGATGTTGGTCGTCCAGTTTGACCAATAAGCCTACGATGAAATGCTCTCTGGGGGTTGCTCAAGCCCCTCACCCACAACCAAGCCAAGGAAGATTCACAAGACTTGGCTGCCTAAGCCCCGCTCCTCTTATTCTGATATTGCTATCAACAAAGTAAAGGCAGTGATGACTTCTGCCAACGAGAAGCAACTCATTGACAGTGTTGTTCTCCTATCCCCAGTCTGTGACTTGGTGGACAATCCCCTTAACCACGCTAGTGTGCCAACTAAGGGAAACAAATCACAAAACTCTTGCAACACCAAGCGAGGGGTAAGTACACCATTCCTTGGCAGAGGAATTTAATAAGATGCCCAAGAGGTTGCTCATGCCCAAGATACCAAGCCCATGTACGTTTAGTGCAATATGTAAACAATTCTAGCAAGGACTCTGCTATCCATATCAACCCACGGGGAGAGAAAAGTGTGCGCTCAGTTTTTGCTTCCACACAGCACACGTGGCAAAGAAGCTGCCCATTATCAGCATCAACTTTACTTGAAGAGGGGGAAGCCTGACATTCCATGCCCTGACTTCTACATGTGCACACAAAAGAAGTCAGCAGAGAAGACTCCTCTCCCGCGTATCAAAATTATATGCACAACAAACGAGAAATTGTGTGCATCTCCTCCTGAAGTTGTTGATAGTGTGCCCAATATGCCAGACTTGCGTATAAAGTTATGCGCATATGGGCAAAATATGCCTGCTTCTTCTTCTTTTTCTCTTTATTCTTCTGATTTACGCCATGTACTTACACAAAAGCGTAAAGAAAGAGAAAATTATTTCCCTACAGTGGTGCTTCCAAACAAGCACCATTGTCATTATCACAAAATTGTAATCAATTGCTATTATTCAAAGATAATTGAACCATCTACTAAACGGTCTATGTTTGACCGATTGTATTACATTTCTTCTATTAGAAAGCAATCTGGGAGACAGAGTGAACAATAATATGATGATGATGATCTCCCCTTTGCTCCTGTCTATATGGCATCAAGGCTTTCCCATAGTGGAAGACGTGCAAGATGATGCACCTTAACATCAGCAAGCCAAAGAAGATTTGACCAGATCGTGGAATCCTTTGAAGGGTGTACCGGAACACTCATTCTCCAAGGAGAGAACTCCCTCAGACAAGTAGTAATCACTCTTCATAATTTGAAGTTAACCTTCCTGGGGGTAGCAATCCTCCTGGATCGAAGACAGACAATGTAGACTCTAGCTACATAATTCAATCCACTACCCCTTTGTTGATCACAGAGAGGTCAGTGTATATTCTATCAGTGATGAGTAGGATGCCACCACATCGGGAAGCACCGGGCAATGCCTCAACATACTTGAGGCTGCATTTAAAGACATGCATGCCATGATATAAAATATGTATCAAATGATGATGGCTCAGCACACTACTATGGCAGCACCAGTGCATATTGCCACAACCATACCTGTGCAGCCATCTCCGGGTGTGCAACCACCTTTGGGTAATGCAAGCCCAAATGCTAGTCTCAATAATGAATCAGCGGCTCCAGCTCCTAACCCTTTCAATACTGGGGGTAGGCCCACACCGTGATACTGCAACCTCAAACAATATCTTTCCAGTCAGCTACACAACCTCAGGCTAATGATACATAAGAAGCCATCCTGGAGCTGCGAGCCTAGTTTGATGCCATGAACAATCGAGACAAGCTGCAAAAACTTGAGATAAGGCAACCTTATCCCCCTAAGTAAAATAATGTAGTATTTCTACCAAAGTATAAGCTGTAGTCTTTGATTCCGTTCAATGGAACAAAGTTGTCCCATCAATAAATGACTTACTTTGAGTCCATGATGGGACATTTGCTATGGGACAATGCTTTCTTTACCAAGCTCTTCATCGGGGCTCTAACTGATATAGTTTATGAATGGTTTTGCAGTCTCCTAGATAAATATATCTCGTCATTTGATAATCTTTGGCACCTTTTTCTCTCCTGATTCTAAGATGGTGGAATGGACATGACTATGTCAACCCTCATTGACACAACTCAAAGGGAGAATGAGCCTACATGTGCCTTCATTGAGCACTTCAGACAGACATCTCTTAATATGTCTCATGGTATTCCATAGTCGGTTCTCATGGACACTTGTAGGAAAAAGCTGTTGCCTAGAGTGAAGTTCTATATAGGCACGACTCAGTTCGAGGAATGGTCGACACTCATCGCAAATACTAACATTGCTGAAAAGACTGCCAATGATGTCAATATATTCGTTATCAAAATACCCGGCTCGAAAGATAAAGTCATATGCCCTTTCAACAATAATAACAACAAACACATCAACAAAGAAAAAGAAGCCCTTGCTGTAAACATATCCAAAAGGGTTACCTCCCTTCCGAAGCAAAAGGCTCTGGAGAATCCGAAGCCCAAAGAGGAGTATTCCTTTGACGAGAAAGATATAATCAAGATCTTTGATTATTTGATGAAAAGAAATAGGCTTTAGTTGCCCAACATCAGACGACCAAAAGAAGCAAACCAGACATACGACCTAAAGTACTGTATGTACTATTGATATGTACATCACCCCACAACAGCTTGTTACAATTGAAAAGGAAGATACAACAACTGATAGACGCCAAGGCCATCATACTCTATAATGATGAGAAGACAGTTACCACCAACTTGGTATATTTTTAGTTCGACGACTTTCCAGCATAGGAGGTTCCAGATGGTGTCGTCCTGATACCAAAAGTAACGATAGAGATTGTCAAACTTCCCCTAGCTCATGATCAATCCGAAGGGCTGATACCTCTCACCACTCAGCGACGTAAGGTTATGTAGGTCCATCCAGATCAGTTGCATGACATGGAGCAAGAGGCAGCGTCTTCAAGTTCTAAAGCCATGCAGAGGGGCTAAAAGAAGAAGTCATTCAATATGGTTGCAATAGAAAAAAAATCAGATGAAGATCAAGATCAACCTGGGGGAAGCACTCTCCTCGAGTCTAAACTTCAGAATTTGAGTCTAAACGAATCTCTACAAATAGGCCTCGCATGACTCACCAGAAATGGCGTATAATGGGCATCCTTCTGTTATACAGGGCAACATATCTTTCGTTCAAGAATAAGGGAAGAAGACAGATCCTTCGCTCATGTGCATATTCCTTCTCCTTCCTCATCAATGGGATCATCGGCAGCACTCATTGTAAATGATGATGAGATGCCCCAGTTTTATCATTACGACCAATAATTTTTCTGTATTATGCAGAAGTTGCGATACGACTTTCGAAGGTCTAAACTATCACGACCCGATTCCGTAGAATCTTTGGGGCATCTTTCGAATCGTGACCGCCGTACGGGCCTGGGGTTGCGCCGGTACAAGGCTAAAGTATTTTGCATAACGAGCACATATTCAGAGTACACAGATAAATTGAAACACAAATTTGAAACATGGAAAAGTTCTCTTTATTGATAATGAACATCTATTACAAACTCTTGAACGAGTCAACTAATTTGCCGCACGGGCTTACAAAAGTGTTGACTGAAAATGAGATAACAGTCCTGTAAATTACATCCCTTTACTAAACTTCAAAATGATAAAGACCTCCGGGCTGGAGGACGGCTTTGACACGGAGCTGTATTGTGTATAGAGTTGCAAGCTCCTGCTTCAAAATGCTTCAAGGATGGCGCGATTTGAACACGCCTACAGCTGGACTAGATCGGGAAAACGACTTCGGCTCCTCGCTCGGTTCGCCTTAGTACGGGGAACCTGTTTCAATGAGGGTCAGTATGTCAAAACATACTGGTAAAGGCGAGCTAACCCAACTATACCAATCAACATATTATTTTAATGAAGCATGCATATTATTTGTGGTTTTCTATCTTGCCTTAGTTCATTTACAAGTAAGCAGCATATAGAATTTACTAAAATGAACTTGCCACCGTTCGGTAGATTTTACCTGCCCGGTTGAACCACCTGCACAATACTTACCATGCCTTCCCTGCCACGAAGACACAAGTTAGTTTGCAATAGGTTTAAATATACACGAGGATTACTGGCTTGATTGCCATAATGGACGTAACCAAGGACAAGGATAGCATGCTACGAGAGTACACGATGCGCTGCAAGCTATCCTAACCCGTACACGATGACTACACACGAGTTCCGCCCGGATCGGATCAGTGCCAGTGCCCCAGCGACCGTCCGCAGAATAAATACCTTCTGCACAAGTTGTCCATGATCGAACACGATTATTAAGTTAAAAATTCATGCAGTTGAGGCAACACGAGTACAAGAACACGAGTACAAGATAAACAGTATTGCATGATTCATTTTGCATAGCCTCCCTGAATAATTATTTGTATACAAGATATGATCCATACTTAGCACAATTTATAGAATATTTATAATGAACTAGCATACAATAAGATAACAGTTCACAAGTTTAGTTGATAAGCAATAATACCCAAGTCTATTCCCTTTTATCCTGTTTCTTTTAGTTATTACTTGGTATCGTTTGATCGGGGCAAAGAAGAATGCAAGATTTTAGGTGTGAAGACTTGGAAGCAGGGCTAGCTAATCGGGATGGTAGCCACTCACTTAGTTGGTTGGAAAGGAGAAGGAAAGAGGCGCTTCAAGACTCCGCTCGTATCTTGGGTATAGGTATTGGTTAGTATCTAGTTTACCTTGAGTTACACCAAGGTAATGAGAGTTGAGGTATCTTGGGTATAGGTATTGAATATCCAATGGGTATGTTGGTTAGTTAGTTAATGTTAGATATTGTATCACCTTTTGATACCAAGGTAATGTCAAGGTATTGAGTTTGTATATCAAGATGGATGTGTAGGTGGTGTGATACTGCATTTGGTTCAAAGCCAAGGTATCCACTTAGCATTAGTTTGGCTAGGAGTATTATATATTTTGTCTTGTATATATATTATAGTATTTTTAAATCTAATAACTTGCATATCTTATAATACGGTATTTTATTGGTATCATAGTATCCTAGTATAGCTAGTATAGCCTAGTTACATAGTGTATGGATCCAATATCCTAGAGATGGACTAATACAACCTATAAATAGCTAGTTTGACCAAGTTTGACTAGTTTGACCTAGAGTTGACCTTAAGCAGCGAGAAGCAGCAGCAGAAACAGCAAGAAGCAGTAGCAGAAGCAGCAGCAGAAAGCAGTAAGCAATAGCAGAAACAAGCTGTAAGCTGCCGCAGGCCGAGAAGCAGCAGCAAAAGCAGTAGCAAGCAGTAAGCTGCAGCAGGCCGAGAAGCAGCAGCAACAGCTGTAGCAACAACATAAGTAGTAAGCTGCATAAGCAGCAGGATCATAAGCAGCAACAACGATAAGCAGAAGCAGTGGCAATAAGCAGCAGTAGTCGAGTGTTTAGAAATTAAGTTATAGATAAGTTTAGTAAGCTAGTTAATAAGTTAGTTTATATTGATAAGTTAGTTATGTATATATATTGTCAGTGAGTTAAGTATATATATATATATATATAAGCACTAGTTAGCATTGGTTAGTATCTAGTTTACCTTGAGTTACACCAAGGTAATGAGAGTTGAGGTATCTTGGGTATAGGTATTGAATATCCAATGGGTATGTTGGTTAGTTAGTTAATGTTAGATATTGTATCACCTTTTGATACCAAGGTAATGTCAAGGTATTGAGTTTGTATATCAAGATGGGTGTGTAGGTAGTGTGATACTGCATTTGGTTCAAAGCCAAGGTATCCACTTAGCATTAGTTTGGCTAGGAGTATTATATATTTTGTCTTGTATATATATTATAGTATTTTTAAATCTAATAACTTGCATATCTTATGATACGGTATTTTGTTGATATCATAGTATCCTAGTATAGCTAGTATAGCCTAGTTACATAGTGTATGGATCCAATATCCTAGAGATGGACTAATACAACCTATAAATAGCTAGTTTGACCAAGTTTGACTAGTTTGACCTAGAGTTGACCTAGTTTGACTGTTTTGACTTAGAAATGACTTTATAACCTAGAATTGAACTAGTTTAACTTATTTTTATTCCAAAATCTTGTATTGATGTACTATACCATATATAGGTCTGTGTAACACCAGCTTGGATATCGAGAGACATACCTTACTCAAGATCTCAGGCGAGTACATTTTTCTGTTAGTTTATGGAGGGGCAGAACCCCAGAGGAAGATCCAGGAAGTTCAGGAAGGGCCTGAACAGGGAGATCAAATCACACAAGAATGGAGATCCCACACTTTACTTTCGAGGAGATTCTGAGACAGGCAAATCGGGCAGAGAATGATCTAGAGCTTGGCTCTAAGAGGCCGAGAGACATAGGAGGATCCAGTACCAACATGGGTCCAATGAAGCGGCCTCAATTTCAGCAGTAGCACCAGAGGTACTTCCAGCAGCCGAGGCAGCAGTATCATAGACCAACTAAAGCGCCGGCACAACAAATACACCATATCTTGAGGCCAACTATTCCTTGCACCTTCTGTAATAAGCAGGGACATGGATGGGATGCATACAAGATAAGATTGGGCCAGTGCTTATTCTATGGATTAGGAGACCATCAGTTGAGGGCTTGTCCTAAAGTTCCAGCTCGTCCATCTCAGGGCAGAGCTCAGGCACAGAGAGCACTCGCAAGACCACTAGCGGGAGAAAAGAAAGGACCTCCTCTACTACCATAACAACAGTAGTTCACTCAGCTCCAACAGCAGCAGAGAGGTATCCAACGACATGGGCAATCTTTTGCCTTGACCGTCAAGGAGGAAGAGCCAGTCGGTGATGTTATCTCATGTTCAGTCTATCTTGATTCTTTTCTAGGTCATGCTTTATTTGATTATGGTACTTCATATAGTTTTGTATCTGTATCTTTTGCTCTGAAACATTACCTTGAGACTGAACCATTAGCGAGGACTTACAAGATCATGACCAGGGATGGCATTATCCTGGTTTGTGATGTTTGCAAGGACCGAAGAGTTTTTTTGAGAGACCGAGAGTTGATCGTATGTCTACTCGTAATGCCACTTCCGAGCTACGATATAGTGCTCCGGATGGATTGGTTGAGCAGGCACCATGCTAGTATCGATTATCGTAGAGGCAAAGTTTTGTTCCAGACACCAAAAGAGCCAGAGTTTGAGTTCGTCAAAGGAGCAGCAGAGCAGTACGAAGGAGACTTCTGCGGAGCTTTGGTAGAAGAGCAAGAGCTGCCACATCCATTAATTACTGAGTATATAAACGTCTTTCCCGAGGAGTTGTCGGGGTTGCCACCAAATAGAGATGTGGAGTTCTCTATAGACTTGGTGCAGGTACAGAGCCAATATCACAGTACGTCTATAGGGTGAACAACAGTGAACTGGCAAAGTTAAAGAAGCAGGTGGATGAGTTGTAGGACAAGGGCTTCATCTGCTCCAGTTCATCACCGTGGGGTACTCCGGTATTATCTGTACCGAAGAAGGATAGTCGGTGCGCATGTGTATCGACTACAGGGCACTCAACAACCTCACTATCAAGAATAAATACCCGTTGCCGCGGATTGATAATTTATTTGATCAGTTGAGCGGAGTGAAGGTATTCTCAAAGATAGACTTGAGGTCGGGGTACCACCAGGTGAAAGTAAAGAAGGAAGACATTTCAAAGACAACTTTCAGGACTCGGTATGGATAGTTTGACTTCTTAGTAATGCCGCTTGGGTTGACCAATGCCCCGACGGTATTCATGAACCTGATGAATTAGGTATTTTATCAGTACTTAGATTAGTTTGTGGTAGTAATCATTGATGATATATTAATTTATTCGATGATCCCGGAGGAGCATGAGAAGCACCTGAGGATAGTTCTGGAGATCCTCAGGAAGGAGAAGCTATATGGTAAGCTTTCAAAGTGTGAGTTTTTCCTTGATAAGGTTGAATTCCTCGGGCATGTGATTACAGGAGATGGGATCTCAGTAGACCCGAAGAAGATTTCAGCAGTTGAGTCATGGTCTACCCCGAGTTCAGTAGCGGAGATCAAGAGTTTTCTTGGACTAGCAGACTATTATCGAAGTTTTGTTCAGGAATTTTGCAGGATTACGGAGCCAATAAATAGACTAACTAGGAAGGAAGTGGAGTTCGTCTGGACTAAGCATTGTCAGTCTGCTTTTAAGGAGCTAAAGAAGAGGTTGACTACAGCTCCAATATTGACATTGCCATCAGGGACAGAAGAATTTTCTATATATAGTGATGCATCGGGTATGGGTTTGGGTTGTGTGTTGTAGCAAAACGGGAAGGTGATTACCTATGCTTCCAGAAAATTACGCCCGCATGAGAAGAATTACCTACCCATGACTTGGAGTTGGTAGCAGTTATTTTTTGCTCTTAAACATTGGAAGCACTACTTGCATGGAGGGCGGGTAGAGATCTTTACAGATCATAAGAGCTTAAAATATGTGTTTACATAAAAAAAGCTTAATATGAGGTAGTGATGGTGGTTGGAGTTGATGAAGGACTTCGATATTGCTTTACAATATCATCCAGGGAAGGCCAACGTAGTCGCGGATGCCTTGAGCAGGTATCTAGTGGCTATGTACTTGACAAGGGACAGACATTTATTGGCCCATCTTGATAGCTTAGATATTGAGGTATTAGTTCCTGGAGTTACAACACAGATGTGGGGACTTCAGGTACAGTCAGATTTGATAGACCGAATCAGAGCTGTACAGTTCGAGGATGAGTCTCTGAGGAACATCAGAGCACAGGTCCAGATGAGATTGGCAGACGACTTCAGTATTGCAGATGATTGATCATTGCATCACGGTACCAGACTGTGTGTGCCAAGCGGAGCATTGCACGAAGAGATTCTTCAGGAGGCGCATCAATCTCAGTACTCTGTACATTCAGATGCCAACAAGATGTATATGGATATGAGAGAGTATGTTTGGTGGTATGGTATGAAGCAGAAAGTGGCTAACTTCGTATCCAGATGCTTGGTTTGCTAGCAGGTAAAGAAAGAGGGACAGAGGTCAGGTGGATTACTTCAGTCTTTACCTATTCCAGAGTGAAAGTGGGAGCATGTGACGATGGACTTTGTTTTAGGGTTTTCGCATTCTCCAGGAGGTAAAGATGCGATTGGGTCATCGTAGACAGGTTGACCAAATTATCCCACTTTTTGCCATTCAAAGTGGGTACGTCTACGGAGCAGCCCGTGGAGATCTTGGACCGCAGAAAGAAGGTGATGAGGAACTAGACGATTCCTTTGGTGCACATCACTTGGAGGCATCACTCGCTAGGAGAGAGTACCTGGGAGCGAGATGTCGAGATGCGCGAGCGATATCCTTATCTGTTTGAGCCGTGAGATATAATTCTTTCGTACTTGTATGATACTTTGGGTAGTTAGTTTCTTCCTTAATTTTGAGCACAAATTTTTTTTAAGGTGGGTAGGTTTGTCACCCTCACTTTTCCAGCTAGGGGTAGTTTGGTAATTTGGTATGGATATTTTTATTCTAGAAATATAATATTAAATATTGTTCATGTTGTAAATATTATTTACTGTATTATTTATTTATTGTTAGATGTTAGTATTTAATTTTGGACTTGTGTTAGTGGACCCAACTAGTTTATATTAGATCCATGGACCAATATTTAATTCTAGTTAGAATTGAGCCCAATAGTAAGTCCATTCATTAGGAGAATGAATTAATTAGTTAAACCAATTAGACTAGAACCTTCCCTACTTAATTAATTCCTTCGTGACAAGCCCCAAGGGGTATTGTGGACATTCCATAGTATCTTGGAGGAGAGGGTAGAGGCCGGCCACAATTGGAGTGGGGAGAGACTCTTTCTTCATTTTTTATTCTAAATCCAGATCTAGAATTTCTCTCTTCCAAATTCCTTTATCCCTATATCAATTCCTTTCCAATTCTTTTCCTATTCATCATTGGAGACTATTAGAATAAGGAGGAAGTAAGGATCTACAAGGAGGAAGCAAGGACCTACAAGGAGGAGAAAGGATCTACAAGTTGAAGGCTCTTGACACTCAATTTGGAGGTTTCATTAGAAATTTATCTCCCAGTAGGTATAATTCAATTTTTCTCTCTAATTAGACTCTAAATCTATAATTTAATCATTAGGAACCCTCTCATGTACTAAGGCTACCAATAGGAATTGGAATTAGGTTCATAGGAGGCCTATGGAGAAAGTTATATGGTATTTTATGTCAATTTTGGGAGAATTCCGAGATTGACACATCTTGTGTTTGTCAACAGGTCAATTACACCAAATTGACATGTGTTTGATTGTGTTCAACTAGTATCATATCCATAATTGGATACGTGTAGGCCGTATCCCGATAATTTGGTGATACGGGTTGATTTGGGGGTTTTCTTCTGACACGGGAGTTTGAGTATGTCATATTTTGACACGGGTATTTAAACGAGTATCTAACACTTCGTATTGCTTCTAATTATGATTTTAGATTTGCTCGTATCCTTCGGGGTATATTTGGTGGTGTGGTGGAGCCATATCGCAAGCGTATCATAGATTAAGTGTGATACGGGAGCGATGCACTCTACATATTTGTTTTCTTGCATTTTAATTCAATTTACCTTGGTAATAGCTATTAGAGTATTATAATTATAATTGTTATATGATATATATGTATATATATAATTATGTGTATGTTCTATATTTTATTTTGATGTGTTGGTGGTCATGGAAGAATAGGAGAGTGCATGTGCATTATTAGTGTGGGTATGTGGTAACATATATATATATATATATATATATATATATATATATATATATATATATATATATATATATATATATATATATGAGTGAGTGTATATGTGTATTAGATGTGTACATGTGAGTTAGAGGGGGGAGTTATAAGCATAAGCAGCGAGAAGCAACAGAAGCAACAGTAGAAACAACAAGAAGCAGCAGCGGAAGCAGTAAGCAACATCAGCAGCAAGCAGTAAGCTACAGCAGGCCGAGAAGTAGCAGCAGAAGCAGTAAGCAACAGCTGCAGCAATGTCATGACCCGCACCCGCTTTTCGGATACGAGTATGTGGCCAAGCCCAGCCTACGTCGCAGCATCGGCGGTAGTACGCTGTCTATGATAATAATGGTCTATCAATCCAAATAGATAATATTTAATCACAAGTTCAAATCTATTGCTCATTCACAATATTTATATAGTTTTACAAGATTCTTAATTGATAATTAAATCATAACTCAGAAACAAACCCGCTAAACATCAAATCCAAATAAGTTTATAAACTATTTAAATTCTAATATTGGCCTCCACAAGCATCTCGATCTCCAACCAAATCCAATGAGCAAGATAGCAAGTCACTTAAAATATTTATCCAGTCAGGATGGAACGAGTACATCACAGTAAAAACAGTTCCAACACATGGTAGAAGCTATAAGACAATAAATAATAAGGAATATATGATAGCAACAAACTGAACTCACAATAAAGCAACTAGAATAACCAATGCTGAAGTCCTGTCATGGCAAACATATAGTACAATATGTCCAAGCCACAAAAGAAATAACTGTAAAGTATGGAAGAATATATGGGAACAACTACTCTATGTAATTTGAAATACCTTGTTGACATGTGAACGACTAGGGGGTAATATCCGGCAAACCACACGTGTCGTGCATGGCTGCTATTATTCCAGAAAGACCATAAGATAAAAATGGTAGTTCACACGTCCACTAAGTATTTTTTTCCCCACAAGTACACATGGATTCCAAACCAGTCATGAAGAAATAACAATAATCTAGAACAGTCACGTTGTCACGCCCCAGTCCCAAAATATCGAGGGACTGGTCACGTGGCAATGGCCAGCAGCACACACCGATGGTCAACCCAATTTAATGGAACCATCAGGGCGCACTTAAGCTGTAAAGAAGGTCTACTATAACAAGTCACACTAATCTCATCCATAAAAGATAAAGAAATAAACTGCATAATGAAAAAGAAATAAGTAGCAACAACAAGTTAGTCGGGGAAATAATCCGACTTATGTCTGAATACATTGGCTCAATAGGCCAGGAACAAAAGAGATAAACATAAAGTAAATACTGAGTACGGGATTAGGTACTCAGGAGAAGTCTTCGGCAGTCACCTCGTCTGCAGGGTTCAGTTCTGCTCCAGTATCAAATCCAGCAATAGCCTCAGCTCCTGTCCCGTATATCTCGGGGTACTGCTCCTCAGCTAAACCTGGGGACATAATCCATTCCAGGTCCTCAGGGGACATAGCAAGGTACAGAAAATACAAGCCAAATAAATGCAGTGCAAATAAATAAATAAAACAGCAGGGTAAACTATGTAACCATCTATGTGATATGCAAATGAGAGCAACACTAGTACTCAAGCTGAGACCGCTACAAGCTCTGTGTCGGGGAGCCGGTAGCAGTAATAACACGTAAAGGGTCTAGCTCTGCTGGAGAGTCTACAACCTCACAATAATAGTAGATATATATATAGAACAGCCTGTAGCCTGTGTGTCTCTCCCCACCCAATGTAATCACGCAAACCATGACCATAACGTCTCATGTCCATGTCAGCGGGATTATAGCTAATGCAACAAGTCATATTGTCTATAAATAACATATCTCTGTCAAGTCCTGTATCCTATACAGAATCACCACGAATATCTCAGAAAGATTCTGTCCATGTATAGTGTCAAGTGTCCTGGGTTGTAGGGTACTTGATAGGTCAAGTACAAGAGTAAAGGGTATCGTAAATCCATCTCTAAATGACGAACCCAACACCGCGTACGGTATTGGCACCCGACTGTGATCGGACACTAGGTACGTCATACGTTTCCTAGGTTAATCAGTTTAAACAAGTTTATATGAATTTACACAAGACATCCAGCAAAGTATTATTACAGGAAATATGAAGATAAAGACTGCAAGTTTGGCAAGGTGCACTTGCCTGATGTTTGGATTCCACTAAGGTCCTGTTATCGGAAATTTCAAGAGCTGTCTCCGAAAGCTGAAATAAACAGTACCATCACGCTCAGAAGGTGTCAAATAGCTAGGAATGCCTGTCCTTGGGTCCAATTTGAAGACAAGGGCAAAAACGATAATTTTGGGCCAAAACGGGATCCACTAGTGGGCCCGCTTTGCACCGAAAAATGTGTCAGAGTCAACGGTCTCAAAATTTACCAAACTTAGTGTCAACAGGTCAGGAACGCTGATACGAACCCAACGGAACTTTCAGATTTGAATTCCGATGAGCCGATCACAAAATCGCCCGTCGAGTGGGGCCTGTGCGGCCCACGACATGCGATTTCGTCAATGTTCTCAGAATCGAACCAAACTTGACCCACATGACCAGCGTATTGCTACGAGTCCGATGGCACAAGTTTTGTCTCGATCTGACGTGTGTGCACAAAGTTAGGGTAAATTACAGAAAAGTCGGATACGGGACGATGTCCGCGGATACGTACTGATTTCGGTGTGCACGCACATCCGAATCAGCTTCTGCGAAATCCCACACGTCCGTATCGACGATGCGCACGTGTCTGTGAAGACCGCGCGCGACCAAGTCGTCCCGTTTGGCGGGTCGTACTCGGTTCCGGGGTGAAACAGGGTCTGATTTTTCCTGTTTTTGGATCGCGGTATGCGATCACCACAGGATGCGATGCCCCGAGCGGTTTGTCCGGGCACCGAGAGGGTCATACAGGCTTCGCAACGCAATTTACAGAATCAAAAATGGAGCTACGAGCAAGAAGATACGCGTACCTGAACTGGGCTCCACGGAACCCGGGTTTTCGTGTCCGACACGTGTCCGACACGTGTCGGATACAGGGAAAGAATTAGGGTTAGGGTTTCTGGAAGAACTCCGGCGGGGACGGCGGCTAGGCGGCCGGGCTGAGGCGGAGGGGGCCGGGGGCACGCGGCGCGGCGAGGAGAAGGGTCGGGCGGCCGGCGCTGAGCGACACGGCGGTCGGAGCTGCTACCGCTGCTGCTCGCTGCTGCTGTTTGTTGCGGCTGCCGGTGCTCGACGGCGAAAGAAGGAGGGAGGTGGGGAGGAGCCGTCGACGGGGCACGGCGAGCGGGACGGTGGCGCCGGAGGCGGTGGCAGCGGCCTGGAGGCGGGGAGAGGGTGGCTAGGGCGGTGGGGGAATCGGAGGAGGAGGAGGGGCTTTTATAGGCGGTGGGGGCTGGAGAAGGCGGGGAGAGGGCGGAGGGGCCGGGGGCACGCGGCGCGACGAGGAGGAGGGCCGGGCGGCCGGCGCTGAGCGGCACGGCGGCCGGAGCTGCTGCCACTGCTGCTCGCTGCTGCTGTTTGCTGCGGCTGCCGGTGCTCGACGGCGAGAGGAGGAGGGAGGTGGGGAGGAGCCGTCGACGAGGCACGGCGAGCGGGACGGTGGCGCCGGAGGCGGTGGCAGCGGCCTGGAGGCGGGGAGCGGGGTGGCTAGGGCGGTGGAGGAATCGGAGGAGGAGGAGGGGCTTTTATAGGCGGTGGGGGCCGGAGAAGGCGGGGAGAGGGCGGAGAAGGCGGAGGCGGAGGCGGACGTGGCCGGGCGAAGCTGGCCGGAGGCGGCGGCTCCGCCGCGAGACGCGGCACGGGGTGGAACGTGGTCAGGGACGGGGATCCGGGTTGGGTGCGGGTCGGGTGCGGGCCTGGCCGACCCGCCCGACCCGTCAGGCCATGGTTGGACCGGGTTTTGGGCTGGGCCCGGTGGGCCGGGTCCAGCGGGCCGCGGGCTGGGCCAAAAATAAAATAATAATAATAATAAAAGTAATAAAATTAATTAATTAATTAATTAATTACCTTAAATAGTTTTTAGGCATTTAAAAATAGGTCTGAGGCCCAATAAAATCCCAAAAAATTATCCTAAGTCCGGTTTTCTATTTTACACCATAAAATCATATTTTTATTACATTTTAATATTAGTTATTAGCAATTAAAAATTATACAATCACCACAGCATCTATGTAAACTCCTGAAAAATTACAGAAAATTTCCAAAAATTGATTTTAAATAACTAAAATTTTTAGGATGATTACAATCTACCCCCTTAAGAGGATTGCGTCCTCGCAATCGAAGGGTAAACTACAAAGGGCACGAACTACAAAAATAAATGAATGTTTAGGTTTTACCTGCATCTGCAAATAAGTGTGGATAACGCTGGCGCATAATATCCTCTCGTTCCCAGGTCGATTCGCCCGGAGAATGTTGTTTCCAAGCTACCCGAACCAGTCTGATTGTCTGCCCTCGCAGTGTCTTCTCACTGGTGTCGAGTATACCCACTGGTTGCTCCTCGTATCTCAGGCTAGGTCCCACCGAAATCTCAGAATGATCAACTATATGGCTTGGGTCAGTCACGTATCGCCTCAGCTGTGAGACGTGGAATACATCATGTACTCCCTCTAAGGATGGAGGTAATGCAAGACGATAAGCCACCTCACCAATGCGCTCCAAGATATCAAATGGCCCAATATACCTTGGGCTTAACTTGCCTCTGCTGCCAAATCTGATAGTACCTCTAGTGGGCGAGATCCTCAAAAATACGTGCTCTCCTTCCTTGAACTCCAGGGGACGTCTGTGCGCATCGGCCCAATGCTTCTGTCTATCCTGGGCTGCACGGAGATGATTCTGAATCTGCTTTACTTTCTCCACTGTCTCCGTTACCAACTTTGGACCCAGTAATTGACGTTCGCCAATGTCACTCCAGCATATCGGCGATCTGTACTTTCTTCCGTACAATGCCTCGAAAGGTGCCATCTGAATGCTTGCCTGATAGCTGTTGTTGTAGGAGAACTCCACTAAGTGCAGATAATCTTCCCAAGATCCTCCGAAGTCCAGTATATATGATCGCAGCATATCTTCCAAGATCTGAATTGTGCGCTCTGATTGGCCATCTGTCTGAGGATGATAGGCAGTACTGAATTTGAGCCTGGTGCCGAGACTCTCTTGCATGCTTCGCCAGAAGTGAGATGTAAATCTCGAGTCTCGATCTGATACAATACTAACCGGCACTCCATGTAATTTTATGATCTGTCGCATATACATGTCGGCTAGTACTTCCGTGGATTGTCCGACTCTGAATGGCAAGAAGTGAGCCGACTTAGTGAGCCGATCCACGATAACCCATACCGCATCCTTTCCACTAGGGCTTCTTGAAAATCCAGTGACGAAGTCCATGGTAATATGCTCCCACTTCCATTCAGGTATGGGAAGTGGCTGCAACATACCTGCAGTCCTTTGGTGCTCGGCCTTTACCTGCTGGCAGACTAAGCATTTTGCCATAAATCGGGCAATCTCCCTTTTCATTCCATGCTACCAGTAATATTATCTTAAGTCCCGGTACATCTTGGTTCCTCCTGGATGAACAGAGTATATGGAGCTATGTGCTTCCGTCATCAACTCCTGCCTTAATTCTCCATTTGGAACATATAGGCAATTTCCGCACCTTAATGTCCCGTCCTCGTGGATGCGAAGTCCCGTTTGCATGCCTGCTTCGGTTCTCTCTTTTAGCCTTCGGAATCTGGCATCATTAGGCAAAGCTTCTTTGATTCTCTCCACCAGCGATGACTTAACTTCGAGGTTAGCCAGCAAACCATTTTGTCCAGGTAAAACAACCTCTATCTGAAGATCTTGCAAGTCTTGTAATAGCTGAGGCTGCTCAGTTAAGAAATAAGCCGAGGGTTTTCTGCTGAGGGCGTCGGCTACAACATTTGCTTTCCCCGGGTGGTACTGCAGATCTATGTCAAAGTCCACCATCAACTCAAGCCAACGCCTTTGCCTCATGTTGAGCTCCTTCTGAGTATAAACATACTTCAAGCTCTTATGATCAGTGAATATTTTAACCTTCTCTCCATACAGATAATGCCTCCAGATCTTCAATGCAAAAATCACTGCAGCTAGCTCCAGGTCGTGCGTTGGGTAGCTCTTCTCGTGGACCTTCAACTGCCTTGATACATAAGCGATAACCTTGCCATGTTGCATCAAGATACAACCTAGTCCACTACCGGACGCATCACTATAAACAACAAAACCTCCTGACCCTGAGGAAAGAGTCAAGACTGGTGCTGTTGTTAGACGCCTCTTCAATTCTTCAAAGGCATTCTGGTATTCTTCCGTCCATATGAACTCCTGATCCTTCCGTGTCAGCTTAGTCATCGGCTCTGCGATCCTTAAAAAATTTTCTACGAACCGCCGGTAATACCCAGCAAGTCCAAGAAAACTTCTCACTTCTGCAACAGAGGTAGGGGTAGGCCAGGTTTCTATAGCAGTGACCTTCTCTGGGTCCACAGACAGTCCTTCACCCGAGATAATATGTCCTAAGAATGGCACCTTGTCCATACAGAACTCACATTTGCTGAGTTTGGCATATAGCTTCTCCCTTCTCAAAGTTTCTAGCACAAGTCTGAGGTGTTCCTCATGCTCTTCGTGGTCCTTGGAGTAGACTAGAATATCGTCAATGAATACCACCACGAACTTATCCAAGTACTGATGGAAGACTCCGTTCATCAAACTCATAAATACAGCAGGTGCGTTGGTTAAACCAAACGGCATTACTAGGAACTCATAATGTCCATACTTAGTCCTGAAGGCCGTCTTTGGGATATCTTCCTTCTTCACCCTAATCTGGTGATAACCGGATCTAAGGTCAATCTTTGAGAATACCCTAGCGCCACTCAATTGGTCAAACAAGTCATCAATGCACGGTAAGGGGTACCGGTTCTTAATAGTTACAGCATTAAGGGCTCTGTAATCAATGCACAACCGTACAGTTCTGTCCTTCTTGGGTACAAAAAGTATAGGTGCTCCCCAAGGTGAAACACTGGGCCGGATAAATCCTTTCTCCAGAAGGTCGTTGACTTGCGCTTTCAACTCCACTAACTCCTTAGGTGCTAGCCGATATACCGATGAAGTGATAGATTCGGCTCCTGGAGTTAGGTCTATTGTGAATTCTATCTCCCGATCAGGTGGTAAACCTGGAAGGTCGTCGGGAAATACATCCACAAATTCTGATATAACTCTTGGGTAACCTGAATCCTCTTCTACAGTTAATATCCTAAGAGTTGGCTGGACCCCTTGTTCTACAGCTCCTCGAAGAAATTCAAACTCAGGAAGGCTAGGGGGTCTAAATATCACTTTTCCAAGCCGGCAATCCAGTGTCGCATGGTACTGACTTAACCAGTCCATACCAAGTACAACATCGTAATCAGGCATAGAAAAGATCAGGAATTGGGCTCGCATCTCTCGGCCACAGACTACTACCGAACATGATCTATAGATATCACTAACCGGGATAATTCTACCTCCCGTTAGAATTCACTTCATCTTCGAGAGAGGTGTGGTAGCTACTCTATGTGAGGCTACGAAGCTACTATTACTTCGCCTGCAGTAGCTTCCTCAGTGACTGCTAGTGCATATGCCTGACCTCATCCCTGAACGGGACCCCTTTGCTGACGAGCCTGCTGGAACAAAGCTGCCTGAGGTGGTAGTGGTGGCCTGGCTCCTCCAGGCCCTGTCTGAGTTGATCCCCTAGCTGGAAGAGCTGGCCTAGGTGCAGGTGGAGCTGATTGATTCGGAACTCCCTCTCGACGTTCCGAACAGTCCTTTGAGAAGTGTTGTCCGGATCCGCAAACCAGGCAGAGTCCCAGCTTGCGTCTACATTCTCTTTCAATATGACCTACTTTGCCGCAGTAATGACAAGCAGGTAGGTTCTTTGATGCTGCTTTCTGAGGCAGGTTCTTCTGGGGCCGTTTGGCAGAATGCCCAGGTGATGACTTGGACGGTACTGAGGAGAATGGACGTTTCAGGCTTGACTCCCTCCGAGTAACGCGCTCCATACGACGTGCTACAGCAAGGACGTCGGTGTATGATGTAGGTGCAACAGATCCGATTAACTTCTGGAGCTCGAACCTGAGTCCATCAAAGAACTTCTCTGCCTTCTCTTCTTTGGTAGGAATTAGAGAAGGGGCGAAGCGGCTCAGGCGAATGAATTCGGCGTTGTATTCCTCCACCGACATATTGCCCTGGATCAGGCGGTTGAATCTGTCTCGGAGTTCTGACCGAGCAACAGCAGGGATGTACATTTCCTGGAAGAGTCTGGAGAACTCCTCCCAGGTGACCTGATCATGTCCGAGCCTTCTTTCTTTGGACAGCCACTAATGGTGTGCGTTGTCCGTCAGTTGCATCCGGACGGCAGTCATCCATTTGTCCCTTGGTAGTTCAGCGGCCTCCAACTGATGCTGCGTGTTCGTAAGCCATTCATGAACTTCAGTTGGTCCTTCCTTGCCCGAGAAGGTACGGAGTTTGAGTTGGCAAAAATCTGTGATAGATCCCGTCGCTGATCGCCTATTTGGTGGATTTGCATGTTCCAATGCTGCGACTAGGCTGTTCCTTAGGTTCTCGGCCTCATGACGTTGGGCCTCCTGTTGGATCTGTTGTTGTGCCTGCATCATGGCGTAGAAAATCTGGAACATTTGTTGTCCATCCATTGCCTGCCCTGGGGGAAAGACAGGCATCATAGGAGGGAACTGGGGTGGAGGCGGGATGTCATCACGCCTGAACCTGGAACTTGGCTGGCCAGTTTGATTGTTCTTAGAGGATTGTCCTCTGGTATCTGGCGTTGTTCCAGCTTCACAGGTAACCACTGCTTCAGGCGGTGTACCCAAGGGGGTCTCGTCACTACTTCTGGGATCCATTACTCTGCATAAAAAGAAAACAATGAGAACGCACAGAGGAATCAAATCAGGATGCAATTCAAGCAATTAAATTGAATTCGACATAGAGTCCAAAAATGATTCAATCAATGGATGAGATCCTATAACTTATCCTATCTTATTGCAGGCCTGTTCGGTCCCTGAGTTGAAACCAAACAATTTAGTCGTAGACCTGCATGGGCCACCACAAAAACCATGTCACGCCCCAGTCCCAAAATATCGAGGGACTGGTCACGTGGCAATGGCCAGCAGCACGCACCGATGGTCAACCCAATTTAATGGAACCATCAGGGCGCACTTAAGCTGTAAAGAAGGTCTACTACAACAAGTCACACTAATCTCATCCATAAAAGATAAAGAAATAAACTGCATAATGAAATAGAAATAAGTAGCAACAACAAGTTAGTCGGGGAAACAATCCGACTTATGTCTGAATACACTGGCTCAATAGGCCAGGAACAAAAGAGATAAACATAAAGTAAATACTGAGTACGGGATCAGGTACTCAGGAGAAGTCTTAGGCAGTCACCTCGTCTGCAGGGTTCAGTTCTGCTCCAGTATCAAATCCAGCAATAGCCTCAGCTCCTGTCCCGTATATCTCGGGGTACTGCTCCTCAGCTAAACCTGGGGACATAATCCATTCCAGGTCCTTAGGGGATATAGCAAGGTACAGAAAATATAAGCCAAATAAATGCAGTGCAAATAAATAAATGAAACAGCAGGATAAACTATGTAACCATCTATGTGATATGCAAATGAGAGCAACACTAGTACTCAGGCTGAGACCGCTACAAGCTCTGTGTCGGGGAGCCGGTAGCAGTAATAACACGTAAAGGGTCTAGCTCTGCTGGAGAGTCTACAATCTCACAATAATAGTAGATATATATATAGAATAGCCTGTAGCCTGTGTGTCTCTCTCCACCCAATGTAATCACGCAAACCATGACCATAACGTCTTATGTCCATGTCAGCGGGATTATAGCTAATGCAACAAGTCATATTGTCTATAAATAACATATCTCTGTCAAGTCCTGTATCCTATACAGAATCACCACGAATATCTCGGAAAGATTCTGTCCATGTATAGTGTCAAGTGTCCTGGATTGTAGGGTACTTGATAGGTCAAGTACAAGAGTAAAGGGTATCGTAAATCCATCTCTAAATGACGAACCCAACACCGCGTACGGTGTTGGCACCCGACTGTGATCGGACACTAGGTACGTCATACGTTTCCTAGGTTAAGCAGTTTAAACAAGTTTATATGAATTTACACAAGACATCCAGCAAAGTATTATTACAGGAAATATGAAGATAAAGACTGCAAGTTTGGCAAGGTGCACTTGCCTGATGTTTGAATTCCACTAAGGTCCTGTTCTCGGAAATTTTAAGAGATATCTCCGAAAGCTGAAATAAATAGTACCATCACGCTCAGAAGGTGTCAAATAGCTAGAAATGCCTATCCTTGGGTCCAATTTGGAGACAAGGGCAAAAACGATAATTTCGGGCCAAAACGGGGTCCACCGGTGGGCCCGCTTTGCACCGAAAAATGTGTCAGGGTCAACGGTCTCAAAATTTACCAAACTTAGTGTCAACAGGTCAGGAACGCTGATACGAACCCAACGGAACTTTCAGATTTGAATTCCGATGAGCCGATCACAAAATCGCCCGTCGAGTGGGGCCTGTGGGGCCCACGACACGCGATTTCGTCAACGTTCTCAGAATCGAACCAAACTTGACCCACAGGACCAGCGTATTGCTACGAGTCCGATGGCACAAGTTTTGTCTCGATCCGACGTGTGTGCACGAAGTTAGGGTAAATTGCAGAAAAGTCGAATACGGGGCGATGTCCACGGATACGCACTGATTCCGGTGTGCACGCACATCCGAATCAGCTTCTGCGAAATCCCACACGTCCGTATCGACGATGCGCACGTGTCTGTGAAGACCGCGTGCGACCAAGTCGTCCCGTTTGGTGGGGCGTACTCGGTTCTGGGGTGAAACAGGGTCTGATTTTTCCTGTTTTTGGATCGCTGTGTGCGATCACCACAGGACGCGATGCCCCAAGCGGTTTGTCCGGGCACCGAGAGGGTCATACAGGCTTCGCAACGCAATTTACAGAATTAAAAATGGAGCTACGAGCAAGAAGATACGCGTACCTGAACTGGGCTCCACGGAACCCGGGTTTTCGTATCCGACACGTGTCGGATACAGGGAAAGAATTAGGGTTAGGGTTTCTGGCCGAACTCCGGCGGGGACGGCGGCTAGGCGGCCGGGCTGAGGCGGAGGGGGCCGGGGGCACGCGGCGCGGCAAGGAGGAGGGCCGGGCGGCCGGCGCTGAGCGGCACGGCGGCCGGAGCTGCTGCCGCTGCTGCTCGCTGCTGCTGTTTGCTGCGGCTGCCGGTGCTCGACGGCGAGAGGAGGAGGGAGGTGGGGAGGAGCCGTCGACGGGGCACGGCGAGCGGGACGGTGGCGCCGGAGGCGGTGGCAGCGGCCTGGAGGCGGGGAGCGGGGTGGCTAGGGCGGGGGGGGGGAATCGGAGGACGAGGAGGAGGGGCTTTTATAGGCGGTGGGGGCCGGAGAAGGCGGGGAGAGGGCAGAGAAGGCGGAGGCGGAGGCGGACGTGGCCGGGCGGAGCGGGCCGGAGGAGGCGGCTCCGCCGTGAGATGCGGCACGGGGTGGGACGTGGTCAGGGACGGGGATCCGGGTCGGGTGCGGGTCGGGTGCGGGCCTGGCCGACCCGTCCGACCCGTCAGGTCAGGGTTGGGCCTGGTTTGGGGCTGGGCCCGGTGGGCCGGGTCCAGCGGGCCGCGGGCTGGGCCAAAAATAATAAAAATAATAAAAATAATAATAATAGTAATAAAAATAATTAATTAATTAATTACCTTAAATAGTTTTTAGGCATTTAAAAATAGGTCTGAGGCCCAATAAAATCCCTAAAAATTACCCTAAGTCCAGTTTTCTATTTTATACCATAAAATCATATTTTCATTACATTTTAATATTATTTATTAGAAATTAAAAATTATACAATCACCACAGCACCTATATAAACTCCTGAAAAATTGCAGAAAATTCCCAAAAATTGATTTTAAATAACTGAAAATTTTAGGGTGATTACACACGTATCTCATAATAAGAATCCATCATACTAATCCACGTAGCAAGTTTCAAGAATCAAATAATCAATACTGAAAAACATATGTCAATGATCTCGACATTAGCTTTCCGAAACTTTCAACTGTTCATGATTCTGATTCCTGGTTCTTTCAGAATCACGAAAATACCGAGACGCGTCTATTTTCGGATATGCTGTGCTCTACGAATTTTCCAGAATTTAACATTCATAATTTTATAATTTTTTTTACATATTTAGAAAACTAACCTCAATAGGGTTCTAATGCAAGAAACTAGGTCGCTTTTGGAGTCTAGAGCTATGAGTAATGGTTTTTGGAAAATAAAGGAAATCTTATATGACATCCCCTCAAATCTCTCTCTCTCTAAAATAATGGGATAATTAAGGTTATATATATATATATATATATATATATATATATATATATATATATATATATATATATATATATATATATATATATGTTGGTTGAATGAAAAGTTATAGGCTGACACCTGTCAGAATCTGATTGGATGGTTTTGTTTATATTATTTATTTTTGATTTGCCTTTATCAAAACATTATTTAAGTCGTTTTAAATCTAAATAACTCAAAATAAACATTTAAAATAATCATAAAAATCTAAAAATATTACAGAAAATATATTTTGAACCCAAAAACCCTAGAAAAATACTTGGGGCAATTTTATGTTCATAGGTTTCCTACTATAAAAATTAGTTTTACCTATTTAAATAAAAATAAATATTAAAAATATTCCAAAATTTTTGAAATAATTTCATAAAATATATAATAATATTATAAATACTAAAAAATTACGTGGGTCTATTCTATATTCCTGGGCTTGCACAATAAATTCTAGAAGTCCTAAAAAAATTAGTTATTAGCCTAAATAACTCCCAATAAATACTAAAGATACTAAAAAAAAATTAGAAAATTTTAGAAAATATATTTGATTATTTAGAACCTAAAATAAAAGTTTGGGACATTTTTAATTATATTTGTCACTAAATTAAATTCTTGAAAGCCCTAGAAAATTACTGTTACTAGTTTTAATTAACCAAAAATTGTAAAAAAATCTCAATAGGCCCAAATTAACCTAATAACAACATTTAAGCAAGAATTTCAGGATAAGTAGGTTACAAGTCTACCCATCTTAAATAAAATTTTGTCCTCGAAATTTAAAATCCTAAATAGTTTTTTTTTACCATTAAAATTTAAAAAATCATAAAGTAAATCCATATTGTTATTTTACAAAATTTTTAAAATTCTATAAATATCATATTCCTGAAAATCTTCAAATATAAAATCAAATTCCATTCTTATCATAATCTCCTCCAAAATTTTAAGTTAATAACTAAATACTCAAAAAATTTAATATTGAATTCGCTAATTGAAATCCAATCAATGCATATTTATAAAATTTAAAAATCTCATTCCAAAATTTGAATTCAAACACTAATCTATTAATGATCTTACTACTCTAATTTAAATCCAATCAATGCATATTTATAAAATTTAAATTCTTATCCCAAAAATTTGAATTCAAACACTAATCCATTAATGATCTTACTCCTCGATTCTTTTTTCACATCATACTCAAACAATATAATACTTACAAAATCTTCAAATGCAACATTCAAAATATAAATTTTAAATGTATAACTTGCAGTCAAATAAATATAATGATAATCTTCTTAAATTTCTCAAAATTTAATGACAAATCCAATCATATCATAATCTTCATAAAAAATTATGATTTAACAAAATCGTTAATTTTGCCATATTACAATTTTTTATTTAAATTAATGTTTATCCTTGAAATTTAAAATCCTTAATAATTTTTTGCCACCATCATAATTTAAGCAATATAATCATGAAGTCAAACCACTAAAGATTTTATTCTTGAACAAAAATCTATTTTTTGATTTATTTCATCTATTCCATGACCGAAAATTAACTTCATCCTCACAACTTTAAATTTTAACGTAAATCTTCGAAATTTGAATTTATGTTCAAAATTTAAAATCTAATAGAATTTTTCTCTTAAATTAGATTCACAAGTCATAACTCTTAAATACAATTTAACATTATTTCCTTAAAATTTAAATCTCATTTATAAATGTCTTCAAAATTTTAATAATTAAATACTTCAAATTTAATTTTATATCCAAACTTAAAAAATTAAATCCAATCTTGAAGTTTTTTTTAAAAAAAATTCATCCTTAAAATTTGGAATCTCATATTGTAGTCATTTCTCACAATAATTTGATTTGTCCCCATAGCCATAATTTGTTTTGTCCTCACTGCTATTACGTATATGAATTCTCGATATTTAAATTAATGATCATCCTTAGAATATCGATTAATGATTCAATCCTAAAAATTTAAAAGTAAATCCAATCTTCAAAGTAAATCCTACTAATATATATTTTATGAATAAATTTTAAAAAAATTCAAAGTCTCATCCTCAATATTTGAATTCCAAATATACTCAATCAATCATATCTCTTAAAAAAATAAAAAAAATTGACTTCAAATTAAATCCTTAAAAGTCGAATTCAACAAGTTATAAAATCAGTCTTTGTATTATTATTTTTTTGGTCTAACTCAACTCATAAACCAAATCTCAATATTATATTGAACTCCTAACACTCAAATTCTCAACATTATCCTTGAATTCCTCGAATTATATTTTAAAACTTTCAAGATTATCCTCAATTTCAAAAAAATTCAACATTATCCTCAATTTTTTTTGTCAATAATCAAATATAACAACTTCTACCCACCTTATAATTTTATCCTTAAAATTAAATGCTCTAATTTTAACTCTTCAAAAAATTAAATAAAATGTATCATACCTTCCTAAAATAAATTAAATATTCAATTGATAAAATAAAATTTTAATCACTTCTAGAAATCTTTATAGCTATGACTATATTTATTGATTTGGTCTTTAATTCTCAAAAATTATAAATCCATAAAATTCCAACTCCTCAAATTTCTTAAAACTTGAAATTTAATTTCAAAATTTCAAAATATAAAGTTTAAATCAACATCTTGTATGCCAATAACTCTAATGTTAATCCTTTTAAATTTCTCAAAATTTAAATTCGAAATATATTCGATCAATCATATCTCTCGAATTTTTTTCTCTAATTTTGAATTCAAATTAAGGCCTTAAAAGTCGAATTCAACAAGTTATAAAGTCAAATCTTTATATTGTTATTCCTTTGATCTAACCAAACTCATAATCCAAGTTTCAATATTATATCCAACTCCTAACACTCAAAATTCTCAACATTATCCTTGAGTTTCTTGAATTATATCTCAAAACTTTCGAGATTATCCTAAATTTTAAAAACTTTCAACATTATCATCAATTTCAAAAAAAAAAAAAAATTCAACATTATCCTCAATTTATTATTTTCGTCAGTAATCAAATATGACAACTTCTACCCACCATAAAATTTTATCCTCAAAATAAAATCTTCAAAATTTAACTTCTCGAACAATTAAAATAAAATGTATATACTTTCCTCAAAAGTCAAATATTCAAATATTGAAATAAAATTTTAATCACTTCCAAAAATCTCTATAGCTTTGACTATGTTTGTTGAATTGAATTTGAATCCTCAAAAAAATTTAAATACATAAAATCTCAACTCCTCAAAAATTCTCAAAACATAAAATTTATTTTCAATCATCAAATTATAAATTTAAATCCACATCTTGTAGTCCAATAGCTCTAATGTTAATCTTTTTTTTAAATTCGACAAAATCACAAAGTAATAAACCCGTACTCAAAATTTTAAATCAAATACTCAAAATTTAAATTCTTCAAACTTAAACTTGAATCCACTATAATAATATGCAAAAATCTAAAATTCCATAAATCTTTAACTTCTTGTCTTTATCATCATTTAATTTAAAACTTTTTTTCTTTTTTTTCTTTTTTTTTTAATTTCAACCATGTGTTAGCAAGAAAATTATAATCATCAAGCTACAAAGAAATTTAAACCTAGTAGATTTTTTTTTAATAATTCTCATTTTCAATAATTGTGTAACCTTAAGGAAATAATTTACCAATCGAGCAGTCTACCCCTAACTTTGATCACACCAACTTATAAAAATATCATAATATATAACCACTTAATTTTTTCAAGTTTATCTACTAGAGTTTACCTAAAAGTTCAACATGTATCTCTATTTTAATCATGTAGCCTATGTAACACCATAACTACCCAAACAATAAAATTGAAATAAGGCATTCCAATTGTATACCTAGTCCTAGCCATTCTCCTAAATTCAAATCAATCCTAATTATGAATGAGTATCTCCTAGTCATAGCCTCACAGCTAGTACTACTAAGTTGAAATACTAACCATGACATCACACTTGATGCAAAGACGGACCTGCGTGGGCCACCACTAAAAACTTGTCACGACCCGCACCCGCTTTTCGGATACGAGTACGTGGCCAAGCTCAGCCTACGCCGCAGCATCGACGGTAGTACGGTGTCTATGATAACAATGGTCCATCAATCCAAATAGATAATATTTAATCACAAGTTCAAATCTATTGCTTATTCACAATATTTACATAGTTTTACAAGATTCTTAATTTATTATTAAATCATAACTCGGGAATAAATTCGCTAAACATCAAATCCAAAAAAGTTTATAAACTATTTAAATTCTAATATTGGCCTCCACAAGCATCTCGATCTCCAACCAAATCCAATGAGCAAGATAGCAAGTCACCTAAAATGTTTATCCAGTCAGGATGGAATGAGTACATCACAGTAAAAATAGTTCCACACATGGTAGAAGCTATAAGACAATAAATAGTAAGAAATATATAATAGCAACAAACTGAACTCATAATAAAGTAACTAGAATAACCAATGCTGGAGTCCTGTCATGGCAAACATATAGTACAATATCTCCAAGCCACAAAAGAAATAACTGTAAAGTATGGAAGAACATATGGGAACAACTACTCTATGTGATTTGAAATACCTTGTTGACATGCGAACGGCTAGGGGGTAATATCCGGCAAACCACACGTGTCGTGCATGACTGCTATTATTCCAGAAAGACCATGGGATGGAAAGGGTAGTTCACACGTCCACTAAGTATTTTTCTTCCCTACAAGTATATATGGATTCTAAACCAGTCACAAAAAAATAATAATAATCCAGAACAATCACGTATCTCATAATAAGAATCCATCATACTAATCCGTGTAGCAAGTGTCAAGAATCAAATAATCAATACTAAGCATGTATTATAGAGACTATCAAGCACTGAAAGTAATCACGGAAATGTACTCGCCTGTGGTCTTTAGCTGGTACGAATCAGAGTCCAAGTCATAGTCCAAATAGCCTATGTATTACAAATTTACCATGTCAAAAGATAATATATTTTAATTTATTTAATTCTAGAATAATTACTCTAAAATCCTATTTTAAACTTATTATTCTAATTTTTAGGTTAATTCCTAAATTTTGTCCAAAGAAACTAAATTTTATCAACTCGAGACTCATGTCACACAAATCGAGGCGATCAGTTGACCAAAAAGTCAGTCGATACAAACTCAAATTTCATGCATGATTTTTTGTAGATTTTAATGTCACAAATATGCTAGAATTTATGGCTCATCCAGATTCAAGTTCGTTTGAAAATTATTGCACATACAAAATTATATTGTGCAACGGTGGTTGATTGTTAACCTAGAAGTCCTACAAAATTAACAGTATCTAAATATTTTGTATTAATTCATGAGAAAAATATATAATCTCGACATTAACTTTCCAAAACTTTAAACGGTTCATGATTCTGATTCCTGGTTCTCCCAGAATCGCAAAAATATCGAGACGCGTCTATTTTCGGATATGCTGTGCTTTACGAATTTTTCAGAATTTAATTTTCAGAATTTCGTAATTTTTTTACATATTTAGAAAAACCTCAATACGGTTCTAACGCAAGAAACTAAGCCGCGTTTGGAGTCTGGAGCTATGAGTAATGACTTCTGGAAAATGAAGAAAATCCTAGATGACATCACCTCAAATCTCTCTCTCTCTAAAATAATGAGATAATTAAGGTTATATATATATATATATATATATATATATATATATATATATATATATATATATATGTTGGCTGACATACGGCTGAATGAAAAGTTATAGGCTGACACATGTCAGAATCTGATTGGATGGTTTTGTTTATATTATTTATTTTTGATTTGCCTTTATCAAAATATTATTTAAGTCATTTTAAATCTAAATAACTCAAAATAAACATTAATAATAATCATAAAAATCTAAAAAAATTACAAAAAATATATTTTGAACTCAAAAACATTAAAAAAATACTTGGGATAATTTTATATTCATAAGTTTCCTACTATAATTAGAAGAAGCTCTAAAAATTACTTTTACCTATTTAACTAAAAATAAATATTAAAAATATTCCAAAAATTCTAAAATAATTTCATAAATTATATAATAATATTATAAATAGTAAAAAATTACGTATGTCTATTCTATATTCCTGGGCTTGCACAATAAATTCTAGAAGTCCCAAAAAAATTAGTTATTAGCCTAAATAACTCCCAGTAAATAATAAAAATACTCAGAAAATTTTCAGAAAATTCTAGAAAATATATTTGATTATTTAGAACCTAAAATAAAAGTTTGGGACATTTTTAATTATGTTTGTCACTAAAATAAATTCTTGAAAGTCCTAAAAAATTACTATTACTAGTTTTTAATTAACCAAAAATTGTGAAAAATTTCAATAGCCCCAAATTAACCTAATAACAATATTTAAGCAAAAATTTTAGGATACAGAGGTTACAAGCAAGCAGTAAGCTGCAGCAGGCCGAGAAGCAGCGAGAAGTAGCAGCAACAACAGAAGCAGTAAGCTGCATAAGCAACATGATCATAAGCAGCAGGATCATAAGCAGCAGCAACGATAAGCAGAAGCAGTGGCAATTAGCAACAATAGTTGAGTGTTTAGAAATTAAGTTATAGATAAGTTTAGTAAGGTAGTTAATAAGCTAAGTTAGTTTATATTGATAAGTTAGTTATGTATATATATTGTTAGTAAGTTAAGTATATATATATATATATATATATATATATATATATATATATATATATATATATATATATATATATATATATATATAAGCACTAGTTAGCATTGGTTAGTATTAATTCTAGTTTACCTTGAGTTACACCAAGGTAATGAGAGTTGAGGTATCTTGGGTATGGGTATTGAATATCCAATTGGTATGTTGGTTAGTTAGTAAATGTTAGATATTGTATCACCTTGTGATACCAAGGTAATGTCAAGGTATTGGTTTATACTCAAGGTATTGAGTTTATATATCAAGATGGGTATGTAGGTGGTGTAATACTGCATTTGGTTCAAAGCCAAGGTATCCACTTAGCATTAGTTTAGCTAGGAGTATTATATATTTTGTCTTGTATATTATATTATAGTATTTTTATATCTAATAACTTGCGTATCTTATGATAGGGTATTTTGTTGGTATCCTAGTATCCTAGTATAGCTAGTATATCCTAGTTACATAGTGTATGAATCCAATATCCTAGAGAAGGACTCATACAACCTAGAAATAGCTAGTTTGACCAAGTTTGACTATTTTGACCTAGATTTGACCTAGTTTGACTGTTTTGACTTAGAAATGGCTTTATGACATAGAATTGAACTAGTTTAATTTATTTTTATTCTAAAACCTTATATTGATACAATATACCATATATAGGTCTGTGTGACACCAGCTTGGGCATCGAGAGACACACCTTTCTCAGGAGCTCGGGCGAGTATATTTCTCTGTTAGTTTTTATTTCATAATAGTGTATATATCTCATGTTCTAGAACTGTATACTTGATTCCGACATAGTGGTTTCACGGACTGATACTACATGGACCCTGTCAGAAGATGTTATCCCTTACCATGTTCAGCGGGTACTCCTTCACATATATTTTATCGTGTGTATTGGGTATTGATTTAGTGTACTTCGTCTTCATACACTACTCATATTCTGTGTGCTTATATTCGTGTACACACACTGCTCTTGTTTAGTGTGCCCATATTCGTGTTCATAACGTGTCGTGATTAGATCTACTGGTATTGGTTGGGGATGGGGGAGTAGGAGTTGATTATGTGATTAAGTTCCAGTGTATTCGTGTATATGTTGATTACATAAAACACGTGTAATCGAGTTACCATATTGTATTCGTGTTCAACCTAAATCGATTACATAATGAACTTGTATTCCATGACACATTAGCTAGATTTCAGTTATTTCTAATATATTACAGATATTCTGTTGTATGTTCTTTTTCCAGTACATTATATATTCACTCTAGTTCCTTTCATTCTGTTGTTTAGTTATCTTGTATTTTTTCTATTATCTGTTATATATGCTCGATTATGTATTTGAAACTGCTTTTAGAGGTATGTACTTCGCTCTAATCCTGACTGGATATATTTTTTAGATGATTAACTCGTAGACCAGTGTCCTACATACTATGGACCGTAGGACGGTATTCCATTAGAGGATACTCTTGTAGACCAGGAGGACTTAGTACCAGAACCTGAGGAGGTTTAGATTATTGTTAGACTTGTATTAGACTTTTATTGAGACTTATGGCATGTATATTTTATTTCAGATTTATGGTTGTTTTGTGATTCTTTTTTCTCGTTATTCCATCTCGTACTTCATCTTCCCTAGTTTGCATTATGATTGAGTATAGTTTACATTTATCAGATACCATTTTGTTCCTCCGTTTGGAGTTGTGAGGATTAGATAGAAGAGTTGACCCAGACATCGTTTTACCGCCGATTGAGTATAGTTTACATGTACCATATATATATATATATATATATATATATATATATATATATATATTATTTGAGATATTTAGATAGAAGAGTTGACCCAGACATCGTTTTACCTCCGATGTTGTGGCGTAGGCGGGACGTACCTATAAACTCGTGCCCGAATATCCGGGTGCAATAGAATGCAACTCCACCGCTACAATATCCAGATTAAGCGTATTGTCCAGAAGATGGGATATGATCTGAAGAGTGACCAAGGCCTAACTTACAGCAAGAGCTGACGACTGCCACTGCATTACTTTGCACTAAAAGGCAAAACAGAGATGTATTACTAACTAACCGTCCATGGTTTAGGGTATATCACTCCTTCTACCACTCCTGTGGGCTCGAAGGAAGAAGATGACACACAGCCTCACTCTTTGTGATCTTCTGCCTGGAAATCCGACGTTAGCATCAGAGAGGTACTCAAACAAGCGTTGTCCAGTAATATGGCATCAGCAGATCCAGAAGAAGACGACGAGCATCAAATCGAGCTCTTCGAAATAGAACCGTGGGCTTAGAAACTAAAGACCCTGTAGGAATTATGGTTCGAGCAACGAAAGCCTTCTACTGAAGATGAGGTTATACAAGTAGATTTGGGTGATGATGTGGCTCCTAAATCCATCTTCATTAGTAAAAATATCTCGACGAAAGAGCGTGAATCCCTTGTCCAGCTGGTAAGGAAATACATTAATGTCTTCGCATGGAACTACGAGGATATGCCAGGCTTAGATCAACGCATAGTGGTATACAAGCTTAATATCCTGCTAGACGCCAAGCCGGTGAAGAAGTCGCAACGACGGTTCCGTCCGAACATTATGAACTCCGTCGAAGCTGAAGTAAATAAGCTAATAGCAAGTGGCATCATTCGTGAAGAACAATACCTTGACTGGGTAGCGAACATTATCCCTGTCAACAAGAAAAATGGCAAAATTCGGGTCTACATAGACTTTCGTGATTTAAACGCAGCTTGCTCAAAGGGTAAATTTTGTCTCTCGATCACGGACGTGATGATTGATAAAACTTATGGCTTTGAGCATATGTCCTTCATGGATGGGTTCTCAGGCTACAACCATGTTTGATGATAAACAAAAAAAATAAAACTAGGTTTATACGAAACCCTTTCTTTGTTTACAAACAAGAAAAAAGAGTACAATTAATCCTATACGAGGATGTTAAGTACAATAAAAATAATTCTGGGGAAAAATTGCTATAGGAGTCTGATCTGCGGTCGATCACTTTGTCCCTTGGACCACACGATGATGAAGAAGTGCTGTAGAAGAAGAAGAAGAAGAAGAAGAAGAAGCTTCAAAGATAACAGGAGGTATTGAATTCTCGTTGCCAAAGTTGTCAATCAACACTCTCTATCTGTGATCTCTCTCTGATTCTTGATCCCCCATTTTCCCTGACCTTTGATCCTGTGACCAGAGGTCTCTATTTATAGAGATCAGTCACAATAACTGTCCAGTTGGCGTAGAAGCCAAGCTATGAAGAGAGTTGTACCTTTTACGCGACGGTTATAATAACTGCTACCTACGTTCGGATGACCTTCTAAATCTACGTATGACGCTTGTCCTATTATAAGATAACGCATATAACTACTTCTCGAAGATCACGGCATGCAAGACACGTAGATAACTGTACCTTGCGTAGAGATGGTTGGCGTAGAAGCCAAATAACTGTCTTATTGGCGTAAAAGCCAAATAAATATATTGTTGGCGTAAAAGCCAAATAAATATCTTGTTGGCGTAAAAGCCAAGCTCTGCGTAAAACTTGAGGATTCATGGATAATAGACAACCAGCGTAAAATAGCCATTTGTCTGTCATGACTGAGGTCTTGCACATATTCTGGGCTAAATAGCCTTATCACGTACCTTTGCAAATATAGCCGAGTTGGCGTATTTCGAGGAGATAGCATACGGCGTACTCCTATAGTTGAAAATAGCCTGGTTGGCATAAAATACAAGGATGGTGAGGTGAGCATATTAGTCACAGTTTTAGATTTCCCAGTCATTTTTAAAAATAAAATGAAATCTCGTGCATTAAATGCAGAGATCTGCCCCCATCTCGTGCATTAAATGCAGAGATATGCCTCGAGCTCTGTACGAGAAGCAGCTTTTGACGTGGCATCTAATTTCGTCTCGTCTAGAGCGTAAAGACTCATTTCTGCCCATGTAGAATAGGTAGCGTATTCTTTGAATGCGTAAAAACGACTTGTATCAAGAATATGTCACTAAACGACGGTCTGGGTCTCTATGCAATATTATCATCACAGCCGTCCTCTCGATCATCGTGCAGTACTTTTTGTCAGGAGTCAGGTTCACTGTTTTGTCTGACAGATTCATTCGAGGAATACGAAAAGTTCCTCATACAACTTCACGCTGCATTAAAAGCAGACGTATTTTACGCAGGGAAGGTATAACAACCTTTTTTTACGCCAAAATAGCCTGGAAGTTCTGCTTTACGCGGGTAGCTCTGGAGCTCTATTTTATGCCAAATAGCGTTGAAGCTCTATTGTACGCCAAATAGCTCAAAGTCATATTTTATGCCACACAGCGTTGAAGCCCTATTTTATGCGGACTTCATAGGGGTTTTGACTGTATAATATGCGTATAATCCCCCAGCGTATTTCATGCTTCTACAAGACCCCTTCAAAGTTTTTAAATTCCTCATAATTTGAAATACTTTGAATGAAGTATGAAATGATCAAATTTGACTCGTTTTGCGAGGTTTTTCAAAGATATTTAGGAAGTTGTTGGAATTTGGTATATTCTCTTCTGCCTATATAAAGGCAAGCGAGTGAACCTGTTTTTCCATACTTCCTTCACCATAAAGATGGCTACCGAGATTCATTGGGCTGACCTGAGGAAGAAGAAGATTATGCTCTTTCAGCATGTAAGGAGCCATAAAAAGAGACGTCTTCGAGCAAATACTCTCTGCCACAATGGATCATGGAAGAATATTATAGCTTCCTTTGCTCGGGATAATCAACAATTTTATATGGCGATTCGTCCAGGAGAGAGGAAGGGTCTCATCGGACCACACGGCTTGCTAGCTGTGTTTTCCCCTATTATGAAGCTGGACCCAGGTGGGCAGCTTGGTCGTGTCTTCCAATATTGTGTTGGGTCTGAATCCCTAACACAAATTTGAGCATGGCCGCCAACGACGTATGGAGGGGGCTTGAATAATTTAAACAAGCCCAGTTCTGTATCCTCCCGCCATTCACCATTTTCTTGTTCATCGGCCGAAGAAGCCAAAGAAGTACCGTAGAAGAAGAACTGAAGATCTTCGTTAGACGAGAACCTAGTGTAATATATTCCCATCATGATCTTGAATATTAATAAAAAATCCTTTGTAAAAATGGATTTCCATCATATGTAATCATGATCTTGAATATTAATAAAAAATCCTTTATAAAAATAGATTTCCATCATATGTAATCATGATCAATAAACTTGTCTTCTTTTACGCATCATTGATTCGCCATATTGCTGTGAGGAAGTCTGATAATACGCAGCTTCAGCGTGCTTGAGTAATTTTTACGCTGATTCTGACAAATATGCTTCCCATCACGCTCTGACTTTTACGCATCGAGTAAGATGCGTAAAAACTCTTCAGCATTAAATTGTCTTGAAAATCCAATTGTCATGCTATTTTTGGACGATGAGTCAAATAGAATTCTGAACTGTCACTTCTCTGATACGAAAAATTTCTGTTCAGAACGTCATCTTTAAGAATGGCTTCCCGAAAGTTTCTCGAAACAGGGCAAGAAATATCCGCCGAACAGGCCATACTTGATCTTAGATGTAAAGGATTCTGGCTAGACTTCGAATGAACTTCCAATGGACCAAGAAGAAGAGTCATCTTCAACGCTGACATCTGTGTGTTTCAGGCACTTGCAATGTTTTGTAACCAAAAAGGAGCATTTTCTGCATAAACCCTTGTAATTAGCCTTCTTGAGTATAAGACCCAAATTATCAAGATATACGCGTATCCTGTCCTGCATAATTTTAAGATATGCGAAAAGTCATAGATCCGTAGCATTTGTAGCTTCTGAGCGTAAAATCGTAGATCTGTAGCTTCTGAGCGTAAAAGCTTATGAGCGTAAAATCATAGATCTGTAGCTTCTGAGCGTAAAACCGTAGATTTGTAGCTTCTGAGCGTAAAAGCTTCTGAGCATAAAATCATAGATCTGTAGCTTCTGAGCGTAAAATCGTAGATCTGTAGCTTCTGAGCGTAAAAGCTTCTGAGCATAAAATCATAGATCTGTAGCTTCTGAGCGTAAAATCTGGATCCGTTATGCAGTAAGACTATCTGTCTTCCTTTTCAAATGATAGGCTGACGTGGTCCCAAATCATAACCGACTATTAAAAATCAGATTTGGTTAAGGATTCGAAGAGTCATCTGAACTCTATAAATAGCCCTAGGTCGTGAGAGAGAAAAACCCTTCATCTGTATCTGCAAAACCTTTCGTCTCTTTCTGAGAACTCTTCATCTTTGTCTCTTTTCTGAGAACTCTGAGTTTCGCCATGGCACCAAAACAGGCCTCCATCGCTAAAGGAAAGAAAGCCGCTTCTTCATCTTGCTCCACTGCTCAAGCACGAGCGACCCCTACTAGGCCAAGCGAGCCTCATTCTGAACGAAGTGCTCCACTGTCTAGCTGTGCACCGGGCATCACAGGTAAAGACTTCGAGAGAAATAGAGAACCCTCCGTACACGTTGTACGTGTATGCGCAAATACGCCCATATTTCTAATATGTCAGCGTAAAACTCCATATTTTTACAGTCTAGCGTAAAAACTCAGACTGTCAAATTTTGGCGTATACTGCAAACTTTGAGTTTTACGCACTGGATGTAAATTCTGGCGTAAAACTCGAATTTTGGCAGTCTGGCATAAAAACTCAGACTGTTAGGCGTATATTGCCAACATTGAGTTTTACGCACTGGAAATAGATTCCAGCGTAAGACTCAAGTTTTTGCAGTCTGGCGTAAAACTCATACTGTCAAGTTTTGACGTATACGGCAAACTTTGAGTCTTACGCACTGGATATAAATTCCAGCGTAAAACTCAAATTTTTGCCGTCTGGTGTAAAACTCAAACTGTCAAGTTTTGGCGTATACTGCAAGAGTGTAGCGTCTAGAGTAAAACTGACTTATTTTCTTGCTTTTTGCAGTGGACCTACAGATCCCCCCTCAGGCTGAAGTGATGGGCTCTGCTGCTGGAATGCTGAATTCCAACTATCTGGAGGACTTGTCTCATGTGACATTCCCCATCTTTGGAAACGAGTATCCTCAAGAAAGGGGAACTCTGATCTCGGCCCAAGGAGAATGAATGTTGCTGAGTATGATCAGTAGGGAGCCCCTGACATACATAGATGGGACTGAATATAAGAAACCAGCGTTCTTATTTGGGGATGTCATTGATAAACAATCCCAGACGAAGCCCAAGAAGGAATATTGGTGTTTTTTGTTGAGGGCACGATCATGTATATGCCAAAGATGCCCAGAGATTACCCTATCTCTGCATTCTTCCATGCCACACATCCCAGAAAGATGGTATGGACTCTAACTCTGGATCTTCATTGCCAGCCGGGGAAGATCTTTTACAAGAAAGGATTAACCGAGGAGCCTTTGTAAGGAGTCCCTCAGGCCCTGTCATGCCCTTCAGAGGATTACTGTCGGGCAGCGTCCCGAGTGAAGGCTCTTTCTTGATCCATCCATTTCAAATGGCAAACTTCTGCAATGAGTTCATGGCGCAGGGAGGAGTATACCCCAGGGTTAACCCTCGCACCAGTGGATGGCTCAATCCCCAGAATCTTCGATGGGCCAGTTTAACTGCATGGGCCCTGAAGCACTTCCAGATGGAGCTGGAAAGTATTGGCTTGTTCGCGGCTGTGAGTGCTACTAGTGTTGGGCTGCTTTTCAACCCCAACTTGTTCTTAGCTTTGATGGAGTGATATAACTCGCTCACTGGGACTTTTGCCACTCCAATAGGTGAGTTGGGTTTAGCCCTTCATGAGATGGCAGATATCTCAAAGCTGCCAATGGGAGACACTCCTTATGAAGAATACGTCCCCACCAACAAAGAGTTGAAGGATACCAACCCTCGGGTAGTGACAGTGTATCAAGAGCTGATGAGCCATTATCTTGTATATACTACCTTCTACGGGGAGCCCTCTGATTTATCCTATATCAACAAATGGGTATCCTACCTCTTCTTCCATCAGGCCAGAAATGCCAAGCAGGACAAGGTTGTAGATAGCAGAGATAAATCTTTGAACCCCTTGAGCATTCTCAATGCCAACACGATTGATGATCTCATCGAAGATGCGGGGGCCCAAAATTGTGTTCTCGATAAGGAGATAGGGGGTTATCCTGCAGGAACTAAAGCCTACAATTATATAAGGCATTGTCGCTAGCCTCTGTCAAGGAAAGCTCAACTGGCTGGCTTCCTCTCTATCTGGCTATGCAGATGGGTAGTACCTGGCATCGCGTCTGCGGATCGCATTCATCGCAATACCTTATGTCCTGTAGTGAGTTTGGTGTTTGGAGCAAGATTGGGCCTGCTCTCTGCCATGGTATGCAGGATATAAGCTGGCCTGAGGGCTATTACTGATGGGCTGCTGGCCGATACTACGCAGCGTGAAGGATATCCCAGAGTGAAATTACCTTTCCTATATCTTATGGGATGGTTAATCCTTCACAACACCAGAGTGATGTCTTCCAGATCTGCCGGTGGTTTGGGACATAACTTCTTGTTGAATTACAAGAATTCTCTTTAGAATGTGGCTAGCGTCATAGGTTGTCGACTAGCACTCAATTTTGCCCATAGTTGGAAATTCTTCTGCACCGTCCCCCCCGTACATATCAATCAACAGGGGATGAAGCTTCAGGATGCAGGTCAGGGGAAGACTGTTCTTTCTCCTGAAGCCTTTTACTGGTTGGTCTGTATTAGATCTTCCCATCTGCTGTACAGAAGTGAGAACCACTGCTACTTGTAGCCTTATCTGCCTAGCCATTTCGCCAGGCAATTTGGATACGACCAGTTGCACGTGGAGAATCCCATCACCAGCTTCAAGTTCAAAGGTGGACTTATTGATGGAGCTAGAGGATGGCGATATTTTATCATGGGTTGTACTGGAGCAACATTTGCTGTGCCCGCAACTTCTCTCTCCATGGAGTTGCGCATTCTACATTCGTACGCGCAATTTTATGCGTCCATCAATACCTTCCATCGTGATTTTGATGTACATAAAAGTTTCAGAATGCCCTCCCATAGGTCCACTGGAAGAGAGGAGATACCGTCTGTTTCCTCGGATGAAGGTGATGAAACCACCGGTACAGATGACTATTTGCTGATTTTACCGAGAGGTGTAATAGCTCCGCCAGCAGAGCCTCTCATAATCTCCAATAAGCGAAAGGCTTCCACTCTGAAAGAGCCTTCCCCCCACAAGAAGAAGCAGGTTGCCAGAGGTCCTAAAAAGACTTCCACCAAGGGGGCCTCTAGGAGTGAGCCTATTGTTTCCCCTGTTGGGGATGATTCTTTGATCAGGGGTCCTTCGCCTTTTAGAGAAGGGACCTCCACAGTTCCAGCTGACAGTGCTGGAGATTCTTTGCCCGCGATTGCTGCCGCTACCACCGTTACTGGCAGTGCTTCTAGATCGCCTTCGAGGCCGAGCATAATAAGAGTCAGTATACCTTTACCAAGACAAATAATGGGACTAGCCCCTCCTTCGTCTGTAAGTATTTCAAGCGAGATTCCATCCGATGAACCTCGAGTAGACCTGGGTGATGACTGGGATGACTACCCTCAAATGTCAGTTGGTGCACCCTCCTCTCCAGGTATGACAGCTTATTTAGCATCATTAAGAAATGATTTAGCTATACAGGATGCAGACGCACTATACATACCATCGGCCATGGGTAAATACTGTCTCCACGCTTTTTTCAGGAAAATTAACATCAAATTGATATTAACTTTCTCTTATCTTATTTCCAGGCGAAGACATCTCGGGGGAGGGCAGAGTTGACACAACTTCTGACTTTGTTGCGGATCCAACTAATAAAACGACGGTGCCCGACGTCGAAGACGCATACTTTGAAGCTGCTGATCTTTCATCCGCAATATTCTCGGATGTCATCCCGCCAGTAGTAGTTCAAATAACATCAGAGGAGGAGGAGCCCACCATCTCGACTGTGCCTCCTTCATCAAGCATGCCAGCAACTTCAACCGTTGTTGGTGTCTCTTCTTTTGTCGCGCCATCTGTTGAAGCAACGACTGTGGCAACATCCTCTACAGTCATTCCAGAAAGGAGGCTTATCGATATTGCGGCCACTCCCAGCGTCCATTCGAGTTTTGCTATGCTAGTGGATCAATATACTAGCATATTCTACCTCACTTTGAAAGAATTGATATCCATGGTGCTGGAGAATAACTTAGGCTTTGATGCTTCGAAGATGTCCTCCATTCTCACTAGCAGATTAGAAATTTCAATGGCACTGGAAGAGCTAATACGCTAGAGCAAATAGTTAATAGTTTAGAACAACCCATTAACAAATATTTGCAACTATCCCAATGCGGCATCGATGACCTGGTTCAGGCTGAGTACGACTCCCTAACTGCGAAACTTGCTCAACAGACAGAATCTTTGAACAAATCCATCCAGGAACATCAACAACAGATGGAGAAAGAGCAAGCAATATTGGTGGAGAGTATTCCTCAGCTAGCTCAGTGCTGTGCAGAATGTGAGGGATACGAAGTAAGGGTTCAAGAATTGGAAGCTGAACTTGCTCAGACAAGGGATAAGCTTCTCAAAGCATCGCTAGTCCGCAATGTATTGGAGGGCCAAGTGAGTACAGCTCAGCAGAACTTGACACACGTGGGTGTCATCCACGCAAGTTTTATTGATACTCTGTCCGAACTATCTCTCTTGAGCAATGATGAGGCAAGACTGGAACGGGCTTGCACTAACATTTTGAACTCCAGGAATGAGAGGATGGCTGCTTTGGCGCAACAGATTCGCGACTTAACTGCTCCTCCCCAATGATGTACTTTTGCTTCTTTTGTAATCTGCTATTCCCAGAGATAATAAAGATACATTTCCTGACTTTGTGGACCCATCACTTTAGAATATAAATGATAGGCTAAGATGAAAGTGATATCAGAGGTAATATGGACATGATATACTTTCGGTAAGGTTCAGCTGGATATATCTATTCAGAGGTTATATGGACATGATAGAATATGATCCAACTAAATTTGTACACAAAACACTATCAGAGGTAATATGGACGTGATAGGTTTTAAAGTTTTAAATTAGTTAAACATATCTATTCAGAGGTCATAAGAACATGATATAATATGATCCAACTAATCTTTGTTCGTAGTATCGTCAGAATGAGATCTTCATCATACTCCGTTAAGCAAGAGAGATTAAGCATAGTACTTCTTCAGGAATTTGCCGTTGATAGGAGCCATTATCAAATCTCCATTAGGCTTGGCTAATCTGTAAGCGCCATTTGAAAACGTCTTTTCAATCACATAAGGGCCCTCCCATTTGGGCTGAAATTTGCCCTTACTTTTGTGTGTAATGATCATTGACCTCTTCACAGCTAAAACTAGCTCACCAACTTTGAACACTCTTTCCTTCATTTTTTGATTAAAAGTTCTGGAGATGCGTGCCTGGTAGAACTCAATATGCTGTTGAGCTTGAAGGCGTTTCTCGTCTAATCCTTCTAGCTCTTGAAGCCTTAAACGATCATTATTTTCCTGAGTCAGCTCATTAGCCACTGCTATTCTGAGTGATAGAATTTGGACTTCAATGGGGAGAACTACTTCATACCCCTAAACTAATGAAAATGAGGTACAACCCGTTGGCGTTCGTACCGTTGTGCGGTATGCCCAGAGACATTCCCCCAGTCTCTCGTTCCAATCTCTTTTGTTCGAAGAGACGAACTTCTTCAAGAGTTTGATGATAGTTTTGTTGAAGGCTTCCGCCAAACCATTAGCAGTAGGATTATATACTGTTGAGGCCATATTTTGTATTCAATTCTTATCGCAAAATCGGTGAAACGCTTGACTGATGAATTGAGGCCCATTGTCATGAATTATCCTTCGGGGTATCCCAAAGCGATAAATTGCATGGTGCTTGAGAAAGCTGATCACGTTGGATGTCTTTGCCTCAGTAAGAGGGATCGCCTCCGCTCATTTGGAGAAATAATCAGTGATGGCCAATGTAGTGCCCCGCTCCGCGTAGGCACTATGTACAAGTGAGATCGCCTTGCTTGCTCGAACGAAAGTCTTCTCGGAGAGTTCCCGACCGATTAATCAATGTGAGTGGGCAGAACTGCATTCTCTGATTCTTGCACGACTTAATAATGAATCTGAGTTTTTGAATGCTTGTTTGCTTAAGAAGAATGTTTTCATAAGAGAATGATAGAACCGACTCAGTATGCTAATAAAAGAACTCACATAGCTTGTCATCGAAACGAATATGCTGCCTAACTAAGAGAATATGAATGCTTGTCAGAATAAGATTGAACCATTGCTATGCTAAAGAGAATAAGAAATATTGTATGCCTAGAAATACCGACACAGCTATCGAACGAACATTTGCTATGCTAAGAAAGTTAAGTAAATGAATGCCTCGAATATGTCCCTTTGAATATGCTAAGAAAGAGATAGTTATTGCACGTTAACTATGAAATCAATCATGCTTGCCTTAATATGTTTTGCTTGTCTGTTTGCTATATCGAACTGCTATAAGTAAAATATGTGAATGCAGTGACTAATAGTACGCCCTGAGGATACGGCTCGCAAGGGTCTAGTAGGGTGTCCTATTAGTAATATGACAAGATGTGCTTCGTTTCGATAAGATGTGTTTCGCTAAGACTGCATATGTTTTGCTTGATCATTGTTTTGCTTGCACTATGTGTTTATGTCATTGCATTGGTCTTGGACAACTTGTGCACAAGGTCTTGTCTCTCGAACGATTCCTGGGGCACTGGGAATCGCTCGGTCCGAAAGAGATTTTTGGATCGCTCTGAGGTGTACGGCTCGCAAGGGTCTAGTGGAGCGATATGTCTATTAGTGTTGTATGGAACCCATGATGTCACAGCTGCTAGTACTCGGGTGTGTTGGTAGAGCTGGACTTCGTGTGACAGCTGCCGACACCCATGCGTGCTAGTGCAGAGCTGAACCTTGGGCAACTGCTGCTAATCATGGGGCGACCCATGGACCATCATATAGATAGGGCGCATGCTAGGTTTACCTTCTTGCATACCTATCGATTGATGACACCAGTGTTTGATACGTAAGTTATGAATATGCAAATTATGACTAACTTGTGTGTCTGCTGCAGGGATAACCGTTCGGCTATAGGGTAAGAAATATGAGTTTATACATAAGTCTGCTTGTTCATTTTGTCTGCATCGTAGAGATTATCTGTTAGTGCTTCATGCATTGCATCGGTCAGACAATGACTATTAGTGCAGAGCTGAACCTCGGTCACAGCTGCTAACAGGATCAGAATGTGAGTCATTGGTTAGCTGGACTACCGCTACCGATCCTGAGTTTCTCGGGGACCGAAATCATATAGATGTGTCTGCTTGTGTGCTAATGAATAAATGATAGTCCACTTGATAAGTTTGTTTTAATTCGATATAATCAGTCTGCTAGATAAGCTTTGCCCCTAAGAGTTAGATTTGTGTTGCACAATACATGCTGCGCACTGCACGATAGAGCACTGTCCCAATTTGTATGCTTATAAGTTTGAATATGAAAACTGTTTCAAAGTTATGTTTTCAAAGGTGTAATCTGACTATAGTTCTAAACTGCATAAAATGAACCTAAGTAAAACTAGCAAGATCACTAGTAATGCAATATTTTGCCACATGATTACTTAGTGTGGGTTTCAGGGGGTGTAGTTTCTATTCAGTTCTTTTATCTCACCAGTACTTGCATAAAGTGCTGACCCACCAACAGTTTGCTTGTTCTCAGGTGCTTGATCGTCCGAAGAAGCGATAGCCGTACCTCATCCCAAGGAACCGGAAATCTGGAGTCGATGTCTTGAGCCGCATCGAGATGTGCCTGATTTGAGCTGCTTTTGTATAGAGGGACATAATGTATAGAACGGTGTTATTGTAATCGAGAGAAGTGTGCTTGAGCGATCTGTAACCTCGGCCATGCGCCGCTTGTAATACCTTCGATTATCAATAAAAGAGCTTGTTTGTCATGTGCCATTGTATTCTTTACTTTTCTGCAATATATGTCGCTGCTTCAGTATTGAATAGCTTACTTGCCCTTGTTCAAAGCTTTGGCCTTGTGCAAGCGCATCTTAGGCTTGCACGGCATCACGTCCTGATAAGAACGATTGTCCCGCGGGAGAGCTGTAACGTGGTGATTCACGTTCAGCGGGGACTATCGGGCTTGCGGGAGATTTGGGGTGTGACATAATGGTATCAGAGCGACTCGATTCTTTGCCCATTCCGTTGCCTCCAACTCTGAGTTGTGATTGTGTTACAATAAACGTTCAATACAATAAGTCCATAGATATTATCAAAGATGCGCATAAAAGTTTTCTGGAATTTGTTTTCTTTGTTGAGATATGATTTGTGATTTCGGGATTTGCTGAGTTTTGATTAAGGAAGGTGAGGGATGAGGACTATCGCTACTCTGTGTTTTCGTGAGTTTCTCCTTGAGTTTCGAGGACGGAACTCTTTGTTGGTGGGTAAGTATGTAGTGCCCCGCTCCGCGTAGGTACTATGTACAAGTGAGATCGCCTTGCTTGCTCGAACGGAAGTCTTCTCGGAGAGTTCTCGACCGATTAATCAATATGAGTGGGCAGAACTGCATTCTCTGATTCTTGCATGACTTAATAATGAATCTGAGTTTTTGAATGCTTGTTTGCTTAAGAAGAATGTTTTCATAAGAGAATGATAGAACTGACTCAGTATGCTAATAAGAGAACTCACATAGCTTGTCATCAAAACGAATCTGCTGCCTAACTAAGAGAATATGAATGCTTGTCAGAATAAGATAGAACCATTGCTATGCTAAAGAGAATAAAAAATATTGCATGCTTAGAAATACCGACACAGCTATCGAACGAACATTTGCTATGCTAAGAAAGTTAAGTAAATGAATGCCTCGAATATGTCCCTTTGAATATGCTAAGAAAGAGATAGTTATTGCATGTTAACTATGAAATCAATCATGCTTGCCTTAATATGTTTCGCTTGTCTGTTTGCTATATTGAACTGCTATAAGTGAAATATGTGAATGCAGTGACTAATAGTACGCCCTGAGGATACGGCTCGCAAGGGTCTAGTGGGGTGTGCTATTAGTAATGTGACAAGATGTGCTTCGTTTCGATAAGATGTGTTTCGCTAAGACTGCATATGTTTTGCTTGATCATTGTTTTGCTTGCACTATGTGTTTATGTCATTGCATTGGTCTTGGACAACTTGTGCACAAGGTCTTGTCTCTCGAATGATTCCTGGGGCACTGGGAATCGCTCGGTCCGGAAGAGATTTTTGGATCGCTCTGAGGTGTACGGCTCGCAAGGGTCTAGTGGAGCGATATGTCTATTAGTGTTGTGCGGAACCCATGATGTCACAGCTGCTAGTACTCGGGTGTGTTGGTAGAGCTGGACTTCGTGTGACAGCTGTCGACACCCATGCGTGCTAGTGCAGAGTTAAACCTTGGGCAACTGCTGCTAATCATGGGGCGACCCATGGACCGTCATATAGATAGGGTGCATGCTAGGTTTACCTTCTTGCATACCTATCGATTGATGACACCAGTGTTTGATACATAATTTATGAATATGCAAATTATGACTAACTTGTGTGTCTGCTGCAGGGATAACCGTTCGGCTATGGGGTAAGAAATATGAGTTTATACATAAGTCTGCTTGTTTATTTTGTCTGCATCGTAGAGATTATCTGTTAGTGCTTTATGCATTGCATCGGTCAGACAATGACTATTAGTGCAGAGATGAACCTCGGTCACAGCTGCTAATAGGATCAGAATGTGAGTCATTGGTTAGCTGGACTACCGCTACCGATCCTGAGTTTCTCGGGGACCGAAATTATATAGATGTGTCTGCTTGTGTGCTAATGAATAAATGATAGTCCACTTGATAAGTTTGTTTTAATTCGATATAATCAGTCTGCTAGATAAGCTTTGCCCCTAAGAGTTAGATTTGTGTTACACAATACATGCTGCGCACTGCACGATAGAGCACTGTCCCGATTTGTATGCTTATAAGTTTGAATATGAAAACTGTTTCAAAGTTATGTTTTCAAAGGTGTAATCTGACTATAGTTCTGAACTGCATGAAATGAACCTAAGTAAAACTAGCAAGATCACTAGTAATGCAATGTTTTGCCACATGATTACTTAGTGTGGGTTTCAGGGGGTGTAGTTTCTGTTCAGTTGTTTTATCTCACCAGTACTTGCATAAAGTGCTGACCCACCAACAGTTTGCTTGTTCTCAGGTGCTTGTTCGTCCGAAGAAGCGATAGCCGTGCCTCATCCCAAGGAACCGGAAATCTGGAGTCGATGTCTTGAGCCGCATCGAGATGTGCCTGATTTGAGCTGCTTTTGTATAGAGGGACATAATGTATGGAACGGTGTTATTGTAATCGAGAGAAGTGTGCTTGAGCGATCTGTAACCTCGGCCATGCGCCGCTTGTAATACCTTCGATTATCAATAAAAGAGCTTGTTTGTCATGTGCCATTGTATTCTTTACTTTTCTGCAATATATGTCGCTGCTTCAGTATTGAATAGCTTACTTGCCCTTGTTCAAAGCTTTGGCCTTATGCAAGCGCATCTTAGGCTTGCACGGCATCACGTCCCGATAAGAATGATTGTCCCGCGGGAGAGCTGTAACGTGGTGATTCACGTTCAGCGGGGACTATCGGGCTTGCGGAAGATTTGGGACGTGACATAATGGTATCAGAGCGACTCGATTCTTTGCCCATTCCGTTGCCTTCAACTCTGAGTTGTGATTGTGTTGCAATAAACGTTCCATACAATAAGTCCATAGATATTCTCAAAGATGCGCATAAAAGTTTTCTGGAATTTGTTTTCTTTGCTGAGATGTGATTTGTGATTTCGGGATTTGCTGAGTTTTGATTAAGGAAGGTGAGGGATGAGGACTATCGCTGCTCTGTGTTTTCGTGAGTTTCTCCTTGAGTTTCGAGGACGAAACTCTTTGTTGGTGGATAAGTATGTAGTGCCCCGCTCCGCGTAGGCACTATGTACAAGTGAGATCGCCTTGCTTGCTCGAACGAAAGTCTTCTCGGAGAGTTCCCGACCGATTAATCAATGTGAGTGGGCAGAACTGCATTCTCTGATTCTTGCACGACTTAATAATAAATCTGAGTTTTTGAATGCTTGTTTGCTTAAGAAGAATGTTTTCATAAGAGAATGATAGAACCGACTCAGTATGCTAATAAGAGAACTCACATAGCTTATCATCAAAATGAATATGCTGCCTAACTAAGAGAATATGAATGCTTGTCAGAATAAGATAAAACCATTGCTATGCTAAAGAGAATAAGAAATATTGCATGCTTAGAAACACCGACACAGCTATCGAACGAACATTTGCTATGCTAAGAAAGTTAAGTAAATGAATGCCTCGAATATGTCCCTTTGAATATGCTAAGAAAGAGATAGTTATTACATGTTAACTATGAAATCAATCATGCTTGCCTTAATATGTTTCGCTTGTCTGTTTGCTATATCAAACTGCTATAAGTGAAATATGTGAATGCAGTGACTAATAGTACGCCCTGAGGATACGGCTCGCAAGGGTCTAGTGGGGTGTGCTATTAGTAATGTGACAAGATGTGCTTCGTTTCGATAAGATGTGTTTCGCTAAGACTGCATATGTTTTGCTTGATCATTGTTTTGCTTGCACTATGTATTTATGTCATTGCATTGGTCTTGGACAACTTGTGCACAAGGTCTTATCTCTCGAACGATTCCTGGGGCACTGGAAATCGCTCGGTCCGGAAGAGATTTTTGGATCGCTCTGAGGTGTACGGCTCGCAAGGGTCTAGTGGAGCGATATGTCTATTAGTGTTGTGCGGAACCCATGATGTCACAGCTGCTAGTACTCGGGTGTGTTGGTAGAGCTGGACTTCGTGTGACAGCTGCCGACACCCATACGTGCTAGTGCAGAGCTGAACCTTGGGCAACTGCTGCTAATCATGGGGTGACCCATGGACCGTCATATAGATAGGGCGCATGCTAGGTTTACCTTCTTGCATACCTATATATTGATGACACCAGTGTTTGATACGTAAGTTATGAATATGCAAATTATGACTAACTTGTGTGTCTGCTGCAGGGATAACCGTTCGGCTATGGGGTAAGAAATATGAGTTTATACATAAGTCTGCTTGTTCATTTTGTCTGCATCGTAGAGATTATCTGTTAGTGCTTCATGCATTGCATCGGTCAGACAATGACTATTAGTGCAGAGATGAACCTCGGTCACAGCTGCTAATAGGATCAGAATGTGAGTCATTGGTTAGCTGGACTACCGCTACCGATCCTGAGTTTCTCGGGGACCAAAATCATATAGATGTGTCTGCTTGTATGCTAATGAATAAATGATAGTCCACTTGATAAGTTTGTTTTAATTCGATATAATCAGTCTGCTAGATAAGCTTTGCCCCTAAGAGTTAGATTTGTGTTACACAATACATGCTGCGCACTGCACGATAGAGCACTGTCCCGATTTGTATGCTTATAAGTTTGAATATGAAAACTGTTTCAAAGTTATGTTTTCAAAGGTGTAATCTGACTATAGTTCTGAACTGCATGAAATGAACCTAAGTAAAACTAGCAAGATCACTAGTAATACAATGTTTTGCCACATGATTACTTAGTGTGGGTTTCAGGGGGTGTAGTTTCTGTTCAGTTGTTTTATCTCACCAGTACTTGCATAAAGTGCTGACCCACCAACAGTTTGCTTGTTCTCAGGTGCTTGATCGTCCGAAGAAGCGATAGCCGTGCCTCATCCCAAGGAACCGGAAATCTGGAGTCGATGTCTTGAGCCGCATCGAGATGTGCCTGATTTGAGCTGCTTTTGTATAGAGGGACATAATGTATGGAACGATGTTATTGTAATCGAGAGAAGTGTGCTTGAGCGATCTGTAACCTCGGCCATGCGCCGCTTGTAATACCTTCGATTATCAATAAAAGAGCTTGTTTGTCATGTGCCATTGTATTCTTTACTTTTCTGCAATATATGCCGCTGCTTCAGTATTGAATAGCTTACTTGCCCTTGTTCAAAGCTTTGGCCTTGTGCAAGCGCATCTTAGGCTTGCACGGCATCACGTCCCGATAAGAAAGATTGTCCCGCGGGAGAGCTGTAACGTGGTGATTCACGTTCAGCGGGGACTATCGGGCTTGCGGAAGATTTGGGACGTGACATAATGGTATCAGAGCGACTCGATTCTTTGCCCATTCCGTTGCCTCCAACTCTGAGTTATGATTGTGTTGCAATAAACGTTCCATACAATAAGTCCATAGATATTCTCAAAGATGCGCATAAAAGTTTTCTGGAATTTATTTTCTTTGCTGAGATGTGATTTGTGATTTCGGGATTTGCTGAGTTTTGATTAAGGAAGGTGAGGGATGAGGACTATCGCTGCTCTGTGTTTTCGTGAGTTTCTCCTTGAGTTTCGAGGACGAAACTCTTTGTTGGTGGATAAGTATGTAGTGCCCCGCTCCGCGTAGGCACTATGTACAAGTGAGATCGCCTTGCTTGCTCGAACGAAAGTCTTCTCGGAGAGTTCTCGACCGATTAATCAATGTGAGTGGGCAGAACTGCATTCTCTGATTCCTGCACGACTTAATAATGAATCTGAGTTTTTGAATGCTTGTTTGCTTAAGAAGAATGTTTTCATAAGAGAATGATAGAACCGACTCAGTATGCTAATAAGAGAACTCACATAGCTTGTCATCGAAATGAATATGCTGCCTAACTAAGAGAATATGAATGCTTGTCAGAATAAGATAGAACCATTGCTATGCTAAAGAGAATAAGAAATATTGCATGCTTAGAAACACCGACACAGCTATCGAACGAACATTTGCTATGCTAAGAAAGTTAAGTAAATGAATGCCTCGAATATGTCCCTTTGAATATGCTAAGAAAGAGATAGTTATTGCATGTTAACTATGAAATCAATCATGCTTGCCTTAATATGTTTCGCTTGTCTGTTTGCTATATCGAACTGCTATAAGTAAAATATGTGAATGCAGTGACTAATAGTATGCCCTGAGGATACGGCTCGCAAGGGTCTAGTGGGGTGTGCTATTAGTAATGTGACAAGATGTGCTTCGTTTCGATAAGATGTGTTTCGCTAAGACTGCATATGTTTTGCTTGATCATTGTTTTGCTTGCACTATGTGTTTATGTCATTGCATTGGTCTTGGACAACTTGTGTACAAGGTCTTGTCTCTCGAACGATTCCTGGGGCACTGGGAATCCCTCGGTCCGGAAGAGATTTTTGGATCGCTCTGAGGTGTACGGCTCGCAAGGGTCTAGTGGAGCGATATGTCTATTAGTGTTGTGCGGAACCCATAATGTCACAGCTGCTAGTACTCGGGTGTGTTGGTAGAGCTGGACTTCGTGTGACAGCTGTCGACACCCATGCGTGCTAGTGCAGAGCTGAACCTTGGGCAACTGCTGCTAATCATGGGGCGATCCATGGACCGTCATATAGATAGGGCGCATGCTAGGTTTACCTTCTTGCATACCTATCGATTGATGACACCAGTGTTTGATACGTAAGTTATGAATATGCAAATTATGACTAACTTGTGTGTCTGCTGCAGGGATAACCGTTCGGCTATGGGGTAAGAAATATGAGTTTATACATAAGTCTGCTTGTTCATTTTGTCTGCATCGTAGAGATTATCTGTTAGTGCTTCATGCATTGCATCGGTCAGACAATGACTATTAATACAGAGCTGAACCTCGGTCACTGCTGCTAATAGGATCAGAATGTGAGTTATTGGTTAGCTGGACTACCGCTACTGATCCTGAGTTTCTCGAGGACCGAAATCATATAGATGTGTTTGCTTGTGTGCTAATGAATAAATGATAGTCCACTTGATAAGTTTGTTTTAATTCGATATAATCAGTCTGCTAGATAAGCTTTGCCCCTAAGAGTTAGATTTGTGTTGCACAATACATGCTGCGCACTGCACGATAGAGCACTGTCCCGATTTGTATGCTTATAAGTTTGAATATGAAAACTGTCGGGAACTCTCCGAGAAGACTTTCGTTCGAGCAAGCAAGGCGATCTCACTTGTACATAGTGCCTACGCGGAGCGGGGCACTACAGCCAATATGAACCATTGTCCTCTAGAAGACGACGGATGAATATGACCAATGATACCCATTCCCCATGCTTCAAAGGGCCATGATGCAATAGTAGGATATAAATACTCAGAAGGCTGATGTATAAAATCCGCATGAACCTGACAGGTTTTTCATTGTCTTGCATATTTCACGGCATCTGCAATCATAGTAGGCCAGTAGTAGCCCATCCTCCTGATACAATCCTGCAACTTAGGACCGGGTTGATGTGCTCCACATACTCCGTCATGAGCTTCTCGGATAACCCGCTTTACATCATCATCAGAGAGACATCGTAACAATAGTCCATCATTTGTTCGGCGATATAGACTTTATGAAGAAGTATCAAAATAGAAACGTAATGATCATCTTTTGATAGATACTGCTTCTTTAGGATCTTCTGGTAAGATTCCGTAGGACACGAAGTCTATAAAGGGACTTCTCCAATCTCTCTTAGGAGGAACCGTATTTATTTCTCTGACCTGATTGACGATCAGCTGAGAATCACCAAAAGCTTCCAGGTATTCAACATCTAATTCTTTTGTGACTTGAAGCCCGATTAGTAGAGCATTATACTCTGCCACATTATTAGAGCAGGGTTCGCTAAGAGAATATGCTCGGTAGATGATGAGTTTATCAGGAGTCACCAGAACAATTCCTACTCCTAAAACCTTGTTTTCCTTGGGACCAGTTCTGGAAGCACCATCAAAGAATAGCTGCCATGTATCACCTTCCATTGCCGAATTATATTCTGCAACTTCATCGAGAATGTCCTCATATAATTTGGAGGTTTCCGAAATTGGATGGGCAGCTAAGAAATCAGCCAAGACTTGACCTTTCATGGACTTCTGAGGGACGTACACCATATCATACGGTGTCAGTAGCATTGCCCAAGTCGCGAGTCGGGAATTAAGAATACTCGGCTTATTCATTAATACCCGAAGCGGATTGATTCTGGAGATGATATAAATAGTTTGGCCCATCACGTAATGTCGCATCTTTTGAATGGCAAACATTAGGGCCAAGCATTCTTTTTCCACTGGACTGTACCGGTGTTCAGCTTCGACCATCATCCTGCTTAGATAGTAGATAGCCTGTTCATGACCCTCATTATTCTTCTATGCGAGAAAAGCCCCTAAAGAATGATCTATTGCTCGAACATACAGCAAAAATGGTCTTCCTATGACGGGAGGCACCAGAACTAGAGGATTAGTAAGATAGTGTTTGATATCATTAAACGCTTGCTGACAGGCTTTGTCCCATACGAATGATACACCTTTCTTCATTAGACGAGAAAAGGGTTGGCATCTTCCAGAGAGGTTGGATATGAATATCCGGATATAAGCTAGACGACCTTGAAATCCCCTAAGTTCTCTCAGATTACGGGGCGGTCGCATTTCTAGGATAGCTTTTACTTTATCAGGGTCGACTTGAATGCCTTTAGCAGTGATGACAAATCCCAGAAATTTGCCACTGGATACACCAAGGAAGGACTTTGTGGGGTTCATTTTGAGTTGATGTTGGCGCATCAACTCGAATACTGTCTTCAAGTCTTGGATGTGATTATCCTTGAGGCGGCTTTTGACAGCAATATCGTCTACGTATGTCACGACCCGCACCCGGTGTAGGGATACAAGTCAGGAACAACGCCCAGCCTATGCCACAACATCGGCGGTAGAACGTTGTCTTGGTCAACTATACTATCTAATTATCTCACTATAAAGCATAAACCTCCAATAATATCTCAACTTCAAGATGAGAGTATAATCAACTTAGTTCAACACAATACTCAATCACATTTCTGTGGCACAAGAAGATATCAAAGAAGTCTAACATAACTATGCAGTTAATATAACAACAACAAATAGAAATAATATCAAAACACAAATATATGCCGGAAACAAACCCGGTACCAAAATGCTAAAGAGAACTAACTATGCTAACTAGTGAATCCGGCTAAATCTCTCGACAGTCACTCCAGAACTAATGGGTCCAAGTCTGCACCATCAATAGGCTGAGGTCCGTAGTATGTCGGACACCAATCTCCCGGATCCTCTGAAAAATATTTTCCAGTCAGGAATGGAGCGAAGTACAACCCAATAGCAGTTCCAATTAATTGACAAAAACTATAAAGCAGTAGAATAGAAGATGCTATCTACGATAAGGATATAACTGATAATCAAGAACAATGAAAGAATAGGCAATACTAACAACAGAATATAATCAATACGTACAAGAATAAAGGAATGAACTATAATGTCAGAATAGAACAAGGTAATCAATGAACAGAATAATGGAATCTATAATAACTATGTGATTTGAGATACTAACTAAATATGTGATCGGCCTGGGAGATTCAATGATTACACTAAGGAGCTAACTCAACCATACTTGAATTGCATGGTTAGTTAGTAGCCAATGATTACACTACTAGCCGATAGTTTCTTAATCACATATTTAATTGGTATTTTCCCCGCCCCGACTGATATGATGGATCGAATCATGACACGTCACTAGCCAATGTATCCAATATTTAATCTACAATATTCAATATTATCCAATACCAACAAGGACAGTATCCGTACCATCTCCATAATCAAGGTAATATCCCATGACTGACGATCCAATAACAATACCAATCTGTGTACTATCGTGTCAAGAATTATTAGTAACATTTCTAAATACTTGAATTATAGTGGTAATCAAATAATGGAAACTATCAGAGAATGTACTGGCCTGTGGTCCAGAGCAAATGATAAAAAATGATGTTCGAACTGGTGTCACAGACCTATATATAAAATATTGCATTAATACAAGTTTGGGGAAGAGAAATAAATTAAACTAGTCAATTTCTAGGTCATAAAACTATTTCTAAGTCAAAAGTCAAACTAGGTCAACTCTAAGTCAACTATGGTCAATTATAGTCAAATTATGGTCAACTACCTATTTCTAGGTTGCATGAGTCTAACTCAAAGATATTGGGCTCACACACTATGAATCTAGGCCATACAAGCTACATCTTAGGATACTAAGATACTGTATCTCAGGATACGCAAAGGGATAAATATAACACATATGTACATATCAAATAATATTATATATATAAAATCCTAATTACAAATGCTAAATGGATACCTTAGTTTCGAACCAACTTGGTATCGCAATACTAAACCTCTATCTTGATATCCAAACCCAATACCTTGATTATCCTCCAATACCTTGATACTTACCTTGGCATCTCAAGATAAATTCAAAACCTTATTTATACTAACTACCCAACAATAATTATAAACTACTATACATTTAATATTTATATAATACTATATACCTTATTTTAGTCACCTTAATACCAATCCATAATTAGTTTACAACTATCCTATTACTTATGCCAATACCTACTACTCATACCTTGGTATATCTTGATACTTACCTTGGTATCTCAAGGTAATTGCCAAAATCTCATATATATACTAACTACCCATCAATAATTACATATATCAATCCAATATAACTCTAGTATGTACTAATAGAAAAATACTAACTACCAACTACACACTAACTATTAATACATACGTACATATATACCTACAAATATATAATATATAATATATAAAAGATACTCATAACAATTGATAACTAAAATATACTAACTATTCTAATAAATTTATATGCTACAACTAAATATATACATATATAGTATACTATAATACAAATAGCAATTAGGAACATATATATATATATATATATATATATATATATATATATATATATTAATTACCATATATATATATATAAATACATATATATAACCCACCATATATATTTATACAATATATATTTAAATACATATATATAACCCATAATATATATTTATACAATATACATATAAAACTATATATAACTATACATACACTTATATATAGTAAATTGTATAAAATACCACAGTAACATACACACACACATATAGTAATATATATATATATATATATATATATATATATATATATATATATATATATATATATATATATATATATATATATATATATATATATATATAATCATACAATAATATAAATACATAACAATATATAATATAACTACATATATAACCATATATAAATATATCTACTATATTATATATACATATGCTACCACTTATAAATATATATCTACATACATATATATATATATAAATAATCATATAATAACTATAAATAATCTAATTACTTAATTAAACATACACATATATTATATAAAATATATACATATATTTACATCCCTAACATATATTATAACATATATATTAATGCATGTAGAAGAAAGCTACATAATATATATTCTATTAATACATATATAATACATAGATCTATGATACAATAAACACTATAATAAATATACATAATACATATATAATATATATAGATATATACACAATTATAATTCAAGAATTAAAGCACAATTAATTAGATCTACACATAAAAATACAACAATTGGAGAGTATCACACCGTATCCCACTAGATCTAGGATACGCATGCGATACGAGTCCACCACACATCCAATTACACCCCGAAGGACACAAACAAATCATATATAATATTTATGAACAAAACAAAGTGTCAAATGTAGATCTATGTGTCCGTGTCAAAATACGACATGTACAAAGTTCCGTGTCGGAGGAAAAACTCCCAAAACAACACGTATCACCAAATTATTGGGATACGACCTACATGTACCCAATTATGGACACGACACTAGCCCCAAACACATAAACATATGCCAAATTGATCTATAGGATCAATTAACACACACAACAAAAGTCATTTTCGAAATTCCCCCAAAATTGACACAAAAAGTACCATAACTTTCTCCATAGGTTTCCTATGAACACAAAACCAAATCTTATGGGTAGTACATACATATGGGTTGATTATTCATGATTAAATCCCAGATTTAGAAGCTATTTTAAGGGCAAAAACTGAATTGTACCTATTGGGAGATAGATTTCCAATAAAATCTCCAAAATTGGTAAAATTAGCTTCCAACTTGTAGATCATTGCTCCTCTTTGTAGATCCTTGCTTCTTTCTTCTAGATCCTTGCTCTTTTAGTCTCCAATGGTGATTTGGGAAGGAAATGGATGAAAATTTGGTAGGGATTTGATGAAATTTGGTTGAGGGAAATTCTACATCTAGATTTGGAATAAAAAATGAAGAGAGAGAATGTTTTCATCCCCTTTATATAGGTCTCACTTGCCCCCTCCCTCAAGCTACTATATAAAGTCTAAAATACCCCTTGGGGCCTCTCATGAAGAAATTAATTAAGGAGGGAAGCTTCTAGTCTAATGGTTTAATTAATTTAATCATCCTCCTAATTAATGGGCTTTCTAGTTGGGCTCAATTCTAACAATTAATACATGTTGGTCCATGAGTCTAAACTAAACTAGTTAGGTCAACTAACACAAGTCCAAAAAAATAAATCTATCATGCTAATAATAAATAAATAATACAATATTTAACATGCACAATATTTAATTAATTATAAAATGATCAAAATACCCTTTTCTAGAAAATACGGTAGTGACAACGTAACATTCCACCGTTTTGCGTAGATGCTCATGGAATATGTTACTCATAGCTCGATGATATGTAGCCCCGGCATTCTTCAATCCAAAAGGCATGACTGTATAGCAATATACCCCCAATGGTGTCCGAAAGGCTGTATGCTTCTCATCTTCAGGATTCATCTTAATTTGATTATATCCTAAAAATCTGTCCATGAAAGATATGCGCTCAAAACCGCACGTATTATCGATCATGACGTCTGTAATGGGAAGAGGGAACTCATCCTTAGGGCAAGCCGCATTTAGATCTCGGAAGTCGATGCAAATACGAACTTTTTCGCTTTTCTTCATAACCGGGACAACATTAGCGACCCAATCAGGATGTTGTTCTTCCCGGATGAACCCACAGGCTATTAGTTTCTTCATTTCAGCTTCAATGGCATCCATCATATCCGGGCAGAACCGGCGTTGGTGTTGCTTTACTGGCTTTGAATTGGATAATATGTTGAGTTTATGGGTAGCCACTTTAGGATCAAGACCTGGCATATCCTCATAATTCCACGCAAAGACATCGATATATTCTTTTATCAGCTGGATCATTTCTTTCTTTTCTTCTTCGGAAAGATTGCTACTGATAAATATCGGCTTTGGTGAAAATTTATCCCCAACATTGACTTGGATAACCTTATCTTCAGTGGGTGGTTCTTTTTGTTCGAACCGGAGTTCCCATTGTGTATCCATTTTTTGTGCCCAGGATTCATTCTCAAATGGTTCAGATTCTTCTATCTCTGTTTCGAGGGAATCTGTCAATACCATATTTACTGATAATGCCCGTTTGAGTTCATCATCTGAATCAGAGGACGATAAATCATCTTGAGAAGAGGAAATAATCTCCTCACTTGACTCAGAGTTGATCGAAGTTGCAAGAGATGTGGTATACCCTAACCCAAAACAAGTTCGTTGACAGTAGGGATAACCATGCAACGGCATTCGTCTGCCTTTTCCATAGTTGAGGCCTGGCTCCAACTTCAAATCATAACCCATGCTTTGCATAATCTTCAAAGCCTGCGGGCTATATCTGTGGACTTGCATTTTTCCAGCATCAGACTCGTGAGAATCTTCTTGTACAATCAGTCTATTCCGTATGCGACCGAAGACTATTGGATGCTGATCGTTGCGGGTAGGTGGAACAATAAAGATAGAATCTTCATGTGGCCCATATGTCGTGACGATATTAGATATTGACGCTACTTCCCATACATATGGATGATAGAAGTCTATAGCTTCCAGGAACTTTTGTGCTATAGGTTCTATATTGTTATGAGGAGAAGATTCCTGATTAGAAAATTGAGCATCGGTATACTGGAAAAGAGAATCTTTATTATCGTCAGAAACCACGTTCCCGGTTATATTTACATCGGCCGACTGCTTACTGCGCCTAAGGTCAATGACCAAAGATGGAGGTTTCTTGTTCAAACTAATCACTAGAGGATCATTTCCTCCTCCCGATTTGGTTTTGCCCAAGTGGATAGTCATAGGTTCCATGACTTTCGGACAGGTAGTCCGCCCTTTCACCTGGATTGACAAAGGTTGCTCAGCAGACGGTTCTCCCGGCTCTCGATGGAATTCCTCCTCCGTCCTGCCTGACACCTCCTTTATGTAGTCTTGGGTGTACAACATGGCATCGGAATAGTAAGATTCAACCCCTTTGAAAGGATTGAGATCAGCAAATTCTGTCTTCACTGTTACTTGAACGTCTACATATTTGAAGCATTGATGTAGAGTTGAAGGGACAATATTATGATCGTGGATCCATGGTCTGCCCAACAGAATATTGTAAGACACCTCCGAATCAATGACATAGCACGTAGCCACTGATCTAAGGTCATCAATCTGGATCCTCAGACGAATCTTCCCCAATGGCCTGCTTTTCCTGGCATTGAAGCCCACGATTGTAGTGGTAGTGTAAGCCAGTTCACTTATAGGAATCCTCAATGGTCTTAGCAGACTATGAGGGATAATGCTGATCGACGATCCCGGATCTATATGAATCCGGTCTACCTCTATGTAGCCGACGTATCCGGTACAATAAAGAGGCCTGTCATGTCTGTTTCAACAACATGTCCTCTTGAGTGAAAGTGATGTTAGGGACCACTTCCATCACACTATGGCATTGAGGACATGCCACAGGCTCTTTATTTGGGGATTTGAGCTGAGTCAAGCATACATCTTCCTGCATTAATGCTTTACTTAAGGCTTGACGAGTGTCTTTGGATAGCCTAAGTAGCTCAAAAATGGATAATCTGGCCGGAGTATTAGCCAACTTGGCCAAGATATCGAAGTTATATGGTTTCTCTAAACCTTTGTTTTGAATATTCTTCAAAGGTTTGTCAAAACGAACTTCTTTTTGTTTGTCGTTGTCCACCGAAGTTGGTTTGGAAGGACCTGCCTCTAGCGTAACAGGTTCAGGCTCTGGAGGTTTGGCAGCTGAAGTATCTGTTGTTGCTTCCTCATGAATCCCTCTATAGTCTTTGAGGTAGGCTTTTCCTGACCGGGTTCCGGTTTCCAAAGCCTCTTCTTCCGATGTCGGGGATATTGCAACCATATGGCATGGTTTACATCTTGAGTTCTTTTTAGACTTAGGTTTAGCAGCTTGAGTCTCTTTCTCAATTTCTGACACCAGATCAGGGTGAACCCACATAATCTCCCCACGCTTGGTAGTTAGGGGCACTAGGTCATGATTTTGACCCCTGGTGGGAGAGAGATTAACAATGTTCATCGTTGCCCGTGGAATAGGTACCACACCATCCGGGACTTCTTGAGGGGGCAGATTGCCAAATTGGAGGGAGATCATGTTGGCAGTGACCGTCTTCTCGCTATTACGCAGAGTGATGGCCTTGGCGTCGATCAACTCCTGAATTTTCCTTTTCAGTACATAGCATGCCTTTGTAGGGTGATGTATGTACCTGTGGAAAATGCAGTACTTAGGGTTATTGGTAGTGCCAAGATTCGTCTGCGTAGTTACTGGAGTATGTTGCCTTTGATTGCCAGAGCTTCCTTTCCTTTGGAACTATGAGTATGGTCGTTATTGGAGGATGACCACTTTCCTCTATCAGAGGTAGAGATCATGATTCCATTGTCACGCACCTTTCGACTGTTATCTTCAGCGGCTACTGCTGATATGATAAATGAGGGCGAATCATGGAACTGATATGGTCCCGTGAACACTGAGATCAATGGGAGAAGGTTCTTCCGGCAAATGTCCACCAAGGCTGAATCCGGAACTCCAGGAGGCATCTGCAAAGTAGCCTAAAGAAAACGTTCAATAAAAGTACGAATGTTTTCTTTATCCTTCTGCTTCACTTCGATGAGTGATAACATAGACATGTCCATCCCTCCCTCATAGAATCGAGCGAAGAATAGAGTCTTGAAATCTTCAAAAGAAGTAATGCAGTTGTCCGCTAGACTACGGTACCATTGGTAGGCCACTCCAGACAGACAGCCCTTAAACACTCGAGTGAGAAGGGTGTCATTCCCCTGCAATAACACCATCATCATGCTGAAGTAGTTCATATACTGGCTTGGCAACGTCTTTTCCTCAAACAAAACCATAGCCTGTGGTTTGTATTTTGGTGGAAAAGGGATCTTGTCCCAGACAGCTGGGTATGGCTGGTTGATTCCCAACTTCTTGAGCTGATCCCTATGCTTCAGGGCATCAAATTGGGCTTTTAATTCCCCAACTGCCTGTATCAGATCTTCAGTTGAAAAGGGACAGCAGAGAGTTGAGAGACCGGTTGTATTATAACTCCGACGGGAGGTAATACATTCTCCGAGTTTAGGGGTTGAGGAGCAGCTGACTCTTGATTTGGAGCAGGCTCTTGGCTTGCATTGGGTGGTGGCATGTCTACCCCCACACGTAGTTGAGTCGGAGGAACAGGTGTTTGAGCTATTGCAGTTACATGTTGAGTCACCATCATCTGGCACATACTCTCCATCATGGTATGCATCTCTTTAAGCGATGCTTCTAATACAGCGATGCGTTGCTCAGTACTTCCTGATGGGGAAGCCTCTTCATGTTCATCTCCAACGGCATAAACTCCCATTTCTCTGGATGCCACTGAGGGATTAGTATAGATCTCTGTAGAGATTGAGTCTATACTTTCAGCATCAAATTCAGAAAGCTGGCGACCCCCATTGTCGGAATCAGAAGAATATGAAGCCGATTATCGCAACCTCGAGCGAGTGTTTTGAAAAATACCTGCTTCAATATTCTCAAGGAGTCTGTCAAATCTCCTTTGGCTTGGAGTTCTAGAGGGATGACGTCTTGACCTTCCTCTAGGGATGTGTGAAGCCATGTTTACTGATGCGAATGTCGGTTCTTCTTCCTGTAAGAGCAAAGAGTAGTTCAATCGGTCAAAAACTGACCGTTTTGCCTTAGAACAGCAGTAGTTAATTACAACCTTATGGCTATTACAATAATGCTCCCTAGGGGTGTAATAGACATATTAGAAGATCCCTTGTCTTTACGTTTCTGGATCAAGAAATCATGCAAATCAGGGGGATTAACAGAAGAAGATGAAGGCCTATTCTGCCTTTTTACATCAATAGGGACGTGGAGATTGGGAACCATAACACTCTCTCTGCCATAAGAATACAGCAGTTCACCCATGTGAGTAGCGTACGATCCATCATCCGTCTGAGGAGCATATTTTTCCGTGAAGCGGGTCTTCTTTACGCGGACAGACTTATCCTGGCATAATTTGGAGTTTTGCCCAGGTTCGCACAAAATAGGAAAAGTCCTCAAACGTCCTCCAGCGTCACGCGTAATCTGGAGAGTGGGCAACTTCTTCTCTTGGGGGCGTACAAACCTAGAGGTTGGGAGATTTGCCACTCGTTTTCCCTTGATGTGATCCAAGGGTCCATCTATCTCGTTATAGACGAGAGATGTATTTTTATGCGCAGGGTGTGTTTGAAATTTCTGAATTGGCACTGAGGCCTTGTCAAAAATTTTGTCTGCCACGTCACAGACGGGAGATGAAGTTTTACGCGCAGAGCACGTCTGAGACTTCTGGATTGGCACAGAGGCATTGCCAGAAGTTTTGTCTGCCACGTCACGGACGGGAGACAAAATTTTATGCGCAGGGCGTGCCTGAGACTTCTGGGTTGGCACTAAGTCATTGCCAGAAGTTTTGTCTGCCACGTCACATACGGGAGACAAAGTTTTATGCGCAGAGCGTGTCTGAGACTTCTGGGTTGACACTGAGATATTGCCAGAAGTTTTGTCTGCCACGTCACAGATGGGAGACGGATTTTTACGCACAAGGCGTATAGGTTGTATTGTCACAACCTTGTTGATCAGAGAAGGAGAGCTTGCAGGAAGGGTAGAGGATGTCTTGGGCATCCATACTTTACGCAGCTTCCTGTTGTCCTGGACAGAGAGGGAATGAGAGCTACCCCCTGCATGAAGCATGTCTTCATAAGCAGATTAGTCGAACTGGACGACCAAAGTCTTCTTCGTCGATCCAATAGATACAGCATCGTGTTAAGCAATGGCTTTTTCGTCAGATAAGAAAGTAGTACCCAGCAGAGTCGCCATCTTGTGTTTGATAATAAACAAAAAAATGAAACTAGGTTTATACGAAACCCTTTCTTTGTTTACAAACAAGAAAAAAGAGTACAATTAATCCTATAAGAGGATGTTAAGTACAATAAAAATAATTCTGGGGAAAAATTGCTATAGGAGTCTGATCTGCGGTCGATCACTTTGTCCCTTGGACCACACGATGATGAAGAAGTGCTGTAAAAGAAGAAGAAGCTTCAAAGATTACAGGAGGGATTGAATTCTCGTTGCCAAAGTTGTCAATCAACACTCTTTATATGTGCTCTCTCTCTGATTCTTGGTCTCCCTCTTTTCCCCGACCTTTGATCCTGTGACCAGAGGTCTCTATTTACAGAGATCAGTCACAATAACTGTCCAATTGGCGTAGAAGTCAAGCTGTGAAGAGAGTTGCACCTTTTACGCGACGGTTATAATAACTGCTACCTACGTTCGGATGACCTTCTAAATCTGTGTATGACGCATGTCCCATTATAAGGTAATGCATATAACTGCTTCTCGAAGATCACGACATGCAAGCCACGTAGATAACTGCACCTTGCGTAGAGATGGTTGGCATAGAAGCCAAATAACTGTCTTGTTGGCTTAAAAGCCAAATAAATGTCTTGTTGGCGTAAAAGCCAAATAAATATCTTATTGGCGTAAAAGCCAAGCTCTGCGTAAAACTTGAGGATTCATGGATAATAGACAACCAGCATAAAATAGCCAATTGTTTGTCACGACTAAGGTCTTGTGCGTATTCTGGGCTAAATAGCCTTATCACATACCTTTGCAAATATAGTCGAGTTGGCGTATTTCGAGGAGATAGCATACGGTATACTCCTATAGTTAAAAATAGCCTGGTTGGCGTAAAATACAAGGATGGTGAGGTGAGCGTATTAGTCACAGTTTTAGTTTTCCCAGTCATTTTTAAAAATAGAATGAAATCTCGTGCATTAAATGCAGAGATATGCCTCGAGCTCTGTACAAGAAGCAGCTTTTGACGTAGCGTCTGATTTTGTCTCGTCTCGAGCGTAAAGACTCATTTCTGCCCATGTAGAATAGGCAGCGTATTCTTTGAATAAGTAAAAATGACTTGTATCAAGAATATGTCACTAAACGACGGCCTGGGTCTCTGTGCAAAATTATCATCACAGCCGTCCTCTCGATCGTCGTACAGTACTTTTTGTCAGGAGTCAGGTTCACTGTTTTGTCTGACAGATTCATTCGAAGAATACGAAGAGTTCCTCGTACAACTTCACGCTGCATTAAAAGTAGACCTATTTTACGCAGAGAGGGTATAGCAACCTTTTTTTTACGCCAAAACAGCTTGGAAGTGCTGCTTTACGCGGGTAGCTCTGGAGCTCTATTTTACGTCAAATAGCATCGAAACTCTGTTGTATGCCAAATAGCTCTGAAGTCATATTTTATGCCACACAGCGCTGAAGCTCTGTTTTACGCGAACTTCATGGGGGTTTGGCTGTATAATATGCGTACAATCCCCCAGCGTATTTCATGCTTCTACAAACCAGATCAAAATATTTCTGGACGATGAGAAACACACGTTATTCTGGACACCAATAGGGGTGTACTGTTACACAATAATGTCCTTTGGTTTGAAGAATGCAGGTACCATATACCCATGTGCCATGAGCACTATATTTCGTGACCACTTGCGTAAGATAATGGAATGTTATGTTGATGACATCGCTATCAATAGCCGATTCCAAGATGATCATCTTCATGATCTTAGGATGGTATTCGAACTGATGCGAGTCCACCATCTCAAGATGAACCCTACCAAGTTGTTCTTGGAGGTCTCCAACAATAATTTCCTGGGCTTTATCATAACCTCGAAGGGATTTCATATTGACCCTGAGAAAACCTAGGCTGTTCTGGATATGCACCCTCCGAAGAACCTGCGAGAACTCCGTGGTTTATAAGGAAGGCTGGCATACATCAGGAGGTTCATCGCCAATCTCTCCGGACGATGTCGACCCTTTACTCATCTCATAAAGAAAGGGTCTCTTTCGCCTGGACAGAGGAGTGTCAGGAAGCATTTAATGATATTAAGAAGTATCTCACGAATCCCCCGGTGTTGGTGGCTCCAGTCGTGGGAAAGCCCTTCTTATACTATGTCCGAGCAATGGATAATTCTTTCGGTGCTTTTCTCCCTCAAAATAACGATGAAGGCTACGGGCAAGATATCTACTATCTCAGCAGAACTATGATCGGCACGAAACACAGATATAATCCGGTCGAGAAAGAGTGTCTTGCTCTAGTATTTGCCGTCCAAAAGATACGCCAATACTTGACAGGGAAAACCATACATGTGATCTCTCGAGTGAAACCCCTAAGAGTCCTGATGACCAAACCTGGAGCACTTAACTCTCTCCTGGCAATATGGGAAATCCTGCTATCATCCTACGATATGGTGTTCGTCCTGCAGAAGGCTGTTAAGGACCAAGCATTGGCCGACTTTCTAGCAGCTTATCCGGTGTCAAAAAATTTGAAGCTTTATGACGGAATTCCCGACGAGGTGTTAGACTCAAATACTGTCATAACAGGAGGAGTAGTCTGGCAAATGTTCTTCGACGGTGCTTCCAGAATGGGACCAAAAGGCAACATCATGGCCGAAGTGGGGATAATGCTAATTTTTTGTGGCTGGAGTGTCAGCAAGCATTTAATGATATTAAGAAGTATCTCACGAACCCCCTGGTGTTGGTGGCTCGAGTCGTGGGAAAGCCCTTCTTACTCTATGTCCTAGCAATGGATAATTCTCTCGGTGCTCTTCTCCCTAAAAATAACGATAAAGGCTACAAGCAAGCTATCTAATACCTCAGCATAATTATGATCGACATGGAACACAGATATAATTTGACCGAGAAAGAGTGTCTTGCTCTAGTGTTTGCCGTCCAAAAGATATGCCATTACTTGACAGGGCAAACCATACATGTGATCTCTCGAGTGAACCCCCTCAGAGTCTTGATGACCAAACCTAGAGCACTTAACTCTTGCCTGGCCACATGGGCAATCCTGCTATCACCCTACGATATGGTATTCGTCCTGCAGAAGGCTGTCAAGGACCAAGCATTGGCCGACTTTCTAGCATCTTATCCGGTGTTAAAAAATTTGAAGCTTTATGATGGAATTCCTGACAAGGTGTTAGACTCAAATACTGTCATAACGGGAGTAGTCTGGCGAATGTTCTTGGACGGTGCTTCCAGAATAAGACCGAAAGGCAATATCATGGCCGGAGTGGGGATAATGCTAATTTTTTCTGACGACTTGATCATCCATCGCGCATATTCGCTGACGAAGTCGTGTTCCAACAACATAACAGAGTACAACGCTCTCATTATTGGGCTTTAGTTAGCCAAACATCTAGAGGTTGACTGCTTGGAAACCTATGGGGACTCCAAATAAATAGTCAATTAAGTTTGTGGTGAGTATGAAGTCTGACACGAGGATTTACTCCCTTACCATCAGGCTGTCGTCGACATAATTTCCACTTTTATGGAGTTCTTTATAGAACATGTGTCGCGGCTGCAAAATATTGAAGCTGACGCACTCTCCGGCCTTGTTTCCTTTTTAGCGACTCCAATCAAGACCCATTTATTAGTCACAGTGGCGGGTCGAGAACTAGTATGCCCAAAGATCAACTTGTCCTTTAAACTAAGCCACTCTATGGACGCCGATAGCAATGTCAAAGATTGGAGACTCCCATTTATAGACTTCGCAGTCTATGGGATCCTTCTAGTCAATTCGAAGGAGGCCAATGCCGTCAGAAGACGCTCCCTTCGATTCTATTATGATACAGCCACTAAAATGTTGTACCGTCGTTCCTATGACGGGCTTCTGCTACGGTGCCTATAAGATGCATAATCAAAACAAGCTTTCCGCGAAGCTCATGACAGTGTTTGTGGTGCTCACCAACCTGACCCTAAGCTTCAAGACCGTCTTCGACGTATGGGCTATTACTGGCCAACAACAGTAGCAGACACTGTCAAATACGAAAGAAAGTGTCAAATGTGTCAAATCCATACAAACTTCATCCACCAACCCTCGGAGTTCCTTCATTCGACTGTTACGTCTTAGCCATTTGAAGTTTGGGGAATGGATATCATAGGACCGATCAGTCTGCCTTCGTCTAAGGGGCATTGGTTCATCCTAGCCATTACAGACTACTTCTCCAAATAAGCGAAAGCAAAATCACCCACGAAAGTAAAGACATCCAACGTGATCCATTTTCTTAAACATCACGTCATCTACCGCTTTGGCTTACCCCGCAGGATCATTTATAATAATGGTACATAGTTTGTAAACCATGCTTTCTTTCGGTTTTGTGATAAAAATCGAATCCAAACTATAGCTTCAATCGCCTATAATCCAACCGCGAATGGATTAACCGAAGCATTCAACAAGACGATCATCAAGCTACTCAAAAAGTTTGTTCCAACTAACAAACGTGACTAGAATGAGAAGCTGGGTGAATGTCTATGGGCCAATCGCACTAAGGTCCGAACTCCGACTGGCAATATGCCATTCTTCTTGGTCTATGGAAGCAAAGCTGTACTTCCTTTGGAGACCTAAATTCCTTCCCTTTGAGTGAAACTTTCCAATTAGCTGACCGATGAAGACAACCACCGGCGACGCCTACAGGAATTAGAGGCACTCGACGAAAAATACCTCCTAACTCAACAACATATTGAGCTATATAAAGCTCGACTTTCTAGCGCCTTCAATAAGAAAGTGAAGGAAATAACTTTTCAAGTCGGCAATCTTATTCTAGCAGTGAGAAGACCAATGATCATGACCCACAAAAAAGCAGAAAAATTTCAACCAAAGTGGGAAGGTCCCTTTATGGTAGAAACGGTATACTCCAGTGGCACATACATGCTAGCTAAGCCTAACGGTGACTTGCTCATGATGTCAATCAACGACAAGTTTCTAAAGAAATACTATGCCTAAAGCTTGGCCAAAAAAAGAAAAAACCCTAGCAAAGGGACATGAATGTGTACTACTTACAACCAATCTATAGCATACAGATAAATCTGTTATTCGTATCTGTGAGTCCCGAGTGCGCAATGGATAACGGATCCACGAAACTCCTCCAAGGCAAAATGGTTCACATCCACATCAACTCTGAACTATAAGCCGTTCTTTCCGTTAAAGAAGACAGTCTCGTCAATATTACCTCTGACTCATCCTTTTTGATTGATATCTCCACCAAATTTCTGCAAAGGAGTAGTTCACCTGTCACTACTATATTTCTAGATGAGGGTATTTTAGTCTTTTTGTATATATTTATTTTTGGTAAATTAATATTTATTTATATTTGGCTATTAATTAAATATTGTGCTTATATTATTTATTTATAGCTAGTGGGCTAGCATATTAGTTAGACTTGACACTAGTGAACCCAATTAGACTTCTCATGACAACAAGTGAGCCCAACATGGACTAGGCCCATTAGACCCATTTTTTCTAGTTAATTAGGAGGATTAGCTTAATTAGCATGAGTTTAGAGATTTTTCAAAATAGCCTTCCTCAATATTCTTCATATTAACTAAGTAGGGGTAGTGTAGACATTGTAGGTTGCTTGGAGAGGAAGGAAAGGGGGTCCCGCCATAAGAGGAAGGCTTTCTATCTCCTCTTCTCATTTTTTATTTATTTCTAGATCGCAATTTCTAGATCCCCAATTCACTTCATCCCTCCATCAATTTTAACCCAATTTCTTTTATTTCCTTTCAATTTCATCAAACAAGGAGCAATTGAGCTTGGATTTGCAAGGAACACTTGGAGGAGAAGCATTTGGCAAGAAGCTTATGTCTGAATCAGGTCTATTTGAGTATTTTATTAGGAATCCATCTCCCAATAGGTATAAATCTGAATTTTCCCTTTATTTTAGGTTCTAAATCATGTATTTGACCATTAGGAACTCTCCCATGGCATATGGCTACCTATAGGAAGAAGGCCTAGGCTCTATTGATGTGAATTGACACTTCTATATAGGTTTTTGACCACAATTAGGGAGAATTACGAGATTGATGCACCAAGTGTGTGTCATGAGACTAATTTAATCTAATTAGACTTAGAAAGGGGTTAGGAGACTAGCTATGTGTCCATAATTGAATACGAGTAGGTTGTATCACGATACGATATGATACTTCATGATACAGGGGTCCAATTTGGGTATTATGAATGGTTCATATAATTTCTCCTCAATTTCTTTTGTAATTAGTTACTTTAGTTGTATTATGATGATATTTGGTTGTATAAATGGATAATTGCGGAGAATTTGGGTTTTTGCTGTTCATTTGGATACGTATCACGAGTTTCTCAACTATACACTCTAGATGTTTGATTAATTGATACTAGTGCACATGTATATAGGTATATGGTATTTGTGTGTCTTATATATATATATATATATGTGTGTGTGTGTGTGTGTGTGTGTGTGTGTGTGTGTGTGTGTGTGCGTGTGTGCGTGTGTGTGTGTGTGCATCTCAGTGGGTGACAGTGTATCCGAGTGTTGGTGTTGTTGTTTGTTGGATGTGAGACTGTGTAGGAGTGTATGTTGGTTGCGAAGTGGCCATTTAAGAGGGGACTGCAAGTGTATGCTTGCATAGCATAACAACAAGGTGGGGGTCTGTCATGTTCTGTTGTGGTCAGAACATAGAAGAGGGAGGTGGTAGATGTCTGCAGTAAGTTGGAGAGTCCGGTTTTGAGAGGAAATTGCAACATAAGTGCATTATTAATAAGCAACAACAGCAGTAAGAATAAAAGGGACAACAACAGTAGCACTATGTCAAGTAAATGGGAGCTTGGGTAGGAATTGATACCTGGATCATTAGTGTTAGAGGGGGAGGTAACAACAACTTGCTGTTAAGTTAATGATACAGTTGGCAGTTATACCTATGTGTACAAATTGCTTTGTGAGTGTTGAGACAGTTGGAAATAAATATAGCTAGCAACAATTAGAAGCAATTGCAGAAAGTAGCAATGGATATTGCATCTTATGCATTTTTGTTGGAGTGATCAGTGTTCAGCAGTAAAAGCTAGGTAAGGGGAAGTCAAGTTTAGGGATCATTAGAACTGGCAGTGCTATTGAAGGCAACAATAGTTATTAAACATATATTAGTAGCAGCAATAGGTAAGGGTATGTCATTATTTTTAGTATCAGATATGGGGTCCAAACTTGGGGTTTGGGAAGCCTCAGTCAAGAGCACTCGAAGGAGGGGAATATCCAGGGCACTAAAATGTGAGCATTGCCTTAGCAGCATATATCAGGTATTAAGAAGGGGAAGCATGACCTGATATAGAGTATCAGAAATGGCCAATGGACTATAGCTAAGGGGGCATATGAGATAACTATATATATGTATAAATTATGTGTATATAGATACATAGAGTATCCTATTACCTAGAACATAGATCTATATTAGTGCTATTAACTAATATAGTTAGTATTGGCTTAGTGTTAGTTAGTAACTATTATGGACTAATTACCTTAGTGTGGACCTAAAACTAAGCTAACACTTAGTTGGGACCTAGTTTGACCTAGTTTTGACCAATATTGACTAGTTTGACCCTAAAAGTCAACCTTGACCTAGTTTGACTAGTGAAACCTAAAAATGGCATAGAAAATCATATTAGTGCATTTTAAACTTATTTTTCATTCATTACACCCAAGTGACATGATATTTCCTATATAGGGTTGTGTGACACCAGCTCGGATACCGAGTTGTACCTTTGCTCAGGACTAGAGACGAGTATATTTTTTTGTTAGTTTTCGTTTTATGATAGTGTAAATATTACATATTCTAGAACTGTATACTTGATTCTGACACAGTAGTTACACAGACTGGTACTATATGGATCATGTTAGGAGATGTTATCCCTTTACCGTATTCAGCGGGTACTCTTTTACATGTATTTTATCTTGTACTTCGGGTATTGATTATCATGTACTTCGTGTTCACATACTTTCTCGTATACAGTGTGCCTATATTACTCTTGTTCATAAAGTGTCGTGATCGGATCCATGAGTATTGGTTTGGGATACGATAGTAGGAGTTGGTTATGTGATCAAAGCCCAGTGTATTCATGTATATGTCAATTACACATCACACGTGTAATCAAGTTACCTTATTGCATTCGTATTCAACCTAAACTGATCACATAACGAACTTGTACTCTAAGGCACATTAGCTAGTATTATCTATTTCTATTGCTTGTAGTTATTCCATATTGTTTGTTCTTTCCTTTCAGTACTTTACATGCTTGAGCATGCAAACGTTGCTCCAAGACTTTGTAAGAGCTAATGAGAGCTAACTAGCAAGAAGCAAGAACACTCTAGTTCATCTCCATTTCTTAGTTACTAGTTCGTCTTGTATTCTTTTCTATTACCTGTCATATATGCTCTACCATATATTTGGAATTGTTTTCAGAGTTTTGTACTTTGCTCTAATTCTGATTGGATATATTTTTCAGATTTCTGGTTAGTGGAGATGTGTCCCACATATTACGTGGCACAAGATGGTGATCCAGCTGGGGAGATAGCATCTCTAGTCCAGGAAGATGTAGCATTAGTCACCGATGAGACTTAGTTTTATTTTGGCATTGTATTTGACTCTTAGACTTGGCATGTATTATTTTTATTTTGGAGAATATGGTGTGGTGATTTGTCGTTGGACTTGAGTTGTATTTGTGACTCTTGTACTTCTTTCCTTTATTCCATATCGTGCCATTTTTTCCTCTAGTTTGATATTGTGATTTAGTATTGTCTTCCATTATTATATTATCATATTTTTCTCCATTTGGAGTTGAGATGGCATGACATGTACTATATATATATTATGTGTGATATTAGATAGTATTTTTGACCTCGACAGCGTACTACGTCATTATTCACGTATTCGTGCCCTTATTCCGGGTGAGGGTCATGACACGTTTTTAGTAGCGGCCTATGCAGGACAAGAGGTCATAATTAGTGCGATATCGTAGTAGTGCTCAGACTTAGAGTGCTGCTACGAGCCTATTTTAGTATATAGGATATAGGTTGAGAGTATAATCAATCACAGCTAGGAAACACTTTCAACTTATTGCTTTTGCTATCTTTATTAATCTGAATGCTTGTTTACTCTGAATAATTCTGTCATTCTTTGATGATACCGTATCTTACTCAATATTCAATCCTTTGTTTCAATCTATCTTCAGGATGCTGTCGAAGATGCGATCCTAGTGCTCAGGCGCATTTTCAGCAAGGTCGGTCACTTTGCCGCCTCTGAGGAGGGCAGCAGCAGTGTCACGCCCCAGTCCCAAAATACGTAGGACTAGGAATACGTAACACACACAGCCGTATGTATACGAACTCCAATATATGGAAACTATCCTTACATTTTACACCTAATCAGGCTACTTTAAGCTGGTTATCTATTATTCAGGAATCATCAAGTTTACGCAGGGGCAGTTACCTACGTGGCTTGCATGCCATGATCTTATAAAGGGATACGTGTCATACGCAGATTGAACGTGGGTAGCAGTTGTCATACTCGCAGCGTAAAGGAGACAATCTTCTTCATAGTTTGGCTTTTTATGCCAACAAGACAGTCATTTGGCTTTTACGCCAACTAGGCAGTCAATTGGCTTTTACGCCAACCAGTCATTTGGCTTTTACGCCAACAACAGTCATTTGACTTTTACGCCAACAAGGGTAGAGGGTCTGGTCACAGGGTAAAGGATTTTTTTGGCGTAAAAGTTTGCCTATCCAAACATAGGATGGTTGAAAGGAAGAATGGGATTTTTTTCAAGTGTGGATGAGATACTTATACTCTATTCCTATATGCAGGCTTGTTCGGTACAGTTACGTAACCGAGACAATATATTCTGACCTGCATGGGCCACCACCAAAAATATGTCACACCCCAGTCCCAAAATACGTAGGACTAGGAATACGTAACACGCCCAGCCGTATGTATACGAACTCCAATATATGGAAACCATATACACACGTATGATGTACATGAATATCCAATCCACTAGTCGTAATATACTGTCACAACAAGTCACACAGAATCTATATCTCATTCACAACACAAATAATCAGTATGAATAAAGAGCTGAATAATAACTGGATATCAAAGATGAGTATCAAGTCTGATAGTCGGATGGAAACAAATCCACTACAAAACGACTATACTGAAGTATCAATAAGGATCTCTAAACAACGGTAATAAAATCACAGATACTCTGAAGGTAAGACCTCCTCAGTCTGGTAAGTAGAGTCAGGCCCAGGTCCATACTCCTGCGGATACTCCTGCTCATCCATATCTGGAAAGTCTATTTTTTCCACCTATGTAACTCTATTTTTTAGTGCCATCCATCTATAATGATTAATGAATCAAGAACCCGGACACATCCAAAATTCTCGACGTCGAGAGACAGACGCCGTAAGTAATTCAGTGAGTGCTTTCTTTTAGTTGAAGGGCTTGGAAGAAGAAAATGAAATACGAACAACCACCTGGTCGTAATAGATCGACTTGAATGCTGGAGCAAGAAGACGCATTCAAGTTCTATTTCAGGAAAGAGGTAAAGGTCCTTCCCTTTTGGGCCGGTTGTGGGCGAGGAGGGATTCGAACCCCCGACACCGTGGTTCGTAGCCACGTGCTCTAATCCTCTGAGCTACAGGCCCCACCCACCCCGTCTCCACTGGATCTGTTCCCGGGAGGCTGAGGGGAAGTCTACTAATTATAGGGCTACTCCTGATTGTTGTCTTCTTTTAAGAATGCTTTGTTGGTCACCGCTGCGAGAAAAAGCTTAGCGCACTCCTAGTGGGCCGCTAACGGATTAGCCCCCACCCCCCATTATTGCAAGAAAAGCCTTAACAACTGGTTGGAAAAATGGGCTCTGGATTCCGTTTTTGACCAAGCTGTTGTACATATCGGACAAGGGACCAGGTCCTCAGAGGGACGTAACAAGATACATAATAACATGCCAATAAGTACTGAAAATTAAACATCGAATGGGTCGCCTAACCATCTAAGTGAATGCAGTTTGAGAACAACTTTCCTCCAAGTGGGCTATCTGGCCATATAGTGGGATTGGCATGATTCTCTCGGAGACTCAGGGGCCTACAAAGCATGACGTCTTTTGAACGGCAGAGGCCGCCAAGTAATATAGGGGTCATCATGACCGTGTATCTCCGGTGGAGCGTACAGGTTACATAAAAGGAAAGTGTAAAGGAGCCCAAATGTCTTACTTGTTGTTCTTCCCATCCCATGCTCAAAGCATGCCACATCCATGATACGATAAAATCTCTAAATAACTACCAGGTCTACTAGCATACAAAGTTTCTATCAGCAGTCATCCCTAACGTACGGCCAATACGTACAGGAGGCTAGACCTGTCACGCAGTCTGTGATCTATATGAGACTCACAACTCATGTAACAACCGTGTCATGGCCAATGAACCTAATGATGCTCCATAATACTGGGGTGGTCTCATAAAGTAGGTCCAAAAATATACATAAATAAAACATGATATGACGACATCGTTGTTTCACCCAAGTTTCCTTGGACGCACAATTTATTTAGCAAATAAATGAACTAAATAAGAAGAAATAAATTATGTAGGCATCATGTGAAATATAAATAATAATGCAAGTGTTCAAAATGGTGTTAAGTTTGATGGAAGGAGTGGGGTTAGGGTTTGGGAGAGTTTGTAATATATATAGAGATAAAGAGGCGGTGAAATACTTTAGTGGTCTCAAAAACCACTACTGCTGCTGTTTCCTTCTTTCTTTGGTTTAGTTTTGGGCGGTGGAATGAGTCGGCTCACAGACGTGGAGAAGGGAAGGAAAGTTGGTTTTTGCTACTGCTGTTGATATTTTTCTTCTCCAAACGGGTCCGGGTAGGGGTTAAACGGGTAGTGGTTTAGGATAGAGAGTTTGGGTTTCAGTTGAGATCCAATAGAAAATTCTTTTCTAATTAATTATATATATATATACATATCTATACATAGAAAATTCTAAAAAAATTATATTGGTGCATACCATTAAGCTAGCAACTGTCCAAAGGGTCTCCTACATGGAATAAATTAGGAAAAATTTATAATGGCTCCATAAATCCCCTAAATGCACAAACACCTCAAATAAAAATTAAATAAAAATCTATTTCCTCTATTTAGCTCATAACTACTATAAATAATTAATACGGTTTTCAGAATTAGGGGTTTTACATTCTACCCAACTTATAAAAAATTTGTCCTCGAAATTAAAACTAAGTCAAGGTAGAAAGTCAAGGATGGTAGAAGATATAAATTAACAAAGTAATTTCATACCTTGGCCTGTGAATAGGTTCGAAAAATGTTCGCGCATGTCGTCCTCGCTCCCAAGTAGATTCTCCTGGCACGCCATATTTCCATACTACGCGGACCAAGGGAATAGACTGGTTCCTCAATACTTTCTCTCGAAGATCGAGAATTTCCATGGGTTGCTCTTGATATGACAACCTCGGCCCAATGGTGATCTGCGAATGGTCAAGAACATGACTACTGTCTTCCACATATCGCCTGAGCTGCGATACATAAAATACGTCATATACTCCCTCAAGTGACGGTGGTAGCGCAAGTCGATATGCCACTTCTCCCACTTTCTCAAGCACGTCAAATGGTCCAATATACCTTGGAATCAACTTGTCGCGCCCTCCGAATCGAATGGTGCCTCTGGTAGGTGATATCCTTAAGAAGACATGATCGCCCTCTTTAATCTCCATGGGACGACGATGAAGGTCTGCCCATTATTTCTGCCTGTCTTGTGCTGCTTGCAAGTGTCCTTGTATCTTCTTAACTGTCTCAACGGTGTTGACCACTAACTCTGGTCCCAGAATCTAACGTTCTCCCATGTCACTCCAACACACAGGAGACCTACACTTTCTTCCATACAATACTTTAAATGGATCCATCTGGATGCTCGTCTGATAGCTATTATTGTAAGAAAATTCCACAAGATGTAGGTGGTCCTCCCATGATCCTCCAAAATCTAACATACAAGCCCTCAACATATCCTCCAATGTCTGAATAGTACGTTCTGACTGCCCATCTGTCTGCGGGTGATAAGATGTAATGAACTTCAGACGAGTTCTAAGACTATCTTGTATGCTCCTCCAAAAGTATGATGTAAAGCGCGAATCCCTGTCTGATATATTGCTGACTGGTACGCCATGCAATCTCACAATCTGCCTCATATATAAGACGGCCAAAGCTTCTGTAGATTGGCCAACTCTAAAAGGCAAGAAATGGGCTGACTTGGTGAGTCGGTCCACTATTACCCATACTGCATCTCTTCCACTTGGACTCTTGGGAAAACCCGTGACGAAGTCCATAGTGATGTGCTCCCACTTCCACTCTGGAATCGGAAGTGGTTGCAATAACCCTGTTGTTCTCTGGTGCTTCACCTTTACTTGCTGACATACCAAACATTTAGCTACAAAGCGAGCTATCTCTCTTTTCATTCTATGCCACCAAAAGTGCTGTCGTAAATTATGAGACATCTTGGTGCCTCCAGGATGAATAGAATATATCGAACTATGAGCTTCTGTCATTAGCTCCTGTCAAATTTCTCTATTTGGGACATAAAGACGATCACCACATCGTAATATCCCATCATCATGGATGCGTAGTCCTGTCTGCTCTCCGGCCTTTATCCTTTCCTTTAATCTTCTGAATCTGGCGTCTGTAGGCAATGCTGCCTTGATTCTCTCTACTAGTGATGATTGTACTTGCAAGTTGGCTAGGGTCCCATCTGCTCCGGGTAATATTACTTCAATGCCAAGACCTTGCAAGTCCTCTAATAATTCCTTCTGTGTTGTCAAGAAGTAAGCTATTGGTTTCCGGCTTAATGCGTCTGCTACAACGTTAGCCTTGCCTGGGTGATAATGTAGCTCTATCTTGAAATCTTTCATCAATTCGAGCCATAGATGTTGCCTCATATTTAACTCCTTCTGCATGAAGACATACTTGAGGCTTTTGTGGTCTGTATAGATTTCCACTCGTTCCCCATATAAGTAATATCTCCATAGCTTCAGAGCAAATACAACGGCTGCAAGTTCTAAGTCATGAGTTGGATAATTTTTCTCATGTACTCGTAACTGTCTAGATGCATATGCAATCACCTTGCCATGCTGCATCAATACATATCCCAAGCCTTTCCCTGATGCGTCACTGTAGATCACATAGCCTCCTGATCCTGATGGAATAGTTAATACTGGTGCTGTAGACAGTCACTTCTTCAACTCCTCGAAAGCGGCTTGACACTCGTTGGTCCATATGAACTCTTGATCTTTGCAAGTCAACCGAGTCATAGGTGTTGCTATCCTTGAGAAGTTCTCCATAAACCGTCGGTAATATCCCGCAAGTCCAAGGAAATTTCTTACCTCCGCTGCTGATTTAGGAATGGGCCATGTCTCGACTGTCGAGATCTTTTCTGGATCAACAGAAATACCATTTCCTGTAACAACATGTCCAAGAAATGAGACTCTGTCCAAGAAGAAATCATATTTACTGAGCTTTGCATATAACTACTCTCTCCTCAAGGTCTCTAGAATAATCCGTAGGTGCTTCTCGTGCTCCTCGTGGCTCTTTGAATAGACAAGTATATCATCTATGAAGACGACCACGAACTGATCCAAATACTGATGGAAGACTCGATTTATTAAGTCCATAGGAGCATTGGTCAATCCAAATGGCATGACCAGAAACTCGTAGTGCCAATATCTTGTCCGGAATGCGATCTTCGAGACGTCTGTAGAAGCATGAAAAATATGCTGGATAGCTCTACGCAGCATATTGATGCAAAGCAGCGTAAACAGAGGACTTCAGAGCCTTCAACGTGCAAATCAGAGCATCTCCGCCAAGCGCAGCATGAAATATAGGCTCGAGGACCATCTGCGTAGGGCAATATGTCCATGCTGCTTCGGCATAAATAGGGTGCGTCATCACCTTTATGGCGTAAAACTCATCCGCTTTCAATGCAGTATTGAAGTGTACGAGGGATGCTTCGTATTCTCTGCAATGAACCTGTCAGATCCTGCAATGAACCTGATGTCTCGACTTCTGACAAAGGGATACTGCTCGACTACCCAGGCGACGGCTATAATGATGGCGCGGCACTGCAACCCAGGCTATCATTTACTGCCATTTCCCTTGCTTAAAACCGCTTTTACGTACACAGAGGAATACGCTACCTAGTTTTACATAGGCAGATGAGAGCTCCTTACGCTCCGCGGAAGACAAACCGCCTGCCACGTCAAAAGCTGCACTTCGTACGGGACTCGAGGCGCGTCTCTGCATTTAATGCACAGGGCGGTGACAGGCCCTCAAGGCACGTCTCTGCAATTAATGCACTGAATACTGACAGATGCCTGAGGCACGTCTCTGCGTTTGATGCACAGAAGGGTGGCAGACCTTCAAAATATGCCTCTGCATTTAATGCGCAGGATGATGGCGAATCTCCATATTTAATGCAGGAGATTTGATTAAATGTCACCGAACCGTTGTTTAGTGACATCCCCTTTGCGAGAGCTACTCCTACGCATACAAGGGAATACGCTGCCTAGTTTTACACAGGCGAACATGAGCTTCTTACGCTCCGCAGAAGATGAACAGACTGCCACGACAGCGGTTACTCTTCGCACAGGATTCAAGGTGCGTATCTGCATTTAATGCGCAGAATGATGGCAAATCTTAAAGACAAGCATCTGCATTTAATGCACAGGATGGGGGCAGATCTCTGCATTTAATGCAAGAGATCTGATTATCTCCAAGAGCCATAATTTTGGCTAAAATATCTACATCATCACTCTGGCACGTTACGCAGCGGCTTCTACGCCTATTCAGCTTCGGTGCCTGCTCGACTTCGACGCCCATTCAGCTTCGGTGCCTGTTCGGCTTCTGTGCCTGCTCGGCCTTCTGTGCCTACTCGGCTTCTATGCCTACTCGGCCTCTATGACCACTCGGCTTCTACGCCTACTCGGCCTTTATGACTACTCGGCTTCTACGCCTATTCGGCTTCTAAGCCGGTTTGATAACTATTTGGCTTCTATGCCATGGTGACAGACATTGGCTTCTATGCCAACCTCTTCTACATGATGGATACCTACCTATGTGGCTTCTACGCCTTGATCTTCGTAGCGATTATACGCATTTTGTCCCTTAGTTGGACCCGTGTCACACGCTCATTCAAAGGATCATCTATACGCAGGCATTATTTATTTTAACCGTTGTATAAAAGGGTGCTGTACTTTCCACTACTCGGTTTTTATACCGATTGAGTGGTCACTGTCACTAAAACTCTATAAATAGAGACCTCTATCAACAGAGGACAAGGTCGAAGAAATTAGGTCTGAAAACTGATCAAGAAATCCAGTATCAGATCCAACGGTCGTAAAGATCGAAGGTCAGACGGTCGAGAGAGAGAGAGAAGAATCCGAAGCTCAGGCAAAGAGAAGGGATCGACGACTTTGGCATCGGGCATCCACCCTCTTTAGCAACCCTCGAAGCTGCTACCTGTCTTCCACGGCACTTCTTCAACATCGTGTGGTCCAAGGGCTAAAGTGATCGACTACAGATCAGACACCTATAGCAATATTCACCCAGATTAAATAAATTGTACTTAGACATCCTCGTGTAGGATCAAATTTGTACAATCTTGTTTGTAAACATAAAAGAAGGGCGGGTCTTCGTACAAGACCTCGTTTTTCGTATTTATCAAATCTTTTCTCATTTATATTATCCAAAACAAGATGGCGACTCTGTAGGGGACATCTTTCTCTTCTAATAAGGAAGCTATTGCTCAACACGATACGGTATCCGTGGGATCCGTGAAGAAGACACTGGTCGTCCAGTTCGACCAGTCTGCCTATGAAGATATGCTCCGAACAAAGGGCAGCTCTCACTCTCTCTCTGTCCAAAACAACAAGAAGCTGCATAAGGTCTGAATGCCCAAGACATCCTCTACCATTCCTGTGGACTCCCCGATCTCTCCGATATCTCCGACCAATGAGGTTGTAGCATTGCTCCCTCCGCGCCCTGAGCGTAAAATTCAGTCGCCTGTCTCTGACAGAACCGACAAAACTTCTGGCAATGCCTCAGCGCTAACCCAGAAGTATACTCCGCGCTCTCTGCGTGAAATTCAGTCTCCCGTCCCTGACGAAATAGACAAAACTTCTGATAAAGCCTCAGCGCCAAATCTGAAGTACAAGACACGCTCCACGCGTAAAATAACATCTGACCTCTACGGAGAACCAGATGATCCCTGTGATCTCCGCAAGGTGAAGCGAGCGGCGTACTACTCAACTTCTCGGCATTTACGCCAGCAAGGGAACAATCTGCACGCCCTCCGAATTACACGAGACGCTGAGGGCCGATTGAGGACATCCTCAGCTTTATGCCAACAAGAGCGAAGCTCCAAATTACGCTAGATGAAGTCCCTAGGCATAAAGAAGGCTCCAGTTGCAGAAAGACACCCTCCTCGGGGATTATCCGCCACCCAAATGGCCAACCTGTTGTATACGGGTGGCACAGGGAAGACTATGGTTCCCATCATCCGTATGCCCACCAATGGGAACAGAAGGAACAGCCATCATCTTCTTCTTCTGCAACTCCTCCTGACCTGCGGGATTATCTGATCCAGAAACGCAAAGACAAAAGTCATAAACAGACTTCAGTTCCCCTAACGATCAAACACGGGAAGATCTTATGGAAAGATACATCAATGTCTAATGTCGTCATGACAGGTGGACCACACGAAGATTCTATCTTTATTATTCTACCAACTCGCGACGATCAGCATCCAATAATCTTCGGTCGCAGACGGAACACCCCGATCATACAGAAAGAATTTCGCGAGTCTGATACTGGCAGGATACAAACCCACAGATATAGCCCGCAAGCATTAATTATTATGCAAAGCATGGGTTATGATTTAAAGCTGAAATAAGGCCCCAACTATGGAAAAGGTAGACGAACACCAGTACGTGGTAATTCTCACCATCAATAAGCTCGTTTTGGGTTGGGATATACTGCATCTCTTACAAGACCCAAAACTTCAAAATCTAATCCTGTACAACCAGAGGCAGCTCCTGCTAAATCAGTTTCTGTGGCCAGAGGCCACGGTATGTCTGGGGGTAACTTACCTCGACAGAACAAGGCAACTTTCGAGGCCGGGAGTAGAATTTCCTTAAGATCCGAAGATGATGCAACGACGACAATCTTCCCGGAAAACTGTAAAACTCAGGCACCAGGAGCCCTACGACCAAAAGGGACTTTCTCCTTTAAAGAAGATGACATCATTGAAATCTTCAATATGTTGAGAAAGGAACGCAAGCTTCAGCTACCCAACATCAGATACCCTGAGAGGGCCGGAAAAGTCGATGACCCAGATTATTGTCTCTTCCATCGGTACACTCATCACCCTACAAGGGCCTGCTATGTGCTAAAAAGAAGAATACAGGAGTTGATCGATGCCAAGGTCATCACCTTGCATCTATAAAATAAGGGGACAATCACTACAGAAAAATACCGGATGATGAGTCCCTCAAAAGTTTTCCCAGTGGATCCTTCAGAAGAAAAATCACTCTATAGTAATTTTTTCGGACAAAAAGTTTGTCATGTTCATATTACCTCTGAATAAACTTTCGGCTATCGACTATCATATTACCTCTGATGTCGGTTGTCATCTACTCTTAACATCCGTGCTTAGCCATAAGTACACCAGAGTGTTAAGTCCACAAAAACTGCCATGTCCATATTACCTCTGAGCAGACGTGTACCTTCATCCCCAATGGAGTCATAATCAAAAGTTTGTCATGTTCATATTACCTCTGAATAAACTTTCAGCTATCGACTATCATATTACCTCTGATGTCGGTTGTCATCTACACTTAACATCTGTGCTTATCCATAAGTACACCAGAGTGTTAAGTCCACAAAAACTGCCATATCCATATTACCTCTGAGCAGACGTATACCTCCATCTCCAATGGAGTCACAATCAAAAGTTTGTCATGTTCATATTACCTCTGAATAAACTTTCGGCTATCGACTATCATATTACCTCTGATGTCGGTTGTCATCTACACTTAACATCCGTGCTTAGCCATAAGTATACCAGAGTGTTAAGTCCACAAAAATTGCCATGTCCATATTACCTCTGAGCAGACGTGTACCTCCATCCCCAATGGAGTCACAATCAAAAGTTTGTTATATTCATATTACCTCTGAATAAACTTTCGGCTATCGACTATCATATTACCTCTGATGTCGGTTGTCATCTACACTTAACATTCGTGCTTAGCCATAAGTACACCAGAGTATTAAGTCCACAAAAACTGCCATGTCCATATTACCTCTGAGCAGACGTGTACCTCCATCCCCAATGGAGTCACAATCAAAAGTTTGTCATGTTCATATTACCTCTGAATAAAATTTCGGCTATCGACTATCATATTACCTCTGATGTTGGTTGTCATCTACACTTAACATCCGTGCTTAGCCATAAGTACACCAGAGTGTTAAGTCCACAAAAACTGCCATGTCCATATTACCTCTTAGCAGACAGCAGCCTCCGTCCTTAATCATCGACCTTCGGCGCAACAAGCAGCCGAGTAATGTAAATACAACCAGGAGTGCGGTTTCGGATAATAATAAAGGACCACTTTTCCAGTATATCGACGCTCGGATTCCAAATCAGGAATCCTCTCCCCAGGACGATATAGAGCCTATAGCACAAAAATTCTTGGCAGCTATAGATTCCTATCATCCGTACATATGGGAAGTAGCGTCATCATCCAATGTCACCACGATGTATGGACCACATGAGGATTCTATCTTCATTGTTCTACCTGCCCGCAACGGTCAGCGTTCAATAGTCTTCGGCCGCATGCGCAACGAACAGACTATACAAGAAGATTCCTTCGATGACGACTCTGGTGAAATGCAAGTTCACAGGTACAGCCTGCAAGCCTTGAAGATCATGCAAAATATGGGTTATAACTTAAAAATAGAACCAGGTCTCAACCATGGGAAAGGCAGACGAACACCGCTGCTCGGCAATCCCCACTATCAACAAACCCATTCCGGGTTAGGGTATGCCACCTCCCTTACGACTTCCAAGTCGAACGAGGATATCTTTTTCTCTTTTCAAGACGACTCATCGCCCTCCGGCTCATCTCATGCTCTCGAGCAAACATTATCAGCAAATATGGTAGCGACGGATTCCTTCGAATCAGACGAACAAGAATCCGAACCATTCGAGAATGACGCTTGGGCTCAGCAGATGGATACACAATGGGAGTTCTGCTTCGAGCAGAGAGAACCTCCCAATAAAGATGAAGTTATCCAGATTGACGTAGGGGATGAACGTTCACCAAAGCCGATATTTATTAGTAACGACCTTTCCGAAGAAGAAAGGGAAGAATTACCGAGCTGATAAAAGAATATATCGACGTCTTTGCGTGGAATTATGAGAATATGCCAGGTCTTGATCCAAAGGTGGCTACTAATAAACTCAATATACTGCCCGATTCAAAGCCTGTGAAGCAACACCAACGCCGGTTCTACCCGGACATGATGGACGCCATTGAAGCTGAAGTCAAGAAGCAGATAGCCTGCGGCTTCATCCTTGAGGAACAACATCCCGACTGGGTCACCAATGTTGTCCCGGTCATGAAAAAGAATATAAAAGTACGGATCTGCATCGATTACCGAGATCTGAACGCAGCCTGCCCCAAGGATGAGTTCCCTCTTCCCATCACAGACGTCATGATCGACAATACATGCGGTTTTGAACGTATGTCTTTCATGGACGGATTATCGGGATACAATCAGATCAAGATGCATCCTGAAGACGAGAAGCATACTACCTTCTGGTCACCACTGGGGGTATACTGCTACATGGTCATGCCCTTCGGATTAAAGAACGCCGGGGCTACGTACCAACGAGCTATGAGTGACATATTTTATAAGCATTTACGCAAGACAGTGGAGTGTTACGTGGATGATATAGCTGTCAAAGGCTGCCTCAGGGATAATCACATCTGAGACTTGAACACAGTATTTGAATTGATGCACCAACATTAACTCAAAATGAACCATACAAAGTCCTTTCTGGGGGTATCTAGCGACAAATTTCTGGGATTTGTCATCACCACCAAAGGCATTCAAGTGGACCCTGATAAAGTCAAGGCCATCCTAGAAATGCGACCGCCCCGCAATCTGAGAGAACTCAGGGGATTTCAAGGTCGTCTGGCTTATATCCGAAGATTCATATCCAACCTCTCCGGGAGATGCCAGCCCTTTTCTCGTCTCATGAAGAAAGGTGTATCCTTCGTATGGGACGAAGCCTGTCAGCAAGCGTTCGGAGATATCAAGCACTACCTCACTAGCCCGCCAGTTCTGGTACCTCCTGTTATAGGAAGACCATTCGTGCTATATGTTCGAGCAATGGATCATTCTCTGGGAGCTCTTCTCGCATAAAAGAACGATATGGGCCACGAGCAGGCTATTTACTACCTCAGCAGGATGATGGTCAGAGCCGAACACCGGTACAACACTGTAGAGAAAGAATGCCTGGCTCTGATATTCGATATTCAAAAAATACGACACTATGTCACGGGCCAAACCATTCATATCATCTCCAGGATCAATCCTCTTCGGGTACTGATGAGCAATCCAAGTATTCTTAATTCTCGACTCGCGACTTGGGCGATGTTATTAACGCCATATGACATGGTGTATGTCCCTCAGAAGTTCGTCAGAGGCCAAGCATTGGCCGACTTTCTAGCTGCTCATCCCATCCCGGAGGCCTCCAAACTATACGAGGACATTCCCGACGAAGTTGCAGAGTGTAATTCCGCAACGGAAGGCGATGAATGGCAACTGTTCTTTGATGGCGCCTCCAGGACTGGTCCCAGGGGAAACGTGGTTTCAGGAGTAGGGATCGTCCTAGTCACTCCTGATAAACTCGTTATCTACCGAGCATATTCTCTTAGCGAGCCATGTTCTAACAATGTGGCGGAATACAATGCTCTACTAATCGGGCTCCAAGTCACTAAAGAGCTGGGGGTCGAATCTCTGAAAGTCTTCGGTGATTCTCTGCTGATCGTCAATCAAGTCAGAGGAATATATGAAGTCTGGAATCCCGACCTCATCCCATATCACCGAGCAACGGTCGAGATAGCCATGACATTCAAAGGATTCTTCCTTGAGCATGTACCTCGGTCTCGGAATCTGGAAGCTGATGCCCTAGCCAGTCTAGCTACAGATTTAGCTACCCCTATAAGAAGGCAAAATTCGGTAATCCTTCTTAACAGAGACCTATTCTGTGTGAAAAACAACTTTCACATCGAATACAGCTACACGGTGGACATAGATCCTCGCAGAAGAGACTGGAGAAGTCCCTTTATAAATTTTGTAGCATACGGAACCTTGCCAGAAGATCCTAAAGAAGCAATATCTGCTAAAAGACAATCATTACGCTTCTATTTTGACGCATCGTCACAATGCCTATATCGCCGGTCTTATGACTGGCTATTATTACGATGTCTCTCTGGATGAAGCACAACGAATTCTTCGTGAAGCTCACGACGGCGTGTGCAGGGCGCATCAACCCGGTCCTAAGCTACAGGATCGTATCAGGAGAATGGGCTATTACTGGCCCACTATGATCGCAGACGCAATCCAGTATGCCAGACGATGCAGGGCCTGTCAGGTCCATGCAGACTTCATACATCAACCGTCCGAACATCTACATCCTACGGTTGCATCCTGGCCTTTCGAAGCATGGGGTATGGATATCATTGGTCCTATTCACCCGTCTTCTTCCAGAGGTCACCGGTTCATACTGGCCATCACGGATTACTTCTCCAAATGGGCAAAGGCGATCCCTCTTGCTGAGGTAAAGACATCTAACGTGACCAGCTTCATCAAGCATCACGTTATTTACCGCTTCGGGGTTCCCCGAAGGATAATCCATGACAACGGGCCTCAGTTCATCAGCCATGCGTTTTACCGATTCTGCGATAAAAATCGGATACAAAATGTGGCCTCCACGGCATATTATCCAGCTGCTAATGGGTTGGCGGAAGCCTTCAACAAAACCATTATCAAACTCTTGAAGAAGTTCGTCTCTTCAAACAAGAGAGATTGGAATGAGAAGCTGGAAGAATGTCTCTGGGCATACCGCACAACGGTCCGAGCACCGACAGGTTGCACGCCATTCTCATTGGTCTACGAGAGTGAAGCAGTTCTTCCTATCAAATTTCAAATTTCGTCACTCAGGATAGCCATGGCTAACAAGTTGACTCAAGAAAAGAACGACCTGTTAAGGCTTCAAGAGCTAGAAGGATTAGACGAGAAACGCCTCCAAGCTCAGCAGCGCATCGCGCTCTACCAAGCACGCATTTTTAGAACTTTTAATCAAAAAGTAAAGGAAAGAGTGTTCAAAGCCGGCGAGCTAGTTTTGGCTGTAAGAAGGCCGATGATTCTTACTCACAGGAGTAAAGGCAAATTCCAGCCCAAATGGAAAGGCCCTTACGTGATCGATACAACATTCTCAAACGGCGCTTACAGGTTAGCCCAGCCTAATGGAGACCTGCTAATGGCTCCTATCAATGGCAAATTCCTGAAAAGGTACTATGCTTAAACCTCCTCTGCTCAAGTGGAATAAGGTGATCACATTCTGACAAAACTACTTCCAAAACAAAACTAGTTGGATCATATTATGTCATGTCCATATGACCTCTGAATAGATTTGCTCTGCTAAAACTTACCGAAAGTATAGCACGTCCATACTACCTCTGATATCACTTTTACCCAAACCTGTCATTTATATTCCGAAATGATGGGTCCACAAAGTCAGATAAAAAGCCTCTTTATTATTCCCAGAAAAGTCATACTACCTTCTTTATTATTCCCAGAAAAGAAGACAAAAGGAAGTTAATATCAACGCAATATTAATTTTCCCAAAGAAGAGGCATAAAAGATGACATTTACCCCTGGCCGACGGCATATACGTCGCATCTGCATCCTGTACAGCTAAATCATTTCTTAATAATGCTAGGCGAGCTGTTATACCTGGAGAAAGGGGTCTGCAAACTGACACTGGCAAGTAATCTTCCAGGTCCTTCTCAAAATCCAACCGAGGCTCATCGGCTGGAATCACGCTAGGTGCGCTCGCAGGCGCGGCAGAAGTCCCTCCCGATGCCGATCCGACTAGAGGTATACGGAACTTTATTATACTCAGCCCCGAAGGCGACCTCGTTCCACTACCTGAAGCAGTAGCAGCGACGGCGGCATTCGGCTGAGATTCTCTGGCACCACCAGCCGGAACTGTGGAAGATACCTCTCTAAAAGGCGAGGAACCTCCGATCAAAGAATCATCCCCAGCACGGGGAGATACAAGCTCACCTCCAGGAGCATCAATGCCAGGAATCCGAAGAGAACGATTTACCGTCTTCTTCTTCCTCTTACGAGGGAAAGCTTCCTTGGGAGCAGGAGCCCTTCGCTTCCCAGAAACTACCAAAGCCCCTGCAGGCGAAGGTACTTCACCCCTAGGGACCGACACCAGAGGCTCATCCGGGGTAACGGACTCCTCACCCTCGTCGGAAGAAACTGAGGGGACTTCAACTCTTCCCCCAGGCTTGGAAGAGGGCACCCTAAAGTTTCCATGCATATCAAAATCGCGATGGAAGGTGTTCGTTGCCACATAGAACTGGGCATACGAATACAGGATGTGCAGCTCCGTGGAGAGTGTAATAACGGGCACAATAAAAATTGCCCCAGTACAGACCATGATAAAATATCGCCATCCCCGCGCTCCATCAATGAGTCCACCTCTGGACCTGAAGCTGGTGAAGGCATTGCCCACGTGCAACTGATCATACCCAAACTGCCGGGCAAATCGACTGGGCAAGTAGGGCTCCAAGAAGCAATGATCTTCGCTTCTGTACAGCAGATGGGATGGTCTAATGCAGACCAACCAATTAAAAGCTTCGGGAGAAAGAATGGTCTTCTCTCTACCCGAATCCTCTAGCCTAATCCCCGATTGATTGCGATGCACGGGAGGGACGGTGCAGAAAAGCTTCCAACTATGACTGAAGCCTAGCGCCCGCCGACAGTCTATAACCATGTTCACGTTCCAGGAAGACTTCTGGTAGTTCAACAAAAAACTATCCCCCGAACTACTGCCGGAACCGGGAGACATCACTCGGGGGTTATGGAGAATTAACCACCCCATCAAATACAGGTATGGTAATTCTATCCTGGGAAAGCTATCACGCCGAATTTCATCGACGAGCAGCCCGTCAATCATGGCCCTCAGGCCAGCTTATATACGGCACACCATGGTAGGGAGCAAGCCCAGTCTTGCCCCGAACACCAGACGCACTGCAGGCCATAACGTGTTGCGGTGAATGCGGTCCACAGATGCGACGCCAGGCACTACTACTCGGCGCAGCCATATAGAAAAGAAGCCAGCCAGTTGAGCCTCCCTGGACAGAGGCCTGCGACAGCACCTCAAATAACTATAGGCCTTAGTGCCTTCAGGATACTTTCGTGTCCTTTCGTCGAGGAACCAGTTTGGAGCCCCAGCATCCACAATGAGATCGTCAACTACCTGAGCATTAAGCGCACTCAAGGGATTCACAGGCAGATCCTTGCCCTCCAATACCTTCTCCGGCTTAGCAGTCCTGGACCGGTGAAAGAAGAGGTAGGACGTCCATTTGCTGATGTGAGCAAAATCTGAGGGCTCGTCATAAAAAGCGGTGCAAGCAAGGTAGTGGCACATCAGCTCCTGATAGACCTCCACTACTCGAGGGTCTGAACCCCCCAGCTCCCGGTTCTTGGGAACATACTCTTCGTATGGAGTATCCCCCATCGGCAGTCTTGAGATCTCTGCTATCTCATGCAGGGCCAATCCCAACTCCCCCAGTGGAGTGGCGAAGGTCCCGGTAAGCGAAATATATCGCTCCATCAGTGCCAGAAATAGGTTAGGGTTAGGAGGTAACCCAACACTGGTAGCACTCACAGCTGCAAACAGACCGATGTTCTCCAACTCGGTCTGAAAATGCTTCAGGGCCCAATCAACTAAGTGAGCCCATCGAAGGTTTGAAGGGGTGATTCACCCGCTACACCGAGGGTTTACCTTAGGGTATACTCCCCCACGCCCCATAAAGTTATTACAGAAAGTCGGTAACTGGACCGGCTGTATCACCAGACTGTCTTCACTCGGGACACTGCCCGGGTACAGCCCCCTGAACAGTGTCACAGAGCCAGAAGGGCGGCTGACAAACGACCCCTGGTCAGCTCCTCTCAGATGAAAGATCTTCCCTGGCTTGCCATGAAGATCGGGGGTCAGCGTCCATGACATCTTCCTGGGATGCGTAGCATGAAAGAAGGCCGAGATGGGGTAGTCTCTCGGCATATTGGGCAGATACAAGACCAAACCCTCGACAGGGAAAACCCAGAGTTCTCTCTTGGGCTTTGTCTGGGACTGCTTGTCAATCATGTCCCCGAAGAGGAAAGCCGGCTTCAGGTATTCTTTCCCGTCTACGTACGTTAGGGGCTCCCCGTTGATCATGCTCAGCAGCATTCGCTCGCCCTGAGCCGATATCAGAATTGCCCTTCCTTCGGGATACTGGGGCCCGGAGATAGGAAATGTCACGTGTGACAGATCCTCAAAATAGTTGGAGTGCAGCATCCCGGCGGCAGAGCCCATCACTTCAGCCAGCGGAGACTCATGCAAGTTAACTGCAAAAGCACAGAAGAAACACGTCAGTTCCTAACTAGACATTTCGGGACTTGCAGCATCCGCAAAAAGGAAAATCAACAGTCTGTGCTCTACGCCGAGACTGTGAAACTTGAGCCTTTATGCTGGAATCCATTTCCTTAAAACGTAAAGATTGGCAGTATACGGTCTGTGCTTTACGCCAGATTGATTAAATTGAGTTATTACGCCAGGATTTTCATCCACAAGCATAAAACTCAAATTTTAATAGTATACACCAAGTTTTTGGCGGTCAAAGCTTTTACGCTCGACTGCGGAAAAAATAGAGTTTTTACGCTGACACATTAGGAATGTGGGCGTAAAAAGATAAAACGTCTCCGTGCATCATCTTCCTCAAAGAGGCTATCAGCACAGAAGACGACCTAGCGCGGTCACGTTCAACGTGTGCAAAGGATTTTCAGTCATTCTCTTTTTTTTCCAAGAGCTCTACCTTCCAGGCCGGGTGCACTACTCGTCGGCGGGATGCTCCGCTCAGAATAAAGTTCGCCTTGTCCAACCAGAGACGCTCTCACTTGGGCCGAAGAACGAGAAGAAGAATCAACCTTCTTTCCCTTAGCGGAGGAAGTTTGTTTCGAAGCCATTACTGGAAACTTTGAAGAAGAAACGAAGAAGAACTCGAACAGTCGAAAGCTTTCTCTCGCAGAAGACGGATGGAAAGTTTTTTCCCTCAGAAACTTGGGATATATATAGAGTTCGGATGGACTCCTCGGACCCCGAACCAAATCTCCTAATTAATATTAGGTTATGATTGGGTCCCACGTCAGCCTATTTATTCAGAGAAGGCGGACAGTCAGCGAATTCGAAAAGTTTTTTGCGCAAAACAGGTTCGTAGTTTCTATGCTAAGGAGCTTTCTACGCTCGACAGCTACAGATCTACGATTTTACGCTCGCAAGCTATAAGTCTATGGTTTTACGCTCGGATGCCTTTGTGCTCGGTAGCTTTTATGCTCGAGAGGCTACAGACCTATGACTTCACGCTCAGCAGATACCAAATCGATGATCTCACACTCGGTGGCGCTTAGTTTACGCTCGGAGGCGACGGATCCACGACTTCACGCTCAGAAAATTTTCTTTTCAGAAGCAACAAATCTACAGTTCTATGCTAAGGAGCTTTCTACGCTCGACAGCTACGAATATACGACTTTACGTTCGACAGCTACAAGTCGGGTTTTACGCCCGGATGCCTTTGTGCTCGGTAGCTTTTATGCTCGAGAGTCTACAAACCTACGACTTCACGCTCAGGAACTACAAGTCTATGATTTTACGCTCGATGGTGTTTAGTTTATGCTCAAAGGCTGCCAACTTATGATTTCGTGCTCCATGACTTCCCGCACATCTGAAAGATATGCAGGCCAGAGTACGCGTACATCTGAACGATCCTCAAGGTGGTCAATTACAGGAGTTCACATAGAAGATACTCCTTCTTGACCTCAAGATATCCCAAGTACCCGAAGCATACAGAGTTCAAATATTGAAAAATTACTCTTCTTCATGGGTCGATTCGAAGTTCATCCAGACTCCAGTCTGAATATTTTATCTACTAAGATGGCAAATCAGTTTGACAGCCATTTCTCGCCTTGTTCCAAGGGATTTCCAAGAAATCATTCTTGAAGATGATGTCTGAACAAAGAAATTCTGTTATCAGAAGTAACAGTTCAGAATTCTACGCAGTTTCTCACTCCTAAAACAGCAGGACAGTTCGAACACTCGAATGCTAAAGCGGCTTTCTACGCATCCCTAGTTATGCGTAAAAGACAGGACAGGACCTAGCACTCTTTCTAAACAGAGTCGGCGTAAAGAATCAGACGTGTCGAAGCTACACATATTCAGACTTCACAGCAAAGTATGGCAACATGATCATATGAAGAAGAAAGACGATTTTTATTAAGATTAAAGTCATGATTACATATGAGGGAAATCCAGTCTACAAGGATTTTTTTTTCATTTTTTTCATGACTACATATGAGGGAAATTCCGTCTACAAAGGGGTTCCTCATCGTCGGCTGAAGATCGCACCGAGAAGCTGTTCTGACAGGTTCTCACATTGGTGAAGGTCTTTCTCTTCTTCCAAGACGGTTTGTCGACATCCACAATCGATGAACAAGAAGATGATCAGTGGCGGGCGGATACAGAACTGGGCGTGGACCCATACCGCCAACAGAAGAAAAGCAGAGTAAATCTGCTTTCTTATATCCCGTGCCACGAAGGTAACGGGAGAAGGTACCGCTTGCAAGCGGCATAGCGAAATGCGACCCTTCTTCTCTCCCGAAGAAACAACCATACAAAGTTGCTGATTATCCCGAGCAAAGGAGGCTATGATATCCTTCCATGATCAATCGTTGCAGAGGACATTTGCTCGAAGATGCCGTCTTTTTCGGCTCCTTATATGTTAGAAGAGCATGATCTCCTTCTTCCTCAAGTCGACCCGATGAACTCCGGCCATCATCCCTGTATGATAAAGGAAGTGTGGGAAGAACAGGAGAACTCCTCAGCCTTTTTATAGGCGAGAGAGAGCACCGATCCCCAATAAATTCGCCATAAAGTCAGCCTCGACCGTTTTAAAACTCCATTCAGAAACGTTTTGAGTTACGAGCGGGTCATGCTTCATTCAAAGCATTTCAAATTACGAGGAATTTAAAAGCTTTGAAGGGGGTCTTGTAGAAGCATAAAAAATATGCTGGATAGCTCTACGCAGCATATTGATGCAAAGCAGCATAAACAGAGGACTTCACAGCCTTCAACGTGCAAATCAGAGCTTCTCCGCCAAGCGCAGCATAAAATATAGGCTCGAGGACCATCCGCGTAAGGCAGTATGTCCAGGCTGCTTCGACGTAAACAGGGTGCGTCATCACCTTTATGGCATAAAACTCATCCGCTTTCAATGCAGCATTGAAGTGTACGAGGGACGCTTCGTATTCTCTGCAATGAACCTGTCAGATCCTACAACGAACCTGATGTCTCGACTTCTGACAAAGGGATACTGCTCGACTACCCAGGCGACGGCTATAATGATGGTGCGGCACTGCAACCCAGGCTGTCATTTACTGCCATTTCCCTTGTGCAAAACCGCTTTTACGTACACAGAGGAATACGCTGCCAAATTTTACACAGGCAGATGAGAGCTCCTTATGCTCCGCGGAAGACAAACCGCCTGCCACGTCAAAAGCTGCACTCCATACGGGACTCGAGGCACGTCTCTGCATTTAATGCACAGGGCGGTGACAGGCCCTCAAGGCACGTCTCTGAAATTAATGCGCCGAATACTGACAGATGCCTGAGGCACGTCTCTGCGTTTGATGCACAGAAGGGTGGCAGACCTTCAAAACATGCCTCTGTATTTAATGTGCAGGATGATGGTGAATCTCCACATTTAATGTAGAAGATTTGATTAAATGTCACCGAACCGTCGTTTAGTGACATCCCCTTTGCGAGAGCTGCTCCTACGCATACAAGAAAATACGCTGCCTAGTTTTACACAGGCGAAAATGAGCTCCTTACGCTCCGCAGAAGACGAACAGAATACCACGACAGCGGTTACTCTTCGCACAGGATTCAAGGTGCGTATCTGCATTTAATGCGCAGAATAATGGCAAATCTTAAAGACAAGCATCTGTATTTAATGCACAGGATGGGGGCAGATCTCTGCATTTAATGCAAGAGATATAATTATCTCCAAGAGCCATAATTCTGGCTAAAACGTCCACATTATCACTCTGGCACGTTACGCAGCGGCTTCTACGCCTATTCAGCTTCGGTGCCTGCTCGGCTTCTTCGGCCATTCAGCTTCGGTGCCTGCTCGGCTTCTACGCCCATTCAGCTTCGGTGCTTGCTCGGCTTCTGTGCCTACTCGACTTCTACGCCTACTCGACCTCTATGACCACTCGGCTTCTACGCCTACTCAGCCTTTATGACCACTCGGCTTCTACGTCTATTCGGCTTCTATGCCGATTTGATAACTATTTGGCTTCTATGCCATGGTGACAGACATTGGCTTCTATGCCAACCTCTTCTACACGATGGATACCTACCTACGTGGCTTCTACGCCGTGATCTTCATAGCGATTATACGCGTTTTATCCCTTAGTTGGACCCGCATCACACGCTCATTCAAAGGATCATCTATACGCAGGCATTGGTTATTTTAACCGTTGTGTAAAAGGGTGTTGTACTTTCCACTACTCAGTTTTTACACCGATTGAGTGGTCACTGTCACTAAAACTCTATAAATAGAGACCTCTATCAACAGAGGACAAGGTCGAAGAAATTAGGTCTGAAAACTGATCAAGAAATCCAGTATTAGATCCAACGGTCGCAAAGATCGAAGGTCAGACGGTCGAGAGAGAGAGAGAGAGAGGAGAATCCGGAGCTCAGGCAAAGAGAAGGGATCGACGACTTTGGCATCGGGCATCCACCCTCTTTAGCAACCCTCAAAGCTGCTACCTGTCTTCCATGATACTTCTTCAACATCGTGTGGTCCAAGGGCTAAAGTGATCGACTGCAGATCAGACACCTATAGCAATATTCACCTAGATTAAATAAATTGTACTTAGACATCCTCATGTAGGATCAAATTTGTACAATATTGTTTGTAAACATAAAAGAAGGGCGGGTCTTCGTACAAGACCTTGTTTTCTGCATTCATCAAATCTTTTCTCGTTTATATTATCCAAAACAACGTCCTCCTTCCGTACCTTCATCTGGTGATATCCTGATCTCAAATCTATCTTTGAGAACTTCTTGGCTTCACTAAGCTGATCAAATAGGTCATCAATGCATGGCAATGGATATTTATTCTTTACTGTCACTGTATTCAAGGCTCTATAGTCAATACACATATGCACTGACCCATCCTTCTTTGGTACAAACAACACTGGTGCTCCCTAGGGTGATGCACTTGGTCGGATAAAACCTTTCTTTTCTAGTTCTTTCAACTGTGTCTTCTGTCACGACCCGCACCCGGGGTAAGGGTACTAGTCGGAAACAACGCCCAGCCTACGCCGCAGAATCGGCGGTAGAACGCTGTCTAGAAAGTCTATCTAATATAATAAACCACCAAAAGATAGTGTACTCAATCACAGAACTAAGATAGAATGAACATGAATCAGATAAGAATAGAATAGTCACAATACAACTCATGAGTCTAAAATAATACATCAATGAGTCTGAAGAAAATACAGAAATAAGCTGGAGACAAATCCAGTACAAAGAATACTACAAAACTATAAAGCTACAACTCCAGGGTCAACTGTCTCAGTTGGGATAAGTCCCACTTGAGCCAGGGTCTCAGAATCTAAACCCACAACATCCTGGGGTCCATAATAGGTAGGGTACTCCTCAGTGTCATCTGGAAAAATATATCCAGTCAGGAAAGGAGCAGAGTACAACCCTAACAGCAGTTCTCAAATAATGATAAAAACTATGTAACAGTAAATAATTGTGGATAAATAAGATGCATAAATAGATACAAGAAATATATAGACAATAAGGAAGGACTGGAAAGAAATACAATAATGAACAATATGCTGATAGAACAAGAATACTAATGACTAAGTGTGTGAGTACTAGCTTTAACATGTGATCGGCTTAGGAACTTGCACAAGAGTATAATGGCCTGGCTGATTATACGTGCGGTGTATGATCAACACTCACAAGGAACAAGACATGCACAAGGAGGGTATGATCACATATCTACACTAAAATACTCCCCACCCCGACTGGTATAATAGATCCAACCACGGTACGTTATGGCACTAGATTCCCCAAGAAGATAGCTAGTCTCCCCGAGAATCGGTGTCTGTACATGTACAAGATAACCAATGAAACAATACTTGCACCATATACACCATATACCAAGGAATAACATCTCATGACGAGATCCGGATATACCAATCCGTGTAACCATAGTGTCAAGAGAACATGTATATCTACACTAAATACAACGAACATAGAGGATATCATAAATGAGAAACTATCAGAGAATGTACTCGCCTGAAATCCAAAGAATAGTCTCACAGATGTCTGACTCGGTGCCTCGAAGACCTAGATATGGAATACCACATTAATACAAGGTCCCGGAAAGAGAACAAGTCAAACTAGTCAACTCCTAGGTCAATAAATAAATTCTAAGTCAAAAGTCAACTAAGGTCAACTCTAAAGTCAACTAAAGTCAAACCAAGGTCAACCTCACAAGAAATCTATATAAATAATATAGAAATAAAATACAATAATTTAGGAATAAAAATTAGATCCCAAATCATACTCACACAAAGTATACTACTAATACAAATAATATATACCCTAAAATAATATATATACAAACCAATATGTATACAAATAACATAATATATTATTACAAATATTATACCTCACAAAACACATATATATACACATATATATATGCAATAATAATCACAATACATATATATAAATAAATAATTATATACTTATATATATATGCACATATAAACTTATAATTAAATACTAATAGTTACAACACATGCACATATTAATGTTCATATTTTACATGGCTAGAAGCACACCTAAAATATATACATTAATATACAAATAATTACATAATAATTATAAATAATATAATTACACAATTAAACACATAAATATATTTTATAAAATATTTATGTATAATTTATACTATTAACATAAGTACATATATAATTACATGCAAGAAAGCTACATATTATATTTGTACATTATATTAGCACACCCAAAATATAGATCTATGCTACAATAATTACTATAATAAATACACAAAATAAATATTTAATATCCATATATATATACTAATTATAAATGAAGAATTGAACCACAATTAATTAGATCTATACAAAAATACACACAATTGGAGAGTATCTCACCGTATCCCACTAGATCTAGGATACGCATGCGACACGAGTCCAACACACAACTAAATGCACCCCGAAGGACACAAACAGATCACAAATAATATTTATGAACAAATCAAAGCGTCAAAAGTAGATCTATGTGTCCGTGTCAAAATACGACATGTTCAAAGCCCCGTGTCGGAGGAAAACCCCCAAATGACACGTATCACCAAATAGTTGGGATACGAACCACAAGTACCCCAATATGGACACGACACTAGCCTCAAATACAAATTTCATGTCCAATTGATCTATAGGATCAATTGACACACACAAAAAAATGTAAATTCGGAATTCCAACAAAATTGACACAAAAAGCACCATAACTTTCTCCATGGGTCTCCTATGAACACAAAACAAAGTCCTATGGGTACTACATACATATAGGTTGATTTTACATGATTAAATATCAGATTTAGAAGCTATTTAAATGGAAAAATCTAAATTATACCTATTGGGAGATGGATTCCCAATGAAACCTCCAATTGAGATGAACTTGCTTCCAAATTGTAGATCCTTGCTCCTCTTTGTAGATCCTTGCTTCCTTCTTCTAGATCCTTGCTTTCTTCTTCTCTAATGGTGAATTGGGAAGAATTTGGAATGAATTTGGTAGGGAATTGGATTGGGAATGGAGGGAATTTGGTAGTGGGAGAATTCTAGATCTAGATTTGGAATGAGATGAGAGGAGAGAGAAATTCCCCCCCCCCTCTTTAATAGGCCGGCCATAGCCCCTCCCCCAAGCAATTGTAAAATGTCCAATGTACCCCTTGGGGCCTCTCATGAAGAAATAATTAAGGAAGGAAGCTTCTAGTCTAATCATTTAATTAATTTAATCCATCTCCTTAACTATGGGCTTTCTAAATGGGCCAAGTCTAACTAATTAATTCATGTTGGTCCATGGGTCCAAACTAAACTAGTTGGGTCCACTAAAATAAGTCCAAAATAATTAAATAACATCCAACAATAATTAAATAATACAACAAAAAATTATTTACCATGCACAATATTTATTTAAATAGGAAATTACCAAAATACCCTTTTTCCTAAAATGTGGTAGTGACAAGTCTACCCTCCTTAAAATAATTTCGTCCTCGAAATTCAAAGACGAAAACTACCCCCAGAAAATCACAGAACAGAACTAAAGAATCACAACTAACTAATGAACAGAACATAACAATGAACAGAACATAACTAAAAATAACATACCTCAAGGTACAAACAAATATGGATAACGCTCTCGCATTTCATCCTCTCTCTCCTAGGTAGACTCCCCCGGAGAGTGATGCCTCCATGCGACGCGCACCAAAGGAATAGTCTGGTTCCTCAGCACCTTCTCTCTCCGATCCAGAATTCCAACTGGCTGCTCTGGATAGCTAAGAGTAGGGCCCACCTCTATCTCTGAGTGATCCAATACATGACTAGGATCTGCCACGTATCGTCTCAACTGTGACACATGAAACACATTATGCACTCCCTCCAATGCAGGTGGCAAGTCTAGTCTATAAGCAACTGCACCGACCCTCTCTAGAATAGTGAAAGGTCCAATGAATCGCGGACTAAGCTTTTCGCCTCCACCGAAGCGAATCGTGCCTCGTGTCGGAGAAATTCTCAGAAACACCAAACCACCCACCTAGAACAAAACACCACCTTAAGAACTTATCTATAACAAACAACCAAGAACAAGCACACAAAATAAAATCTAAACTATACCTCAAACTCCAAGGGTCTCCGATGGCTATCGGCCCAATGCCGTTGTCTGTCCTGTGCCACTCGAAGTCTATCTCTGATCAACTGAACCTTCTCTGCTGCATCCACAACCATCTCTGGCCCAAGCAAAACTCTCTCTCCAATATCGTCCCAAGACAAAGGAGTACGACACCTCCGACCATATAGAGCTTCAAAAGGTGACATCTCTATACTGGCCTGGTAACTGTTGTTGTAAGCAAACTCTACCAAATGGAGATGGTCCTCCCAAGAACCTCCGAAATCTAGTACAAGTGCGCAACATATCCTCGAGAGTCTGAATAGTCCTCTCTGACTGCCCATCTGTCTGGGGATGATATGCAGTACTGAATTTGAGCTGAGTGCCCAAACTCTCCTGCAAACTCCTCCAGAAATGAGAAGTGAAACGACTATCTCGATCTGAGACTATGCTGACGGGAACTCCATGTATCCTAACGATCTGTCTCACATACATCTCTGCCAGCTTCTCCGTAGACAAACCCACCTTGAAAGGCAAAGAGTGGGCCGACTTGGTCAATCTATCAACAATGACCCAAATCGCGTCTTTCCCTCCTGGAGATCGTGGTAGTCCGGACACAAAATCCATAGTAATGTGTTCCCACTTCCACTCTGGAATGGGTAATGGCTGAAGTAAACCTCCTGGCCTCTGCCTCTCGGCTTTCACCTGCTGGCACACTAAGCATCTGGATACAAACTGTGCCACTTCCCTCTTCATGTCATACCACCACACACTCTCTCGCATATCCCGATACATCTTGTTAGCACCTGGATGTATGGAATACTGAGAGCGATGCGCTTCCTGCAATATCTCCTCTCGCAACTCCCCACTAGGCACACACAATCTAACTCCATGCCTCAAAGATCCATCCTCTGCAATAGTAAAATCATCCTCCAATCCTGCTCTCACCTGAGCTCTGATACTCCTCAAAGATACGTCATCATACTGTGCTGCCTTGATCCTGTCCATCAAATCTGAATGTATCTGCAATCCCCATATCTGCATAGCACCACCCGGAACAATCACCTCAATGCCCAAGCTCTCCAAGTCCTCCAACAAATATCGATCCTGCGTCAAGAACATAGCTACCGGATACCTGCTCAAAGCATCGGCAACTACATTGGCCTTCCCAGGATGATATTGCAAAGAGATATCAAAATCCTTCATCAGTTCCAACCACCGACGCTGCCTCATGTTCAACTCCTTCTGCGTGAAAACGTACTTCAAGCTTTTGTGGTCTGTGAAGATCTCCATACGCTCTCCGTACAAATAATGTTTCCACAACTTCAGAGCGAAAATGACGGCTGCCAACTCCAAATCATGGGTAGGATAGTTCTTTTCATGAGGACGCAATTGCCTGGATGCATAGACAATCACTTTCCCATGCTGCTGAAGAACACAACCTAAACCCTTTCCCGATGCATCACTATAAATAGTGAAACCTCCGGACCCTGATGGCAATGTCAAAATAGGAGCAGACGTCAACCTCTTCTTTAACTCCTCAAAAGCGGCCTGGCAATCTTCTGTCCAAACAAACTCCACATCCTTCCTTGTGAGTCTGGTCATCGGCTAGGCAATCCTCGAAAAATCTTGCACAAACTTTCTGTAGTAGCCTGCCAATCCCAAGAAACTCCTGATCTCTGCTACCGAACTCGGAGTCTTCCAAGATTCCACTGCTGAAATCTTCTTCGGATCCACTGAAATACCATCACCAGTCACAACATGCCCCAAGAATTCCACCTTGTCCAAGAAAAACTCATATTTGGACAACTTTCCATACAGCTTCTCCTTCCTCAGCACATCCAACACAATCCTCAAATGCTCCTCATGCTCCTCCGGTGTCCTCGAGTATATGAGTATGTCGTCGATGAACACCACCACGAACTTGTCAAGGTACTTGTGGAACACCTTGTTCATCAAGTTCATAAATACGGCCGGTGCATTAGTCAAACCAAACGGCATCACCATAAACTCGTACTGACCATACCGAGTTCTAAAAGCAGTCTTCGGTATGTCCTCCGGCTTCACCTTCACCTGATGGTAGCCTGATCTCAAATCTATCTTAGAAAATACCTTCGCACCACTCAACTGATCAAACAGATCATCAATCCGTGGCAAAGGATACTTATTCTTGATAGTGAAATTATTCAAAGCCCTGTAATCAATGCACATACGCACCGATCCATCCTTCTTCGGTACAAACAATACCGGGGCTCCCCATGGTGAAGAACTCGATCTGATAAACCCCTTATCCTGCAATTCGTCCACCTGCTTCTTCAACTCGATCAGCTCGCTGTTGTTTACTCTATAGACATGCTGCGAAATCGGTTCTGCACCTGGCACTAAGTCTATAGAAAATTCAACATCTCGATCTGGCGGCAATCCTGGCAATTCTTCAGGAAACACATCCAAAAATTCTGCTATCAACGGATATGGCAACTCCTTGTCTTCTACCATAGCTCCACAAATAATGCCTTCTTCCTGCTCCGCAGCTCCTCTAGCAAACTCGAACTCTGGCTCTCTTGGCGGACCAAACAAAACTCTACCTCCTCTACAATCTATGCTAGCACGGTGCCTACTCAACCAATCCATCCCGAGTACAATGTCGTAGCTCGGAAGTGGCATTACAAGTAGACACGCACTCAACTCCCGGCCTCCCAGAGTAACTCTCCGATCTTTGCAAATATCATTAACCAGGATAATGCCTCCCCCGGTCATGATCTTGCAAGTCCTAAGCAAAGACTCAGCTACCAAACCATGCTTTAGAGCAAAAGAAACAGATACAAAACTATGGGAAGCACCACTATCAAACAAAGCTAAAGCTGGAATGGAATCAAGAAGAATAGAACCTGCGATGACATCTCCTGTGGGTTTCTCCTCTTCGACTGTCATAGCAAACGCTCGTCCCTGCCGAGCACCTCCCTGCTGCTGATGCTGGACAAAACGCTGCTGCTGTGTCGGAAGCGGTCCCCTCGGTTGTGCTGCAGGTGGTCTTATCTGTGCCCTCGGAGCTGGAGCTGCTCCCTGAACTGCACGACGAGGACACTCCCTCAATTGATGCCCTTCAGTACCACAATACAAACAAACTCCTAGCCTCTTTCTGCAAACTTCCCAGATGTGGCCGGGCTTCTTGCAGAAGTTGCATAGAGCTTGCTGTAACTGCCTCTGCTGCTGAGGTGCCTGGTGAAAAGGCGCTCTAGCTGGAGTCTGGTTCTGCTGTGGCTGCTGGAAAGGTCTGGACTGGAAATGAGGACGTTTGGCCGATACTGCACTGCCGTTGGCCCCCAGAAAAGAATCACGGTCTCTCTTGGTCTTCAAACCCAGATCCCGCTCAACCTTGCGTGCCTCCGCAAGTATCTCCGAGTATGTCTCATAAAAAGACGGAATAAGGAATCAATATGGCACAAGATATAAGACATCAAGGAAAGGACAGTTTAAGGGTTCAAGTATCAATGTCAAAGGAGAATAGTTGAATCAAAAGAATTTTCCTAGATGTGATTGAGTATCTCAGCCTATATCCTATATCCTATTGCAGGCTCGCAGTAGTACAACTAAGTTGTCGCACTACCACGACATCACATACTTGTGAAGCTAGACATGCATGGGCCACCACCAAAAACGTGTCACGACCCGCACCCGGGGTAAGGGTACTAGTCGGAAACAACGCCCAGCCTACGCCGCAGAATCGGCGGTAGAACGCTGTCTAGAAAGTCTATCTAATATAATGAACCACCAAAAGATAGTGTACTCAATCACAGAACTAAGATAGAATGAACATGAATCAGATAAGAATAGAATAGTCACAATACAACTCATGAGTCTAAAATAATACATCAATGAGTCTGAAGAAAAATACAGAAATAAGCTGGAGACAAATCCAGTACAAAGAATACTACAAAACTATAAAGCTACAACTCCAGGGTCAACTGTCTCAGTTGGGATAAGTCCCACTTGAGCCAGGGTCTCAGAATCTAAACCCACAACATCCTGGGGTCCATAATAGGTAGGGTACTCCTCAGTGTCATCTGGAAAAATATATCCAGTCAGGAAAGGAGCAGAGTACAACCCTAACAGCAGTTCTCAAATAATGATAAAAACTATGTAACAGTAAATAGTTGTGGATAAACAAGATGCATAAATAGATACAAGAAATATATAGACAATAAGGAAGTACTGGAAAGAAATACAATAATGAACAATATGCTGATAGAACAAGAATACTAATGACTAAGTGTGTGAGTACTAGCTTTAACATGTGATCGGCTTAGGAACTTGCACAAGAGTATAATGGCCTGGCTGATTATACGTGCGGTGTATGATCAACACTCACAAGGAACAAGACATGCACAAGGAGGGTATGATCACATATCTACACTAAAATACTCCCCACCCCGACTGGTATAATAGATCCAACCACGGTACGTTATGGCACTAGATTCCCCAAGAAGATAGCTAGTCTCCCTGAGAATCGGTGTCTGTACATGTACAAGATAACCAATGAAACAATACTTGCACCATATACACCATATACCAAGGAATAACATCTCATGACGAAATCCGGATATACCAATCCGTGTAACCATAGTGTCAAGAGAACATGTATATCTACACTAGATACAACGAACATAGAGGATATCATAAATGAGAAACTATCAGAGAATGTACTCGCCTGAAATCCAAAGAATAGTCTCACAGATGTCTGACTCGGTGCCTCGAAGACCTAGATATGGAATACCACATTAATACAAGGTCCCGGAAAGAGAACAAGTCAAACTAGTCAACTCCTAGGTCAATAAATAAATTCTAAGTCAAAAGTCAACTAAGGTCAACTCTAAAGTCAACTAAAGTCAAACCAAGGTCAACCTCACAAGAAATCTATATAAATAATATAGAAATAAAATACAATAATTTAGGAATAAAAATTAGATCCCAAATCATACTCACACAAAGTATACTACTAATACAAATAATATATACCCTAAAATAATATATATACAAACCAATATGTATACAAATAACATAATATATTATTACAAATATTATACCTCACAAAACACATATATATACACATATATATATGCAATAATAATCACAATACATATATATAAATAAATAATTATATACTTATATATATATGCACATATAAACTTATAATTAAATACTAATAGTTACAACACATGCACATATTAATGTTCATATTTTACATGGCTAGAAGCACACCTAAAATATATACATTAATATACAAATAATTACATAATAATTATAAATAATATAATTACACAATTAAACACATAAATATATTTTATAAAATATTTATGTATAATTTATACTATTAACATAAGTACATATATAATTACATGCAAGAAAGCTACATATTATATTTGTACATTATATTAGCACACCCAAAATATAGATCTATGCTACAATAATTACTATAATAAATACACAAAATAAATATTTAATATCCATATATATATACTAATTATAAATGAAGAATTGAACCATAATTAATTAGATCTATATAAAAATACACACAATTGGAGAGTATCTCACCGTATCCCACTAGATCTAGGATACGCATGCGACACGAGTCCAACACACAACTAAATGCACCCCGAAGGACACAAACAGATCACAAATAATATTTATGAACAAATCAAAGCGTCAAAAGTAGATCTATGTGTCCGTGTCAAAATACGACATGTTCAAAGCCCCGTGTCGGAGGAAAACCCCCAAATGACACGTATCACCAAATAGTTGGGATACGAACCACAAGTACCCCAATATGGATACGACACTAGCCTCAAACATAAATCTCATGTCCAATTGATCTATAGGATCAATTGACACACACAAAAAAATGTAAATTCGGAATTCCAACAAAATTGACACAAAAAGTACCATAACTTTCTCCATGGGTCTCCTATGAACACAAAACAAAGTCCTATGGGTACTACATACATATAGGTTGATTTTACATGATTAAATCTCAGATTTAGAAGCTATTTAAATGGGAAAATCTAAATTATACCTATTGGGAGATGGATTCCCAATGAAACCTCCAATTGAGATGAACTTGCTTCCAAATTGTAGATCCTTGCTCCTCTTTGTAGATTCTTGCTTCCTTCTTCTAGATTCTTGCTTTCTTCTTCTCTAATGGTGAATTGGGAAGAATTTGGAATGAATTTGGTAGAGAATTGGATTGGGAATGGAGGGAATTTGGTAGTGGGAGAATTCTAGATCTAGATTTGGAATGAGATGAGAGGAGAGAGAAATTTCCCCCCCTCTTTAATAGGCCGGCCATAGCCCCTCCCCCAAGCAATTATAAAATGTCCAATGTACCCCTTGGGGCCTCTCATGAAGAAATAATTAAGGAAGGAAGCTTCTAGTCTAATCATTTAATTAATTTAATCCATCTCCTTAACTATGGGCTTTCTAAATGGGCCAAGTCTAACTAATTAATTCATGTTGGTCCATGGGTCCAAACTAAACTAGTTGGGTCCACTAAAATAAGTCCAAAATAATTAAATAACATCCAACAATAATTAAATAATACAACAAAAAATTATTTACCATGCACAATATTTATTTAAATAGGAAATTACCAAAATACCCTTTTTCTAAAATGTGGTAGTGACATCTTCAGTTCATCCATCTCCTTCTTCGCCAGTCTATAAACATGTGATGCTATGGGTGCTGCTCCCGGTGTCAATTCAATTAAAAACTCTATGTCTCTGTCTGGGGGTAGTCCCGGCAATTCTTCTGGAAAGACGGCTTGGAATTCTGAAATAATGAGATGATAGACAACATCGTCCATTGCGAGCTGCATACCATCAAGGATTTCTGTGGATCCTTGTGCAAACTCAAGTTCAGGTTGGCCTGGTACCTTAAAAAGAATGCTTCCTCCAAAGCAATCGAAGAAAGCGTGGTACTTGCTCAGCCAGTCCATTCCCAGCACAATATAAAAAGTCGGCATAGGAAGGACTAAGAGTCGGGCATTCATCTCTCTGCCACGTATCACTATAGGACACGATCTATAAATTCTAATAACAGGTACAACTCCTCCTCCGGTAAGAATTCTAACATAACTAGATAAAGATGTGGAGGCAATGTTGTGTTTGGCAATAAATCTAGATGATATGCATGAGTGGGTGGCTCCCATATCAAACAATGTCATAGCAGGAAAAATAAAAGCAAGAGTGATACCTGCTATGACATCAATCTCCTGATTTATGTCATCCACTTCCATTGCAAAAGCTTGTCTGTTCCTCTGCGGTTGTCCCTGTCTAGCCCTCGCGAATTGATCCTCCTGTGCAGGTAGTGGTAGTCCTCGCTGAAATCCTTCTGCTGCTGGAGGTTGAGGTGCTCCTGGTCTTATCATTTGCTGAGCTGACTTCGGTGCTGGAAGCGCTAGCCTCTGTGCTGGCGGTGGAAGTGTCAATGCTTGTTGCATAGGACAGTCTTTCATCATATGATGTCCGGAACCACATCTCATACATTGTCCTAGGCGAGTTCAACTGTCCCTCATAATATGTTTGTATTTCCCACAATAATGGCAGTGGGGCTTCTCTGGGGTCTGGTACGGTCCTGCTTTGTGCTAGTACTGCTGTTGCTGTTGCTGAGCTAAAGGATGTCTGATAGATCCTCCTTATTGTGTTCTTGCTGGACCTTGCTGTATCCTTGCGGGTCCTTGTTGCGTCCTCAGCTGAACTCCTTTTCCTCGACTGATGGTTTCTTGTAATCTGGCTTCTGTCAGTAACTCGGTATAAGAGATCCGGGACTGTGAGCTTGTGTAATATTGGAGTTCCTGAGTCAGTCCGTAATGAAACCTCTTAGCCTTGGCCAAGTCATCTGGTATCAGGGCAGCGCCATATTTACTAAAGCGACTAAACTCAGCATCTTACTCGTCCACTGTTTGGTTTCCCTGCTCCAGGTGGAGAAACTGATCATACAATGCATCTCTGACGGTGTCCGGGAAGTACTTTCTCTCAAAGCACTCCAAGAACTGCTCCCAAGTCTGGTATGTACCCAACTGGCGCTCCATGGATTCCCACTAGTGATGAGCATTATATCTAGAATCGTCCTTACACCTGTCATCCACAGGTCTGCAGGTAGCTGTGATGCCTCTAATAACTTCCGAGTGTGAGTGATCCAATTGGTAGTTTCCTCTGGGCTCTCAATGCCTTTGTACGGCCTCGGACCCATCTGTACAAAGTTCTTTATTGAACCAACTCTAGCTCGAGGTACTGGAGCTAGTGCTTGAGCTGGTACAGTAGTCTTTGCAGCCATCCTTTCAAGTACTGCTAGGAACTCTTGTCTCTGTTCTGCTGCTTGCTGCCTCTGCTCTGCAGTTAGTGTGGTGTCCTGTTGTCGCTGTTCCTGCATTATCATCTGGAAGAATTGAAACAGTTGTGCCTGGCCATCCTGCAGTGTCGATAAGACTGAAAGGTTCCCATTAGGTGGAACGGGAAGATCAGATGGAACTGGATTGTGAATCTGTCCATCTGATCCCGGAAGTCTAGGAATTGTTGAGGTCCCTCCTTGAGTCTGACCATTGACTCCAGGAGTTGTATCGCCATCGGCGATAGTACATCCATTCTGCATATCCATCTCTCTGCAGGTGATGTACACAACAATTTAGACGAAGTACAGGAATCAAACAAGATGCAAGCATTAGATAGAATGTAGAAGCATAAAATATGCTGGGAAATTGTCCACGTATTTTTACAGTCAAAATCCCCAACATACATGAAGTCCCTCCCTGCGTAAAACAGGGCTTCAAGGTTGTTTGCGTAAAACAAGTTGCTAAGCTGTCCGCGTAAAACAGAGGTTCAAGAAAGTTTGGCGTAAACTAGAGCTTCAGAATTGTCCGCGTAAAGCAGAGAAGTGTAAAGTAGAACTTCAGAACTATCCGCGTAAAGCAGAGAAGCGTAAAAGTCTACGTAAAAAGGTTTGTGCGTAAAAGATCTGCGCGTAAAATCTGCGTAAGATTCTGCGCGTAAAATCTTCCTGCGTAAAGTTTGCGTAAAAATCTGTCTGCGTAAAGTTTGCGTAAAATCTGCCTGCGTAAAGTTTGCGTAAAAATCTGCGCGTAAAATTTGCCCGCGTAAAGTCTAACATACGTTGTTTTTAATGCAGCATAAAGTTGTACGAGGAACTCTTCGTATTCCTCGGATGAATTTGTCAGACAAATCGGTGAACCTGACATCTGACAAAAGTACTGCACGATGATCGAGAGGACGGCTGTGATGATGATTTTGCACAGAGACCTAGGTTGTCTTTTAGTGACATATTTGAAACACCACTCAAAGGAAGAAAAATTTAGTCTTCTGAATACGCTGCCTATTCTTCATTGATAAAAATGAGTTTTTACACTCAAGATAAGTCAAAATCGACAAAATTAAGTTTTTACGCATCAAGACAAGACAAAATCAGACGCCACGTCAAAAAACTATTTTTGTACAGAGATCGAGGCATATCTCTGCATTTAATGCACGAGATTTGTTCTTGACTGGGAAAGCTAAAGCTGTCCCAAATACGCTCACATCACCATCCTTACATTTTACGCCTAATCGGGTTACTTTACGCTGGTTATCTATTATTCAGGAATCATCAAGTTTACGCAGGGACAGTTACCTACGTGGCTTGTATGCCATGATCTTATAAAGGGATACGTGTTATACGCAGATTGAACATGGGTAGCAGTTGTCATACTCACAGCGTAAAGGAGACAATCTTCTTCATAGTTTGGCTTTTTACGCCAACAAGACAGTCATTTGGCTTTTACGCCAACCAGGTAGTCAATTGGCTTTTACGCCAACCAGTCATTTGGCTTTTACGCCAACAACAGTCATTTAGCTTTTACACCAACAAGGGTAGAGGGTCTGGTCACAGGGTAAAGGGTTTTTTTTTGGCGTAAAAGTTTGTTTATCCAAACATAGGATGGTTGAAAGGAAGAATGAGATTTTTGTCAAGTGTGGATGAGATCCTTATACTCTATTCCTATACGCAGGCTTGTTCAGTACAGTTACGTAACCGAGACAATATATTTTGACCTGCATGGGCCACCACCAAAAACATGTCACGCCCCAGTCCCAAAATACGTAGGACTAGGAATACGTAACACGCCTAGCCGTATGTATACGAACTCCAATATATGAAAACCATATACACACGTACGCTGTACATGAATATCCAATCCACCAGTGGTAATATACTGTCACAACAAGTCACACAGAATCTATATCTCATCCATAGCACAAATAATCAGTAGGAATAAAGAGTTGAATAATTACTGGATATCAAAGATGAGTATCAAGTCTGATAGTCGGATGGAAACAAATCTACTATAAAACGACTATACTAAAGTATCAACAAGGTGGGGGTCTGTCATGTTCTGTTGTGGTCAGTACACAGAAGAGGGAGGTGGTAGATGTCTGCAGTAAGTTGGAGAGTCAGGTTTTGAGAGGAAATTGCAACATAAGTGCATTATTAATAAGCAACAACAGCAGTAAGAATAAAAGGGACAACAACAGTAGCACTATGTCAAGTAAATGGGAGCTTGGGTAGGAATTGATACCTGGATCATTAGTGTTAGAGGGGGAGGTAACAACAACTTGCTGTTAAGTTAATGATACAGTTGGCAGTTACACCTATGTGTACAAGTTGCTTTGTGAGTGTTGAGACAGTTGGAAATAAATATAGCTAGCAACAATTAGAAGCAATTGCAGAAAGTAGCAATGGACATTGCATCTTATGCATTTTTGCTGGAGTGATCAGTGTTCAGCAGTAAAAGCTAGGTAAGGGGAAGTCAAGTTTAGGGATCATTAGAACTGGCAGTGCTATTGAAGGCAACAACAGTTATTAAACATATATTAGTAGCAGCAATAGGTAAGGGTATGTCATTATTTTTAGTATCAGATATGGGGTCCAAACTTGGGGGTTTGGGAAGCCTCAGTCAAGAACACTCGAAGGAGGGGAATATCCAGGGCACTAAAATGTGAGCATTGCCTTAGCAGCATGTATCAGGTATTAAGAAGGGGGAGCATGAACTGATATAGAGTATCAGAAATGGCCAATGGACTATAGCTAAGGGGGCATATGAGATAACTATATATATAGATACATAGAGTATCCTATTACCTAGAACATAGATCTATATTAGTGCTATTAACTAATATAGTTAGTATTGGCTTAGTGTTAGTTAGTAACTATTATGGACTAATTACCTTAGTGTGGACCTAAAACTAAGCTAACACTTAGTTGGGACCTAGTTTTTGACCAATATTGACTAGTTTGACCCTAAAAGTCAACCTTGACCTAGTTTGACTAGTGAAACCTAAAAATGGCGCAAAAAATCATATTAGTGCATTTTAAACTTATTTTTCATTCATTACATCCAAGTGACATGATATTTCCTATATAGGGTTGTGTGACACCAGCTCGGATACCTAGTTGTACCTTTACTCAGGACTAGAGACGAGTATATTTTTTTGTTAGTTTTCATTTTATGATAGTGTAAATATTACATATTCTAGAACTGTATACTTGATTCCGACACAGTAGTTACACAGACTGGTACTATATGGATCATGTTAGGAGATGTTATCCCCTTACCGTGTTCAACGAGTACTCCTTTACATGTATTTTATCTTGTACTTCGGGTATTGATTATCATGTACTTCGTGTTCACATACTTTCTCGTATACAGTGTGCCTATATTACTCTTGTTCATAAAGTGTCGTGATCGAATCCATGAGTATTGGTTGGGGATACGATAGTAGGAGTTGGTTATGTGATCAAAGCCCAGTGTATTAATGTATATGTCAATTACACATCACATGTGTAATCAAGTTACCTTATTTCATTCGTATTCAACCTAAACTGATCACATAACGAATTTGTACTCTAAGGCACATTAGCTAGTATTATCTATTTCTATTTCTTGTAGTTATTCCATATTGTTTGTTCTTTCCCTTCAGTACTTTACATGCTTGAGCATGCAAATGTTGCTCCAAGACTTTGTAAGAGCTAATGAGAGCTAACTGGCAAGAAGCAAGAACACTCTAGTTCATCTCCATTTCTTAGTTACTAGTTCGTCTTGTATTCTTTTCTATTACCTGTCATATATGCTCTACCATATATTTGGAATTGTTTTCAGAGTTTTGTACTTTGCTCTAATTCTGATTGGATATATTTTTCAGACGTCTGGTTAGTGGAGATGTGTCCCACATATTACGTGGCACAAGATGGTGATCCAGCTGGGGAGATAGCATCTCTAGTCCAGGAAGATGTTACCACAATGTACATCAACCTTTAACACTCTACTCTCACTGAATCAACTACCATACACATACCACTGATGAATTTGCACAGTTACTGATACTAACACCCACAGATCGATCACTGTGCTAAACCCGAGTCCTCTTTCTCTCCAATCACTGATACCAGTGTCCCCCTGCTCTCACTGCTGATATACACAGGAACCTTGATACACACAGGGGCCCTGTGTCACGCCCCAGTCCCAAAATATTGAGGGACTGGACACGTGGCAATGGCCAGCAACACACACTGATGGACAAACCCAATTTAATGGATCCACCAAGGCGTACTTAAGCTGTAATACAACAATAAATAGGTCCAATAATATAAGTCATAGTCTAATGTAATCTCATCCACAACAGATAATCACAGATCAAATGCCAGAATAATGCAAATAAATATAAACTAGCATATCTCAATAAAAGTGTCTCGAAGAACAATTCGAGAATAAGTCTGATACATCAATGCAATGGACTGGAAATAAAATAACTAGAAACAGAAATAAAAGAGTATCTCAAGACAATACTCAGGTGAAGTCCTCTGGCACGATCTCGTCCTCGGGTTTTGGTACTGCTCCGAGAAGTGCTCATGTTCCGTACACCTCAGGATAGATCTCGTCTGCTAATCCTGGGGACATAATCCGAATCCAGGTCCTCAGGGGACATAGCAATGTACAGATAATACAAGCCAAAATAAATGCAGTGCAGAAATAAAGGAAACAATAGGGTAAATAAATAAACCAGCTAAGTGATATGCAAGTGAGAGTTTTAGTCATACTCAGGCTGAGACTACTACAGGAATCAGTGTCGAAGAAACCCATAGCAGTATTTTCTCGAAGGGCCAGAACTTGCGCCAAAGCTCTGTATCAGAGACTAAGACACCTCCAGATGACATTATTTATATTATAATCAGCCTTGATATGGTAATACTCTCCCTACCCCATGTAATCTCACGTCATAAGTTCATAATGTCTCAGGTCCAAGTCACGCAAGATCAAACTAATGCAATAAGTCAGAATAAATTCTAAGCATGTAAACTGTATTTGTCATGAACATGTATCCTATACAGAATCACCATGAATATCTCAGGAAGATTTCGTCTCATGAATAGTGTCAGGTGTCCTGGGTATAACGTACTTGATAATGCAAGTACGAGAAAGTAAATGTCACGATATCCATCTCTAGTTGACTTTACACAACCCCGCATACGGTATTGGCACCCGACTGTTAATTGAGTGCTAAGTAAGTCACACGATCCTAGGTTAAGCATGTACAAGATATAAATAAATCAAGGAAATATATAACAAGAACTGCAATGTTGGCAAGGTACACTTGCCTGGTGTTTGGTCCCCAACTGTGAAATCTCTAGGAACGTCTCCGGATGCTGAAACAAACATTACCATCAAGTTCAGAAAATATCAAATAGCTAGAAACGCCTGTCCTTGAGTCCAATTTGGAGACAAGGGCAAAAATGATAATTTCGGGCCAAAGCGGGGTCCACATGTGGCCTGCTTCGCACCGAAAAACGTATCAGGGATAAAGTTCTCCAAATTTATCAAACTTAGTGTCAACAGGTCCAGAACGATGATACGAACCCAACAAAATTTTCGGAATTGGATTCCGATGAGCCGATCACAAAATCGCCCGTCAAGTGGAGCCTGTGGGGCCCACGATACGCGATTTTGTCAACGTTCTCAGAATCGAACCAAACTTGGGTCACAGGACCAGCGTATCGCTACGAGTCCGATGGCGCAAGTTTCGTTTTGATTCGACGCGTGTACACAAAGTTACGACGTATTCTAGAACTGACGGATACGGGACGGTGTCCGCAGATACGCGTTGATTTCGGTGTGCACGCACATCCAAATCAACTTTCGTAAAATCTTGCATGTTCGTATCAACGGCGCGCACGTATCGGTGAAGACCGCACGCGGCCAAGTCATCCCGTTTGGCGGGGCGTACTCGGTTCCGGGGCGAATCAGGGCATTATTTTTCCTATTTTTGGATCGCAGTTCGCGATCGCCACAGGACGCGATGCACCGAGCGGGTTGCACAGGCACCGAGAGGGTCACGCAGGGTTCACGATGCAACAGACGGAATCAAAAATGGGGCAGCGAGGAGAGAGAAATGGATACCTAAACAGGGCTCCAGAAATTAAGTTTTCTCGTGTCCGAGTCGTGTCCGACTCGTATCTAGGGTTAGGGTTCTGTTCGAGTTCGCCGGAGGAGGGCGACGCTGCGGCTAGGGCCGGGGTCGTCGGCTCGAGGCTGAGCGGGGCTGTACGGCAGGGAGGACGGGCGGCTAGGCGTCGGCCGGCGGCGCTGTACGGCGTGGCTGCGGCGGATCGGGGCTGAACGGAGTCGGGGCGAGGGAGGACAGCGGCGTGGAGGAGACGGCGTCGGCTAGGGAGGAGGGGGAAGTCGGCCGGAGTCGAGAGGGAAGGAGGGGTTTTTATAGGGCTGAGGGGAGCGGGAGGACGGGGTCGAGCAAGGCGGCGTCGTAGCGGGGGAGACGGAGGTCACGGGGGCGTGGGCCGAGCGGAGCGGGCGGGGCGGCCGGGAAGCGCGGGCGGCGCTGCGCGTGGCCGAGCGGGGCGCGGGTCATGGGGGAAGTGGTCAGGCGGGTCGGGTCGGAGACGGATGCGGGTTGGGCAGACCCGGCCCGACCCGCTAGGGTTAAAAACGGGTTCGGGTCGCGAGTTCGGGTCGCGGGTTTGACCCGAATCCGACCCGCGGCTGAGTGGGTTGGGTTTGGGTTGGTTTGGTTTGGTTTTGTGAACCGGGTTTAGGGTTTAAAATTAAAAATAGATTTTAGGGCTTTAAAAATAGGTTCGGGGTCCAATAAATTTCCAGAAAATTATCCTAAGTCCAATATTTTATTTTACACCATAAAATATTATTTACATAATATTTTAATATTATTTAACATTATTTAAAAATTATTTAATAATTAAAATACCTTAGTTTAATTAGAGAAAAATTTCAGAAAATTCCAGAAAATTGTGAAAAAAAATTCCAAATTAAAATTTCTTGAAAAATCAGGGGGTTTACACCTTGAAGAACCCGACTCTACACAGTGCTCAGGCACTGCCTCAGGGACCCGACCATATAGTGAACTCCCCATCGATATACATATATATATATATATATATATATATATATATATATATATATATATATATATATATATATATATATATATGTATATCAAGGTTCATAAGAAACTAGGTTAAAATTAGGTATTTCCCACCAGGGAGCATTTCATCAAACATATAAAGTGCTGAAAACGGATTCCATACTAAGAACTCCTGAATACCCAAATCAAAACCCTAAAATCGAGATCAAACATATATGTATACATGTAATCATGTGTAGATACATATTCCCATGATTAGGGCTAACAAAATTTGGGGAAAACCATCGTTGGAACACCAAAACCCTAGAATCACCTAGGACTTCATGGAAAAAACCAAAAAGCCATTCCTAATTCAAATGGTGGGCTCCTTAAGGCCAAACAATAATTAAAAACAGAATTAAATAGGATTTTAATTCGGATTCTCACCTATTGGGAGATGGTTTCCCAATGTAGCTCCTCTTTCTTCAAGCCTCCTTGGTCCAAGCTCCTAGATCTCTCTTGATGGAGAAGGAAATGGGTTTCTAGGGGTATAAATTCCTAAAATTTTGAGGAAGGAAGTGGTTTTCTAAGTGGAGGCTAGGTTTAGGGTTTTTCTTCATGAATGAAGAAGCTTGAGGAAGGCTTCCTCTCATTAAATAGGACTAAGGTTAGGGTTAGGGTTAGGGTTAGGGTTAGGGCTTCCAATGCCAAGTGTCTAATTAGCCCTTCATGATTTGTCATGAAGAACTTAAAAATAAAAAGGGTTTAGTCATTCATTTAGGGTTTTAACTAAAAACTAAAAATACTAATTAGGGTTTGGTCACAAGGTCAAATCTAATGGGTCTTTAGGTCAAACCTATTAACCTATGCATTAAGAACACCCTACAATTTATTTAATAAACTTATCATATATAATATTAACACAATAAATTAAACATGGCAATTTACAATAATGCCCTAATCTAGAAATGTGGTAGTGACATCATGACAAGTCTAATTGGGTTCATAAGTGTCATGTCCAATTAACTAAGCTAGCCTAATAAATAATACAAAGCACCAAATAATTATATAACACACTAAATAGTATTTAATACTTAAAAATAAAATAACTAGGCCAATTTATTAAATTATCCCTATTTGAAAAAGTGAGGGTGACATGTTGTCATGACTAACTAATTTGGGTCCACTAATGACAAGTCCAAATAAACATAGGCTAGCCCACTAACTATAATAATTAAATAGCACCACAATATAATTAATTAGTAGCATATAATATAATATTTAATCACTAATAATGAATATACTAAATGACCAAAATACCCTCATCTAGAAATGTGGTAGTGATAGTAAAAGATACCAAGAATCCAACAATGATTCGATGCCATAAAAGAATAACTTATGATTAATAATTCACATGTGGGAATGAAGAGAAATCAATATGTGTGTTGTAATCAATGTGAATTATGCATGAGTAATTTCAATAAAGAAAATAAACATAAATCCTTAATCGATTCATGTATGATGGTGAGATTGTGTGCTACATCTGAGTATGAAAATCATGTTTGTGACTGACAATGCTACTCTGTAAAGGTAGTACATAATAAATGTTGATCAGTGTAAGGATAATTTGATTGTTAGAAACGACTTTGTCTTTGAGTGGTATATGCCTCTACCCTCTTAGTGATACTTATGCAGTGACCCTCTCATAGTGATAGTATTGAGCCTATCAGTAGCAATGGGGGTAGTGATGAAACTTAGTCGGGATCGATGCCTAGTTGTGTTATGGTGCGAGTGTCTCTTAGGTATTTTGGATTGTGTATCAACAGCGAACCCTTGATAGTTGGATTTAATTTGTCAATATTACACCCTCGATAGATTAATGTTACATTGGGTAGCAAAAAAGTGTGAAGGTATGAGATGGATGACTTAGCTGGGAACAACGAGTTGGATTATACGGTTAAACGATGACTGAAATCGATTGGGTAAAAGTTTCGAATTTTTCATCAATGATCCAATGTTATTATCGATAAACAAGTTGGATCGTATGTCGAATAAGATTGGTTGAAATCGATTGGGAATCACAGGCGAGATATAATCTTTGGTTGCCTAAGTTGGAAGTTCTTTAAAATAATTTACAGTTGGACCTAGTATGTTGGAAATTGTTTCCTTTTACCTTAGGTCTGTAGCACTTACTACATGTCTAACTTAAAAGGGTAGCAGTTTTGAAGTGGGAATACTTGAACTTATCGATTAGTGGATAATATTTAGTCGGCATACAAACTCAAATGATTGTAAAGGAGCTAATCAATGACCCTTATTGTATGGCAATAGATAAAAGTTCTTCAAGAGACTTCGATCGAGGAAATATAAATAAAGCTTAAGGTCTAGCAAGTTGGGATAACTATTATCGACAAAAAGTTTGGTCGCATCAATGGCCGTTGGTTGGCAGAAACCTTACTCGCTTGGGTAACAGTTGACTGGCTGATATAAATTATCAAATTATTAATGTGGGATCATCCCTAGCTTAGTGGTTTGACCAATATATTGAGTACGTGAATAATCATTGAATATGGCTTAGCGAGATAAAATTCTATGAGACATTGATGAGGTGATACAATTAAGTTGATGGTTAATGCGAATGAAAGTTGACCCTATCAAAATAAAGTTGGCAAAAGTAAGTTCGACGGAATGAATCGGAAGAATAATATTTTTAATATATTGGTTGGGTGATATTGTCAGCTATAAATTATTTGGGTGGAACTAAAAGTATGAATACATAAAATAGATCGAAAAATAATTTAGAGCAACGACCATGAACGATTTATTAGTAAAGGTGATCGGTCAAAATTTTAGTTTGAATTAGTTGCTATGTCCCTTAGATAAATTGGATGCATGAGAACTCGAGAATGATATAAAGATACAACTATAGATGATTATGATCTCGGAAGTTTGAAACAATATGTGCAAACAATTGAAAATATTGAAATCTTGGTGATTTACTTGATGGACATGGGATTTGAGCATGTAACTCAAGATTGACCTTGTCGGTTGGGGTAAGTCTAGAATGAACCTTGACCCTTAAGATTTGACCGTGGGGAGATAGACCTGGCCCAGATTGTTGGATGTCCCTTACTAGTGGGTTGGGCAGTGGTAGAGTGTATTATGGTTTGAGTTGGCCATAAGAGTTGGGTAAAAGTCCATTAGATTTGTCGGATTACGGTTGGCCCTAAAAAGAGACACTACTAGAAAAAGCGGGAATAACGACGTATTTTAGCGACGTCAAAATAAACGTCGCTAATAATACATAAATTAGCGACTCATTATAAACACGTCGCTAGACGTTGCTAAATGGCGACATTTAGCGACGTTTGGCGACTTTTAATACGATTTTAAAAGATAAGTCGCTATAAGTTCAATTAAGGTCGCTAAACGTCGCTAATATGTCTAATTTAGCGACGTTTAGCGACGTATATAGCGACATTTAAACTCAAAATATTTAGCAACGTGTTTAGCGACGTCCTTTACGTCGCAAATATTTAATTTAGCGACATTTTTTATTGGACGTCGCTAAACGTCGCTAAAATTTGGTTAATTAGGGGTCGGTTTCATTTTTCCCCGTCAGTTGAAATTTCGATTCGAAAACATATTTCCACCCCCCCCCTCCCCAGCTCCGTCGACCGCGACTACTCCGGCAAGGTATACTCTCTCTCTCTCTCTCTCTCTCTCTCAGGACACATGTGACATTGACACAAACATGACACACACACTGACACTGACACAGACACAGACACGGCACACACACACACTGACACAGACACTGATCTGGACCTAGGGTTAGGGTTAGGGTTAGGTTTTGTGACATGGGGTTAGGGTTAGGGTTAGGGTTAGGTTTTTTGACATGGGGTTAGGGTTAGGGTTAGGGTTAGGTTTTTTGACAATGTTCATGCATGTGCGATCATGTAGAGATCAGATTTTAATTTCTTCTTTCAAGTATAAAATAAATAAATAATATGGATCGATGAATAAGAAAGAAAGAACATAAGTGTATTTATTTGCACTTTTGCAATATATATATATATATATATATATATATATATATATATATATATATATATATATATATATATATATATATACATACATACATACTAATTGTTTGATTTTGTGGTTACTATTCATTGGTCCAATGGAGGAGGGGAAAAAATGATGGCTATTATTGAATCCATGTTCATATGTCATGACTACGTACATTGGGTGAACAAATTAGAACTAATTCCTGAATATTCGTACAACAACTGATCATGTGATCAAATTAATTAGAACGCCAATTATTCGACCAGGAAGTGTATGATCTAAGCAACCGTCCTTAATTGTGCCCCAAGAATTTTGAGCTCTAGCTACTTCCTCGTTCCACTCCCAATATATATAGGGGTTAATTGCCGAAAGCAAAGTACTGCGGAGTTATGTATCTCAGTTCCTCACCCTACTGCCAGTTTCAAGAAGTGCCTAATGGTCTAAATAATATGACTATAACAGTTGAATTAGCTAAACGAAACTTACAAATCAGCTTAAATAAATAAAGGATTAATTTCAACACTTACTGAAATCACTAGCTAGCAGTATGAAGAGCCTCTAATGGAGCAAAGATATCATCGCAGCATGCATCATTAAGGACATGCATCTCAAGAAACTTATTGGCTTCGGCTGGAGCCTACTACACTAAAATCCGGACACTGACACAGAAGTGGGTTAAGGTATAGTAGTAAAGTGGTATTAAGATATTATTTGGGTAATGTTATATATATATATATATATATATATATATATATATATATATATATATATATATATATATATATATATATATATATATATATATATATATATATATATATATACTGCTTTTCCAATAACGGACACTGACACAGACACAGAAGTTAATTTTGCATGTAATGATTTATATGATACATACTGTCAATTTTGCAGAAGTATCTAGAAATGGATATGAATTACTATCTGCGTCATCGTTCGTGGATGTACAACCGTCATCCTGATGACATGTGCGGTGTGCGGGATAAATTCATTGAGGGTGTACAGCAGTTCCTGCAGTTCGCCAAGGCGTTCCCTCAGTACATGGACGGTACCAAAATTAAGTGTCCATGTGTGAGATGTCGCAACAGGAAATATCATCCAGAAGTGGAAGTTACATATCATTTATACTCGAAGGGCTTTACGCCGAATTACTATCAGTGGACCGCGCACGGAGAACTTGTATCTCTAGCATCAGAGTCGGAGCCCTATGTGGAGCCGTATATGGATGTCCAAGACCACGATGCTTACGACGACGGGTTGGTGAACATGGTTTATGATGCGGCGGGGCCTAGTTTCAATCCTGACAATTATGATGCGACGGGGCCTAGTTTCAATCCTGACAATTATGATAAGGCAGGACCTAGTTTCAATCCAGACAATTATGATGCAGCTGAGGAGGCACCGAATGCCGATGCTGCAAAGTTCACGGAGAACTTGTATCTCTAGAGATGGGTATGGTCCCTAACAGTTGCCTAGCATAAGATAAGTTGCCTATGAACACTAGGTTTAGCTGTCGGTATAGCTAACCAAAGAGACTTGACCGAAAAGTTATGTTAGTTATCGGCGACCCATATGATGACCCTATTAATGTTTTATGGGTAATATAACTTCTTCTTCTTCCTTCTAAATAAATAATAAAATCAATTGAAACTAATTTTTTGTTTAGATTCCATGTTTTTTTTTCCATTTTTTTAGATTCTTAAATTCTATGTATAATATATATTTTGTTATGATTTTTCAGTAGAAAGTCGATTAAGATATTTGAAGTTTCGCAAAAGATATAGTCACCTTTATGACGATAAAGAAATTGCTAAAATTCTGACAAATTTATAGACATAAAGACGATCCTAAGAGCATCATTAGTAAGACCCATTCCACATTCTACATTCTAGATTCAAAATGTAGGAGCTCATTTTGTAAAATAGTAAGTCTCATTCCTAGTTATAATTTCTAGATTTTTGGTCCCATTCCACCCATAGATGCTAAGGGTTAGACCTCCCAATTTCTAGATTGTATGAACTCATTTTGTAGAATAATAAGTCCCAATTTGGAACCTAATTTTCTAGATTATAGAATTTATATATATTTTTTTTCACATTAATTTTTAATCACACAATCTTTTGAATCGGAGATCACTTTATTATTTTATACTATTCTCATACAAATCCAATACATTTTACATAAACTTTTTTTTTTTTTGGGGTCCGGAGAGTCACAACTAATCATGATGATTTTCTAAAGAAGACAAAAATCACTAATTGCAGCACTGTCCGTAATATACGGTTGTGTCCGAAATTAAAAATAATTTGAAGAGTAAAAAGTTCAAACAAAACTGTTATGACAGGCTGATATACAAATGCAGTGCGTGCCATTAACACGCTACTCAAATCACTGTACATTACAGGTTTTACCAATAAAGAAAAGATTTTGTTTCAAGCACATCACCGGAAGATCTCTCTCTCTCTCTCTCTCTCGCTCTCGCTTGCTTGCTTTCTCTTTTCACGTCTCCTAATATAAAAGAAACAGATAAGCTTTGATCCCATCCCCATTACCCATAATAATAGCCAAGTTCAAACTAACAGCTCTTTTTCTCTATGTGCCAAACCCATCACCACCACCACCACCACCACCATCTCTCCCAATTCGGATCCTCGCCCACACTCCAATAGACCTTATCGGACGGACTGACGGATCATGGCGAATCAGGGTCAGACGGAGCAGATCATCTCCCAGCTTCAGGCCAAAACCCTCCACGCCGTCCTCTCCTCCCGGATCCCGGCCATCAACCGCCTATCGGAGCACCACCACCCGGATCCTCCGACCCGCACCCGAAGACGCAATCGCTGGTTCAACCTCGCGCTCGGCGAGCTCCCTCCCGCGCTGCTGGAGAACCCCCCCGGCGTCATGGACCCCATGGTCATCGACATACTCCTCCTCGGCAGCGCCGACCACAAAGCCCACGTCGTCGAGCGCTGGTCCGCCACGTGTGACCCCCCGGCCCCGCCGAATTCCGACGGATCCCTCTACCGGAAGACCTACAAGAAGTCGATCGTCCTCCTCCGCTCCCTCTACTCCGTCCTCCGCCTCCTCCCCCTCTTCCGGATGTTCCGAACCCTCTCCTCCTCCACCCACTCCTACAACTTCGACATCACCTACAGGGTCTCCTCCTTCTCCGAACCCTTCTCCCGACAAGAAGAGAAGGACCTCACCACCTACTCCTTCACCCCCGTCGAGACCCAATTCGGCTACCTTTCCCTCTCCGTCACCTACCGCCCGGATCTCTCCGGATTCAATCTCGAGCTCTCCTCGCTGACGCCGCCGCCGATGATCATCACGGACTACGTGGGTAGCCCGGCCGCAGAGCCCATGCGCCTCTTCCCTCCCTCGCCTGCCGCCGCCGCCGTATACCGCAATTCCGGTCCCACACCGTACCCGTCCAGGGGGCAGAACTCCTCGGGCTTGCCCTCCTCCCAGCGCCCGCATAGCTGGAACGCAATGCCGATGGAGCACCACCCGCTTTCGGAACAGAACTCTTCGCCCATTGACGTTTACAGGAACCGCACCTCCGGACAGATGACGCCAGCAGCGGTGTCCCATAAGAAGGGAAACTTCAGTTTCGATGAGTTTCGCCTGTCGCCCCCATTTTCTGCTTCACCAACTCCGTCGCCGCCGACCTACAGCAGTGGGAGTTCCCTGCAGTCCCGGCTGAGATCGGAGACCGCACCGGTTAGTATACTGATGGGGTTGGGGCTGCCGGGGAAGGGGCAGGCGTATAGGACCCCTAACCATTCAGATCCTACTAGAAGCTTCTTGCCGCCGAGGAGCACGAGGATGGACCATTCTTCGCAGGAGTCCCCTTCTTCGGAGGGGAGATCTTCTAGGAAGTCGGAAGGGTTGAAGGTTGCAGATTTCTACTCCAACTTGCACTTGTATGCAGCTCAGAAGGTGAAGAGCTTTCTGATTTTGCTTACTTCTTAACTGTGATGTCTACTTTGCTATTTGGTAATGCTTGATTGCTGCTTTCGTTGAAATATTCTGAACATGTGTCGATAAGAAAGAAAGACATATTGCCATATATGTTGTTGCTTTTGATTGTTACTCCACATATAGAAAGCACAATTACTCCAAAATTTGGCCCGTGTCGTGTTGGACACATATCGGACACTACAAAATACAGTATGACATACCAAAAATAGGTGCCGCGTCCGTGTCAGTGTCCTTATCATGTTGTGCCATGTCTGTATCCATGCGACATAGCTCCACATTTATCTATGATCATTCTCTAATTTTTATTTTTGCTCATTGTAGTAGAGCACTATCACTATTTATGGTACCGGAATTCCTGGATCCTTGACCTCTAAGGCCTTATTTTTGGAACGGTTTGGAAAAAGATACATGTCTTCTTACTCCAAATAACTTCCTCACGATTCGGAGGGTCAAAACGCCCTCCAAAGTCCAAAATGGAGTTAGAGGAACTTCAATGTGATTGGATTGTTGTGAAAATCCATTTTATACCCCATTTTCTTCTCCCTTTTTAAGATAACTCCAATACTATCTCCAAACTCCCAAAGTACCCCTAACTTAAATATACTCCAGTTTTCTCGATGGAATCTCATCTTTTCGAATCTAGTTTAAAAACTCCAAATGCCAAATAAAGTTAACTCTCTTTATGCAAACCTTTTTTCCAAATAGGCCTGAGATGAAGACTGATTGTGCTTAAAGTTATGAAAGTTTTAGAACATGTAGATGGAAACTGAAAGAATGAACTTGCTCTAGCATTTAAGTAAATTAAGTAGACAGAACGTGTAGAAAAGGGCTATGATTGTCAAACGTAATATTAGTTCTCTACCTAATTAATGTGTTGTATATGCAGGGGCTTAAGGATGGAAGGGATGATTCTGGAAGATTTTCTGGCGGTTTTTCTTCTAGTGGTTCACCACGGTTTGGGTTCTCAAGGAGTTCCAGCAGACTGTCTATCCAGGATGATCCTGATGATTGTGATTTCAATTGCCCTTTTGCTGTAGATGATGTTGATACTTCAGAGTCTCAAACTAGGTACATCTTTTCCCTTTCAGAAACTTGCCTTAGTTGCTTCAAGGATTATAATTTCATAACTCATCGTAGTTCATTCTTAAATTAGGAGTTTCTCTTTGTTATGGCCGTAGAAGTGGATCATTATGTATATGGTCTGTCTTTCTCGTCATTCTTGTTTTTATTATCTTTAAAGTTGTTTTAGGGACTAAAGTTGCCTTAGTTGCTTCAAGGATTATAATTTCATAACTCATCGTAGTTCGATTCTTAAATTAGGAGTTTCTCTTTGTTATGGCCGTAGAAGTGGATCATTATGTATATGGTCTGTCTTTCTCGTCATTCTTGTTTTATTATCTTTAAAGTTGTTTTAGGGACTAAAGTTGATGTTTTTGCTTCTCTCTGTATACATATTAAAACTAATTTTACAGTATATTTAGCCTAAAAAATGTTACAACATGTAGTTGGTAGTTGAGGCAGAACAATTCTTGCATAGCTTTTGATCTTAGATGTACTAGAATGCAAATGCAGTCCTTAGATCTTAAGATCCAAGGTTCAAAGTAAAAAATATATGTTTTAAACTTTTAACTCCATTTTTATAGATGTCTCAATGCGGGTATATGCCTATATGCTATAAAGGACAATCATCACAAATCATTTTTTTTTAATTAATTAGAAGTAAAGCACACAGTTAAATCAACAAGAAAGAATTAGAGAAATACTTGTGACTCTACCGCCATTTCAGCCTTGCCGGCCTGCGTCCACTAGGTTGGATTGTTAGCACTTAATTAAAAACACCAGGCTCAATATCAAATGCTCAGAAAATGATCAAGAGATGTTCCAGGGATTTGGCTTTGGTTAAGCAGGACTATTATATCTCAATGATGGGGAAAGAAGAAGAATTAGGAGCTTGTTAAGAGGAGAATATGACCATTGTATACCGAGTGCACAAAAAGACGAGGCAAACTTGGAGGGTAAAAATTGAGATCAGCAAGTAGTTACAACTGCTCTCAGCAGTTGTTTTTTGGCCCCCAGAAGGTAGCAAAAACTCATTACACGGTATGGATAGGGCAGTTCGAGAGAAAGAAAGATCAAGGCTGCATATCAGTTTTTTCTATGTACTTCACTTGGATCAGTTTTTATGCTATGGCTCGAACACGATACCTATTTTCTCATGTCCTAATAAACCTTGGAGTGCCTACAAAGTGTCCAATACATGTACGACACGAGTTGATATGAATTTGTCGTTGTCTATGACTCTTATGTTCGTGAATTCTATTGATGCATATATTGAACTAACTTATGGAACTTACAAAAATAAATTTTCCAATAAAGAATTCCCATTAGAAGAAGAGAGATGAAATCTCAAACAAACTTTGCAAACTGAAATAGATGCCCATTTCCGAGTCAATGAAATCAAATGAACAACTATTCAAAAAGAACCCCTTAGAAGAAGAGATATATGACATCTCAGGCAAACTTTGCAAATTGAAGTAGAGATGCCCATTTCCGAATCAATCAAATGAAAAACAATTAAAAATTCCTTGAAACTTGATCCAATTCTTCACCAAACTTAAATGATCAGAATTAATCACTTACATCCCAGCCATGACTGATACCCAACGCTAAGCTTTCCAAATTGATACCAAACTCCTCTGATCCAGAATCACTAACCGTACTGAGCGCTTTTAGCTTTCTATTCTCTCTTCCTTACTTTCTTTCTTAAGCTTTTTTTTCTTTTTCTTTTGTGGGCGAGCACGGATCAACCAGGGAGAGAACAAAAGTTTCCTTAAGTAATCCACTCAACCGCCTATCCCCCACAGCCTAAGACTCTTAGATTTATATGGAATAATTAGTGAACAGTCCCTAAGTTTCTTTACTTCTCCAAACGAAAATTCTTCAATTACCCAATTTCGTTCTCTTCTTCTTTACTCCATTCTGGATCCTTCCAGCTTACATCTTTAGTATATACTATTAAGCACCTTATCGAGTTCATCACATTTAGCATGCTAATCCATGACAATTTGTCAAAAAAATCCTTCCCTTTTAAGGGTTGTTGCAAGTAATCTTCTAGACTTTATTTTGTAGTTAAATGGTTAAATGCAATTAAAGTCGACTGAGGCATGAAATCGTCTCAAATTAGTAGCCGAGTCTGATCCGTATCCAACTCTATTATCAACTTGTATAAACAATTAAACAAACATAGTACTCAATGTTTGATTTTTGTATCCAGACCTATTCAACTCCAAATAGCATTTAGCTCCAACATAATATGTATGTTATTGATTGATCATAGGTGTCACTATGGGTTGTTCACTGATCCTAACCCGACTTGCTTCTAGGGGTGCAACTCGGACGGGTTGGGTTGGGCTTGAGCTCAACCCGATGAATCATAAGACTAGTCCCAGCCCAAGCCCGACCCGACCTCGGGTTCAACATTTGTAGCCCAAGACCAAGTCCGAAGGATCGGGTTGGGCTCGGGTTAGGTCGGGTCCATCGGGTTTATCGGGCTCTTATATGATTTTAAAATAATTTTAAACAAGAATAATATTAAACACATAATCAAAAGCAACCAAGTTTCAATCATTATAAAATACAAAATGAAATGAGATTTAGGATAAGGAGTTGAAGAGTTTGGGTGGAGAAATTTAGGGTTTGAACTTTTTATTTAAAAAGTATATATATATATATATATATATATATATATATATATTTATATATATATATATATATATCGGATTTCGGGTTCTTTGGGTAACCCGGCACATAAACCTGACCCCAACCCGATTTTTGATCGGGTTCAAATATTTTAATCCTAACCCGAGGCCGAACCCGAACCCGAGTATCTTCAACCCTAATCCAACCCATTAATAGCCCGATTGGACTCAGGTTTAGTCCGTCCGAGTTGCATCCATACTTGCTTCACTAGATTGAGGTTTACCTTGAAACATGGGTTTTTAATCATAGTCGACTTTGAAAGTGTCACGCCCCGAACTCCTGCGGTCCTAATCGTCCCCGCCGGACGCGAATCACTGCGTCGCCGCTCCTGCGGGACGGTCGTTCCCCTCGGGACGTGATGCCGTGCGAGCCTGGGGATGCTCTCGCACAAGGCAACAACATAAGTCGTCTTGGTTATCATCGAACTGATCGAGTTTGCAGCGGAGGAGCAGTGTTACAAACAGTAATTCATCTGAGTATACGGGGCAAAGGTCAAGGCACGAGGTTCTCTGAATACAATGGCATCGTTTCATACATTGTCCCTCTATACAAAAGCAGCTCAAAATATTTCGATATGGCTCAAGGCATCGACACCAGATTTTCGGGTCCTGGGGATGAGACACGGCTATCGCTTCCTCGGACAATCCAACACCTGCGAACAAGCAAACTGTTGGTGGGTCAGCACTTTGGAAAAGTACTAGTGAGTAGAAAATCAACGAACAGAAACAACATTCACTAAAACCAATACTAAGTAATTATGTTATAAAATATTACATTACTAGTCATTTTTCTAGTTTTACCTAGGTTCGTTTCATGCAGTGCACTGCGGGAATGGAGTCAATTACTTCTTTTGCAAACATCTTTGAAATTAGCTTTCAGTTCAATAGAACCAAGTATACAAGGCAAGCAGTTCAAGTACGATGTACCAATCAGGGTGTGCGCAGCGTGTCTCGTGAGCTATACTCAAAGTCTCAAGGGACAAAGTAGTATCTAGTGGACTATCATTCTTTATACTACAAGGCGATCAACATATTCAAGCAAGCATGCAAGTCTATGTGCGATGCAAGACAATAAGCAAAATAACATATTTCTAATCTGTGGATCTTATGCCACGCCGAACGGTTATCCCTGCAGCAGACATACAAGTTAGCAACAATTTGCATATATAAACAAGGTTTTTTTTTCTGTCCGTTTCTGCATCAAACAGTTAGGTATGCAAGAAGGCTAGCCTAGCATGCGCCCTAACTACCTGAAATGCAACTATCTCCATGAACAAGCTAACTTCTCTAATTCAAACTCTTTCCAACAGAAGCACCGTCTCTCATCTAATCGCTATACCCTCAGGGCACACTATTAGTCTCATCCCATCGGTAGTCTCCATCCACCATTCTAATAGCCACATCCCGAGCTCAAAGCGTACTATTTGTCTCCAAACTTGTTATTTAGCCTCCATCCCCCACAAGCTCCTCGATAACAAGCATATCACAAGCATAACACAACGTGACAATACAAGCTTTCAATCCATCTCTCTCTTATCTAATAGCCGCACCCCCTAGATCTCGTAGGACCGGAACATCAGGGCGGACTACTAGTCTCTTCTCTAACAAGACAAGCCATTTACTCTTTATAACAATACAAGCATACATTCAGTCTAGCTTTTGCATCAAAGACAAGCAATTATATAGACAACGACAAGCAAACATATGAACGATCTTTAATTTAAGCAAGCATGGCACGGGACCTCAATCTCTTCTAGTTAAGCATACAGTTCTACTTTTTCCTTAGCATGGCAAGTTTCGCTACGATAGCGGTGTCAGTGTAACTAGAATGCAACATTCATTTCTATACTTAGCATGGCAATGGTTTCATCTCTTTTAAGGCAAGCAGGTTCTCGTTTTACCATTCTCAATGCGAACATTATCTTATTAAGCAAACAAGCATTGCAAAAACTTAGATTCATTATTAAGGTGTGCAAGAATCAGATAATGAAGTTCTGTCCACTCACCTAGATCAATCATCTTGTGTTTCGATCAAAAAATTCTTCAAGAAGGCTTCCGCTCGAGTCAGCAAAGTGATCTCTTGTACATAGTGCCAACGCGGAGCGGGACACTACATACTTACCCACCAAGAAAAAGTTTCGTCCTCGAAACTTCAAGGAAAAACTTTCGATATCCAAAGCAACGATACTTCTCATCCCTCTCCATCCTTAATCGAAAACTCTAGAAATCAATAAGCACGAAATCACAACTCTCAAGCAATAAATCAAATCCAGAAAACTTTTGTGCGCATCTTTGAGAATATTTATGAACTTATTGTACGGAACACTCAACTCAGCAACGATATCAATGGGCAATGAATCATCATCAAGAACAGCAGCGAAAAAGGGCGTAAGGCCAGAGGATCGAGTTGCTCCGTTACCATTCTGTCACGGCCCGAACTCCCGCGGTCCCGATCGCCCCCGCCGGGCGTGAATCATCGCGCCGACGCTCCCACGGGATGGTCGTTCCCCTCGGGACATGATGCCGTGCGAGCCCGAGGATGCTCTCACACAAGGCAACAATATAAGTCGTCTTGGTTATCATCGAACTGATCGAGTTTGCATCGGAGGAGCAGTGTTACAAACAATAATCCATCTGAGTATACGGGACAAAGGTCAAGGCACGAGGTTCTCTGAATACAATGGCATCGTTTCATACATTATGTCCCTCTATACAAAAGTATCTCAAAACATCTCGATACGGCTTAAGACATCGATAGCAGATTTTCGGGTCCTGGGGATGAGGTACGGCTATCGCTTCCTCGGACGATCCAGCACCTGCGAACAAGCAAACTGTTGGTGGGTCAGCACTTTGGAGAAAGTACTGGTAAGTATAAAATCAACGAACAGAAGCAACATTCACTAAAACCAACACTAAGTAATTATGTTATAAAATATTACATTACTAGTCATCTTTCTAGTTTTACCAAGGTTCGTTTCATGCAGTGCACTGCGGGAATGGAGTCAATTACTTCTTTTGGAAACATCTTTGAAATTAGCTTTCAGTTCAATAGAACCAAGTATACAAGGCAAGCAGTTCAAGTACGATGTACCAATCAGGGTGTGCGCAGCGTGTCTCGTGAGCTATACTCAAAGTCTCAAGGGACAAAGCAGTATCTAGTGGACTATTATTTTTTATACTACAAGGCGATCAACATATTCAAGCAAGCATGCAAGTCTATGTGCGATGCAAGACAATAAGCAAAATAACATATCACTAATCTGTGGATCTTATGCCACGCCGAACGGTTATCCCTGCAGCAGACATACAAGTTAGCAACAATTTGCATATATAAACAAGGTTTTTTTTTCTGTCCGTTTCTGCATCAAACAGTTAGGTATGCAAGAAGGCTAGCCTAATATGCGCCCTAACTACCTGAAATGCAACTATCTCCATGAACAAGCTAACTTCTCTAATTCAAACTCTTCCCAACAGAAGCACTGTCTCTCATCTAATCGCCATACCCTCAGGGCACACTATTAGTCTCATCCCATCAGTAGTCTCCATCCACCATTCTAATAGCCACACCCCGAGCTCAGGGCGCACTATTAGTCTCCAAATTTGTCATTTAGCCTCCATCCCCACAAGCTCCTCGATAACAAACATATCACAAGCATAACACAACGTGACAATACAAGCTTTCAATCCATCTATCTCTTATCTAATAGCCGCACCCCCTAGATCCGTAGGACCGGAACATCAGGGCGGGCTACTAGTCTCTTCTCTAACAAGATAAGCCATTTACTCTTTATAACAATACAAACATACATTCAATCTAGCTTTTGCATCAAAGACAAACAATTATATAGACAACGATAAGCAAATATATGGACGATCTTTAATTTAAACAAGCATAACACAACGTAACAATACAAGCTTTCAATCCATCTATCTCTTATCTAATAGCCGCACCCCCCTAGATCCGTAGGACCGGAACATCAGGGCGGGCTACTAGTCTCTTCTCTAACAAGATAAGCCATTTACTCTTTATAACAATACAAGCATACATTCAATCTAGCTTTTGCATCAAAGACAAACAATTATATAAACAACGATAAGCAAATATATGAACGATCTTTAATTTAAACAAGCATGGCACGGGTCCTCTATCTCTTCTAGTTAAGCATGCAATTCTACTCTTTCCTTAGCATGGCAATGTTCGTTCGATAGCGGTGTCAGTGTAACTAGCATGCAACATTCATTTCTATACTTAGCATGACAATGATTCTATCTTTTTTTAGGCAAGCATGTTCTCGTTCTACCATTCTCAATGCGAACATTATCTTATTAAGCAAACAAGCATTGCAAAAACTCAGATTCATTATTAAGGCGTGCAAGAATCAGAAAATGAAGTTCTGTCCACTCACCTAGATTAATCGTCTTATGTTTCGATCGGAAAACTCTTCGAGAAGGCTTCCGCTTGAGCCAGCAAAGCGATATCTCTTATACATGTGCCAATGCGGAACGGGACACTACAGAAAGTATAGTCAAGCTAATTAAATGTTTCTTATTTGATTATACATATTTTGGCTAAATGACATGGGAACATGTGTTGTATTTTGTAGTAGACTTGACAAGAGTATACTGTTCAACAATATGGCAATATACTAAACTAATCAACACGAAACTGCTACCAATAATTCGATAATTTAAAAAACAACACGAAACGAGGCAAAACAACATATTGTTGCACATTATGTTTGTCTGTGAAGCATACTTTTCTTTTTGTCTAGTTCTTAATACAAAAGAGAAGTTCTATATTGTCAATCCAGTCGAGATTCTGGTTGTTCCCTTTTTAGATGAGGTCAACCATTAATGACCGTCCTTCTCCTGGACTACTAGTACCAATACCCCCTCACATTTAATTGAAATTGAGTTGGAATTTACACCAACTCCTCACATTCCTTACCAGTGCTACCAGTGGACTATTGTCACGCCCCAATCTCCCGCAAGCTCAATAGTCCCCGCTGAACGTGAATCACCACGTTGCAGCGCTCCCGCAAGACAATCATTCTCATCGGGACGTGATGCCGTACGAGCCTGGAGTTACGCTCGCACAAGGCGATGTTGTCAAACACCAAAGTTATCATCGAAACGACCAAGTTGCAACAAAAGTCAAGTATTGTGTACCAAGCACACATCAAAGTATATGCAGCGAAGCTCTCGATAGGGTCCAAATAAAATGCCACAAAGGCGATTGTCTCAAAGGCTATGCAATACTCTTGCTCTTTCTCTAGCCCACAAAGGTATTTACAGTTCATACATCATGTCCCGTATATCCAAGCAGCGCCACTACACCTACGTACCTGAAATAATGTCCATAAACGTGGGACAATACACAGCCGTACTGGTGAACGGGGTACCCCACTCGTCTAAGCCGACACTAAGTAAAATAGTGAATGCAAACAGTTATTTGGTGATCTTTCTAGTTGAATCCTAAATTCGTTTCATGGCATAGATATGACATGTTAAGGAAAACTGTAAAGCAGATTAAGCATGCAAGCATTCAACTCATACCAATCGACAAGCAATATATAACCAACTCGAAGGAAACTAACATGCAATCCGTCCTACTCAAACCCAAGCAACTCGAGAACCTATCGAACCATTTTCAAGCCTCAATATCCATCCTCAATCCAAACCACAATCCAATCTCGATATGCACACTATTGCCGAGGCAAGGTGGCCGCGCCTAAACGAAAACACAAACCAACCAAAGTAAAGCAAACCAACTCTTATCTATATGAAGTCACTGGCCAAGCATAAAGGACTTTGATCGGATTGATCAAGTGCAGTTCTACTCGAAACAGTGCTAAGTAGCGAACCCGCCTGAATCACTTTAAACCGCCGGCACCGCGCCCGAGACACGTTACCAAGTTGTCTCCCCCATAGCCGAACGGTCCCGATGCCCCGGAGCCTTCCCGTTCGAGGAGACCAAACCCCGTGCAACACAGGTTGTCCGTGACATGCAGACACCAAGTAGGTATGACGAAAGGATCGAGCATTCTCGTCCCACCAAGCGATCCTAGACTCATTCAACCAATTATCCAACCAAATATCCTCCTTGTATCTCAATACGAATTCTTCATATCGCTTAGTTTTGGATTATACACATATTTAAGGCGTCCCTGAAATACATGCATTTCAGCTGAGCTTACCGATAGCGAATTTGGACAAGTTACAAGGGTATCTTTATGTCCGAGGCATGCATTCGCTTTACTTCCAGTTGAACCAATCCTGTCTTTCATTTCCAACATATTCGCACAAGCGCTATCCTCAATTATGATAATTTTTCACTGACTTAATCAGTTCGTGTTCCAACTCAATTCATCTAACTATTTCTGAATCCAAACTGACACCATCTCCAAATATTATCTCTTGCGCCGAACGATCATCTCAACTGATACTACTCCAGCTAGACGACTTACCCAAATATCTAACTTTGCTTTTAGATCATCTCAGCCCAACACCTTTTCCTCAATCTCAATACCTCACTGGGTGAACATCTATATTGAGGTTCGTGTGATCCACGAAGATTTCGCCGCCACGCCAAAGGGATAGTGTCGCCACGATTTTAACGCGGACACACTCGCCACAATTCCTAGGTTGCGCATGGAATAGTTCTTCGCGCTGCTTCCACTGCCTCGAAGCACAGGGTATCACCTTTGCCTTCTGTACGAGCACACATCCCAGACTAAGTTTCAATGCATCTTGTAAATTTGAGGCACATCTGTCCCTTCCAGTATTGCAATAATCTGATCTGAACGAGCCGCTGCTTTAACTTCACAAGCTAGTTTCACAGTCGTCAATTCATATGAATGCTATTCCCTTCCGGGGTACGACAGGCGATGCTATTTCCAAAATTCTGCGACTCTGAATCTCAATCAGTTGACTTTGGCCATTTCCACCATCGCTTTGATCTTCTGGCTGCATCTTCAGCTGAAGGCTATCCCAAGGGTCTCTCAAATCCAACACTCAGTCACTTATGCCAAACTCCAACACACACTACTCATATCTGCCCTTGACGCATTCCCAAATGCGCCGCCGCAAGGGTCATTTTATGGGTCTACAATATTCATCTATGATCTGGCGGTCAAGTCGCTAGGGTCAGCTGTCCCGAAGCTACGCTCGATAATTGTAAGTCACGATGGACAGTTACTATGAACCATGCTATATCTTCTCTGCAAATCCGAGCCATAATCCAACCATTCCATCCGAACGAACTTCCGAATCCGAGAACTTCATGCACTACCTCTGACGATCTGTCAACCAAACGCCGTTTAACCACCTAGAGTCTTGCTATCTACCAAAGCCACAATTCGAGAACTGCGCTCGCTGAAACCGTCTTCCATCAATCCGTTGTTCTGTCCTGAATCCATCAAATCGTCCGAACTGCCATGTTCGACTTCTCGCACTACCACTTGCAATGATTTCCGAAACCAAAGACTTGCTCTAATTCTTATTCGTTTGCCGTGTTCCACAATGCACGTCCAACTTTCTCGAACAGCACAATATTTGCTCCAATGTTGCTCTTTAGTTTAGCTATCTTCAAAAGTCCATTCGCCATAGTTCCTGCTCTCGTATCCATTCCTTAGCCTGTCTTGATTTCTCTATGTTCCGATTAGTTCACACACTCTCAATGACTCGTGCATCAGTTCCAACATAAATCTCAAATCCATATTGCCTATACTTGTTGCCTCAATCCGTCTCAGTACTGCAAGTTAACTTCCAATCTGACTCAACATCAACTAGACTTGTCTCGTGCTCGTTTATGTCTTCCGAAGAATTCGTCTACCCTTGTTGCACCATTTTGCAAAATTTTACTTCCGCTAAACCTGAGTTAAGCTTCCCAAGCACCAATATCCAAAATACTTTAAGTTCGTGTGAATCCATCGCATTGCCCCTCCAAACCAAGATCGTGTTTCATTGCTCAACCAACAGCTCCAATACGTTTCCAAAATTCGTAGTCCGTGCTCGCTATCCTCCGATTCGTCCATCGCTTCGCTCAAGCGTATCCCAACTGTTTCTTCCTCATGCTCAACTCTCTTTGCATCCAAGAATGCTCCATCGAACTTCCAAATCGTGCAAGCGAACTCTGGTATTCGGCTTTCCATCTGAACAATCTCAACTGTTTGTAATGCTTGGTCTGCCTCAATACTTCAAATTTCCAAACACTCTTTCCATCTGTTTATTCATATCTTGTCCATGCTCTCATGTCCAACGATACTTCCATTTGCACAAGTCCGTTCTCGATATGCTCAACTCAATTTTTGCTTGCTCCATTTTTCATTCTTTCCAACTCAGCCGATGTGCATCAACCAACTTATATTCCCGTTACCCAAGTCCGTTGAGGCAATTTCCATTAATGTCTATCCAAAATATTTCAATGCCGTGCTCACTATGTGGTATCCCATATACCACTCCGAATCAAGTCACTACTCGCATTACGATTTCTTTGCACAAATTCAAAATCCGTTCGAACCATCCCTTATGCGTGATCCTACCATCCCCAACTCAAGTCTGACACGAAACTTAGCCAATGCTTTAACTATCCAACTCTTTCCATCAATCTCGCTATGCAATTTGTGCTACGTTCCATTCTCGATACTTCTAAGTATTCTCAAACCGTCTGATATTTTCGCTACACGACCAACCCGTGCAACGATCTCTTCCAAGTAATCCAACCTAATACCCAATTGTTCCCCACATTTGCTGTACGAGCAACTCGTGCAAACTTATCCTGATATTCCCAAGCCAAACTCAAACCTGCTCAGCCAATGCTCTATGTGATATACCCACAAAAAATCAAACTTTCATCCAACACTTTCGCTACACGAGCAAGTCATGCAACGATCCATTCTTAATCCAATGCTACTCATAACATGCCGCATAACCAATCTCGTCTGCCAACCAATTGATCCACTGATGCAATCAGAAACTCCCTGAACGACAAGCCAAGCCAACCAAAGCAACGACACACCTCTCAACTTGCTGTACAAATGCAACAACGTCACCCAACTTGCTTCACGAATGCAACAACGCCTAACGATGCTATGCGATCTAACAAAAACCAACAAAAGTAACGTAATGAAGCACAACATCCAGCCACAACCAGCAATATATAGACTTATTGCATGAAACATCTAATGCGGTACCGAGTAGAGCCAAGAGCTAAACGACACGCGGAAGCTATTTAGAGTTTGTGATTAAGCGAAGGACCAAGTCCGAGGAAAATGAACCAGGCGCTCTGATACCAATATATCACGTCCCAATCTCCCGCAAGCTCAATAGTCCCCGCTGAACGTGAATCATCACATTGCAGCGCTCCCGCAAGACAATCGTTCTCATCGGGACGTGATGCCGTATGAGCCTGGAGTTGCGCTCGCACAAGACGACGTTGTCAAACACCAAAGTTATCATCGAAACGACCAAGTTGCAACAAAAGTCAAGTATTGTGTACCAAGCACACATCAAAGTATACGCAGCGAAGCTCTCGATAGGGTCCGAATGAAATGCCACAAATGCGATTGTCTCAAAGGCTATGCAATACTCTTGCTCTTTCTCTAGCCCACAAAGGTACTTACAGTTCATACACTATGTCCCGTATATCCAAGCAGCGCCACTACACCTGCGTACCTGAAATAATGCCCACAAACGTGGGTCAGTACACAGCCGTACTGGTGAACGGGGTAACCCACTCGTCTAAGCCGACACTAAGTAAAATAGTGAATGCAAACAGTTATTTGGTGATCTTTCTAGTTGAATCCTAGATTCGTTTCATGGCATAGGTATGACATGTTAAGAAAAACTGTAAAGCAGATTAAGCATGCAAGCATTCTACTCACACCAATCGACAAGCAATATATAACCAACTCGAAGGAAACTACCATGCAATCCGTCCTACTCAAACCCAAGCAACTCGAGAACCTATCGAACCATTTCCAAACCTCAATATCCATCCTCAGTCCAAACCACAATCCAATCTCGATATGCACACTATTGCCGAGACAAGGTGGCCGCGTCTACACGAAAGCACAAACCAACCAAAGTAAAGCAAACCAACTCTTATCTATATGAAGTCACTGGCCAAGCCATAAAGGACTTTGATCGGACTGTCGAAACAAAGCTAAGTAGCGAACCCGCCTGAATCGCATTAAACCGTCGGCACCGCGCCCGAGGCACGTTACCAAGTTGTCTCCCTCATGGCCGAATGATCCCGGTGCCCCGGAGCCTTCCCGTTCGAGGAGACCAAATCCCGTGCAACACAGGTTGTCCGTGACATGCAGACACCAAGTAGGTATGACGAGAGGATCGAGCATTCTCGCCCCACCAAGCGATCCTAGACTCATTCAACTAATTATCCAACCAAATATCCATAACCATTCTTCCAACATATAGCCCAAGGCACAAATCTCAAGTTATTCCCATAGACACAATGCCGTTCCTCGACACAGTGTTTCCAATTGGTGCAACACCCCTCGCTCAGAACAATCCTATGGCACAATGCCCAACCGTGGCACAATGTCCTCGCCGATGCAGTTGTTCGGTTTTGAACCACAACTGCACGCTTTGCTTGACAAAGCGCCCAAGTGATACTCGTGCACGGATGCACGCTCGCTCGTCCGAATTTCCGATATTCCAACAAAGATATATATATTTCCAACTGTCCAAGCATAATTCCATCATTTCTCCAACTGCCCCAAATATAATCTAATTCTAGCTCCAACTATCCTGCGCGAAAACCAATTCAAGCCACAATCCTATCCAAGCAAACGACGTATACTCTATGCACGTCACAATGTAGTGATTTCCAAGTCCCAGTCTAAGTGTTCAAGCCTTTACGTGTTTTCCATATTATTAGGCATGAAAAAGTAGAGGAGAAGGGACAGAGCCCACTCACCAAGTTTGATTCCGTTAAGCATCCTGTCCTGCCGATACGACCGATCCCTTGAACTCGTGGTCCGATGCAAAGCACGATCTACTCAACTGGTATGACCGTGCGAGCAGGCCGTGCTCTCCAAATTATCCGACCGATCGGACTAAGGAAGACGGCATTATCGCTCCAATCCAGCTATCCTAGTACTGTTCTGAACGAACACCTGTTTTCCATTAAACTCTGCTAGCGATCTGCACATGAAACCAACTCAAATCAATACTTGTTTCCAAATCCAATAAATCAAAAATATAATCAGCTATTGCCTCATTCAATTCGACTCAGCGTAACGCACCGTGCGGTTGCGGGGCGTTACAACTACCCCCTTGGTGGTGATTCTGCTTGTTAGTTTGTTTGTCTGAAAGAGAATTTTGGTTAGTGATTTCAGTTTCACATTGTCTTCTTCTTCATTTAGGAATGTTCCATTTAGAAGTGATACAACATAGAGTTGTCTACAATTGGAGAACCTAGGTCAACCAAATTTGCATGGTGTGTATTTATATAAATGGTGGTTTCCTACCATATGAAGTAGTTGTCTTGCAGTGGAGAAATATATACTAATGAATGCCCTATCCACTCAACATATCATACAAATGATAGTTGTTAAATTTCCTCCACTTGCACCGAAACTTTAGAGCGTTGATGAGGGCTGAGACTTAATATTTATATTATTTTAATACAACCCCGCAGGTCAAAAGTCAGTTTATGGGCCGAGGGATGGATTCATGCAACGGTGTATTTTTTAAATTCTGTTTAAAATGCGCACCAGAGAAAAATTGAAACGGGATTGCTTTAGTACCATGTGAAAGTCCTTGGCTCCTTGCTACTTCACTAAAACTCTAGAGTGTTGATGAGGGTTGAGGGTAAGGTTCGAAATATCAGGATCATTTTCGGCCCCTTCCTATAAATATCAATATTAACGGTTTGGCAATTTCGGCTATTTCAGACGAAGTATCGGACTATTTTTATTTTCAGAAAGATAATTGATTAAAAAAAATCTTTAAAAAGATAGAAAACTATTTGATACATTTAGACATATTTCTATCATTATAAGTTGCTTCTCGTTAGTTTTAAATGGAATAATATTAATATGGATGAATGTTACGAATTTATAGAAATGCAACTTCGACAAATGATAATGGTTACAATTTATCAATAAGGTATCATATCGTTACACCGTAAAATTGTAAATGAATCATTGCGTTGACATTATTTTGTCTTTTTCATTCAATTTTCTCTATTGAATTGATTGGAAAAGAGACCCTCAACTTCGGTATCGATCATTATCGGTAATGGTCGGTATCAAATAGGGACATGCCAAACTCGGTAGGTCGAAGGCAAAACCCATTTTTCTCATATTATAAATTAGTCAATAATTTGTTCTTACTAGGCTAATCACATAGGAATGGTAATCTTTAGTTGAACTAGAGCTTTAAATCAAATTTTCTGACTCACAATTTTAGTGGCATTTCATTCCATATGTGGACCTAGCTATGAGAACTCCCTTCCAAATAGGATAAACGGAACCATGAATATTTTAATGAAATTCCCAATTTAGCTTTATAGAAATAGTATTTATGCCGACAATTGTGGCAAAGGGAAGATTGAGGGAATAATTTTTCCATCTCCACTTGGAATGGAATGAAATATTAAAATTTCTTCAAATATTGTACACTCAATCTTCCATTTCTCCTGTTGCTATAAACAATTTTCCAGCTAAGTAGTAAGTGCTGGGAGACTTCATCATGCTAATCCAAGTGAAATCTCTTCTGGTCTTGTCAATCTGTATGCTAACTCAATTTGGATCAAAGAAAAGAGAAACGAGCTAATGGGAGGCAAAGCAGAGCAGTCTATTAGCATATGTAGCATATGCCTACCACCATTGGAAGCTTTCCACCCGTGGAACATGGAATCAACCTTATGATGAACTAGAAAACAATTTATTAAAAGGTGAATCTTCATGTCAGATTAGACAATGTATTGAGGATAATATTGGGTATGCATATCAGGCTTTTCCAATATTTATATATCTTATATATATATATTGATGAAAATAGTCTATATGAATTAACTTTTTTTTGTGTGTGTGTGTCTATATATATATATATATATATATATATATATATATATATATATATATAATCATTATCCCCAAATTATTTTACCATTTAATGTTATATACTCATTAATGTTGGGACCTTTTGGTAAACAGACTCGACTTTTCAGAATTTTAAAATATATTTTCATTAAAATTTTCTATAAATTTCATAAATGACCCTGAATTTATGAACACGTTTTTAAAGTGAGTCAACTTTATGCGTTTTCCTACAAAAGTCCATACAATGTTATTGTACGAACGCAACATTGACCTAATATAAATAATCCCATTGAAAAAGTAACCTTGAAATTTAACCAAGATTTTGGTTTGCCAAATATTGATGTGCAACAATATATTGTGGATGCAATTTCCAGTTTGAGGCGTTCATGAATTTGCTGCATGTAAAGCACCCAATCATCATGTTCAGAAGAAAATGGTAAAGAATAAAAAAAATCAATAAAGATGGAATTCGACCAATGTAGAGGCCGAAAAAGGTAAAGGAAACGTGATGTTAAACAGAAAGAGAGAAAAATACTAAATTTAGAATCATGCCAATTGATATTGTCAACCGGAGATCTGATATTGTTACTGTATTCAGTAGTTATCGTGCAGTCATTGGGGTTATTGTCGTGAATGATGAGAGAGAAAAGATAGGAGTGGGGGAAGATGATGGTGTCGTTGAAGAAGACAAGACACGAGAGATGATGGTATTGTGGTGGTCATCAGATTTGTCTGTGGTTGATGTAGTCGTCTGGTTGCTTTCTGAAAAAGATGAGAGAGAATAGTATAATACAAGAGAGGAGAAATAATAAAGAGGCTATAGCTTATACTATTTTGAAAAAGATGAGAGATAATACAAGAGAGGAGAAATAATAGAGAGGCTATAGCTTATACTATTCTAAGACTTTAGGAGTTTTATAATGGGTTAATAACGTACTAGTTATACCTTTGGGCCTGTTAAAGTTCACCAACCCCATTAAGTCGACTTATTCATCATTTATATCGAATATTGATTGTTATTTTGCCCCAAGCTCGATATGTGGCGAAAACTATTACAAGTCGAGCAAGTTGGTGGTACACATTCATATTTCACCTCCTGCTTTATCAGATTCCCATTAGGAGGATTGTGTTAATCTCTGCTGGCAAGGTGGTCGTGGCTTGGATCTCCATAAAAACCCTTACAAATGATAAGCGCTGCATTTTTGCTTTAAACTCATTAGTACGCAGAGGCGTGCCTACCAAACTCGCCAATTCATGACTGAGGATGTGCTCTACAGTTGTAGAGAGAGCCAATGAGGACCTGATCCATATGGGGATAACAAATAACCTATCCTGCTCGAAGTTAGTGGATGGATTCCATTTCAGAAGCACCATCAGACACCCTTCAAACATCCAAGGTTCACTTTCTAAGATTCTCAATAGGTTCTCAAACAAGTCAAATTTGACAAACTATAACCCATTTCTATTTGAAAAATATTCTATACGCCCTTGGGGTGCCATTCACGAAGTGCAAAAGCTCCCACATGACTATAAAATGGTTTGGATCCCATGACATAAAGTACTATGGTATTCTGTCAATATTCAATCGATTCATTAAGATCATCATCTGTGATACCCGCTATACGGACACCATCGATTGTCACCGTCTACATTATTGTAATTCCATTTTCAACTGAATGGAAGTTGTCCTACACAACAACGCCCACGGCACCGAAGAAGAGGAAGCCCTTATTGGAGGAGGTTGGCGGCTGACATGTCCCAAAGGAGGCAGAGCACCAATTAGGGGTTTCCGGTTCTGAATCAGAGATGATCCAGAGGGATTACTCGTCGGATACCCCCGTGCACCCTCGCGCACCCTACTGTTGCTCGAGGCTTCTCCATCCTGGGTAATTGGCTACTTACAAGCCCTTTTCCCAAGTCCCGTCGGGAACCCTCATTCCTGGCAGCCAGTCCTATTGTCTCCACCTGCTTGCCTCGTCGTCTCGACTGAACAGTAGACCAGCCTTCTATGTCACCGTCTCTCTCCCCTAGCTCACGGTTGTCTCCAACGCCGGCCGGAAGTCTACTTGGAGCTCAGCCTTTTCGTGAGCCGCCTCAATCGTCTGGAGGCTATCGAGAGAGAGAGACATTATATATATATATATATATATATATATATATATATATATATATAGAGAGAGAGAGAGAGAGAGAGAGAGAGAGAGAGAGAGGGAGAGGAGGGATCGGGATCCCGCATTTTTGCATCTCCTGATATCCTCTCTTTCACAGCCGTTGGATCTTGTTTATGTCATCTAATCTTAATCGTTCATTTGAATTGTTCAGATTATATGACTTAAACAAGATCCATCGGTTGTGATCATGGAAATACTTTGGGGATACAAAAAAAATGGGAATCCCAATTTTTTTAAATTGTTGTCTTCATTATCTGTCCGTATTCGAATCGGTATGTCTATGCAATGTAGGCTTATATAATTATAAGAATCAAAGCCACTTTAGCCTTATACTTTGTGCGTGCAATGTGGGCTTTCTTTGAGATACACATGGGAATAACTTAGATTGACGAACATGTTCTTCTAGGTTGATTTTATGAGGGACATTCATGCGTTAAGTGTCTATACAATTTGTCGTTTGGGATTATGTTCAATTTATCCGGGAGAAAGTAAAAGCAATTCTAATTAGAACACGAAATTAGTAAAGAAAATTTTACAAAAGGTCTGAGACAAATCCTGTAGTGAAAGTTAAAGGGTGCTCTAAGAATCGTCATTCTGAAAGGTGGACAATAGTTATAATCGAGTTCCTGCTAGCATGGTTCGTAATATCGAAATCGGTCTCGATATCAGACCATTCCTATGTGTATCGAGATCGACAATATCGGCGGTTTCAGATAGAGTATCAAATTTTTTTGTATCGAGAAATAAATAATTATTAATACATTATTAAAATCTTAGAAAAAATAATTTATATATTTAGGCATAATTTTAAGAATTTCTTGTGTTGTTTCTTAGCAATTTTGGAATTAAATGAAATAGTAGTCACCATTGCGGATTGATTTACCTATGATAGATAAGTCCTTTTTACATGCTTTTACAACATTACTATGCTTTTACACTATTGTTGATTGATCTTTTTCATTCAATTTTCTTTGTCGAATTAACTGAAAAAGAGACCCCCGATGCAGGTATCGATCAGTATCGGATCTGGACATGTCAAATCGTATCGATATGAGCCGTATTGGGTTGTATCGGCCGATACTGCAAGCTATGCTTGCTAGATGCTCTCCCTAGACTTACTTCAAGGAACTTGCTTATATTAACCATATTGCGAACCATTCTTGCGTATTAATTAATTTTTTAACTAGATCGTCCTTGAGTAGGTTGGACCACAAATTAGGATTCAATGATGCGAAGTGATCTAATTGTTTGCAATTTTATTTCATGGAAGTATGGTGAGACTAAAGTTTTATTCCACTATCTAATATACATTTGAGAAACGAGTTTGTTGAAACCTGTCTCATTCACCTAAGATCATTTTCTAAGAATAGAAGAATCACATTTCTTGGAAAATTATTTTTCTATCAGTTTAGTTTGGTTCAAAGAAGTTGTTTACATATTGGAGACAGGTTTCTGCTGAAGTTCTATCGCTTATACCTGACCCAAACCTGATTATATGCATCCATGTTAGTTTTAAAAGAGGATTTATCGATAATAGGCTGAGTAATCTATCAGTTAATTTGATTACTAGGTAGCTGACTAATCAAATTTTAAGTGGCCACGTGTGCGACTAATTGGCCTAGTAATCACTATTAACATATAACCAGCCATGGATTGAGTATGTAATGAAATCACTTAAAGATAAAATTTCTCGATATGCCAGGTATACCCCCATATTTCGGCTCTTATAGTTAAATTATCAGTTATTTTCAAACCTGTTAGGCAAATTGTATCGGTTTACCTTTGAAACCTTTAAACCAGCCTATATACCAGTCATACCGGGAGATAATCTGAACAGTTTATACGTTATAGCCATCAATAACATAAATCTTCCACTTCAAGTTTTTTTTTGGTTTTCGTTGTATGATAACTAATCTATTCATTGATTTTCGCTGATAATAGAGTTTTGAGATGGTTGCATAACACCCAGAACAGTTGAATGTATTGGTGTAGGTTGGTAGTAATGTAAAGATGGTATATAATTTCAATTTTTAAGTGGTTTTATTACATGCTGGGGTCGAGGGGCTGGTTACTGGGTCAGATTAGTCAGCTGGTACCGTAATTAGGTGGCCACTTGGATTTTTAGTGGCCACTCGATTAATCAGATTAAGTGGTTGATTACTGGACCAATTTATGTATCTTTTAGTGTTCTGATTTGTTCTGCAGATTGAAGAGATGGTTGGTTTGTTCTTTTCCCTTGTTTCTCTTCTAGTATGTAGGTAGTTTTGCCAGTCCTCAATGTTATTTTGTTTGGAACCTTGATTTTTAATTTATTGATATTATTCAATTGTTTACTTTGAGTTCATTAATTCATATCAATTAATAAGTATATTGAGCAAGAAAGATTCATGAATATAGGCTAATTTTCACTTAAATTCCTTAAACTATCACGGTTTTTCACTTTAATACCTCATTCTTTTTTGATCAACTAAATACTATAAACTTTTTTCCCCACTTAAATACCCCCAACTATTGTTCCTTTTCAACTTGGCCTTGATGGTAAACACAAAAAGACCAGAATGCCCTTCACTTATCTTTTCATACTAATAAGCTAAATTTAATTAAAATAATAATGCTTTTAAATAAAATTTTTTATTAATATACACACTTTAATTGAAAATTACTCTAAAGTTAATAATAATACACACACTTTAAATAAACGTTTCCCTAAAGTATAATGAAAGTTAACTAAAACTATTTTTCTTAATAATCCTTATTAAGAAAAAGCCATTTAAAAAAAGAAAAAGAAAAGAAAAAGAAAAAGAAAACCCTAACATTATTCCAACCTCCGCCAACCCATATTCGTCTCCCCCCTAACCCACTCCCGGCCGCCTCCACACACCATGCCCTTGACATTAAATGTAACGGGAGACTAACGGGGGTTTAATTTGAAAAAACTTAAATATTTCGATGTATTTAGTTGATAAAAATAGTACGAGGTATTAAAATAAAAAAAATGTGATAATTTTAGGTATTTAAGTAAAAATTAGGCTGAAATAGAAAGTTTCTATGTTATTACAGTACACGATGCGTATCGATACGATACGTTACTCATGGGTTGATCTAATATGATACATGTAAACTGATAGGTAGTATAGTTTTTTTCTACTTGAGTTATGTAATTTATACATGAAAAGTTGTTTTTAAGAACTAGGTATACCAATAAAGATGAAAGAAATAAAAAGTTTATGAGGGAACTGTATGAAATCATGTTCCTATACGGATTTAAAAGTACAAATCTAAACTATATTGTATCATACAATACATTGTGTACGATACGTGATGCGCGACACGCAAGCAAATCGACAACAATGAGTTGACGGCCTAATGAAATTTGTGGTTTATGGCCAAGGGATATGTAATATCAGCCCTAACTAGATTAATCAATTTGTTTAAGCAACCTCTTTGTTATGCTACTTTCTCGTGTAATCTTAGGACTCCATTATTCTAAAATCTCTGTTAGAAGAATATCTATAATTACATGAACATACAACGATATTCATTAAAAGAAGATTTGTGTTATTCAGATATCATTCAGTCTCTATTTAGTTCCATCATGCCATCTTTTGACCCAATTGAGTGCATACCATGCACCAATATAGTAGTTCCTAGAAAGTTTTAACATTTCCTCTGAACAAAAACAACTCTCTTTATATTATTATTAACTATGATAGCATGTCTAGTGAACCAAAACCAATTGGTGATTGACAGAAATGTAAATAATCTATTTCCAACTATATCATACAAGTATCCTTGTCCACTAATCGTAGTTATGCGACACCTCTCTTGATTATGCAGGAATGTTGAAATCTGATAGTCCTGATTCTATCTTGGCATCTTTTACTTAGGAAATTGTCTATGTAAAGTTTTATCTTAGTCTCATTTGCTAGTGCATATATACCAAGTTTGTACAAAGTAATGTACTTTAAACCTTCTCTGTTGTCTATTCAGGAATCTTGATGGAAAGGAAGTGCCGGAATCTTCCCAGGCATATACATCATATCATAAGTCACAAGATGCAGCAGTCGGCGCTCTTGTCCACATGCTAAAGACAGCACCACCTCTGAGGCAAGATCATAGTTACTCTTCCCAATCGTCAAGGTCGGAGGTTAACTGTGAAGTAGGCAATTCAAGTTTGTTCAAGTTGCAGAAGTCCTCTGATGCACTGGAGGAGCTCCGTAGCTATAGAAAAATTAAAGATATTCTTCTATCACAGAGTCGTAGTGAGCTACTGAATTCAGTGAAGCAAACGACAGAGTAAGTTCTGTGCAGGAACATGAAATGAATGAAAGCTTAGCAAGGGACGCAACAATGTACATATTGACAGTATTTCCATATTTACAGAATTAAGATACCAATTAATTTGAACGGAAGTTCTTACTTTTAGTTTACATTATTAGATTTATCATCCTCAATGGATAAGCCTCTTGTGTTTGCTTGTGCATAATTGTTCATATTTTCATATTAGGCACCTACATTGACAATTATTTGTATAACTTTCTAGCTTAATATAAAATTTGGTGCAATGAAATAACTTAGCTGGGCACTGTTGGATTTATTTTATAGTTTTCATTGTACAACCAATTATTTTCATTCTCCTCTATTATTTGTTGTTGCCGGCATGAAGGAACCCAAATTATTTTTTCATAAATTATTGATCTTCAATTGGGGGGGGTGGCTGGCTGTTATTATTATTTTTTTGGGCTGTTATTATTATTTTTTTATCTGCTATATCTATCTATCAGTTATTTGCTATCTTTTGTGTTGTTGGAAGGGAGTACATATTTTTGTTACGGAGAACAATCTTGTTTTGTGATTTGAAGCTCTGACATTTAGGGTCTGCTGGGTTATAAAATAATAAGTTATGACTTTTTAAACAAAAATTTTTACTTCGCCCTCGTTAAACCTCTCTCCCCCTCCCTCCTCCTCCCTCCCGATTTGGGAGGTTAAAGAAATAGATAAAAGAGGTTTAAACAAATCTCCACTTAATTCTCTATTGCTCTCTCATAAACTTACAATCTCAAATTAAGCATGAATCTTATTTTCCTTCACTTAACTTTTTCTTACTTAATTCTCTTGACCTTAGGTCTAGCTTCATTTCCGCTTGAAATGGAGTAGGGCTGATTCTGTCGGTATTTTGGTCGCTTAAGCAACTCAAGTAGCATTCAGGGTCTGTATTGCCCGATGTCCCTATGGAGAATTCTTTGGATCTGTTGGCGTTTTACTGAAAATGAGGTATACATGATTAAACTCTCACGTGGTTGGCCCAAACAGGCTGTCAGGGATGTAGGGAAGGTCCTAGATTTCAGATCCACACTAGTTTTTATCACTAAGTTTGATATATGGCAACCTCTAAATGGAAGAGTGAATATTTATCCTAGTTCTGATGGGTGAATAAAAATAGACTCTAAAATAAAGACTAAGACAATTTCTAATGGAGATTTCTATCTCGCCTATTTATATGGTGGAAACCATTTACAAAAAAAAAATCTTTCAATAGTAATTCATATTCCAATTTTTATTCTATGTGACACTGTCTATAGAAGGATTTCTACATGTAAATTTTTTTATAGAAATTCTCCATCTCTCATAGAATTTAATATTTGGCCATATTTTCAAACTAAATCATTAAATTGATCATTTATTTTCTGCCACGGATAGAAATTGAGAATCATTGGAGAGTGTTTGTTTTTGGTACAATTTCTATGTAGAAACTCTTAAAGTACTATTTTCTTAAAGTACAATACCAAGTATGATAGAAACTGAATTTTAGAAATTCCCATTGCCATTGGAGATAGTCAAGAATTTCTACATGTAGAAATTCTCCATCTTACATCATCACCATGTAGGATAGAAACCACGGTTAAGAGAAGTTTTTTCTAAAAAATAATTTTTACAATAGAAATAATGGAGATTAAAAAAAAAAAAACCTTTTGGAGGTGCCTAATGAGCTACTTAGATATTTCTTGCTTTTCAAAAAACAACAATAGAAGTAGATTTTGAAAACAACGAACCATGTTGTCATCAAGATTTAAACTAAGGTCCTATAGTATATAAGTTTAACAAGATACACCACATCTTTTTTGAGTTAAAAGTGGCCCATAGTACATGTTGGTTCCATTCTAAATATGTCAATGTTTGTGCCTCTTTAATTTTTCAGTCCTGGATCGTCATCGAATCCGTTCTGGGCCAGGGTCGCACTTATTAGGAATCTGTCATGACCCGCACCCGGTGTAAGGGTACAAGTCGGAAATAACGCCCAGCCTACGCCGCAGAATCGGCGGTAGAACGCTGTCTGGATAATCTATCTAACAATATAATGAACTACCAACAGTGATAATATACTCAATCACAGAACTAAGATGGAATTGAGCACGAATCAGATAAAGAATAGTCACAATACAACTCATGAGTCTAAATAATACATCAATGAGTCTGAAAGAAATAACAAAATAAGCTGGAGACAAATCCAGTACAAAGAATACTAAGACGCTACCAAACTCGGGTCAACTGTCTCAATTGGGATAAGTTCCTCCTGAGCCAGGGTCTCAGACTCTAGACCCACAATATCCTGAGGTCCATAAAAGGTAGGGTACCATTCCTCAGTATCATCTGAAAAAATATATCCAGTCAGGAAAGGAGCAGAGTACATCTCTAACAGCAGTTCTAATCAATGATAAAAACTATGTAACAGTAAATAGATGTGAATATACAAGATGCACAATAGATACGAGAGATACATATAATAAGGAAATACCGGAATAAATACAATAATGAACAATATGCCAATGAACAAGAATACTAATGACTAAGTGTGTGAGTACTAGCTTTAACATATGATCGGCTTGGGAACATGATACAATATATATGGCCTGGCTAATCATACGTGCGGTGTATGATCAACACTATTCAATAACAGTACTTGATACAATAGGGGTATTGATCACATATCTATACTAAAGTACTCTCCACCCTCGACTGGTATAATAGATCCAACCACGGTATGCTATGGCCCGAGATTCCCCAAGAAGATAACTAGTCTTTCCGAGAATCAGTGTCTGTACATGTACAAGATAACCAATGAAACAATACTTGTACCATATACACCATATACCAAGGAATAACATCTTATGACGAGATCCAGATATACCAATCCGTGTAACCATAGTGTCAAGAGAACATGGATATCTACACTAGATACAATGAACATAGAGGATATCATAAATGAGAAACTATCAGAGAATGTACTCGCTGAAGTCCAATAAATAGTCTCACAGATGTCTGATACGGTGCCTCCAAGACCTAGATATGGAATACAACATCAATACAAGGTTCCGGAAAGAGAATAAGTTAAACTAGTCAATTTCTAGGTCAATAAGTCAATTCTAAGTCAAAAGTCAAACTATGGTCAAACTATGGTCAACTATCTATTTCTAGGTTGCATAAGTCTAACACAAAATATTGGGTTCAAGATACTAAAGTCTAAGCCATAAAAACCATATCTTAAATAATAGGATACCGTATCTCCGGATACGTGAATCCAAGGTGAACATCAATAAATATATAACAAACACTAATTATTAAATATATAGAATTACAATTACAATATTAAATAGGTACCGTGGTTTTGAACCAACTTGGTATCTCAACAATAATTCACAAACTTGATACCTAAATCCGATATCTTGGTATCCCCAATTACCTTGGTCTCCTCAAGGTAATACCCAATACCTTGTTATATTAACTACCCGTATATATATATATATATATATATATATATATATATATATATATATATATATATATATATATATATATATATAATACATATACTAAATATTATACATATATTATAATAAGCAATTAAGAATATATTTACATATATATTAAACACCAAAGTATATATATATATTATATATCTATAAGTATATATATATATATATATATATATATATATATATATATATATATATATATATATATATATAATCTGCCAACTGTCATTAAAAACTGTGCTGAAAACCTGATATTCTGATACACTGCCATTTTTGTGACGGTTCTGACTGTCGCTGAAGCTGCTGTCGCTGCTGCTGACTTTCCCACTGCTGCTGCTGCTGCTTTGGTGACGGTTTGCAGCCGTCCCCAATCTGCTGTCGCTGCTGCTACTAGTGTTCCCGCCGCTGCTGCTGCTATTTTGGTGACAGCGGCTGCTGTCACCAATGCTGTTGCTACTGCTACAACGGCTGCTGCTGTTGATTTAGGTGACTGCGGCTGTCACCAATGCTGCTGTCGCCAAAGATACATATATAATACACACCCACACACACACACACACACACACACACACACACACACACATATATATATATATATATATATATATATATATATATATATATAATCCATATAATATATATATATATATATATATATATATATATCTATATACATAAATATCAATAAAACTATACATACCTCCTCCCTATTATTATGTACATAACTATAATATAGTAACATGCACACACATACATATTAATATATATATAGACAACTATACTTATACGTATATGTATATATAATCATATAACACCCATATATAACTATAAATACCTATTTAAAATATACATATATATATATACATATTACAATATATATATTCTAGCACAATAATACCAAGTTACAATATGTTTGATGATAAACAGAAGAATGAAACTAGGTTTATACGAAACCCTTTCTTTGTTTACAAACAAGAAAAAAGAGTACAATTAATCCTATACGAGGATGTTAAGTACAATAAAAAAATGATTCTGGGAAAATATTGCTATAGGAGTCTGATCTGCGGTCGATCACTTTGTCCCTTGGACCACACGATGACGAAGAAGTGCTGTAGAAAAAGAAGAAGCTTCAAAGATTGCGAGTGGGATTAAACTGTCAACCAACACTCTCTGTTTTATGCTTTCTCTCTCTTTTGATTCGATCTTCTGGATTATCTCCCTTAATTCTGACCTTTTTCTCCAGTGACCGGAAGTCTATATTTATAAAGCTCAGTCACAGTAACTTGTCCAGTCGGCGTAGAAGCCAAACTGTGAAGAGAGTGGCGCTCTTTACGTGACGATTACAATAACTGCTACCCACGTTTGAATGATCTCCTGAATCCGCGTGTGACGCGTGTCCCATTATGAGGTAACGCGTATAACTGCTTCTCGAAGACCACGGCATACAAGCCACGTAGGTAACTGCCCATCGCGTAAAGATGGTTGGCATAAAAGCCAAATAGCTGTCTTGTTGGCGTAAAAGCCAAATTCTGCGTAAAATTTGATGCTGCATGAATAATAGATAACTAGCGTAAAAAAAGCCAATTGTCCATCACGACTGAGATTTTGAGCGTATTCTGGGCTAAATAGCCTTATCACGTACATTTGCAAATATAGCCTGAGTTGGCGTATTTCGAGGAGATAGCATACGGCGTACTCCTATAGTTGAAAATAACCTGGTTGGCATAACATGCAGGGATGGTGATGTGAGCGTATTAGTCACCATTTTAGCTCTCCCAGTCATTAAAAATAGAACAAAATCTCGTGCATTAAATGCAGAGATCTGCCCCCATCTCGTGCATTAAATGCAGAGATATGCCTCGAGCTCTGTACGAGAGACAACTTTTGACGTGGCGTCTAATTTCGTCTCATCTCGAGCGTAAAAACTTATCTCTGCTTGTAAAATAGGCAGCGTATTCCTTGGATGCATAAAAATGACTTGTATCAAGGATATGTTACTAAACGACAGCCTGGGGCTCTGTGCAGAATCATCATTACAGCCGTCCTCTCGATCGTCGTGCAGTACTTTTGTCAGGAGTCAGGTTCACTGTTCTGTCTGACAGATTTATTCGAGGAATACGAAGAGTTTCTCGTATGACTTTACGTTGCATTAAAGACAAACGTATTTTACGCTGTAGGGAGGCATAACAACCTTTTACGCCAAAACAGCCTTGAAGCGTCGCTTTACGAGGGCATCTGAAGTCATATTTTACGCCACACAGCGCTGAAGCTCTGTTTTACGCGGGTTTCATGTATGTTGGGGTTTTACGCGTATAATTCTCTAGCATATTTTTCATGCTTCTACAAGACCCCCTTCAAAGTTTTCAAATTCCTCGTAATTTGGAATACTTTGAATGAAGCATGAAACGGTCAAATTTGACTCGTTTTGCGAGGCTGATTTTTCGGAGATATTTAGGAAGTTGTTGGGATTTGGTATGTTCTCTTCTGCCTATATAAAGGCGAGTGAGTGAACCTGTATTTCCATACTTCCTTTACCAAAAAGATGGCCGCTGAGATTCATCGGGCTGAATTGAGGAAGAAGAAGATTATGCTCTTTCAGTATGTAAGGAGCCGTAAAAGGAGGCATTTTTGAGCAAATATCCTCTGCAACGATGGATCATGGAAGGATATCATAGCTTCCTTTGCTCGGAATAATCCGCAATTTTATATGGCGATTCATCCAGGAGAGAGGAAGGGTTTCATCGGACCACACAGCTTGCTAGCTGTATTTTCTCCTATTATGAAGCTGGACGTAGGTAGGCAGTTTGGCCCTGTCTTCCAGTATTGTGTTGGGTCTGAATCCCTAACACAATTCTAGGGCGTGGCCGCCATGGCGTATGGAGGGTGGGCTTGAATAATTTACACAAGCCCAGTTCTGTATCCTCCCGCCATTAATTATTTTCTTGTTCATCGGCCGCAGAAGCCAATGAAGTGCCGTAGAAGAAGAAAAAGATCTCCATCAAATGAGAACCCGGCGCAATAGATTCCCATCGTGATCTTGAATGTTAATGAATAATCCTTTGTTAAAAAGGATTTCCATCATATGTAATCATGAAAATAAAAAATTCTTTGTAAACTGGATTTCCATTATATGTAATCATGATTAATAAACTTGTCTTCTTTTACGCATTGCTGATTTGCCATATTTGCTGATAATGTGTAGCTTCGACACGTCTGAGTAATTTTACGCTGACTCTGGTAAATGCTTTTCCGATCACGTCCCGACTTTTATGCGTAACGGAAGATGCGTAAAAAGCTCTTTAGTATTAAGTTGTCTTGAAGATCCAACTGTCATGCTACTTTTGGACGAGGAGTCGCATAGAATTCTGAACTGTCACTTCTCTGATACGAAGAATTTCTGTTCAGAATATCATCTTCAAGAATGGTTTCCCGAAAATTTTCCGAAACAGGGCAAGGAATGTCTGCCGAACAGGCCATACTTGAACTTAGATGTTAAGGATTCTGGCTCACTACTAGAAAAAGTGGGATTAGCGACGTATTTTAGCGACTCCAAGTAAAAATGTCACTAAATTAGCGACTCCATAAAAAATGTCGCTAGACGTCACTAAATGGCGACATTTAGCGACGTTTAGTGACTTTTATTAAGATTTAAAAAGATTAGTCGCTACAAGTTTGATTAAGGTCGCTAAACGTCACTAATTTGTATAATTTAGCGACGTTTAGCGTCGTAATTAGTGACATATATATTAAAAATATTTAGCAACGTATTTAGCGACGTAGTCGACGACGTAGACGACGTCGCTAAATTTTAATTAGCGATGTTTTTTTATGACGTCGCTGAACGTCGCTAAATTTTGGTTAATTAGGGCTCAGTTTTCTTTTCTCCATCTGCGAAGATTTCGAAAGTTTTCAAAACCTTTCGATTTCCCCCACCCCCCCTCTCCGGCGACCGGCTCTCCACGGCTGCGGCTACTCCGGCATCCCCTCCTCCTCCTCGAGCTCTAGGTAAACCCTCTCTCTCTCTCTCATGTGACACTGACACAACACACACTTGACAGACACGACACACACACACAGACACTGACAGACACACACGACACACACACACAGACGCAGACACACACACACACAGACGTAGATTAGGGTTAGGGTTAGGTTTAGGGTTAGGTTTTTTGACCTGGGATTAGGGTTAGGGTTAGGGTTAGGTTTAGGGTTTTTGATTAGGGGTTTGGTTTAGGTTTTTTGATCAGGGGTTAGGGTTAGGGTTAGGTTTAGGGTTAGGATTAGGGTTAGGTTTTTTGACCTGGGGTTAGGGTTAGGGTTAGGTTTAGGGTTTTTGATCAAGATTGATTCCTATACATTCATAAACCAAACATTATCTATTTTTACTGTTCAATATCAATTTCTTAATACTTCCCTATGTTAATTTTTAAGTATTAGAAATTGCAACACATGCTAGAAATTATTGTCTATGTTGATTGAACGATCAACATCTTTAAAATATGTTTAGTTGTCATATTCACTTATATGTAGCATATGTATATTGGTTAATTTTACTATTTAGTGGTTAGGTGTTATTGTTAGAACTGTATGTTTCTAACTTTTACATCTTATTGGTTTGAAATAATTAGTATATAAGGCTCATAATATTTACTAAGGCATACTAGCTGAGCTAAGAAGAAAGGTTTTTGAACCAAGTAAATTCTATTGAGAATTACTCCAGGTCAATTTTATAGTTGTGCTTGGAGCTCGAAATACCAAGGAAACTCTAACGAAAATTCTAAGAATTTTAATATATATTGAGAATTGCTCCAGGTATGGTTAAAGAATGGGCAAGGGCCAATTAGAATTTGTGGAGCTCTTCAAGTTGCATTCCGATCGTCAAAAAACAAAGTGGTAGAATACTCACTGGACTTCCACCAGCACACTTTCATAGAATTTTTTGAAGTTATAGAGCTTTATTGGAAGCTCTTATTGAAGAGTTGTAATTCGTCTACAAATCAATACAAGTTTTCCTTTCATGCTAATTTATTGGAAAACAACAGTCATCTCAAACTAGGCAATTTCAAATTAACAAGAAAAAGTTCTATATATTTCTCATTTTATTAATTTGACTAAATTGTGCTTGTACATGTGTAGATCAGGCTATTCGAGTGGTTTAGAAACTCATCGCTTAAGTATTCACTATTTTGATCTAATTCAAACACTCTTGCTGATTTGTTTCTCTACTCTATATCGATTGTTCTATGAACTAGTGGCTCTTTCTCCTTTTTTTAATAAAAAAGAAGTTCGAGTATTTTACCTATGATAAAAAATTCACTAGTAGGATATAACAGATATGAAAAATAATGTTTTCATCCTGCTTGTTAATCTTATCTTCACAAATACATTCTAGCCTAAGGTGCCATATGTATTTGGGATTAATATTATCTTTAGAATCTCTTAAACATGATTGATTAATGTTAAATACATTATTTTACAATACAAACATATAGATGATTTATTAATGTCCATAATCACCTTTCTCAAAACTGAAAGGGATAAATATTCATTATCATTCGTATTATCATCTCCATCATCAACACTACCAATAGATTTGTATCTGTTGGTTAACTAGATACATCTTATAGTATTTTTATTGTTAGGACAAAATATTGAGCAATAGATATTATGGTATCATTATTATACTGCAACAAACAGCTAATTCTTTGTGAGTCATCTAATTCTTCCATTCCGCATTATTAAGGATATGTCTTAAGTAATATCTATTATCAATTATATTCTTTGTTTTCATCTATCTTACCAGATGGCACCCAAGAGAGCGACACCTCCTACTGTTAAGGAGGAAGTGATGCCTCCTACTGTTAAGGAGGAAGAGATACCACCTGCTGTATCTCAGACGGGGAGTTCCAGTCACCCAGCACCTATAGCGGCTGTATCTCAGACGAGGAGTTCCAGTCACCCAGCACCCATAGCGGAGCTTGATAACATAAACGCTGTTTATGCGCAGTATTTGAGGGACTGGTATCTGCCCCGTTTTGGATATCCTCGAGATTGATACTGTGATGTTTCATATACTTATATATTATGCATTTTGTGTTACTGTGATACTCTGATACTTATATATTATGTATTTTGTGACGCTGTTTATACCCATTTTGTGTGACTGTGATACTTTTATGACTGTGATACTTTTATTGTCTGTCTATAATATTTGTGTGTATTAATTGTATGACTGTGATACTTTTATTCATATTAAATATTGTTAATCCGGTGTTGAGTGTTCCATCGAAGGGGTCGGCGAACCCATAGAATTCAACGGAGGGTTGCTCCGGGTCTATTTTTAATTAAAAATTTATAAATTGCAGGAATAATAGTTTGGAACAATTCAGTTTTTTTTTTTGTAAAATTAGCGACGTATTTAGCGACGTTTAGCGACGTCTAGCGACGTTTTTATAAGTCGCTAAACAAGTTGCTAATTTGCGACGTGTCATTAGCCGTCGCTAAAGACGTCGCTAAACGTTGCTAAATACGTCGCTGTACGTCACAAATTGCTGACATGGCAGTACTGTCAGGTCATTAAGATGTCGCTATTACGTCGCTATATAAGTCGCTAATTAGCGACATTTAGCGACATTTAATTATGTCGCTAATTAGTGACTCAGAGTCGCTAAACGTCGCTAAGTTAGCGACACGTCTAAGTCGCTAAAAAACTTCGGTATAGCGATGTTTAGTGACATTTTTCCTTTCAGCGAGATAATCATTACCGACTTCTGTAAAACGTCGCTAATTACGTCGCTAAATATGATTAGCGATATTTTTTTGTCATTTAGCGACGTTTTTGGTCGTCGCTAATTTGACTTTTTCTGGTAGTGGCTAGACTTCGAATGAACTTCCAATGGCCCAAGAAGAAGAGTCATCTTCAATGCTGACATCTGTGTGTTTCAGGAACTTGGAATATTTTGTAGCCAAAAATGAGCATTTTCTGCGTAAACCCTTGTAATTGGCCATCTGTAGCTTCTGAACGTAGAAAAAGCTTCTAAGCATAAAACCATAGATTTGTAGCTTCTGAGCGTAAAACCGTAGATTTGTAGCCTTTGAGCGTAAAACATAGATTTGTAGCCTTTGAGCGTAAAAGCTTCTGAGCGTAAAACCATAGATTTGTAGCTTCTGAGCATAAAATCGTAGATTTGTAGCCTCTGAGCATAAAACCGTAGATTTGTAGCCTCTGAGCGTAAAAGCTTCTGAGCATAAAATCATGGATCCTTGCTCTGCACGTAAAATTTGGATCCGTTACGTAGCATGACTGTCCGTCTTCCTAAATGATGGGCTGACGTGGTCCCAAATCATAACCGACTATTAAAAATCAGATTTGGTTAGGGATTCGAAGAGTTTATAAACTCTATAAATAGCCGAAGGTCTTTGCAAAACCCTTGGTCTCTTTGAGAACTCTTCGTCTTCGTCTTTTTCTCTGAGAACTTTGAGCTTCGTTATGGCACCGAAACAGGCTTCCACTGCTAAGGAAAAGAAAGTCGCTTCTTCATCTCGCTCCTCTGCTCAAGTACGAGCAACCCCCATTAGGCTGAGCGAGCCTCGATCTGAACGAAGAGCTCCTCCGTCGAGCTGCGCTCCGAGCATCACAGGTAAAGACTTCGAGAGGAATAGAGAACCTTTCGTATATATTGTACGTGTATGCGCAATAATACGCCCATATTTCTAATGTCTCAGCGTAAAAACTCCATATTTTTTGCAGTCTGACATAAAAACTCAGACTGTCAAAATTTGGTGTATACTTCAAATTTTGAGTTTTACGCGCTGGATGTAAATTCCAGTGTAAAAAACTCAAATTTTGGCAGTCTGGCGTAAAGACTCTGACTGTTAGATTTTGGCGTATACTGCCAACCTTGAGTTTTACGCATTGAAAAATAGATTCCAGCGTAATACACAAGTTTTCGCAGTTTGGCATAAAAGCTCAGACGGTTAGGCTTTGGCGTATACTGCAAGAGTGTAGCGTCTAGCGTAAAACTGACTTATTTTCTTGCTTCTTGCAATGGACCTGCAGATCCCTCCTTTGGCTGAAGTGATGGGCTCTGCTGCTGGGATGCTGAATTCCAACTATCTGGAGGACTTGTCCCATGTGACATTCCCCATCTCTGGAACCGAGTATCCTCAAGAAAGGGGAACTCTGATCTCGTCCCAAGTAGAACAAATGCTGCTGAGTATGATCAGTGGGGAGCCCCTGACATACATAGATGGGACTGAATATAAGAAACCAAGTTTCTTATTCGAGGATGTTATCGATAAACAATCCCAGACTAAGCCCAAGAAAGAAGATTGGGTGTTTTCTGCTGAGGGCACGGTCATGTATCTGCCAAGGATGTCTAGAGATTACCCTATCTCGACATTCTTCCATGCCACACATCCTAAAAAGATGATGTGGACTCTGACTCCCGATCTTCATGGGCGGCCAGGGAAGATCTCATACAAGAAAGGATTGAACCGATGAGCCTTTATGAGCAGTCCTTCAGGCCCTGTTATGCCTTTCAGAGGATTACTGCCGGGCAGCGTCCCGAGTGAAGACACTTCACTGATCCAGCCGGTTCAAATATCGACTTTTTGCAATGACTTTATGGGGCAGTGAGGAGTATACCCCAAGGTTAACCCTCGCACCAGTGGATGGCTTAGCCCCGAGAATCTTCGATGGGCTAGTTTAACTGCCTGGGCCCTGAAGCACTTCCAGATGGAGCTGGAGAGTATTGGCTTGTTTGCGGCTGTGAGTGCCACTAGTGTTGCGCTGCCTTTCAACCCCAACTTGTTCTTAGCTTTGATGGAGCGATATAATTTGCTCACTAGGACTTTCGCCACTCCCCTAGGTGAGTTGGGTTTAGCCCTTCATGAGATGGCAGAGATTTCAAAGCTGCCAATGGGAGACGCTCCTTATGAAGAGTACGTTCCCACAAACACGGAGCTGAGGGATACAAACCCTCGGGCAGTGGCAGTGTACCAGGAGCTGATGAGCTACTATCTTGCCTGCACCACCTTCTACAAAGAGCCTTCTGATTTGGCTCATATCAATAAATGGGTATCCTACCTCTTCTTCCATCAGGCCAGAAATGCTAAGCCGGACAAGATTGTAGATAGCAGAGATAAGCCTTTGAACCTCCTGAGAATGCTTAGTGCCAATACGGTCGATGATCTCATTGAAGATGCATGGGCTTCAGATTATGTTCTCGATGAGGAGATAGGGAGTTATCCTACAGGCACTAAAGCCTTCGGTTATATGAGGCATTGTCGCAAGCCTCTGTCAAGGGAAGCTCAACTGGCTGGCTTTCTCTCTGTCTGGCTACGCCGATGGGTAGTGCCTGGCATCGCGTCTGCGGATCATTTTCATCGCAATACCATATTGCCCGCAGTACATTTGGTGTTTGGAGCAAGATTGGGCCTGCTTCCTGCCATGGTATGCAGAATACAAGCTGGCCTGAGGGCCATTACTGATGGACTGCTTGCAGATGATACACAATGTGAAGAATTTCACAGAATGGAATTGCCGTTCTTATATCTGATGGGATGGTTAATCCTTCACAACACCAGAGCAATGTCTCCCGGCTCTGCTAGCGGTTCAGAAAATAACTTCTTGTTGAATTATAAGAATTTCCTTTGGAATGTGACTAGCGTCATAGATTGTCGGCAAGCATTAAATTTTGCCCATGGTTGGAAGCTCTTCTGTACCGTCCCTCCCATACATATCAATCAATAGGGGACGAAACTTCAGGATGCAGGTCAGGGGAAGACTATTCTTTCTCCTGAAGCCTTTTACTGGTTGGTCTGCATTAGACCTTCCCATCTGTTGTACAGAAGTGAGGACCACTGCTATTTGGAGCCTTATTTGCCCAGCCGGTTCGCCAGACAATTTGGGTACGACCAGTTGCATGTGGGGAATCCTATCACCAGCTTCAAGTCCAAAGGTGGACTTATTGATGGAGCTAGAGGATGGCGGTACTTCATCATGGGTTGTACTGGTGCAATCTTTGTTGTGCCCGTGACTTCTGTCTCCACGGAGTTGCACATTCTTCACTCGTACACGCAGTTTTACGCGTCCATCAATACCTTTCATCGTGATTTTGATGTATATAGAAGTTTCAGGATGCCCTCCCATAAGTCTACTGGAAGAGAGGAGATTCCATCCGTTTCCTCTGATGAAGGTGAAGACACTACCGGTGCAGACGATTTCTTGTTGATAATACCGAGAGGCGTAATAGCTCCGCCAGCAGAGCCTCTCGTTATCTCCAATAAGCGAAAGGCTTCCACTCTGAAAGAGCCTTCCCCCCGCAAGAAGAAGACGGTCAGAGGTCCTAAAAGGACTTCCACCAAGGCGGCCTCTTGGAGCGAGCCTGTTGTTTCCCCTGTTGGGGATGATTCTTTGATCAGAGGTCCTTCGCCTTTTAGAGAGGGAACCTCCATAGTTCCAGCTGACAGTGCTGGAGATTCTTTGCTCGCGATCGCTGCCGCTACTACCGCTACTGGTAGTGTTTCGAGATCGCCTTCGAGATCGAGCATATTAAGAATCAATATACATTTATCCAGAAAATTAATGGGAATAATCCCTCCTTCGTCTGTAAGTATTTCCAACGAGATTCCACCCGATGAACCTCGAGTGGATCTGGGTGATGACTGGGATAACTTCGCTCAAGCGTCAGTCGGTGCACCCTCTTCTCCAGGTATGACAGCTTGTCTAGCATCATTAAGAAATGATTTAGCTATACAGGATGCAGACGCAATATACATACCATCGGCCATGGGTAAATGTTGTCTTCACGTTTTCTTCAGGAAAATTAACATCAAATTGATATTAACTTTCTCTTGTCTTCTTTTTAGGCGAAGACATCTCTGGGGAGGGCAGAGTTGACACAATTTCTGACTTTGTTGCGGATCCATTTAATGAAATGGCGGTGCTCGACGTTGAAGAAGCATGCTTTGAACCTGTCGATCTTTCATCCACAACATTCTCGGGTGTCATCCCGCCAGTAGCAGTTCAAATAACATCAGAGGAGGATGAACCCACCATCTCGTCCGTGCCTCCTTCATCGAGTATACCAGCAACTTCAACTATTATTGGTGTCTCTTCTTTTGTTGCGCCATCTGTTGAAGTAACGACTTTGGCAACATCCTCTGCAGTCATTATAGAAAGGAGACTTACCGATATTGCGGCCACTCCCAACGTCCATTCGAGCTTTGCTATGCTAGTGGATCAATACACTAGCATATTCTACCTCACTTTGAAAGAATTGATATCGATGGTGCTAGAGAAGAACCAAGGTTTTGATGCTCTGAAGATGTCCTCCAATCTCCCTATAGTGCAGATTAGAAATTTCAGTGACGCTGAAAGAGCTGATGCGCTAGAGCAAATAGTTAATGGTTTAGAACAACCCATTAACGAGTATTTGCAACTATCCTGAGGTAGCATCGACGATCTGGTTCAAGCTGAGTATGACTTCTTAACTGCAGAACTTGCTGAGCAAATAGAATCTTTAAACAAATCCATCCAGGAACAGCAGCAAGAGATGGATAAAGAGCAGGCTGTCTTGGTGGAGGTTATTCCTCAGCTAGCTAAGTGCCAGGCCGAATGTGAGGGAAATAAAGTGAGGGTTTGAGAATTGAAAGCTGAACTTGCTCAGGCAAGGGAGAGGCTTCTCAAGACATTGGCAGTCCGCAATGTGCTGAAGGGCCAAGTGAATACAACTAAACAGAACTTGACACATGCGGGTGTCATCCGTGCAAGTTTTATTAATTCTCTGTCCGGACTATCTCGCTTGAACAACGATGAAGCAAGGCTGGAACGGGCTCGTGCTAACATTTTAAACTACCGGAATGAGAGGATGGCTGCTTTGGCGCAACAGGTCCGCGACTTAACGGCTCCTCCCCAATAATGTACCTTTTTGCTTCTTCTATAATTTGTTATTCCCAGAGATAATAAAGATATATTTTCTGACTTTGTAGACCCATCACTTAGAATATGATAGGCTAAGATGAAAGTGATATCAGAGGTATCATGAATATGACATACTTTCGTTAAGGTTTTGCTGAATGTAAATCTATTCAGAGGTAATATGAATATGATAGAATATAATCCAACTAAATTTGTGTACCAATCACTATCAGAGGTAATATGAACATGATAGGTTTACAAATTAGTCAAGCATATCCATTAAGAGGTCATATGAATCTGATAGAATATGATCCAGCTAACCTTTGCGCGTGGTATCGTCAGAATAAGATCTTCATCATACTCCATTAGGAAAAAGAGATCAAGTATAGTACTTCTTCAGGAATTTGCCGTTTGATAGGAGCCATTATCAAATTTTTCATTAGACTTGGTTAATCTGTAAGCGCCATTTGCAATCATATAAGGGCCCTCCATTTCTTTATGATTGTTTGTACGAACTTTGGACATCGTACCAGAGGTAATATGGATATGATACGATACCGTGTTTGTTGAGGACATCCTACTGGGGGATCTTTGGTGGACCTATTATTTGTTGTGCACGTTGAGTGCAAATAATAAGTTCAAAACAAGCCCTATAAGAGGTCGTATAGACGTGATAGGTTTTGTGGCTGGTAAAAACGTCCTGCTGGGAGATTTTTGTGGACCCATTACTTTTTGTGCATGAGAGTGCAAGTAATAAGTTTGAGACAAGTCCTGACAGAGGTAATATAGACGCGATAAAATATGACTCTGTGGGGATGAATATGGACTGACTCTTTCTTTGCTGGGGAGAATGAGGATAGTTCAGAGGTAACATGGATGTGAATAATTTGTTTCGATTGCGGGCATTCCACAGGGGAATTTTTGGTAGACCTATTACTTCTTGTGCACGAGAGTGCAAGTAATAAGTTTAGGACAAGCCCTGCCAGAGGTAATATGGACATGGCAGTTTTGTGGACCTAACACCACTGGCGTACTTAGAGTTAAGTACGGGTGTTAAGTTGAGATGACAACCGATATCAGAGGTAATATGGACATAATAATCGATAGCCGGACCATGAAGGTTTGTTCAGAGGTAATATGAACATGACAAACTCAGCGTGAGAGAAATATTATGACAGCAGTTCAGAGGTAATATGGACGTGAACTAGTGTCCGAAAAACTCATTAAAGAGTGATTCGTTGAGTGTGGTCTATCCAAACATGAAGATAGACCCAGGATCGCTCCGCTGGGGAGATTGATTGGACGATAGCTCAGAGGTAATATGAACATGGCTAGCGTAAAACTGACTGGTTTAAATAGTCATTGTGCGAATGTGCGAGTAGACCTAAGGATTGCTCCACTGGGGGAATTTTGAGGATCCATCACCCATCGCGTACCCGGGACTCTTGGATATGGATGATGGCTCTTTACAAGAATTTGTAACGAAGAAAAAAATGTTACACATAAGCACTTGCTGAGGATGAAGAACCAAGAGTCGATTTGTCCATCTGGGTTATGGACTTATTACCCATGACGCCCCTTAAGTACAGATAATAAGCTGAAACGACTAGCACTATCAAGGGTTATGCGAACATGATAGTATGGAGTCAAAGAGAAGAACTTTACTCAGAGGTAATGTGGACATGGAAAAGTTCTAAAAATATCTTACTCAGAGGTAATGAGGAAGTGGTAAGATATGACTCAGTGGAGATAAAAAAAATAGGGCAGAGGTAATATGGGAATGACCATTTTCGTGGTGAAACATTTACTCTGCTGGAGAAAGTGGAAAGACGTAGTTCAGAGGTAGTATGGACGTAAACTGATCTATAGCCACAAACTGGAAGGTTTGCTCAGAGATTATTTAGACATGGCAAATTCAGCTGGGGAAACAAAAATATTTGGACAATAGTTCAGAGGTAATATGGACGTGAACTCATGTCCAAAAAATTTACTGTGGAGTGATTTTGTGGGGATAGACCTGAAGAATCCGCTGGAAAAACTTTAGGGACTCATCATCCGGAGTGAAATCAATTTGCAGTGACCGTCTTCTCATTTATAAATGCAAAATGATGACTTTGGCATCGATCAACTCCTGGATTCTCCTTTTTAGTATATAGCATGCCCTTGTGGCATGATGAATGTACCGATGAAAGAGATAATATTCTGGGTCATCGACCTTGCTAGTCCTTTTAGGGTATCTGATGTTGGGTAGCCGAAGCTTGTTTTTCTTCATTAATATATTAAAGATTTTAATGATGTCCTCCTCATTGAAGGAGAAAGTCTCTTTTGGCTTTCGGGCTCCCGATACCTGGTCGTACCGTCTTCAGGGAAGATGGTCATAGTTGCATCATTTTCAGGCTCAGAGGGAATTCTACCCTCAGCTTTGGATGCCGCTCTGTTTAGTCGAGGGAGACTACCCCTAGACATTTCGTTGTCTGGTTCTTCTTCTTCTTCTTTTTGTTTGCCCTTGTCGATAGAAGTTGATTTAGAAGGACCTGTCTCTGGTATCATAGGATCAGACTCTGGAGGTTTAGAGTTTGCAAGAGATATGGTAAACCCTAACCCAAAATGATTTCATTGACAGTAAGGATCACCATGCAACGGTATTCGTCTGCCTTTTCCATAATTAAGGCCTTGCTTCAACTTTAGATTATAACCCATGTTTTGTATAATCTTCAAAGCTTGTGGGCTATATTTGTGGATTTGTATTCTCCCAACATCAGACTCGCAAGATTCTTCTTGTACCATCGGTCTATTCCGCATTCGACCGAAGATTATTTGATGCTGGTCGTTGCGAGTTGGTGGAACAATAAAGACAGAACCTTTATGTGGCCCATATGTCATGACGATATTAGATATTGATGCATCTTCCCATATGATCTCTCCACGCTTGGAAGTTAGGGGCGCTAAATCTTGATTTTGACCCCTGTCTTTGCGTTTCTGGATCAAGAAATCACGCAAATCAGTAAAATTAGCAGAAGAAGAAGAAGGCTTATTCTGCCTTTTTATATTAGTAGGCCTGTGGAGACTGGGAACCATAACCTTTTCTCGGCCATAGAAATACAGTAGTCCACCCATGTGAGCGGCATATGATCCATCATCCTGTTGAGGAGCACATTTTCCCGTAAAACAGGTCTTCTTTACGCGGATGGGCTTATCCTGGCGTAATCTGGAGCTTTGCACAGGTTTGCGTAAAACTGTAGGAGTTCTCAAATGGCCTCCAGCGTCACGCGTAATCTTCTTCTCTTGGTGGCGTACAACTCTAGAGGTTGGGAGATTCGCCACTCGTTTTCCCTTGATGTGATCCAAGGGTCCATCTGCCTCCTTATAGACGGGAGATGTATTTTTATGCGCATGGCGTATTTGAAATTTCCGTACGGGCTCTGAGGCCTTGCTAGGAATTTTGTCTGCTACGTCACAGGTGGGAGACGAATTTTTACGCGCAGGGTGTGTTCTAGACTTCTGGATTGACACTGGGGCATGGCCAGAAGCTTTGTCTGCTACGTCCCAGACGGGAGACATAGTTTTACGAGCAGGGCGCATTCTAGACTTCTGGATTGGCACTAGGGCATTGCCAGAAGCTTTATCTGCCATGTCACTGATGGGAGACGGGTTTTTATACACAAGGCGTATAGGTTGTGATATCACAACCTTGTTGATCGGAGAGAGAGAGAGCCTGCAGGAAGGGTAGAGGATGTTCTGGGCATCCATACTTTACGCAGCTTCCTGTTGTCCTGGACAGAGAGGGGATGAGAGCTACCCCCTGCGCGAAGCATGTCTTCATAAGCAGATTGGTCGAATTGGAAGACCAACGTATTCTTCGTCGATCCGACGGATACAACATCGTGTTGAGCAATGGCTTTCTCGTCAGATAAGAAAGTAGTCCCCAGCAGAGTCGCCATCTTATGTTTGATGATAAACAGAAGAATGAAACTAGGTTTATACGAAACCCTTTCTTTGTTTACAAACAAGAAAAAGAGTACAATTAATCCTATACGAGGATATTAAGTACAATAAAAAAATAATTCTGGGGAAATATTGCTATAGGAGTCTGATCTGCGGTCGATCACTTTGTCCCTTGGACCACACGATGATGAAGAAGTGCTGTGGAAGAATAAGAAGCTTCAAAGATTGCAAGTAGGATTAAACTGTCAACCAACACTCCCTGTTTTTTGCTTTCTCCCTCTTTTGATTCGATCTTCTGGATTATCTCCCTTGATTCTGACCTTTTTCTCCTGTGACCGAAAGTCTCTATTTATAGAGCTCAGTCACAGTAACTTGTCCAGTCGGTGTAGAAGCCAAACTGTGAAGAGAGTGGCGCTCTTTACGCGGCAGTTACAATAACTACTACCCACGTTTGAATGATCTCCTGAATTCGCGTGTGACGCGTGTCCCATTATGAGGTAACGCATATAACTGCTTCTCGAAGACCAAGACATGCAAACCACGTAGGTAACTGCCCCTCGCGTAAAGATAGTTGGCATAGAAGCCAAATAGTTGTCTTATTGGCGTAAAAGCCAAATAGCTGTCTTGTTGGCGTAAAAGTCAAATAGCTGTCTTGTTGGCGTAAAAGCCAAATTCTGCGTAAAACTTGATGCTGCATGAATAATAGATAACCAGTGTAAAAATAGCCAATTATCCATCATGACTGAGATTTTGAGCGTATTCTGGGCTAAATAGCCTTATCACGTACCTTTGTAAATATAGCCTGAGTTGGCGTATTTCGAGGAGATAGCATACGGCGTACTCCTATAGTTGAAAATAGCCTGGTTGGCGTAACATGCAGGGATGGTGATGTGAGCGTATTAGTCACCATTTTAGCTCTTCCAGTCATTAAAAATAGAACAAAATCTCGTGCATTAAATACAGAGATCTGCCCCCATCTCGTGCATTAAATGCAGAGATATGCCTCGAGCTCTGTACGAGAGACAACTTTTGACGTGGCATCTGATTTCGTCTCATCTCGAGCGTAAAAACTCATCTTTGCTTGTAAAATAGGCAGCGTATTCCTTGGATGCGTAAAAATGACTTATATCAAGGATATGTTACTAAACGACAGCCTGAGCCTCTGTGCAGAATCATCATTACAACCGTCTTCTCAATCGTCATACAGTATATTTGTCAGGAGTCAGGTTCACTGTTCTGTCTGACAGATTCATTCGAGGAATACGAAGAGTTTCTCGTATGACTTTACGTTGCATTAAAGACAAACGTATTTTATGCTGTAGGGAGGCATAGCAACCTTTTACGCCAAAACATCCTTGAAGCGCCGCTTTACGCGGGCATCTCTGAAGTCATATTTTACGCCACACAGCGCTGAAGCTCTGTTTTACGCGGGTTTCATGTATGTTGGGGGTTTTACGCGTATAATTTCCCAGCGTATTTTTTATGCTTCTACACAATATAGTATCACATAGTTACAACTATATAGAATATATATACTAATATATGTAATAATAATATACATATATGTAGTACAACATATATATATATAGTACATACATAATACATAGATCTAAGACACAAGAAGCATAATTATATACACCATAATATATATATAAATATCTATATGTATATGCAAATACATTCTCCATGATTTAAGAATATAAGAAATAGATCTACGTATAATTTGCACAAATATATGGAGAATATCACACCGTATCCCACTAGATCTAGGATACGCATGTGACACGAGTCCACCACACATCCAAATGTACCCCGAAGGACACGAACAAGTCACATATATTATTTATGAACAATACGAAGAGTCAAATATAGATCTATGTGTCCGTGTCAAAATATGACATGTGTAAAGTCCCGTGTCGGAGGAAAAAACCCCCAAAATAATACATATTACCAAATTATTGGGATACAACCTACACGTACCCAATTATGGATACGACACTAGCCCCAAACACATAAGCACATGCCAAATTAATCTATAGGATCAATTGACACACACAACAATTGTCAATCTCAGAATTCCCTCAAAATTGACACAAAAGCACCATAACTTCCTCAATAGGCCTCCTATGAACACAAAACCAAATCCTATGGGTAGCCTATACATATGGGTTAATTTTTTATGGTTAAATCTCAGATTTAGAATATAAATTAAGGGGAAAAACTAAATTGTACCTATTGGGAGATGGATTCCCAATATAACCTCCAAATGAGATAAAATTGGCTCCAACTTGTAGATCCTTGCTCCTCTTTGTAGATCCTTGCTTCCTCCTTCTAGATCCTTATTTCTCAAGCCTCCAATGGTAATTTGGGAAGGAATTGGAATAAAATTTGGTAGGAAAATGAAGTGGGAATGAAGGAATTTGGTTGAGGAAAATTCTAGATCTAGTTTTGGAATAAAAAGAGGAGAGAGAATTTTCCCTCTTCTTTTAAGTAGGTCGGCCCCTATTTCCCCTCCCTTAAGCTACTATGAAATGTCTATTATACCCCTTGGGGCCTCTCATAAAGAAATAATTAAGGAAGGAAGCTTCTAGTTTAATGGTTTAATTAATTTAATCCATCTCCTTAATAATGGGCTTTCTAAATGGGCTAATTTCTAACCAATTAATTCATGTTGGTCCATGGGTCTAAACTAAACTAGTTAGGTCCACTAACACAAGTCCAAATTAAATAACTAACATCTAACAATAATTAAATAATATAAAAAATAATTATTTATCATGCATAATATTTAATTAAAAATAAAATTACTAAAATACCCTTTACTAGAAAATATGGTAGTGACAGAAACTGCTTAAGAAGGCAACAAGTTATATTTTTGGGTCAAAAAATGTGCTTGTATTTCTTTAAGCTAATCTATACTGAAATAAAAAATTACTATGTTGTCATGACCCGCACCCGGATATTCGGGCACGAGTACGTGGGTACGTCCAACCTACGTCGCAGCATCGGCGGTAGAAACTGTCTGGGTCAACTCTACAATATAAACATCTCAAACAATATATATATATATATATATATATATATATATATATATATATATATATATATATATATATATGGTACCTGTCAATCATCTCAACTCCAAACAGAGGAACAAAATGGTATATGATAAATGTAACTATACTCAATCACAATACAAACTAGAGAAGATAAAGCACGATATTAAATGATGAAGCACAGTACAACCACAGATCTGAAATAAAATATACATGCCATAAGTCTCAATAAAAGTCTAACACAAGTCTAATAATAATTTAAACCTCCTCAGGCACTATTACTAAGTCCTCCTACTCTACAAGAGTATCATCTAATGGTATGCCCTCCCGCGGTCCGTAGTATGTGGGACACTGGTCTACGAGCTAATCATCTAAAAAAATATCCAGTCAGGATTGGAGCAAAGTACATACCTCTGAAAGTAGTTTCAAATACATAATCGAGCATATAAAATAGATAATAGAAAAGAATAAAAGATAACTAAACAATATAATAAAATGAACTAGAGTGAACATGTAATGAAGAACATATAATAGAATATCCACAATACAATAAAAATAACTGAAATCTAGCTAATGTGCCATGAAATACAAGTTCATTATGTGATCGGTTTAGGTTGAACACAAATACAATATGGTAACTCTATTACAAGTGAAGTATGTAATCGATATATACACGAATACACTGGGGCTTGATCACATAATCAACTCCTACTCCTCCATCCCCAACCAATATCAATGGATCCAATCGCGATACGTTACGAACACGAATATGGACACACTGAACACGAGCAGTGTGTGCACACGAATATAAGCACACTGAACATGGGAAGTGTGTGAACAAAAAGTATACTAAATCAATACTCGATACACAAGATAAAATACATGTGAAGGAGTACCCGCTGAACACGATAAGGGATAATATCTCCTGACAGGATCCATATAGTACCAGTCCATGAAACCATTATTTCAGAATCAAGTATACAGTTCTAAAACATGAGATATATACACTATTATGAAATAAAAACTAATAGAGAAATATACTCGCCTGAGGTCCTGAGCAAGGTGTGTCTCTCGATTCCCAAGCTGGTGTCACACAGACCTATATATAGTATATTACATCAATACATGATTTTGGAATAAAAATAAGTTAAACTAGTTCAATTCTGGTTATAAAGTTATTTCTAAGTCAAAACAGTCAAATTAGGTCAAATCTAGGTCAAACTAGTCAAACTTGGTTAAACTAGCAATTTATAGGTTGTATGAGTCCATCTCTAGGATATTGGGTCCAAACACTATGTAACTAGGCTATACTAGCTATACTAGGATACTAAGATACCAACAAAATACCGTATCATAAGATACGCAAGTTATTATATATGAAAATACTATAATATATATACAAGACAAAATATATAGTACTCCTAGCCAAACTAATGCTAAGTGGATATCTTGGCTTTGAACCAAATGCGGTATCATACCACCTATATACCCATCTTGATATACAAACTCAATACCTTGAGTATAAACCAATACCTTGACATTACTTAGGTATCACAAGGTAATACAATATCTAACATTATCTAGCTAACAACATACCCATCGGATATTCAATACCCATAACCAAGATACCTCAACTCTCATTACCTTGATGTAACTCAAGGTAAACTAGAAATAATACTAACTAATGCTAACTAGTGCTTATATATATATATATATATATATATATATATATATATATATATATATATATATATATATATATATAAACTTAACTTACTAACAATATATATACATAACTAACTTATCAATATAAACTAACTTAGCTTATTAACTAGCTTACTAAACTTATCTATAACTAAATTCTAAACACTCACTACTGCTGCTTATTGCTACTGCTTCTGCTTATCGCTGTTGCTGCTGCAGCTTACTGTTGTTGCTGCTGCTTATTGCTTTTTGCTGCTGCTGCTGCTGCTGCTGCTGCTGCAGCTTATTGCTTTTTGCTGCTGCTGCTGCTTTTCCAGCCTGCTTATCTGGCCTGCTTATGCCTATAATTCCCCCTTCTAGCTCACATGCACACATTTAACACACCCATACACTCACTCACTCATATATATATATATATATATATATATATACCCATACTAATGATGCACATGCACTCTCCTATTCTCCCACGACAACTAATATATCAAAATAAAATATAGAACACACACATAATTATATATATACATATATATATCATATAACAATTATAATTATAATACTCTAATAGCTATAACCAAGGTAAATTGAATTAAAATACAAGAAAACAAACACATGAAGTGCACCGCACTCATATCACACTCAATCTATGATAGACTTGCGATACGGCTCTACCACACCACCAAACGTACCCCAAAGGACACGAGCAAGTCTAAAATCATAATTAGAAGCAATACAAAGTATTAGCTATACGTCTACGTACCCGTGTCAAAATGTGACATGCTCAAACCCCCTATGTAGGAAGAAAACTCTCCAAATCAATCCGTATTACCAAATTATTGGGATACGGCCTACACATATCCAATTATGGACACGACACTAGTCATACACAATCAAACACATGTCAATTTGGTCTAATTGACCTATTGACAAACACAATATGTGCCAATCTCGGAATTTCTCCAAAATTGATATAAAATACCACATAACTTTCTCCATAGGCCTCCTATGAACCTAATTCAAATTCCTATAGGTAGCCTTAGTACATGGGAGGATTCCTAATAATTAAATTATAATTTAGAGTCTAATTAGAGAGAAAAAACTGAATTATACCTGTTGGAAGATGGATTCCCAATAAAATCATCAAATTGAGTGTCTAGAGCCTTTAACTTGTAGATCCTTGCTTCCTCCTTGTAGATCCTTGTTCTAATAACCTCCAATGATGAATATAAAAGAAATTAGAAAGAAATTTGGGTAAAAATTGGTATATAAATGAAGGAATTTGGAAGAGAGAAATTCTAGATCTAGATTTGGAATAAAAAAATAAAGACAGAGAGAGAGTCTCTCCCCACTCCTATGGTGGTCGGCCTCTACCCCCTCCTCCAAGCTACTATAAAATATCCACAATACCCCTTGGGGCTTGCCATAAAGAAATTAATTAAGGAGGGAATATTCTAGTCTAATTGGTTTAACTAATTAATTGATCCTCCTAATGAATGGGCTTACTATTGGGCTCAATTCTAACTAAAATTAAATGTTGGTCCATGGATCTAATCTAAACTAGTTAGTTCCACTAACACACGTCCAAAATCAAATACTAACATCTAACAATAAATAAATAATACAATAATAATATTTATAACATGCATAATATTTAATATTATATTTCTAAAATAAGTACCCATACCAAATTACCAAATTACCCCTAGCTGAAAAAGTGAGGATGACATACCTACCCACCTTAGAAAAATTTTGTCCTCAAAATTAAGGAAGAAACTAACTACCAAAAGCAATAATACAAGCAAGAAAGAACCTCACGGCTCAAACAAATAAGGATATCGCTCGCGCATCTCGGCCTCTCGCTCCCAGTTACTCCCTTCTGGCGAGTGATGTCTCCACGTGACGCGCACCAAAGAAATCATCTAGTTTCGCAGTACCTTCTTCCTGCGGTCCAAGATCTCTACGGGCTGCTCTGGATAGTTGATCGTCGGACCAACCTCGATCTCCCAGTGATCTAGTACATGGCTAGGATCTGCCACATACCATCTCAGCTGTGACACATGAAATACGTTATGTACTCCCTCCAATGCAGGTGGCAATTCTAGTTTATAAGCAACAACACCGACCCTCTCGAGAATATTGAAAGGTCCGATGAATCGAGGACTAAGCTTCCCGCCTCCACCAAAATGAATCGTGCCTCGTGCCGAAGAAATCCTCAGAAACACCAAACTACCAACCTAGCACAAAATACAACCTTAGCACTCTAACAAAAACAAACAATCATAAGCAATACAAAACAAAATCTATACCTCAAACTCCAATGGTCTCCGAAGGCTATCGGCCCAATGCCGCTGTCTGTTTTGCGCCACTCGAAGTCTATCCCTGATGAGCTTCACCTTCTCACCTATCTCCACGACCATCTCTGGTCCCAATAAGGCTCTCTCACCAACATCATTCCATGATAACGAAGTACGGTATCTCCGTCTATACAATGCCTTAAACGGTAACATCTCGATACTGGCCTGGTAGCTTTTGTTATAAGAAAACTCTACAAAGTGAAGATGATCATCCCAAGAGCCTCTAAAATCTAAAACACTGGTGTATAGCATGTCCTCGAGAGTCTAAATAGTCCTCTCCGACTGCCCGTCTATTTGAGGGTGATATGCGATACTGAACTTGATCTGAGTGCCCAAGCTAGCCTACAAACTCCTCCAGAAGTGGGATATGAAGTGACTATCCCAATTCGAGACTATGCTCAAAGGAACTCCATGCAATCTGACTATTTGACGCACATACATCTCTGCGAGCTTCTCCGTAGACGTACCCACTTTGAATGGCAGAAAGTAGGCTGATTTGGTCAACCTGTCTACGATGACCGAAATTGCATCTTTATCTCCTAGAGAACAAGGAAGCACTGAAACAAAGTCCATCTTCACATGCTCCCACTTCCACTCTGGAATAGGTAAAGGCTGAGGTAATCTACCTAGTCTCTGTCTCTCTGCCTTTACCTGTTGGCATATCAAGCATCTGGATACAAAGCTAGCCACTTTCTGCTTCATACCATACCACCAAACATGCTCTCTCATATCCCTATATATCTTGTTGGCACCTGGATGCATAGAGTACTGAGATCGATGCGCCTTCTGAAGAATCTCCTCGCGTAATGCTCCGCTCGGCACATACAATCTAGTACCATGCCGCAATGATCCATCATCTGCAATGCTGAAGTCCTTTGCTAATCCTATCTGGACCTGTGCTCTGATGCTCCTCAGAGACTCATCCTCGAACTGTGTGGCTCTGATCTGGTCCATCACCTCTGACTGTACCTGATGTCCCCACATCTGTACTGCAACTCTAGGAACTAATACCTCAATACCAAGCTATCAAGATCGGCCAATAAATGTCTGTCCCTTGTCAAATAAATAGCCACTGGATACCTGCTCAAGGCATCCGTGACTACTTTGGCCTTCCCTGGATGATATTGTAAAGTAATGTCGAAGTCCTTCATCAACTCCAACCATCGTCGCTGCCTCATGTTGAGCTCTTTTTGTGTAAATACATATTTCAAGCTCTCGTGATATGTAAAGATCTCTACCCGCTCTCCATACAAGTAGTGCTTCCACATTTTAAGAGCAAAAATAACTGCTGCCAACTCTAAGTCATGGGTAGGGTAATTCTTCTCATACGGACGTAATTGCCTAGAAACATAGGCAATTACCTTCCCGTTTTGCTGTAACACACAACCCAAACCCTTACCTGATGCATTACTATATATAGAAAATCCTCCTGTCCCTGATGACAAAGTCAATATTAGAGCTGTAGTCAACCTCTTCTTTAGCTCCTCAAAAGCAGACTGACAATCCTCAGTCCAGACGAACTCCATATCCTTCCTGGTTAGTCTAGTCATTGGCTCCACAATCTTGGAAAAATTCTGAACAAATATCCGATAATAGCCTGCCAATCCAAGAAAACTCCCGATCTCCGCTACTGAACTCGGGGTAGACCATGACTCAGCTGCTGAAATCTTCTTCGGGTCTACTGAGATTCCGTCTCCCGAGGAATTTAATCTTATCAAGGAAGAACTCATACTTCGAAAGCTTACCATATAGCTTCTCCTTCTTAAGGGTCTCCAGAACTATCCTCAGGTGCTTTTCATGCTCCTCCCGGGTCTTCGAATAAATTAATATATCATCAATGAATACTACCACAAACTGATCCAGGTACTGATGAAATACCTTATTCATCAGGTTTATGAATACCGTCGGGGCATTGGTCAACCCAAATGGCATCACCAAGAACTCAAACTGCCCATACCGAGTCCTGAAAGATGTCTTCGAAATATCTTCCTTCTTTACTTTCACCTGGTGGTACTCCGACCTCAAGTCTATCTTTGAGAATAACTTCGCTTCGTTTAACTGATCAAATAAATCGTCAATCTGCGGCAACGGGTATTTATTCTTGAAAGTAAGATTGTTGAGTGTCCTGTAGTCGATACACATGCATACCGACCCATCCTTCTTTGGTAAAATTAATACCAGAGCACCATACGATAATAAACTGGAGTAGATAAAGCCCTTGTCCTGTAACTCATCCACCTGCTTCTTCAACTCTGCCAATTCGCTGTTGTTCACTCTATTGATGTGCTGTGATATTGGTTCTGTACTTGGAACCAAGTCTATAGAGAACTCCACATCTCTGTTTGGTGGCAACCCCGATAACTCCTACAAAAATATTTTCATATACTCATCAATCAATGGATGTGGCAGCTCCTACTCTTCTACCAAAGCTCCACAAAAGTCTATCTCACTCTGCTCCGCTGCTCCTCTGACAAACTCAAACTCTGGCTCTCCTGGTGTCTAGAACAAAACTCTATCTCCTCAACAATTGATACTAGCATGATGCCGACTCAACCAATCCATCCCGAGTACTATATCGTAGCTCAAAAGTGGCATTACGAGTAGACATACGCTCAACTCTCGGCCTCTCAAGGAAACTTGTAAAACCCCTATTTAAAAAAAAAATTTGTATTTATTATTTTTATTAATTAATAATTTAATTTTGGTAATTAGGGCTAAATAGGAGAAATAGATTTTTATTAATTTTTATTATAGGTGTTCGGGCACTTAGAGGACTTATGGGACCATCAGGAATTTTTCGGAATTTATTCCATGTAGGAGACCCCTTGAGCAGTTGCTAGCCGAATGGTGTGCATTATTCTAATCCATGAATTTTCTTAGGAGTATATATATATAATATATATGTATACAAAAATATATATGTATATATATACTTAGAAAGAAAAAGAAAAGAAAGTAAAAGAAATATTATTAAAGTATTAAATAAGGTTTACTAATAATAATACTATAATAATAATAACACTAATTCCTTAGCAACTTGCACTTTAGCATCCGCCAACAGCAACTTTTGCTTGCTAGGCCGCCCCCCTTTAATAACTTGCTGCTCCCAAACAGGACCCGCCCCCTTCTACATTAGCAAATGCTAACCATCCCGACCCCCCTTTATGCGGCCGCTCCATCCCTCTCTCTCTCTCCCTATAATATATATATATATATATATATATATATATATATATATATATATATATATATATATATATATATATATATATTATTTCACAAAAAAAAAACCCTAACCTAGAATTTCCAGACCTCCTCTTCCCATCTAGAGCCGTCACCGCAGCCAGAGAAGCCCCCCAAGCCATCCAACCATCCCGTCGACTCCGACCTCGCGAACTGTAAATTCCCACTCGAGGTACCTTCGCTCCGACATGATTTTCCGTCGACTCGCTCATCCAAACGCTGTTCCATTTTCATAGGTATGATCATCCCTTAACCCTCTCCAATATTCGTTTTAAATCCAACCTCGGAAAACGTGTGTCCCTAGGTGAAAAACAGCGTCCAAAGTGGACGGACAGACCCAATTCTGGAATCGCAGAATTCCAGAATGACTATCCATATTGCCGAGTTCGTATCTCCCACCACAGAGATCCGAATTCGGTGATTCTTTTTGATACCTGTAGAATACCTGACCTAGTTTAATTTCTGTAAAATAACCCTATGTTATTAGTCGCTGTGGACATAATTATACTCGTCACAAAACTGCGCGCACCCACTTTTTCCGGTTTTCCAAAAGTTAGAAAATGGAGCGCGCCCCGCCAAACGGGACCGTCCCGCCGTGTGCCAAGTGTACCGAATGTTGCAGGCAGCATAACCGGACACAAAAAAATTCGTGGTGACTGATTCGGACGCGTGTGCGCGCTGGAATCAGGCCGTATCCGCGGACACATTTTGTTTCGTAACTTTTGTGGAACTCGCGCGTATTTTGTGCACGGTTGTCAGATTGTGACGAAACTTGCGCCACTGGACTCATGGTAACGCGCTGGTCCTATGACCCAATTTTCACGCATTTCTGAGATGGTTGACCAGATCGCCAATTGGCGGGCCCCATAGTTGACTTTTTGGACAAAATTGTGTACGACTCATCGGAATCCACATTTGGACATACCGTTGGGTTCGTATTGACATTTAGAGTTGTTTGACCCATAGTTTGTCCCATTTAGAGACTGTTACCCTCGGCACATTTTTTGGTGCAAAGTGGGCCACACGTGGACCCCACTTTTGCCCAAAATTACCGTTTTGCCCCTGTATCCAAATTGGACGAAAGGGATGTGCTTTTTAGCTATTTTGCTTATTCTGAGAACGTTGGTGATATTTATTTCAGCATCCGGATACATTTGTTCTGTGGCCATAGCTTTTGATCCTGTACGTTGACATCTGGACAGTACACCTTGCAGCTTTCTTACCAGGCAAGATACCTTGCCAAATTGCTTACAGTATTCTGCATGCTATTTATATTTTTATTTATTTTATTTATGTATAGTTCTTGCATGTGTAGTTTTCCTTCCAGTCATTACTATATATTAGATATGTTGACACACACTTAACACTTAGTATCATAGAGGACAATTATTAAGCGTATGGGCTTTTAACCACTCTGGTAAACCGTAGTATATAGCTCGCACTACGGGCGTGTGTCGCGCTGGTCGCTACCCCAGCGGTATGTCGATTTCTGGAGTCTCGCTGGTCGCTACCCCCGCGGTATGTCGATTTCTGATGTCCATTGACGTGTGTGTGAGTTGTGAGGTAGATCGAGTAGCCTACCCTTGCCCATACGTCAAAAAGTTGTTCTCATTTGCATTCATATAGATTGTCTGGTACAGCGTACTTATTTATTTTCAAATTATATGCATGTTTACTGTATTCAAGTTGGCTCGTATTTTCTATATCTTGTTACGTCCCTCTGAGGACCTGGTCCTCTGCCAGGTGTATCTGCTCTTGAGTATTTGCAGGAGTACGGGCCTGGACCTGACGCATTCTTTTCTGTCGAGGTCTTACCTTCTGTGCATCGTTGATTATCTGGCGATGAATTCTTTTAGCTGATACACTTTTGTCTTCACATGATTTTATATTGGAGATTTTATACTCCTCTCTTATTTTAGTTTTGGATATAGTCTTTGGTAGTGGATTTGTCTCCACCCGACTATTATTTTCTGGATATTTCAGACTCCTTATTCTAGTTAGTATTTCTTTTCTATGACTTGTTATGTGGATGAGATTAGCATATCTGTGACTTGTGACATTGTATATACCACATGTGAGTTTATATTCATATTACAGCGTACGTATGGGTTATGATTTCCATATATTGGAGTTGCCATATCCATGCGGCTGACATGCTTACGTGTTCCTAGTCCTACGTATTTGGGACTGGGGCATGACATGTTTTTGTGGTGGCCCATGCAGGTCGAGTTAGCCGTCTCGGTTACGTCACTGTACCGAGCGGGCCTGCACCTAGGATTAGAATTTTAGATCTCATCCACACCTGACTATAACTTACCTTCCTTCCAACATGTCCTACTTAAGTCCTTGCATCCTGCTTGATTCATGTACTCTTCTTAATCCTTCGTCCATCTCTTGCAGAGAGATGAATTTGCATAACGGGCATGCCGCCACCGGGGACAACACGTCTCCAGGGGACGACGACCAACCACTAGGAGTGACCTCAACGACACCTCTTCTTCCCGGACCGGATGGACTGACTAACAATCAAATTCCATCAACTCCTTCCACGATACCTAATGGGATATTTCCAGCTCCACTAGCACCGCAGGATGGCCAGACACAGCTGTTCCAATTCTTCCAGATGATAATACAGGAACAAAGGCAGCAAGCAGCCGAGCAGAGGCAGCAAACAGCAGAGCAAAGGCTAGAATTTTTGGCAGTGCTTGAGAGAATGTCTGCACTAGCCCCTGCACCAACCCAGGCACTAGTTTTAGTACCACAAGCTCGGGTTGGTTCAGTCAAGGACTTTGTGCAGATGGGCCCTAAGCCATATAATGGCAATGAGAGTCCAGAGGAGACCACGAACTGGATTGCCAATACCAAGAAGTTGTTAGAGGCATCATAACTACCTACTGACCTATGGATGATAGGCGTGAGGACTCAGTTAGAAGGCAACGCGCATCACTGGTGGGAATCAATGGAGCGCCAGTTGGGTACGCGTCAGACTTGAGAACAATTCTTGGAATACTTTGAGAGAAAGTACTTCCCGGATACTGTAAGGGACGCATTGTACGATCAGTTCCTCCATCTAGAGCAAGGGGACAAGACGGCTGATGAGTATGACGCAAAATTTAGTCGTCTCAGTAAGTATGGCACAGTCCTAATACCTAATGACTTGGAGAAGGCTAAGAGGTTTCACCGTGGGCTGACTCAGGAGCTCCAGCACTATACTAGCTCACAGTCCAGGATCTCTTATGCCGAGTTATTGGCAGAGGCCAGGATCCAGGAGGCCATCAGCAAGGGAAACGGAATTCAACAGAGAAGTCACCAAGGACCAGTAAGGACACAGCAAGGAGGACCCATTAGACACCCTTTGACACGCCAGCAACCAGATAGTGCTGCACCATATCCAACCAAGGACCCTCGTACCTGTCACTTTTGTGGTAAGGTAGGTCATATTCATAGAGACTGTCATCGTCGATTGGGGCTGTGCATGATATGTGGATCAAGTCACCATCAAACCCGAAGATGCCCTCAGCAGAACCAGAGGTCTATGGCGGTAGAATCAGGAACACCGCATACACCCTCAAGTATAGAAGACCAAAGGGACCCACCACTGCTTCTACAGTCTGCACAAATGGAGGGGACTAGACCCTAGTTGAATAACCAAGGACAAGGCCAAGCACTCATTATGACAAGTATGGGAGAGCAGACACAGGAAGCCGTAGATACAGGTACGACCTTTTAGTTATAACTGTCTTTGCATACTCATAACCCCATTGTGACACAAGCTCTTAGATGCACAAATAGATATAGAATTATATATATGGTAGTCTAGCAGTTATGAGGATATATTTCTATTCTATCCAGATGGCACACACGCGATGCTAATGGATGACGGGAGTAGCAGTAGTAGTATTCTTCCCTATCCTTATCTCGCCTTCTTGGGTGACTCATCTCCTCCTTTTATATTCATTCCTTATCTCGTGCGTAACTCTTCCCACCATAGTCATATCTTTCGTGCCATTATGAATTGTTGATATCAACCTCACCCCTATTTTGTTAGTTAAACATAAATGTGTTAGTAATGCTTGATAACTAAGGATGAGTTCTTAATATATATATGCACTATAGCAATATCTGTATTCTTTAGTAGTTTAACCCTTAAGTACCACCATGCAGCATAGTAGAAATTGTTAGATCATTTGAGATAGATCATACCCCTAATAGTTAGTCAAGACCTTAAGTGTTCCCTAAAAACTTAGACTATGCCTAGGAAAGAGTTGAAGGCACTTGTTACGAACTGATGACTATGACAAATCGCTGGCAAGGTAGCGACAGTTGTCGCCAGACGATTATGGTAGAAGTAGTCAAATTACTTGTAGCCATACTGGCCAGGTGGCGAGGCAGTATTAGACTATGATACTTGACGGTTATGGGAAAAGTCATAGTTATGAGATTCCAGACAGGTATCCCAAGATTCTCGACCCAATAAATATAATTGCCTTACAATCTAGACAATAGCTTCAAAGAAGGTAACCACTAGTAGAATTCTTGTAAGTTGGGTAGTGTAGACGAGTTAGAGGATGATAGAATAATGTATGGACAATAGATGAGAAAGTGTTAGAATGGCAGACCATGAGTTTTAGGAGTCCTACTAGATGCCAATGTAGCGTAATAGTTATAGTTATCAATATGAATATGGGTTAGCGTCAATTTCGAGGACAAAATTTTTGTAAGTTGGGTAGAATATAAAACCCCTATTTTAAAAAAAAATTTGTATTTATTATTTTTATTAATTAATAATTTAATTATGGTAATTAGGGCTAAATAGGAGAAATAGATTTTTATTAATTTTTATTATAGGTGTTCGGGCACTTAGAGGACTTATGGGACCATCAAAAATTTTTCGGAATTTATTCCATATAGGAGACCCCTTGAGCAGTTGCTAGCCTAATGGTGTGCATTATTCTAATCCATGAATTTTCTTAGGAGTATATATATATAATATATATGTATACAAAAATATATATGTATATATATACTTAGAAAGAAAAAGAAAAGAAAGTAAAAGAAATATTATTAAAGTATTAAATAAGGTTTACTAATAATAATACTATAATAATAATAACACTAATTCCTTAGCAACTTGCACTTTAGCATCCGCCAACAGCAACTTTTGCTTGCTAGGCCGCCCCCCTTTAATAACTTGCTGCTCCCAAACAGGACCCGTCCCCTTCTACTTTAGCAAATGCTAACCATCCCGACCCCCCTTTATGCGGCCGCTCCATCCCTCTCTCTCTCTCCCTAATATATATATATATATATATATATATATATATATATATATATATATATATATATATTATTTCACAAAAAAAACCCTAACCTAGAATTTTCAGACCTCCTCTTCCCATCTAGAGCCGTCACCGCAGCCAGAGAAGCCCCCCAAGCCATCCAACCATCCCGTCGACTCCGACCTCGCGAACTGCAAATTCCCACTCGAGGCACCTTCGCTCCGGCGTGATTTTCCGTCGACTCGCTCATCCAAACGCTATTCCATTTTTATAGGTATGATCATCCCTTAACCCTCTCCAATATTTGTTTTAAAGCCAACCTCGGAAAACGTGTGCCCCTAGGTGAAAAACAGCGTCCAAAGTGGACGGACAGACCCAATTCTGGAATCGCAGAATTCCAGAATGACCACCCATATTGCCGAGTTCGTATCTCCCACCACAGAGATCCGAATTCGGTGATTCTTTTTGATACCTGTAGAATACCAGACCTAGTTTAATTTCTGTAAAATAACCCTATGTTATTAGTCGCTGTGGACATAATTATACTCGTCACAAAACTGCGCGCACCCACTTTTTCCGGTTTTCCAAAAGTTGGAAAATGGAGCGTGCCCCGCCAAACGGGACCGCCCCGCCGTGTGCCAAGTGTACCGAATGGTGCACGCAGCATAACCGGACACGAAAAAATTCGTGGAGACTGATTCGGACGCGTGCGCGCGCTAGAATCAGGCCGTATCCGCGGACACATTTTGTTTCGCAACTTTTGTGGCACTCGCGCATATTTTGTGCACGCTTGTCAGACTGCGACGAAACTTGCGCCACTGGACTCATGGTAACGCGCTAGTCCTGTGACCCAATTTTCACGCATTTCTGAGATGGTTGACCAGATCGCCAATTGGCGGGCCCCATAGTTGACTTTTTGGACAAAATTGTGTACGACTCATCGAAATCCACATTTGGATATACCATTGGGTTCGTATTGACATTTAGAGTTGTTTGACCCATAGTTTGTCCCATTTAGAGACTGTTACCCTCGGTACGCTTTTCGGTACAAAGTGGGCCACACGTGGACCCCACTTTTGCCCGAAATTACCGTTTTGCCCCTGTATCCAAATTGGACGAAAGGGATGTACTTTTTAGCTATTTTGCTTATTCTAAGAATGTTGGTGATATTTATTTCAGCATCCGGATATATTTGTTCTGTGGCCATAGCTTTTGATCCTGTGCGTTGACATCTGGACAGTACACCTTGCAACTTTCTTACCAGGCAAGATACCTTGCCAAATTGCTTACAGTATTCTGCATGCTATTTATATTTTTATTTATTTCATTTCTGTATAGTTCTTGCATGTGTAGTTTTCCTTCCAGTCATTACTATATATTAGATATGTTGACACACACTTAACACTTAGTATCATAGAGGACAATTATTAGGCGTATGGGCTTTTAACCACTCTGGTAAACCGTAGTATATAGCTCGCACTACGGGCGTGTGTCGCGCTGGTCGCTACCCCCGTGGTATGTCGATTTCTGGAGTCTCGCTGGTCGCTACCCCCGCGGTATGTCGATTTCTGATGTCCATTGACGTGTGTGTGAGTTGTGAGGTAGATCGAGTAGCCTACCCTTGTCCATACGTCGAAAAGTTGTTCTCATTTGCATTCATATAGATTGTCTGGTACAGCGTACTTATTTATTTTCAAATTATATGCATGTTTACTGTATTCAAGTTGGCTCGTATTTTCTGTATCTTGTTACGTCCCTCTGAGGACCTGGTCCTCTGCCAGGTGTATCTGCTCTTGAGTATTTGCAGGAGTACGGGCCTGGACCTGACGCATTCTTTTCTGTCGAGGAGGTCTTACCTTCTGTGCATCGTTGATTATCTGGCGATAGATTCTTTTAGCTGATACACTTTTGTCTTCACATGATTTTATATTGGAGATTTTATACTCCTCTCTCATTTTAGTTTTGGATATAGTCTTTGGTAGTGGATTTGTCTCCACCCGACTATTATTTTCTGGATATTTTAGACTCCTTATTCTAGTTAGTATTTCTTTTCTATGACTTGTTGTGTGGATGAGATTAGCATATCTGTGACTTGTGACATTGTATATACCACATGTGAGTTTATATTCATATTACAGCGTACGTATGGGTTATGATTTCCATATATTGGAGTTGCCATATCCATGCGGCTGGCATGCTTACGTGTTCCTAGTCCTACGTATTTGGGACTGGGGCGTGACAAAACTCTTTGGTCCTTGCAAACATTACTGACCAGGATAATGCTACCCCAGTCGTGATCTTGCAAGTCCTCGCCAACGGTTCAGTCTCAAGGTGATGTTTCAGAGCAAAATATACATATACAAAACTATATGAAGCAACAGAATCAAATAAAGCATGAGCTAGAAAAGAATCAAGATAGATTGAACCTGAGATAACATCACCGACTGGCTTCTCCTCCTCGATGGTCAAGGCAAAAGCTCACCCCTGTCTCTGGGCACCTCTCTGCTGCTGCTGGTGCTGAGCGAACTGCTGCTGTTGTGGTAGTAGAGGAGGTCCTTTCTGCTGTTCCGCTGGTGATCTCGCGGGTGATCTCTGTGCCTGAGCTCCACCCTGAGCTGGACGAGCTGAAACTTTAGGACTAGCCCTCAACTGATGGTCTCCTGATCTGCATAATAAACACTGGCCTAATCTCATCCTGCATGCATCCCATCCATGTCCCTGCTTCTTACAGAAGGTATAAGAAATAACTAGCCTTTGGATCTGGTGCATCTGTTGTGCCGGCGCTCTAGCTGGTCCATGATACTGCTGCCTCGGCTGCTGGCAGTGCCTCTGGTTTTGCTGCTAAAAATAAGACTGCTTTATTAGACCCGTGTTGGTACTGGATCCTCCTATGTCTCTCGGCTACTTAGAGCCAAGCTCTAGATCATCCTCTGCCCGCTGTGCCTGTCTCAGAATCTCCTCGAAAGTAGCGATGGGATCTCCATTTGTATGTGCTTTGATTTCCCTGTTCAGGCCCTTCCTAAACTTTCTGGCTCTTCCTCTGGGGTTCTTTCCCTCCACAAAGTGGCCTAATCTGCAATGCTCTACCGCATACTCATCCACCGTCATACCTTCCTGAACGAGGTACTGCAAGTAGCTCTCTAGAGATGTCGGAGCCACATCTGGAAAGAATTTTTTCTTGAAGAGCTCTTTGAAAGCTTCCCAAGTAAGTCTTGGTAATGAGATCCTGGGGTCGGTCCTGAACCAAGTCAACGCAATGTCGAACATCATACTCCCTGCGGCCTCTATCTGCAACCTCTCTAGAATCTGCGCCAACCGCAGGTTCCGTTCAAAGTCTTCTATCCAATCATTAACATAAATAATCCCTTCAGTGCCTTTAAATTCCTTCGGCCCCATCCTCTTAAAATCTATGATAGTCCTAGGCCTCAGTTCCTACAGGATGAATTGAGATGGTACCATTTGTGGCTGGACTAAGGTGACTCTTTCTACTGCTACGAGTGCAATATGGTGAGCATTCTCAATACCCTGTCTCATAACCTCTGATTGACGCTGATGCGCCTCCATCATCTACTGAAAGAGCGCAAACATCTGCGTCTGATCGACTGTGGATGGTGGGGGTGAAAGATCGCCTGAAACTGTCGGTGTTGCCCTCTGTACCGGAGGTGGAGCACCTCCAAAAGATGCAGCAGAAACACCCACCTGGATCGATAAAATGGACCTCTGGAATGTAGTTGCTGGAACATCGTCTGATGGTGCTGCCCTTATAGGCGACGAAGTAACCGACCTCACTGACATTGCGCCTGAGCGCTGGAAATACGTCTTTGGCGGCATCCTGAAGATAGATAGAACAAAGGAATCAATATTGAGTATGATATGATATCATCAAAGAAGGACAAATTTTCTTCAAAGCAAACATTCAATAGATAAGGATATCAAAACTGATATTGTAAGTGTTTCCTAGTTGTGATTAAGTATACTCTCAGCCTAAATCTTATATCCTAAAGCAGGCTCATAGAAGTACTCTAGGTGAGAACCACTACGATATCGCTCTATTGCGAAGCCTGACCTGCATTGGCCACTACTAAAAATGTGTCACGAACCACATCCGGATATTCGGACACGAGTACGTGGGTACGTCCAGCCTACACCATAATATTGGCGGTAGAATATTATTTGGGTCAACTCTACTATATAAACAACTCAAACAATATATATATATATATATATATATATATATATGGTACCTGTCAATTATCTCAACTCCAAACGGAGGAACAAAATAGTATATGATAAATGAAACTATACTCAATCACAATGCAAACTATGAAAGATAAAGCATGATATGGAATGACGAAGAAAAAGAGTCACAATATAACCACAGATCTAAAATAAAATATACATGCCATAAGTCTCAAAAACAGTCTAACACAAGTTTAACAATAATCTAAACCTCCTCAGGCTACATGAGTATCCTCTAATGGTATGCCCTCCTACAGTCCGTAGCATGTGGGACAGTGGTCTACGAGCCAATCATCTAAAAAATATATCTCAGGATTAGAGCGAAGTACATACCTCTGAAAGAAGTTTCAAATACATAATTGAGCATATAAAATAGATAATAGAAAAGAATATAAGATAACTAAATAACAGAATAAAATAAACTAAAGTGAACAGGTAATGTACTGGAATGAAGAACATATAATAGAATATCTGCAATAAAATAGAAATAACTAAAATATAGCTAATGTGCCATGGAATACAAATTCTGTCACTACCCAATTCTAGAAAATAGGGTTATTTTTATATTTTTATTTGGTAAATTATGTATTATATTTATAATTAATTAGTGATTGTATTATTTTTATTTGATTGTTTTAGGGCTTTGGCTAGCCTGGACCCATGTCAGACCCTAGTGGACCTATGTCCGACCCAACCCACACCCTTGTGAGACCTATTTTTGGGTTTAGATTATTTATTATATTTTTAGTGGATTAGTTGGAGAGATTTGGAGTTATTTTGAGTGCTTTTGGAACCCGAAACCCAAACCCAAGTGGGAGGAGGGCATTTTGGTCATTTGGACTCTATGTAAACCCTTTTTCTTGTGTGTGTGACCGACCACATCCCCCATTCCCGAGCAAACATAGCAGCCCCCCATTTCCTTCTTCTTCTTCTTCTTCACTTCTTCTTCTTCTTCTTCTTCTTCTTCTCCACTTCTTCTTTTTTTTCTTTCCTTCTTCCAAGTAAGTTCTCTCCATTTTTCTTCCTTCCTTCTTCCATTCCTTCTTCTTTATGTGAACCCTAACCTTATGATTTTTCCCTAACCTAGGTGGGTAGAGCCTAGACTTGGTGTGGAGGCTAGATTTGGAGGCTTGGAGCTTGAGGGAGGTGATTTCAAGTGGATTGGAGACTTTGGCCTTGGGATTTCAACTCCCAAAAGGTAAACCCTAACTTTTCTCTTGATAATTATTCTTATGTAGTATAATTAGTGGTTTAGAACCTTTCTAGACCCCTTCCTAGACCCTAAGCCTACCCGTGGGAGGAAGTTGGAACTAGTTTGGTTGAGTTTGGAGACTTTAACACTAGATTTTGTGTCAATTTCGGATGGAATCCGAAATTGGCCCAATTTTGGGTGATGCCCTAGGTTAGACGGACCTAGGTAGACGTTGTCGGGTGTCTAGAGGGTGAGTGCGTGTCTCCGTTCGGACAAGTGAAGTCGTGTCGCGGAGAAACGGGCGTTTCCGGTGAATTCAGGATTTTTATCGTCGCCGGTTCTAAGTGAGTGCGCATTTTCACCACAGACCAAGAATCGATGGGGTAGCATTTTTTCTAGGATCTAGACATCGTTTAGAACCCGTGGGTAAATTTTGGGCCGATTTTGAGTTGGTTTGGTGTGCGTTTCAGGAGGGTTTCCGAACCGCACACCGCGTGTTCGTCGAAATGACCTAACGACCATTTCAACTTGGTTTCCTAGTTTCGGACTTGTGCGCACGTTGGGTTAGCTTCGGAGAGTGTGTGCTAGAGTTTTCGGGTTATATTTTATATATTTATAGGTGTTAGTGTGCGTAGGGGTCATTGGACGCGCGTTGGTGGGCGTTGTGTGCGTAGTGTTGTGTTGTGTTTAGTGTTTGTGTAAATATAAATTTATATATATATGTATATATATTTATATATATGTTTATGTGTTTGTATGTCTATATATATGTGTGTATTTATATATATGTTCTTGTGTATCTATATGTCTAGGTGTTTGTGTATATATAAATATATATGTAAGTGTGCGTGTGTGTGTATATGTATATATATATATATATATATATATATATATATATATATATATATATATATATATATATATATATATATATATATATATATATATATCAATGTGTATGTGTATATATATATTTGAGTTTAAGTGTATTATATATATATATATAGATATGTGTTTATATATATATATAGATAAATGTATGTGTTTGTATACGTGTGTGTGTGTTTTCATGTGTAGGTGTGTGTGTTAATATATATGTTAGTGTGTGTGTGTTAGATAATATATATAAGTGTGTGTGTATATATATATATATATATATATATATAGTTGTGTATATATATATGTATATATGTGGGTGTGCGTGTGTGTGTGCGTGTAGCAGCGAGGCGTGCTGCGAGCGAGGGGGGGCAGCTGTGCACAGCAGCTGCACAGCAGCAGTAAAAGCATACAGCAGCAGCAGCAGCTTTCGCAGTAGCGAGGGGTGAGAGTGAGGTTTAGGAATACTTAGATAGATAGGTAGATTGATAGATAGATAATAGTTAGCTAGATAGATATATATATAGATACATAACTAGTTAGATAGATAGATAGATAGTTAAATAGATAGATAGATAGTTAGATAAATAGATAGATAGTTAGATAGATAGATAGATAGCTAAATAATTAGATAGATAGATAGATAGATAGATTGATAGATAGATAGCTAAATAGATAGTTAGATAGATGGATAGATAGATAGATAGGTATTAGATATAAATATATCTATGTGTATAGATATATTTACATATAGCTAGATATATGTTATAGCTAGTTAGAGGGGTATTAGAGAGGTATATCAATACCTTGAGATATCAAGGTATCTCAATACCTTGAGATATCCAAGGTATTGAGTTTTGAGCGGAGTTTTTGAGCGTTTGCCTAGGAATAGTATTAGAGTGATTTTTATATGTTTTGGTATATATATTTACGCGTGCTAGCATAGGTTTTAGCGGGTTTAGGCGGGGTGCGTGGCCTAGGGCGAGGTATCGGATTCCGAGGGTATCCCGGTATCTCGAGGAGGCGAGTTTGAGAGTTTACTAGCTTAACGGGCTCGTTTTGACCTAAAATTTTAGAGGCACCCTAGTTTAACCTAGCTTTGACCATAATTGTCCCCGTTGACCGTAAAAGTCAACGTTTGACCTAGTTTTGACCTAGAGTTGACTTTTTAGACCCCAGGTTGACTTTTTGACCCAAATTTTACCGGTTTGATCCGTTCGACCTAGAATATCCCTAGAAGCCTGTTTTTAATTATTTTATATCAGTTTAACTCCTTAGAAACCTGTTTAAATTCTGCTTTTCCCAATAGGTTCTTGCGACACCGGTCCGGATCTCGATCCTCATCAGTTGCTCAGGATATCAGGCGAGTACCTACCTCTGATAGTTTCTATTTCATGATAGCGTTTATATCACCTGTTCTAGAATTATAATACTTGATTCTAACACATTGTTACACGAGCTGGTACTAGTGGATCCCGTCATGAGATGCAATCCCCCTTACCGTGTTCAGCGGGTACTCTATCACGTATATTTCATCATGGCTTCGGGTATTGATTCTCATGTGCTATCATATGCTTCTTGTGCTCTCGCCTTCGTGTGCGCGAGCTATTATCATGTACGTAGCGTGCCGTGGTTGGATCCAAGAGTATTAGTGGGGGAGGGGAGTAGGAGTTGGTTATGTGATCAAAGGCAAACAATATTCATGTGTATGTCGGTTATGCAACTCACGCATAAAGGAGTTATCATAGTATTTTCATGTGAAACCTAAGCCGATCACATAATGAACTTGTGCTCAAGGCACTTAGCTAGTATTCATGTTTTCTCACATGCAGTTACTTCTCTACTTGTATTGTTATCCAGTTTATATTGCAGCTACTTTATCTGCTCCAGCATATATTTATTTTCTTGTGCAACTTGTATACTTTTCTATTGCTCGTCATATATACATGACCATGTATTTGTGATTGCTTGTTTTAGACTAAGTGCAGAGACCTTGTTTGTGCTAGGTTGGAGATCTGGTGTTCCTGAGGATTTCTCCGACGCGGGGCACTATTCGCTTCGCTAGAGGCGGGAAGCTTAGCGCACGTTTCGTCGGACCCTTCAGCATTCTTGAGAGGGTTGGCGCCGTGGCGTATAGGCTCGATTTGCCGCCTACGCTAGAGGGAGTTCATGATGTGTTCCACGTGTCGCAGTTGAGGTGGTACGTGGCAGATCCCAGTCACATATTGGATCACTCAGAGATCATGGTGGGCCCTACTCTTAGCTATCCAGAGCAGCCGGTGGAGATTCTGGACCGGCGAGAGAAGGTGTTGAGGAACCAGACTATTCCCTTGGTTCGCGTCGCATGGAGGCATCACTCTCCAAGTGAGTCGACCTGGGAGAGGGAGGATGAAATGCGCGAGCGATACCCCTATCTTTTAGAGCCCTGAGGTATGGTTCTTTCTTCGCAATTCTGTCCAAGTTTCGTCTATTAATTTCGAGGACGAAATTATTTTAAGGAGGGTAGGCTTGTCACTACCCAATTCTAGAAAATAGGGTTATTTTTTTATTTTTATTTGGTAAATTGTGTATTATATTTAATTAATTATATTTATAATTAATTAGTGATTGTATTATTTTTATTTGATTGTTTTAGGGTTTTGGCTAGCCTGGACCCATGTTAGACCCTAGTGGACCCATGTCCGACCCAACCTACACCCTTGTGAGACCTATTTTTGGGTTTAGATTATTTATTATATTTTTAGTGGGTTAGTTGGAGAGATTTGGAGTTAGTTTGAGTGCTTTTGAAACCCGAAACCCAAACCCAAGTGGGAGGAGGGCATTTTGGTCATTTGGATCTATGTAAACCCTTTTTCTTGTGTGTGTGACTGACCACAACCTCCATTCTCGAGCAAACACACCAGCCCCCCATTTCCTTCTTTTTTTTCACTTCTTCTTCTTCTTCTTCTTCTTCTTCTTCTTCTCCACTTCTTCTTTCCTTCTTCCAAGTAAGTTCTCTCCATTTTTCTTCCTTCCTTCTTCTTTATGTGAACCCTAACCTTATGATTTTTTGCTAACCTAGGTGGGTAGAGCCTAGACTTGGTGTGGAGGCTAAATTTGGAGGCTTGGAGCTTGAGGGAGGTGATTTCAAGTGGATTGGAGACTTTGGCCTTGGGATTCCAACTCCCAAGAGGTAAACCCTAATTTTTCTCTTGCTAATTACTCTTATGTAGTATAATTAGTGGTTTAGAACCTTCCTAGACCCTAAGCCTACCCGTGGAAGAAAGTTGGAACTAGTTTGGAGACTTTGACACTAGGTTTTGTGTCAATTTTGGGTAGAATCCGAAATTAGCCCAATTTTGGGTGATGCCCTAGGTTAGACGGACCTAGGTAGACATTGTCGGGTGTCTAGAGGGTGAGTGCGTGTCTCCGTTCGGACACGTGAAGTCGTGTCGTGGAGAAACGGGCATTTCGGGCGAATTCGTAGCTTTCGTCGTCGCCGGTTCTAAGTGCATGCGCATTTTTGCCACATCCAAGAATCAATGGGGTAGCATTTTTTTCTAAGATGTAGACATCGTTTAGAACCCGTGGATAAATTTTGGGCCGATTCCGAGTTGGTTTGGTGTGCGTTTCAGGAGATTTTCCGAACCGCACACCGCGTGTTCGTCGAAATGACCGAACGGCCATTTCGACTTGGTTTCCTAGTTTCGGGCTTGTGCGCGCATTGGGTTAGCTTCGGGGAGTGTGTGCTAGAGTTCTCGGGTTATATTTTATATATTTATAGGTGTTAGTGTGCGTAGGGGTCGTTGGGCGCGCGTTGGTGGGCGTTGTGTGCATAGTGTTGTGTTGTGTTTGGTGTTTGTGTGAATATAAGTTTATATATATATGTATATATATTTATATATATGTTTATGTGTTTGTATGTCTATATATATGTGTGTATTTATATATATGTTCTTGTGTATGTATATGTCTAGGTGTTTGTGTATATATAAATATATATGTAAGTGTGCGTGTGTGTGTGTATATATATATATATATATATATATATATATATATATATATATATATCAATGTGTATGTGTATATATATATTTGAGTTTAAGTGTATTATATATATATATATAGATATGTGTTTATATATATATAAATAAATGTATGTGTTTATATACGTGTGTGTGTGTTTTCATGTGTAGGTGTGTGTGTTAATATATATGTTAGTGTGTGTGTGTTAGATTATATATATAAGTGTGTGTATATATATATATCTAGTTGTATATATATATATATGTATACATGTGGGTGTGCGTGTGTGTGCGCGTGTAGCAGCGAGGCGTGCAGCGAGCGAGGGGGGCAGCTGCCCACTGCAGCAGGTGCAGCAGCTGCTGTGCTGGGCACAGCAGTTGCACAGTAGCAGCACAGCAGCAGTAAAAGCATGCAGTAGCAGCAGCTTTCGTAGTAGCGAGGGGTGAGAGTGAGGTTTAGGAATACTTAGATAGATAGGTAGATTGATAGATAGATAATAGTTAGCTAGATATATATATATATATATATATATATATATATATATATATATATATATATATATATAGATACATAACTAGTTAGATAGATAGATAGATAGTTAAATAGACAGATAGATAGTTAGATAAATAGATAGATAGTTAGATAGATAGATAGATAGATAGATAGATAGATAGATAGATAGTTAGATAGATGGATAGATAGATAGATAGATAGGTTTTAGATATAAATATATCTATATGTATAGATATATTTACATATAGCTAGATATATGTTATAGCTAGTTAGAGGGGTATTAGAGAGGTATCTCAATACCTTGAGATATCAAGGTATCTCAATACCTTGAGATATCCAAGGTATTGAGTTTCGAGCGGAGTTTTTGAGCGTTTGCCTAGGAATAGTATTGAAGTGATTTTTATATGTTTTGGTATATATATTTACGCGTGCTAGCATAGGTTTTAGCGAGTTTAGGCGGGGTGCGTGGCCTAGGGCGAGGTATCGGATTCCGAGGGTATCCCGGTATCTCGAGGAGGCGAGTTTGAGAGTTTACTAGCTTAACGAGCTCGTTTTGACCTAAAATTTTAGGGACACCCTAGTTTGACCTAGCTTTGACCATAATTGTCCCCGTTGACCGTAAAAGTCAACGTTTGACCTAGTTTTGACCTAAAGTTGACTTTTTAGATCCCATGTTGACTTTTTGACCCGAATTTCACCAGTTTGACCCGTTCGACCTAGAATATCCCTAGAAGCCTATTTTTAATTATTTTATATCAGTTTAACTCCTTAGAACCCTGTTTAAATTCTGTTTTTCATAATAGGTTCTTGCGACACCGGTCCGGATCTCGATCCTCATCAGTTGCTCAGGACATCAGGCGAGTACCTACCTCTGATAGTTTCCATTTCATGATAGCGTTTATATTATATGTTCTAGAACTGTAATACTTGATTCTGACACATTGTTACATGAGCTGGTACTAGTGGATCCCGTCATGAGATATAATCCCCCTTACCGTGTTCAGCGGGTACTCTATCACGTGTATTTCATCATGTGCTTCGGATATTGATTCTCATGTGCTATCATATGCTTCTTGTGCTCTCGCCTTCGTGTGCGCGAGCTATTATCATGTACGTAGCATGCCGTGGTTGGATCCAAGAGTATTAGTGGGGGAGGGGAGTAGGAGTTGGTTATGTGATCAAAGGCAAACAATATTCATGTGTATGTCGGTTATGCAAATCACGCATAACGGAGTTATCATAGTGTTTTCATGTGCAACCTAAGCCGATCACATAACGAACTTGTGCTCAAGGCACTTAGCTAGTATTCATGTTTTCTCACATGCAGTTACTTCTCTACTTGTATTGTTATCCAGTTTATATTGCAGCTACTTTATCTGCTCCAGTATATATTTATTTTCTTGTGCATCTTGTATACTTTTCTATTGCTCGTCATATATACATGACCATATATTTGGAGTTACTTTCAGAGTTATGTACTTCTCTCCAGTCCTGACTGGGCATATTTTTTCCAGAGGATCCTGAGAATTTCTGCCCGACTTTCTGTGGACCGGGTGTCGACGAGGGTTGTGACCCCGAGATCGAGGAGGAGTGCGCCGAGGAGATGCCGTTAGCGCCCTAGTTAGCTAGGTGGGTTTCCTGGGTTGTTCTTAGTTGTTATTTGGATGATTGTACTTATTCTTTTGTTGCCTGTGAGATATTGTAGATATTATAGACTTGGACTGTATTTTGGATATTGTCTTGCTCTCTTTGGTTATGTTTCTTTGTTCATATCGTGCTTTTATTCTTTCCCTAGTTATTGTGATTGAGAGTCTATATATATTGCGTGGTTGCCCTCCTTTTGGAGAGGTTATTGATAATTTTTTGTGAGATATATATATTTGTTTGACCTAGAATGAACCTTACAACGTTCTACCGCCGATTCTGCGGCATAGGCTGGACGTACCCACGACTCATGTCCGATTTTTTGGGTGCGGTTTTTGACACGTTTTTGGTGGTGGCCCATGCAGGTCTAGGTTTTAGGTTTACCTGCAATAGGATATAGGATATAGGCTGAGAGAGAGTGTGCTCAATCACAACTAGGACCCTTCCTGATTTCTCTTGCTATCTTTAATTTTCCTGAAATTATTTTCTTTTGAAATATTACTGTCCTTCTTTGATGATATCGTATCTTGCACTGTTGGTGATGTGATCTCAGGTTCTGTTCTTCTTGATTCCATTCCAGTATTTGCTTTATTTGATTTTGGTGCTTCCTATAGTTTTGTGTCTATATCTTTTGCTGTTAGACACCATCTTATTGCTGAACCTTTAGCTAGACTTTGTATGATCACGACCGGGGGTGGTATCATCCTAGTCAGTGATATCTGCAGAGACCGAAGAGTTACCTTGGGAGGCCGGAAGTTGAGTGTGTGCCTACTCGTAATGCCACTTCCGAGCTACGACATTGTACTCGGGATGGATTGGTTGAGTATGCATTGTGCTAGTATAGATTGTCGTGGAGGCAGAGTGTTGTTTAGTCCGCCGGGTGAGCCAGAGTTTCAGTTTGCCAGAGAAGCAGCGGAGCAGACCGAGGGAGTCTTCTGCGGAGCCCTGGTGGTAGAGCCGAGGTTGCTACATCCACTGATAGAGGAATACATGGATGTCTTTCCGGAGGAGTTGCCAGGGTTGTCTCCGGACAAAGATGTGGAGTTCTCTATAGACTTGGTGCCAAGCGCGGAGCCGATATCCCAGCACGTCTATAGAGTCAGCAACAGTGAGCTGATAGAGTTGAAGAAGCAGGTGAATGAGCTTCAGGACAAGAGATTTATCAGATCTAGTTCTTCTCCGTGGGGTGCTCCGGTACTTTATGTGCCAAAGAAGGATGGGTCGATACGGATGTGTATCGACTACAGGGATCTGAATAACCTCACAATCAAGAACAAGTATCCGCTGCCGCATATTGATGATCTTTTTGACCAGTTGAGCGGCGCGAGGGTATTTTCTAGGATTGATCTGAGGACATGCTACCACCAGGTGAAGGTCAGGAAGGAGGATATTCCGAAGATAGCTTTTCGGACCAGATATGGACAGTATGAGTTCATGGTGATGTCGTTTGGGTTGACTAATGCCCCGGCAGTGTTTATGAATATGATGAATAAGGTATTCCATCAGCATCTGGACAGGTTTATGGTGGTATTTATAGATAATATCTTGGTATATTTGAAGATCCCAGAGGAGCATGAGGAGCATCTGAGGATAGTGTTGGAGACCCTCAGGAAGGAGAAGCTTTATGGAAAGCTCTCGAAGTGCGAGTTCTTTCTTGACAAGGTTGAATTCTTTGGTCATGTGGTGACTGGAGAGGGTATCTTGGTGGATCCGAGAAAGATCATGGCAGTTGAGGCATAGAGTGCTCCGAGTTCAGTAGCCGAGGTCAGGAGTTTCCTGGGGCTGGCAGGCTACTACAGGAGATTTGTTCATAATTTTTCCCGGATTGCAGAGCCGTTGTCCAGGCTGACTCGGAAGGACGTGGAGTTTTTTTGGTCAGATGAGTGCCAAATCGCCTTTGATGAGCTGAAGAGGAGGTTGACGACAGCTCCAGTGTTGACGTTGCCATCAGGTTCTGGAGGTTTCACTATTTATAGTGACGCATCGGGGAAGGGACTGGGTTGTGTGTTACAGCAGAATGGGAGGGTGATTGCCTATGCTTCTAGGCAATTACGTCCTTATGAGAAGAACTACCCTACCCACGATTTGGAGTTGGCAGCGGTCATCTTTGCTCTGAAGTTATGGAAATACTATTTATACGGAGAGCGTATGGAGATCTTCACAGACCACAAGAGCTTGAAGTATGTGTTTATCCAAAAAGTGCTGAACATGAGACAGAGGAGATGGTTGGAGTTGATGAAAGCTTCAACATATTATTGCAGTACCATCCAGGAAAGGCGAACGTAGTTGCGGATGTGTTGAGCAGGTATCCGGTAGCTATGTGCCTGACTACAGATCATTATCTTATGGCAGATCTAGAGAGCTTGGGCATTGAGGTGATAGTGCCTGGAGTTGAGATGCAGATGTGGGGACTGTAGATTCAGTCAGAGTTGGTAGACCGGATCAGGGCTACACAGTTTGAGGACGAGTCCCTGAGGAGCATCAGGACGCAGGTTCAGATTGGATTATCAGATGACTTCACCATTGCTGATGATGGTTCTTTGCGGCATGGTACCAGGTTGTGTGTGCCGAGTGGGTCATTGCGCGAGGAGGTTCTTCAGGAGGCGCATCGATACCAGTATTCTATGCATCCAGGTGCCAACAAGATGTATAAAGATCTGAGAGAGCATGTATGGTGGTACGGAATGAAGCGGGAGGTAGCGCGCTTCGTATCCCGATGCTTAGTGTGCCAGCAGGTGAAGGCGGAGAGGCAGAGGCCAGGAGGTTTGCTCCAGCCGTTACCCATTTCAGAGTGAAAATGGGAGCATGTGACCATGGATTTTGTTTCTGGACTTCCCCGTTCTCCAGGCGGGAAGGATACGATTTGGGTCATCGTAGACAAGTTGACCAAATCGGCCCACTTTCTACCATTCAAAGTGGGTACGTCTATAGAGAGACTAGCAGAGATGTATGTGTGCCAGATAGTCAGACTACATGGAGTTCCTGTGAGCATAGTATCAGACCAGGACAGTCGCTTTACTTCGCATTTCTGGAGGAGTCTGCAGGCTAGCTTGGGCGCCCAGCTCAAGTTTAGTAGTGCATATCACCCGCAGACAGATGGTCAGTTAGAGAGGACCATTCAGACACTTGAGGACATGCTTCGCACTTGTGTTCTGGATTTCAGAGGCTCTTGGGAGGATCACTTGCACTTGGTAGAGTTTGCTTACAACAACAGCTACCAAGTCTATATCGAGATATCACCTTTCGAGGCATTGTATGGACGGAGGTGTCACACTCCGTTATCATGGGATGATGTAGGCGAGAGAGCTTTGCTTGGCCCGGAGATGGTGGTTGATGCAGCGGAGAAGGTCAATCTCATTAGAGATAGACTTCGGGTGGCGCAGGACAGGCAGCGGCATTGGGCCGATAGCCACCGGAGACCTTTGGAGTTCGAGGTATAGCTTAGAATCTAGATTTTGTTCTTGTGTTTGTTTGTGATTGCTTGTTTTAGACTAAGTGCAGAGACCTTGTTTGTGCTAGGTTGGAGATCTGGTGTTCCTGAGGATTTCTCCGACGCGGGGCACTATTCGCTTCGCTGGAGGCGGGAAGCTTAGCCCACGTTTCGTCGGACCCTTCAGCATTCTTGAGAGGGTTGGCGCCATGGCGTATAGGCTCGATTTGCCGCCTACGCTAGAGGGAGTTCATGATGTGTTCCACGTGTCACAGTTGAGGTGGTACGTGGCGGATCCCAGTCACGTATTGGATCACTCAGAGATCATGGTGGGCCCTACTCTTAGCTATCCAGAGCAGCCGGTGGAGATTCTGGACCGGCGAGAGAAGGTGTTGAGGAACCAGACTATTCCCTTGGTTCGCGTCGCATGGAGGCATCACTCTCCAGGTGAGTCGACCTGGGAGAGGGAGGATGAAATGCGTGAGCGATACCCCTATCTTTTCGAGCCCTGAGGTATGATTCTTTCTTTGCATTCCTGTCCTAGTTTCGTCTTTTAATTTCGAGGACGAAATTATTTTAAGGAGGGTAGGCTTGTCACTACCCAATTCTAGAAAATAGGATTATTTTTTTATTTTTATTTGGTAAATTGTGTATTATATTTAATTAATTATATTTATAATTAATTAGTGATTGTATTATTTTTATTTGATTGTTTTAGGGTTTTGGCTAGCCTGGACCCATGTCAGACCCTAGTGGACCCATGTCCGACCCAACCCACACCCTTGTGAGACCTATTTTTGGGTTTAGATTATTTATTATATTTTTAGTGGGTTAGTTGGAGAGATTTGGAGTTAGTTTGAGTGCTTTTGGAACCCGAAACCCAAACCCAAGTGGAAGGAGGGCATTTTGGTCATTTGGACTCTATGTAAACCCTTTTTCTTGTGTGTGTGACTGACCACAACCTTCATTCCCGAGCAAACACAGCAGCCCCCTATTTCCTTCTTTTTCTTCACTTCTTCTTCTTCTCCACTTCTTCTTTCTTCTTCTTTCCTTCTTCCAAGTAAGTTCTCTCCATTTTTCTTCCTTCCTTCTTCCATTCCTTCTTCTTTATGTGAATCCTAATCTTATAATTTTTTGGTAACCTAGGTGGGTAGAGCCTAGACTTGGTGTGGAGACTAAATTTGGAGGCTTGGAGCTTGAGGGAGGTAATTTCAAGTGGATTGGAGACTTTGGCCTTGGGATTCCAACTCCCAAGAGGTAAACCCTAACTTTTCTCTTGCTAATTACTCTTATGTAGTGTAATTAGTGGTTTAAAACCTTCTTAGACCCTAAGCCTACCCGTGGGAGGAAGTTGGAACTAGTTTGGTTGAGTTTGGAGACTTTGACACTAGGTTTTGTGTCAATTTCGGGTGGAATCCGAAATTGGCCCAATTTTGGATGATGCCCTAGGTTAGACGGACCTAGGTAGACGTTGTCGGGTGTCTAGAGGGTGAGTGCGTGTCTCCGTTCGGACACGTGAAGTCGTGTCGTGGAGAAACGGGCATTTCGGGCAAATTCGGAGCTTTCGTCGTCGCCGGTTCTAAGTGCGTGCGCATTTTCGCCACGGACCTAGAATCGATGGGGTAGCATTTTTTTCTAGGATGTAGACATCGTTTAGAACCCGTGGGTAAATTTTGGGCCGATTCCGAGTTGGTTTGGTGTGCGTTTTAGGAGGTTTTCCGAACCGCATACCGCGTGTTCGTCGAAATGACCGAACTGCCATTTCGACTTGGTTTCCTAGTTTCGGGCTTGTACGCACGTTGGGTTAGCTTTGGGGAGTGTGTGCTAGAGTTCTCGGATTATATTTTATATATTTATAGGTGTTAGTGTGCGTAGGGGTCGTTGGGCGCGCGTTGGTGGGTGTTGTGTGCATAGTGTTGTGTTGTGTTGTGTTTGGTGTTTGTGTGAATATAAGTTTATATATATATGTATATATATTTATATATATGTTTATGTGTTTGTATGTCTATATATATGTGTGTATTTATATATATGTTCTTGTGTATGTACATGTCTAGGTGTTTGTGTATATATAAATATATATGTAAGTGTGCGTGTGTGTGTATATATATATATATATATATATATATATATATATATATATATATATATATATATATATATATATATATATATATTTGAGTTTAAGTGTATTATATATATATATATATAGATATGTGTTTATATATATATAGATAAATGTATGTGTTTATATACGTATGTGTGTGTTTTCATGTGTAGGTGTGTGTATTAATATATATGTTAGTGTATGTGTGTTAGATTATATATATAAGTGTGTGTATATATATATATCTAGTTGTATATATATATGTATATATGTGGGTATGCGTGTGTGTGTGCGTGTAGCAGCGAGGCGTGCAGCGAGCGAGGGGGGGGCAGCTGCCCACAGCAGCAGGTACAGCAGCTGATGTGCTGGGCACAGCAGCTGCACAGCAGCAGTAAAAGCATGCAGCAGCAGCAGCTTTCGCAGTAGCGAGGGGTGAGAGTGAGGTTTAGGAATACTTAGATAGATAGGTAGATTGATAGATAGATAATAGTTAGCTAGATAGATATATATATAGATACATAACTAGTTAGATAGATAGTTAAATAGATAGATAGATAGTTAGATAAATAGATAGATAGTTAGATAGATAGATAGATAGATAGCTAAATAGTTAGATAGATAGATAGCTAAATAGATAGTTAGATAGATGGATAGATAGATAGATAGGTATTAGATATAAATATATCTATGTGTATTGATATATTTACATATAGCTAGATATATGTTATAGCTAGTTAGAGGGGTATTAGAGAGGTATCTCAATACCTTGAGATATCCAAGGTATTGAGTTTCGAGCGGGGTTTTTGAGCGTTTGCCTAGAAATAGTATTGGAGTGATTTTTATATGTATTGGTATATATATTTACGCGTGCTAGCATAGGTTTTAGCGGGTTTAGGCGGGGTGCGTGGCCTAGGGCGAGGTATCGGATACCGAGGGTATCCCGGTATCTCGAGGAGGCGAGTTTGAGAGTTTACTAGCTTAACGAGCTCATTTTGCCCTAGAATTTCAGGGGCACCCTAGTTTGACCTATCTTTGACCATAACTGTCCCCGTTGACTGTAAAAGTTAATGTTTGACCTAGTTTTGACCTAGAGTTGACTTTTTGGACCCTGGGTTGACTTTTTGACCCGAATTTCACCTGTTTGACCCGTTCGACCTAGAATATCCCTAGAAGCCTGTTTTTAATTATTTTATATTAGTTTAACTCCTTAGAACCCTGTTTAAATTCTGTTTTTCGTAATATGGTAACTCAATTATAAGTGAAATATGTAATCAATATGTACACGAATATATTGGGGCTTGATCACATAATCAACTCCTACTCCCCCATCCCCAACCAATACCAATGGATCCAATCACGACACATTACGAACACGAATATGGGCACACTGAACATGAACAGGGTGTGTACATAAATATAAGCACACTGAACATGAGTAGTGTGCGAACACGAAGTACACTAAATCAATACCCGATACACACGATAAAATACATGTGAAGGAGTACCTACTGAACACGGTAAGGGATAACATCTCCTGACAGGATCCATGTAGTACCAGTCCGTGAAACCACTGTGTTGGATTCAAGTATACAGTTCTAGAATATGAGATATATACACTATTATAAAATAAAAACTAACAGAGAAATGTACTCGCCTAAGGTCCTGAGCAAGGTATGTCTCTTGATGCCCAAGCATGTGTCACACAGACCTATATATGGTATATTGTATCAATACAAGGTTTTAGAATAAAAATAAGTTATACTAGTTCAATTCTAGGTCATAAAGCCATTTGTAAGTCAAAACAGTCAAACTAGGTCAAGTCTAGGTCAAACTAGTCAAACTTGGTCAAACTAGCTATTTCTAGGTTGTATGAGTCCATCTCTAGGATATTGGGTCCATACACTATGTAACTAGGCTATACTAGCTATATTAGGATACTAGGATACCAACAAAATATTGTTTCATAAGATACGCAAGTTATTAGATATAAAAATACTATAATATATATATACAAGACAAAATATATAGTACTCCTAGCCAAACTAATGCTAAGTGGATACCTTTGCTTTGAACCAAATGCGGTATCATACCACCTACACACACATCTTGATATTCAAACTCAATACCTTGAGTACAAACCAATACCTTGACATTACCTTGGTATCACAAGATAATACAATATCTAACATTTGCTAGCTAACCAAAATACCCATCGGATATTCCATACCTATACCCAAGATACCTCAACTCTCATTACCTTGGTATAACTCAAGTTAAACTAGAAATAATACTAACTAATGCTAACTAGTGCTTATATATATATATATATATATATATATATATATATATATATATATATATATATATATATATATATATATATATATATATATAAACTTAACTTACTAACAATATATATACATAATTAACTTATCAATATAAACTAACTTAGCTTATTAACTAGCTTACTAAACTTATCTATAACTAAATTCTAAACACTCACTACTGCTGCTTATTGCTACCGCTTTTGCTTATCGCTGCTGTTGTTGCAGCTTACTGCTACTGCTTATTGCTTTCTGCTGGTGCTGCTTTTGCTGCCGCTTACTGATGCTTTTGATATTGCTTTTCTGGCCTGCTTATGCCTATAATTCCCCCCTCTAGCTTACATGCACACATCCACACACATACACTCACTCATATATATATATATATATATATATATATATATATATATATATATATATATATATATATACCCACACTAATGATGCACATGCACTCTCCTATTCTTCCATAACTACCAACATATCAAAATAAAATATAGAACATACACATAATTATATATATACATATATATCATATAATAATTATAATTATAATACTCTAATAGCTATAACCAAGGTAAATTGAATTGAAATGCAAGAAAACAAATACATGAAGTGCATCGCACCCGTATCACACTCAATCTATGATATACTTGTGATACGGCTCCACCACACGACCAAACGTACCCCGAAGGACACGAGTAAGTCTAAAATATCAATTAGAAGCAACAAGAAGTTTATCTATACGTTTACATGCCCATGTCAAAAAGTGACATGCTCAAACCTCCGTATCGGAAACAAAATTCTCAAATCAACCTATATCGCCAAATTATCGGGATACGGCCTACACATATCCAATTATGGACACGAAACTAGTCGTACATAATCAAACATATGGCAATTTGGTCTAATTGACTTATTGACAAACACAAGATGTGCCAATCTTGGAATTCCTCTAAAATTGACACAAAATACCACATAACTTTCTCTATAGGCCTCCTATGAACCTAATTCCAATTCCTATGGGTAGCCTTAGTGTATGGGAGGGTTCCTAATGATTAAATTATAGATTTAGAGTCTAATTAGAGAGAAAAAAATTGAATTGTACCTGTTGGGAGATGGATTCTCAATAAAATCTTTAAATTGAGTGTCAAGAGCCTTCAACTTATAGATCCTTGCTTCCTCCTTGTAGATCCTTATTCTAATAGCCTCAAATAATGAATAGGAAAGTAATTGGAAAGAAATTTGGTCAAGAATTGATGTAGGAATGAAGAAATTTGGAAGAGAGAAATTCTAGATCTAGATTTAGAATAAAAAATGAAGAGAAAAAGTATCTTTCCACTCCTATGGTGGCCGGCCTCTACCCCCTCCTCCAAGCTACTATAAAATATCCACAATACCCCTTAGGGCTTGTCATAAAAAAATTAATTAACAAGGAAAGGTTCTAGTCTAATTGGTTTAACTAATTAATTCGTTCTCCTAATGAATGGGCTTACTATTGGACTCAATTCCAACTAAAATTAAATGTTGGTCCATGGATCTAATCTAAACTAGTTAGGTCCACTAACACAAGTCTAAAATTAAATACTAACATATAACAATAAATAAATAATACAATAATAATATTTACAATATGCACAATATTTAACATTATATTTCTTGAATAAATACCCATGCTAAATTATGAAACTATCCCTAGCTAAAAAAGTGAGGGTGACATATGTCATCAAAATTTAAACTAAGGTCCTATAGTATAAAGTCTAACAAGATAACCATTACACCACAACTTTTTTGACTTAAAAATGGCCCATAGTACATATTGGTTCTATTCTAAATATGTCAATGTTTGTCCCTCTTTAATTTTTGGGTCCTAGACCGTCACCCAATATGTCCTAGACCAGAGCGGCACCTATTTGGAACCTTCTTAAGAAGGCAACATATTGTATTTTTGGGTCAAATGATGTACTTGTATTTCTTTAAGCTAATCTATACTAAAATAAGAAATTATGATTAGATTCAAAGAATTCAGAACCCTTAGATTTAGTGTCATCCAATATATTATAATGATAAATTTTATTTCCCCCTGATTTGGTAGTTGGAACCAATACAAATATTAATAAATAAAAATAAAAATAAATATTTATAATTTATAATATTTATATTATATTTATAAATAATTGTTAATTATGTCACTTTAGGACAACTATTTGAGTCCATAAACATAATTCATGAACCTACAAAATCTACCAAACTTTTGATAATCTTCAAGTTACTCTTGGAGATGCTCTTAAATTTTTTATGTATTACTTGTCAACCCTTATTGATTTGAAAAAAAAACTAAATCAACTATGGAAGTTAAAACTTAAATCTATTATCGTGTTCGAGTTGAAAATTGGTGTTAGATAAGTTTTACATAATGGATGAAAGCCTATCAATTGACAACATTAAAAAATGGAACAAAATGAATATGAATCTAAGTTTGGATTGGGTCCATCAAATGCATTTAGATATAGATTTCATTAACGAATTATTAGTTTTTAAGATCAAATTCAAATTCAAATTCAAAATAGCTTCTAAAAATAGATATAAAATTTGTGCTAAAAGTTACTTTTGCTGCAACATATTTAAAAGTAACATGATCCTAAACAAGACTCAATTGTCACTCCTAAACTGGATAACACCAGACCAAGACCTAATATGACCATATTCCTTCTATTATCGTGTCCAGGGGATCATACACGGCTAGCGTACTAGGCGTGCTTGTTCTTAAACCCACGAGCGTATGCGAGTGCGGGTATGCCAAGCCAATAATAAGTAAATAAATAGATTTAGAACCCATGGGTAGTTTCGGTATTCCATGTAACGGCCCGCTCCGCTCTGCTCAGTAAGATGAAGCGTTGGCACAACGACATTAAGAGATAGCCTATTCAGCAGTTCACTCGGAGTCCCGCTCAGTTGAGGCAAGCTTTCGTTTAGGTGGGTGGCTCCGATAAACCTATTTTTGCTTGGCCTTCATACTTAACAATTGGACGATACATACTAGTTCGCTAGAAAATGACTCGATGCATGCTAACAAAATGAGACAAACCCATATAGCTAAGAGAATAATCCCACTCTTCATCAGTTGGCATAGAACATGGCAGTAAACTTGCTACTAGAAATGGAACCTCGCACTATTACTTTAGACTTGTACTAGTATAACTGCTTTAATTTGTAAGTAGACTATTTTTACATGCCTTTATAGTACTCAACCCTCATATTGTGCAATGCTTGTCATGTTGACTATACCACTGGTTCGCAGTACTTCACGCAAACATGATTCATTTAAGTTAGACAGGAAGACTATCAAGTAGTCGTTCCAAGTCATAAGTAAAATATAGAAAGGCTTTGGGACCGTTGGGTCATCAAGGCAGTTTCCGTACCGAGAGCTGCATAAAGATAGTAAAAACATAGAAAGAATAATGGCTTGGGGAGCCCAATAAAGTTTGAGATAAAGAGAATGATTTGAAGAGTACAGAAGAAGAGAAAGAGACTTGCATGGTCGCGGACAACTTGTGAACAAGGTTTAGTTCTTACGGACGGTCGCCAAGCACTGAGATCGATCTGTCCTGGACAGAATAATGGTATAGAGGTGCTAGCGAACTAGTCCGGGTGAGACAGAAATGTGTAGTGGGGCTCGCTACATGTGCTGCATGGAGCATCATCTATCCAGTTTATAGTCCAAAATGACTTGTGGTGTCAGTGACCCTTTCATATAGATTAAGTCAGCTCGCTAGCGGTAATCCGCACATGAGTCATTGGATTTGAGGCAAGTAACGGATGCACGACAACCCGCATGCAAGAATGGATGCACTGCACGCAGTACAAAATCGATTATAACACATCTATATAGTTATAGCATATCATGTCTGTGGAAGGACACGTTCAAGACACTTTGAGTTTTCATATGTGTGTCCTGGTTTCATGATATATATATATATATATATATATATATATATATATATATATATATATATATATTATATATATATATATATATATATATGTTGGTTTGATGTATCTTGGGCATGGAAGGACGATTAGTGAGTTTGTAAGTTGCGTCATGTTACTCTTATATTGCATGATACTCTGCAACACGAGTAGGCTTTATATCATATGCCATAAAACTGATTCCAAGGCAATATTAAAAACACAACCTAAATAGTTGGTGCACAGAACTTAATGAACGTGATCAGTCTTGTTGAGTGGGCAAGAAGCCTCCCTACCAGTTCATTCAATGTACTGATAACCCACCAGATTGCTTTCAAGGTGCGGGAATATCTCATTCGGTACAGAGTTTTCTTCATGCGCGCCAAGATGTGGAGCTCGCTCTGGAGCTTTGGAGCATTGCGGCCGGAGCTGAAGCACCATATACAAGACATAATATAGTGGAACATTGCCTATTTTATCATTCCTAAAGTTGTAAGTCAGTTGGCACATTTCATTTTATTGAGAGAGAAAGAGAGCTTGAGAGATTGTAATATTTAGCCTAGCACCGCGGTAACTTTTGTTTAATATCAATAAAGAGATTTATTTTATTTCATACTTATATCAACGTTTTTGCTTGGGACTATATGTGCGACTTTCTGGCTTAACATTTCCATTGGCCGTTTTGGTGCTTGCCTTACGCGAGCACAACTTAGGCTTGTGTGACATCACGCCCAAGGAGGACGTTCGGCTCTGCGGAGCTGGGGCGTGACACTTTGGTATCAGAGTACGACTTTACGTCCTTGGCCTCGTATCGATTCTCTCAGGCATGAGCATGTCATGGATTGAGAGAACAAATATGAAGTTATGTCGAGCGATCTTGGATGTCGTACAAGCTGGATTCGAGTTAGAGATATAAGTGGTACAATAGGATGAGTGTGCTCAGAAAGTTTCGAGGATGAAACTATTTCTGAGTGGTGTATTATGTAAAGGTCCGATCCTCTCAGCTCAGCAAGATGAAGCTTTGGCAAAAAGATGTTCGGAGATAGACTATTCAGCGGTTCACTCGGAGTCCCACTCGGTCGAGGCAAGCCCTCGTTCAGGTGGGTGGCTCCGATGAACATGTCTTTACTTGGCCTTCACACTTAACAATTGGACAATACATGCTATTTCGCTAGGAAATCACTTAATGCATGTGAATAAAATGAGACAAACCCACATAGCTAAGGGAATAATCCCACTTTTCATCAGTTGGCATAGAACATGAAAGTAAACTTGCTAATAGAAATGGAACCTCTCACTGTTACTTTAGACTTGTACTAGTATAACTATTTTAATTTGCAAGTAGACTATTTTCACATGCTCTTATAGTACTTAACCCTATTATGTAATGCTTGTCACATAGACTATACCACTTGTTTGCAACACTTCACGAAAACACGGTTCATTTAAGTTAGACAGGAAGACCATCAAGTAGTCGTTCCAAGTCATAAGTAAAAATAGAAAGGATTCGGGATCGTTGGGTCATCAAGGCAGTTCTCGTACATGGAGTTGCATAAAGATAGTAACAACATAGAAAGAAGAATGGCTTGGGGAGCCCAGTAAAATTTGAGATAAAAAGAATAATTTGAAGAGTTACAGAAGAAAAAAAAAGAAAAAATACTTGCATGGTCGCGAACAACTTGTGCACAAGGTTTAGTTTCTGTGGACAGTCGCCGAGGCGTTGGGACCGATCCGTCCCGAGCAGAATAACTGTATAGCGGTGCTAGCGAACTAGCTCAAGTGAGGCAGGGATATATAGCGGGGTTTGCTACCCACGTTGCATGGAGCGCCGTCTACCTAGTCTATAGTCCAAAATGGCTTGTGGTGTCAATGACCCTTTCATATAGATTAAGTCAGCTCGTTAGTGGCTATCCACATGCGAGTTATTGGATTTGAGGCAAGTAACGGATGCATGACAACCCACGTACAAGAATATATGCACTACACGAAACATGAAATCGAGTAGAACACATCTATATAGTTATAGAATATCATGTCTATGGAATGACACGTTCAAGACAGTTTGAGTTTTCATATGTGTTTCTTGGTTTTATGATATATATATGTTGGATGACTTGATATATCTTGGGCAGGGAAGAACGATTTGTAAGTTGTGTCATATTACACTTACTTTGTATGATACTCTGCAACACAAGTAGGCTTTATATCATATGCCATGAAACTGATCCTAAGGAAAGATTAGAAATGCAACCTAAATAGTTGGTGCATATAACTTAATAAACGCGATCAGTTTTGTTGAGTGGGCGAGAAGACTCCCTACGAATGCATTCAATGTACTGATAATCCATCAGATTGCTTGTAGGGTGCGGGAGTATCTTTTTTGGTGCAGAGTTTCCTTCGTGCGCGCTAAGGCGTGGGGCTCGCTCTGGAGCCTTGCGGCCGGAGCTGAAGCACCATATACAAGACATAATGTAGTAAAAAATTGCCTATTTTATTATTTCCAAACTTGTAAGCCGCTTGGCTTTATTGTATTGGGAGAGAGAGAGAGAGAGAGAGAGAGAGAGAGAGCCTGAGCGATTATAATATTTGGCCTAGCACCGTTGTAACCTTTGTTTAATATCAATAAAGGGATTTGATTCATTTCATACTTGTGTTATATAAACTTTTTTGCTTGGGACTTCTGTGCGACTCTGCGGCTTAGCATTTCTATTGGCTATTTTGGTGCTTGTCTTGCACGAGCGCAACTTAGGCTCGTACGGCATCACATCCAGCGAGGACGTTCACCTCTGCGGAGCAGGGACGTGATATTCCATCCACCTTATATGCGGATAGTGGTTACTTTTCGATTCGGTAAAATCGGTCCATGACATAGTGTTTATAAATAGAAATTGAAATTATACTAAAAAATATTATTAAAAAACTAAATAGAAATAGAAATTATATTAGAATATTTTAAATATAATTTGAATATATTTTAATTATTATTTGTTATAAATATATATTTTAATTTTCTATATGCATTTAATTAGATAATACTATATATAAATATACTTTAAAATTTGAATATATTTTACAGTTTGTTGTATATTTAGGTGGTTTTTATTTTTTTCTTCTACCACGCAAGAAGAAAACATATACGATAGTTATGTTATTATTTTAATTTTTTTATATTAACAATTGATGATATATATATATATGCGGCTTAGATGACTCATTATATATATATATATATATATATATATATATATATATATATATATATATATATATATATATATATATATATATATATATATATATATATATATATATATAATATATATATATATATATATAATATATATATATATATATATATATATATA